>OZ010676.1:28889551-29614551 GCA_963932185.1 Troglohyphantes excavatus | reverse complement strand
TTTGACATTGTCACATTGAGGGGCCATTCTAAATGGCTGTTGACAATTTCAAAGCACATGCCAGAAAGAATTCATTGTTGGTGACAGCGTTCTGATTTTGCTACAGAGCTTGATCGGGAAACCTTAGTATTGTTAATATTAGTTTCTTTGAATATCCGAATCCCTGCTGATTTGTATAGATCGACAGACAGTTTTTATTGTGTATCCGTTAATTTAAGATTCTTTATATATATTTTCTAATAAAATTTCCCAGTTATAATAAAATTTATTTTTTCATGTAGTTTTTTTTTTTATTATTTCGGATTATTTCTGTTTTCAACTTTGATTTTGTGTTAAGTAAATATATTCTGAAGGAATTAATTTTAAATAATCCTAATTTACTGTTTTTTTTTTTTAAATAATGGTTTTTAAAATGTAAAACTATGCAATTCTTTCAGGTTTTGGATTAAATTTATTACTTTGTGTACCATGTGGTAGAGAATAATTTAAAAACCCTTGACTATCGAGTTGTTTTACGCGATTCAGTCTTTTAATGTTTAATATAATTTCTTGAAAAGGCTAAAAATATACAGTTTACAAGAGAGTTAGAAATACTTTTTTTAAAGGAGATTACATTATTTTTTCAAGTGATTTTTTATGTTCTTATTTAAAAATGATTGATTAATAATGCATATAATATGAGTTAATAGTAGATATAAAATAACTGATTATTTTTATTAACATATTGACATTATTTGGATAAAAATATCGAAATGTGTAGGTTAACGATTTAAAAAACTGACAAAAATTAGCACCTCTTAAGATACTTCTAAACTATAAACAATTTTAATACTTTTATAATTCTCTATTAAAATATTAATGTCGTAAAAAATATTTATTAAAATACTATTTTTATTAGTTAGGAAAGTATAAATTTGGACTCAGCTGTAGATTAACTCTTATATTAGTAATTTTAATACTCTATCATTACAATACTAATGGTAAACATTCGTAAACGTTCAATTAGTTCTCAGTTATAGCACATTTATAAAAATATTTTATTTGCTTTGTAGTAAAATTTTGTTAAATACCTATCGATGTAAAATGTACTTAATAACAAAACATTGAGAATTTCATTACAAATTAAAAGTACAATTATTAAAATATTCTTATTATATAAATAAAACTGTAAACGCACAACATTTAAATATTTATCTAAACTCCAGATGTTACTAATTAAGGATAATTATATTTGCATACATTAAAATATTACAAGGTATAATTTATTTAGTATAATAATTATCTCTGTCTTATAAAGTTAAATAATATTTTAAAATGGTCTTGTCTAAAACGACTTAATAGTATTAGTTTAATTAGTAGCAGGGATAAAATTGATTCTAGGATTAACGAAAAACAAATTATTATATTTTAATATTAATATAATTCAGATAATGATTAATTAGTTTGAAATTGTGAGATCAATTATTTTTAACTGAAAACTTATTTTAATGAATTTCAGAAGGGAATTGTGTATTACAACCTCAATTGTTATTTAATTGCTCACAATGTGAAATATTAAATTTGCATTTTTTTTCAAGGGCAACGCTTTCTGAATTAAATGCATATGACATATAAAACAATCCTTGTACCATGGCTGAACTCACTTCAAATAAATCATGGCAATTTCTCAAATTAAAACAGCAGACAGCGCTTCAAGTTCTTTCACAAACTTTTCTAGTACAGCTATCTGAATTGGAGTCCTAGAGTCTCGACTGTCTGTCCTATCTGTCAAGAGTGCCTAGACAAATGCGTCAAATCACAATAATTCCCCTGAATTCTTTTTGTAACCATCGGGTGACAACTTAACCAGGGCTGATTACGAAACTTTTGTTTCGACTTGATGACTTCCCTTCTCTGACGTTAGAAGGAAGAAAAAGATTAGTCATGAGAGTTACTGAGATAAAGCCATATAATAGTCTGTGAGTAGCTGAACAGAAGCAAATTAATAGTCACTACCACCAATGACAGCAAATAGTTTAGGTAGTAGGTTTAAAAACTAAAGTTATCAAAACAAATCACTATTGAAATAAAACACAACGTAAAATAAGCAGTTAATATTCATATATTGGGTTGGAGGGAAAGTTCTGTCGTATTTTAAATAGGCATGTGATTTTTCTTGTAAATAAAAAGAACATCTGGCTAGTGAGTCAATAGGATTTTTTTTGTTTTTTTAGGCTGCTGTATAATATAAAAGGTGCCCTTTTTTACCGTTCATCATTTACTTGTGATATTTAAAGTAAAAAACATGTCAGTAGATAAAGTGCATTTACGACACTGCATTTTATATGAATTCCAAAAAGGAGGCAATGCATCAGTTGCATGTAAAAATTTATGTGCGGTATTTGGAAAAGATATTGTAAATGTTTGTACTTGTCAAAGATGGTTTAGCAAATTTCGTTCCGGGGATCTGAGCCTCAAAGAAAGTGATCGATCTGGACGACCAACCAAGATCGATAATGATGTTTTGCGATCCATGTTGGAAAATAATCCACATTTAACAAGTCGAGAAATTGCAGAAGAGTTTGGCATTCATCATACAGCTGTTGGAGATCACATTAAATCTGTTGAGTTTGTGTTAAAGCAAAGTGTTTGGGTTCCACATGAATTAACGGAAAAGAATTTGTCTGATCGTGTAAGAATGTGTTCATCACATCTGATTAGACACAATGTAGAGCCGTTACTGGAGATGAAAAGTGGATTCTTTACGAGAATATTAAGAGAAAAAAAATCTTACTGAAAAATTATCTAACGGGAAAAAAAATTCACGTCTTTTGAAAGTGTTTCTACGGCAGTTGCTGACTATTTTAACTCCAAGGATGAGAACTTCTACAAAACAGGAATTCACAGGTTACCTGAAAGATGGCAACATGTTGTAACAAATAACGGAGCATATATAATTGATTAATATTAAACACATATTTTTATAAATGAATTCAAATATTTTCTTTAAAATACGACAGAACTTTCCCTTCAACCCAATATATATTTAATTGAGTATTTTTATGTTGTTTTTATTTTAAATTTTCTGAACAGAATAATGCATTTGACGAGTTTTTATCATACAAAACAATTCAATGCTAAATTTATATTCAATTTCTAGCTAATTAATAGTTAAAGTAATTAATTAACCGTAATTCCATCAAAGATAACATAACTAAAACGGCAATTCAATCAAATATAACACAAATCATAAAAAAATAGCAGTATTTAGGATTTAAATTTTTTTAGTTATAAAGGAAAGTTGAATAGTGTTAGTCTGCCCTTTCCTTACAAAAGGAGTTAAGTAGTTCTAATTAATTTGTAGGTAACTAATAAAATTATAATTAATATTTAAATGTTAACAAATCTAATAATTACATGTTAGCATAATTAATAGTTTAAGTAAGTTATTAAACCTCAAAGATGAAGATTCATTTGAAATGGAACTTAACAAGTTGGTAAAGGAATTTTAATTTGGTCTTAATTACTTTGTCCTCCATGTTGGATAGAAGTATGAAAATTACATTAAATAGTGAAGAATAGTTTAAGAGTGGAAATCAAAACACATGGCGAAAGTTAATTTGCAGTTTTGTGTATTTTTCAATTGTGTGTAGTTTTCCTGGTCTCTTACAGTTTTGGAAACATTTCAGAATGTAATAGGTAATTTTCATTTAAATCTAGTAGGTTAGTGATATGAAAATTCCAAACAGTTTAGTGAAAATTATAAATAAATTATATTATCTGACGTAATGGGGAGACGACGATTAATAAACTAGCACTTGTAAACCAGTATTAGATAAAACAAAAAATGAATAAGTGTTAAAAACTACTGCTTTAATTACGGTGATAAAAAATTCTAAATAAATAGTAATACATTAAAAACTAGAGAATAGTTAACGTGACTTAGTTATTCTTAACTACATAAATTAACTAAATCAATGAAACTCAAGTGATTTAAATACAATATTGCCTAATTGGCCCAATCCAACTCTTTAGAATTTCCTTTCGATTTATATTTCCGTTTTTACATCTGCTTTGTTTAATAATAGTTTTAAGGGATAAATGCACCAGTTTTAATCTATTTTCAATGCTCTTTTCAGCACCATTGAATTTTTAATTCCTCCTACAAAAAGTAAAATAATACTAAAGTTTAAATGAATCATGTAGTACTTTTGACTACGTCATTAGGACAATACTTCATGGTGGTAAAAATGCAAAAATAATAATAATAACATGTCAGGTCACCAGGTAATGAGCTTTTACATTTTTTTATAAGCTGATCAATTTTTAATCTTGAAGAAATTCGCACATAAAATCAATAAAAAGAATGAGAAAACAATTTTAAAATTTCTATCTCAAGAAGCAAAATATACATTTAAAATATTTTTTTTATAAAAAACTAATTTTAATATCAATAAAAATAATAACAGGGTTAATATTGCTTACTATAAATACAATGACTTATATCGTGTTATGCTGTAAACCCTTAAAATCAGAATTTTATTTAAGGTTATTAGAATGATTTAATAAATTTAAATGTCATTTACCCCCGACATTGATCCAAATAATTTTATATTTTATGCCAAAAAATTGAAACAAAGTAATCTAAATGAACTACTTGGTTCTTTAAGATTTATTTATACGTCAGATATTCCAAATAATGCCAGTACACTGATAAACACTATAAAAAACACGCGTGATGAAGCACCTAAACATCTTTATGAACCCAAGAAATTTATTTTTCACAAAATCCTTTTAGTTAAAATAAGAGTCATTGAAGCAATAAAAAGCGAAGCAATCTGCGTCGCTCCAAAGTCCTCTTCTTTGGCTGCTTTCATAAGATTTGAGCGATGGTGGTTATTAAGATAAGAGTGAACTTTTCTTTATTTGAGTTTAATGCCTTCAGATACTTTAATCTTCCCAGATTCGTATTATGTGCTGACATGCCCGGGTAGAAAGAAAGGCATTTGAAAATGCCCCTTCATTTCGAGTTTTTTATGGCATCCACTGACTTTACAAAATGTAGGCCAAACACTTGGAAAGGAGTTCCAACATATTGAAACATAGGCAGAACGAGTCTCATTTTTTACTTCCGTAACAGCTTTGGATTTTTTTTTTCTTTCGTCGATCCTACAAGGAGTGAATATCTGAGAATATTTCGTTTTCTTTATATTTTAGAGCTGAAAGGAATAAAGTTTGCGGGGCGATTTTTATTGAGAAAATCTTACACGTTTATGGAGTTAGGGAATATAAGAGATCGTAAGAAATTCAAACTATGAGTTTATTTTTAGTTGTTGATAGTTACACTATAAAAAAAGACACTTAAGAATAAGAATCGGAACCTACTCGTTTAACTTTAAGTATAATTGCATCGTAAACGAGTGAATGTCATACTCAAGCGCAAGTCACCGTATTTTCTCAAAAAGTCGAAATGTTATTAAATATCTCTAATTTCAGCTTCTGTTCAAACGATCTAAATGAAACTTGACAAACTTAAATTAATAATTCAAAAAAAATGTTTTCCTTTTTATTTGATGTCGAATGATTAAATAGAAACTGAGTAATTACAACTCAATTACCTTACTTCCATTCATTCAGCATACTTTTTTTTAAACATTTCTTCTTATTATAAGCTCTGATAATGGAGCGGATAAGTCACTGGACTGCTGTGCTGAGGATTTGGGTTCGATTCCCGATAAGACTTGTTTAGAATCGTGAAAATATTTGATATTTCTGTATGCCTATCTTTGAAAATGATTTATGTTGTACTATATATAAATGATAAGTTCATAAAATGAGGTAAAGCAGCCTATGTATGCAAGCATTTTCTCATTGTACGAAGTTTTGAGTACGTCTTTTTCAATATAAGCATCGAATGTAACTGAAAATGAATTCATTCTATTTATTTTAAATACCTATTTTTACAGTATAGAGTGTGTTTCATAAGTCTCGTGAACGTATAACATATAAATGTTAATAAAGTGGCAATTATCTAATATTTATGGCATTTTCCAAATTAGCTAATGCAAGGTCAGCGGTGAAAAAGTTATAATTAATTTTTATTTAATTGGTTATTAACAGGATAACTTTAAGAAAATTGAACATTGTATGCAGACAGTTCAGTTAGAATAATTTTTCAAAAAAAATGCAGTAATTGATTTTTAAGATATAAAATATGTTTTTAATTCCCTTCCTCCTTTAATCCTTAAAGACAACTCAAGGAGTTGTAAAACAAATATTTCAAAACCTTTGTAAAAACTAAAATAGAAACTAAAATACAACCTATGTTAATTATTAGAAAAATGTACACTTAAAATTATATAATTCACATTGATAAAATATTTTATTTTTTAAATAACCGTCCGAAAACCTCTTTGGCCGACTTCCATGGCTGATAAAAGAGTTATTATACCATTATTTCTAATTTATTTTTCTTGCAAGCATATTTGGGCAACTGTGACCAGTTAAAGAATAGTATAATTTGTTATCTCTCAAAATTAATGATGACAATGCAGCCCCTAAACCACTAAATAAAAGCATCGTACTTGCCAGCTAAAAGCCATAATTAATGACATTGAGATGCAGTTATAGATAAGACTTTAAAATAGTAAAGACAATATTAAATGTGATTATCTCTTAACTTGATACAACAGAAGCCGATTCTCGGTCTTATGATAAAAGAAAAAATGTACTACACAAGAATAAATATCAGTTTTATTAGGTTTCCTGGATACTATACTTGAGTTACGTGTGGTATCTTTTGAACGTGTGGGTTGGATCTTCTCTTTTACCGATAAATCCCTAAATAGGTATTTTACTACGTAAAAGAAAATCTGTATTCTTGTTAACATGTAGTAGATAGTGACTTTTTACCAAGTTCTTTTGATGTCTTCTTGTAGTATATTTGCTTCTTGGAGGAAGAAAGGTCAATCTAGACAATGTTTGGCTTTTAAAATCATAATTATAAATGAAAATAGGTCTGTTTTGTTATTTTGTAGTTAGAGAAGTCTAATATTCAAATATGTTGTTTCGAAAAAGGACCCGGTAGTTGTGACGGACCAAAAAATTTTTTTAATGTCCTAGGGAATTTTTTTTATTTTTCAAAATTAATGATGACAATGAACTAAACCACTAAATAAAAGCATCGTACTTGCCAGCTAAAAGCCATAATTAATGACATTGAGATGCAGTTATAGATAAGACTTTAAAATAGTAAAGACAATATTAAATGTGATTATCTCTTAACTTGATACAACAGAAGCCGATTCTCGGTCTTATGATAAAAGAAAAAATGTACTACACAAGAATAAATATCAGTTTTATTAGGTTTCCTGGATACTATACTTGAGTTACGTGTGGTATCTTTTGAACGTGTGGGTTGGATCTTCTCTTTTACCGATAAATCCCTAAATAGGTATTTTACTACGTAAAAGAAAATCTGTATTCTTGTTAACATGTAGTAGATAGTGACTTTTTACCAAGTTCTTTTGATGTCTTCTTGTAGTATATTTGCTTCTTGGAGGAAGAAAGGTCAATCTAGACAATGTTTGGCTTTTAAAATCATAATTATAAATGAAAATAGGTCTGTTTTGTTATTTTGTAGTTAGAGAAGTTTAATATTCAAATATGTTGTTTCGAAGAAGGACCCGGTAGTTGTGACGGACCAAAAATTATTTTTAATGTCCTAGGGAATTTTTTTTATTTTTCAAAATTAATGATGACAATGACCTAAACCACTAAATAAAAGCATCGTACTTGCCAGCTAAAAGCCATAATTAATGACATTGAGATGCAGTTATAGATAAGACTTTAAAATAGTAAAGACAATATTAAATGTGATTATCTCTTAACTTGATACAACAGAAGCCGATTCTCGGTCTTATGATAAAAGGAAAAGTGTACTACACAAGAATAAATATCAGTTTTATTAGGTTTCCTGGATACTATACTTGAGTTACGTGTGGTATCTTTTGAACGTGTGGGTTGGATCTTCTCTTTTACCGATAAATCCCTAAATAGGTATTTTACTACGTAAAAGAAAATCTGTATTCTTGTTAACATGTAGTAGATAGTGACTTTTTACCAAGTTCTTTTGATGTCTTCTTGTAGTATATTTGCTTCTTGGTGGAAGAAAGGTCAATCTCGGCAATGTTTGATATGGCTTTGGCTTTTAAAATCATAATTATAAATGAAAATAGGTCTGTTTTGTTATTTTGTAGTTAGAGAAGTCTAATATTCAAATATGTTGTTTCGAAGAAGGACCCGGTAGTTGTGACGGAGCAAAAAAAAATTGTAATGTCCAAGGGAATTTTTTTATTTTTTAATTGAATAAATTAATAGAAAATACTTGTATATTCTACATTTAAGGTGTACTAGCATGCCCGTGCGATAATTATCCCATGACCACCTCTCTCCCACACACACTAGGCCTCCGTGGCCGAGCAGTTAAAGGCGTCAGATGAGAATCCGTGGATTCGCGGTTCGATGCCAGGCGATAGACTTGACAAAGAACGGTAAAAAGTAGGGATCTTGTGATAGAAGGGTTGCCAGCTTCGCTACAAAATACTAGAAAAGTCACCCAGAACATCCGCAAAAATTAATGGCGTGTATACGGAACTGGTGCACGATAAATCTGATCGGGGTCCATAGTCCCGACGTCTATTGAAGGCGTTGGGTGCCAGTTCAGGTGTTTCCTCGTCATCTGACCAGGGTTCTAAAATAACGAGGTGCATATATGAATGCGTGTGTGTGAATGTGTATGTGTTCCCGGATCTTTCCTTTTTTTTTTTCGAGATAGACCCCGAACCTTTGCCAATAGTCCACTGTGCAGCTCTAGTGCGATGTTAATTAACCAAAACCAACCCCCCCCCCACACACCCATTCAGGTGAAATATATTAGTGAATCTTTTATGACCAAAATATCAAGGAGTTTAAACGGTCTGTTCATAAATGGCAGCATTATCGATGCCTTGTTTAAAACAAATCATTGAAATAAATTATTTTATACGCATTTTTTTAAAAAAAAAACAAGTTTATATGTATGAGATGAAAGCATGATTCGCAACTGGTCGTCTATGAAATTCTGTGATATTGAATTACATTATTGCAATTGTGATATTGAATTACATTATTGCAATTGTGATATTGAATTACATTATTGCAATTGTGATATTGAATTACATTATTGCAATTGTGATATTGAATTACATTATTGCAATTGTGATATTGAATTACATTATTGCAATTGTGATATTGAATTACATTATTGCAATTGTGATATTGAATTACATTATTGCAATTGTGATATTGAATTACATTATTGCAATTGTGATATTGAATTACATTATTGCAATTGCGATATTGAATTACATTATAGCAATTGCGATATTGAATTACATTATTGCAATTGTGATATTGAATTACATTATTGCAATTGTGATATTGAAATCGAAAGTGTTTAGATGTTGTATGAGAAACTTGGAATATATAACAGCAGATCAATGCATATCTATAGCGTTTAAAATAAAAACAAAATATTAAAGTAGAATCGTATATTTTTTAATTACATGTTTGTCATAAAAAATTGCTTATTTTTTGCTTCGTTGTTCGAAAAGATCCTTTTATTGGTAAATTACATCGCCAAAGCGAAAAACAGATTCCTGTTATATAATTCCTTTATTTTCCATAACCTTCATTTTTATATTAAGATAATAAATAAATGCCCGGAATTTAAATAAACACTATCTACTTATGTTATGCAATAAGGACATTTTCTGCTCATATTACGCTGACAAGTGCCATTTATGATCATAAGTAATTTCTCCAATTCTAAGTATAAGCATCCACATGCCTTCACCAAAACTGCTCAGCCCCAGTTCTTTTCCCGCTATTTCCACGCATTTACAGAAAGTCCTTAAGAAGCAACTGCTTCCTAAAGTTCACCATAAAGACCCCAAAGAATTCCGCTCCTCGCGAATATCTCCCATCTGTCTGCACTCGGATCCTGCATTTTGTTTAATAAGGACGAAGTCATAAAGCCATCTTGCCTCATGGCTGACAAATGGTAACGAAAGACCAAATGTTACCAACCCCTATTACAGAGGTGGTAGTAGGGTGAAGAAAATTGGGCAGCCTTTTTTATGCTCGTTCCCTTCATTGGCTGTTTGCTTTGGAGGGATCAATAGCTGTTGGATTTCAGCTGGCAAAGCAGCGGCAGCACGTAAAGTCACCCTTCTCTCCCACCCTCTTTCTAATGAAAAGCAATTCTAAAGTCACCCCCTCCCCCCCCCCCCATTATCATTATATTTTTTTTCTATATTTGTCTTTGGATTGCCACTGACTTCCCGGTTTTTCTTTGTTTCCACTTGCGTTGTTCCTTTGTTTGCTTAACTTCCGAGGTTGTTTTTTTACACGTGTGTTTTTGAGATGTGTTTTCTTTCAAGTTTTCAGATTAGTACAAAGTATAAAAGTAATGACGGATAAGGGCGGGAATTGGAAGTAAATTGAATGGCTTGAAATAAAATCGGGGATAAGTTTTCGTGGGACTGAAAGTTAACTGTGCGATAAAAAGTTGTCATTTAAATATTTTAAATTTAAGTATGGAAATATAGTCTTTTCGAATAAAACACCATGTATTGCATACACAACATATAAATGCCTTCTTGATTTATTTTTAAAATCTTATTTTTTTTTAAGAATAAATTTTATTGTAAACAAAGTCGAATGTAAAATAAAATAATAAAAATTAGATAGTGTTATTTGAATTAGGGAGTTTAAGTTTTGAATTTAAATACATATATATTAAATATGCGATTTATCTCTTAAAGTGTTTTACATAAATATAAAATTTCTTTGTAAATTGTTTACTTAAAATAACAACTAGTAAATACAACATTTTAGTTAGTAGATAATTTACATATATGTTAAAGTAAATATGCTTACCTGTACATTATTGTTTTATTCTCTATATTGTTTTAATGTATAATGGGCACACGTTTTTATGTCTACATTGTTTTTAGGTAAAATGTCAAAAACCTTTATATTTTATACTAATAGAATATCATAATAAATAGCAATAAATTGAAACTGAAATATATTCTTAAATATATGATTTTTTTCGTGTTTAACTCTGACTAATCGATTTTTATACTTTATATGCATTGTCTTACACTTAAACTTTGGTAAGGTTCGTGAATTAAGAGGTATCTAATGGAATGTATTAACACATTTAAAGTTAAAGTCATGCAAATGATTTTCATATGCTTTTCTGTTTTCAAATCTTAGAATTGGTGATAAAGTCTATAAAAACTTAAAAGTCACGTACAAAATATCTAAATATGTCTTTAAAGATTTAAAATCTCATTATTTATCTAGATGTATTTAAAAAGTTTAAAGATAGTTTGGAACTTTTATTTTATGAAAAAATATCTTTCCAATAATGGTTTGTTCAATGAAATCCAGCATCAGCAAAACTTAAAAAATAAATTAAATTTATTGTATACAACAATGACTAAAATTAATGTTTTTATCGAGACAATTTTAATGGTTTAAAATACAGATAAATAGTTTATAGAAACATTATCTAATTTGATTTTTTAAATATAATCATTGCGTTAGTTAATATACAAATACCTAATTTTCAGGGATAATTTTTTTAAAAAAAGTGTTAAACTTTTATTTGCCCTCTTCAATATTAATAATGTAACCTTTAAAAATGTCTATTTAGTCTAGAGTTTAATTGCAAGGGAGATAAGATATAGTTATATAGTTTTAATATTAATATTTTTATTTATTTTGTGGGCATACTCTAGATTAATAATTTAAAGATTGATATTTGTAGAATCAACATTATTTCAGAAAAAAAAACGTATTTTTTCTAATTGAAGGAAAGAAGGCATTTATTTCCAAAACTTCTCTTGTCCACTACAAGAATTCCACAATATGGCTGCCGAACAATTTACAGAAACTAATTATTTCATTCGCAGTTTGAAAAATACGTATCTCCAGTTCCAAAGTGTTTCTTGTCGAAATCCTGGCATACTCGATTTCAATAATAAATTTTGTTAAAAACAATGTGTTATTTAATGTTTTTACATTACAAAAACTGTGGCAACAGTGCTTAACAGTTGTAACATGAGTTGACTCACTTTTAACAAAGGAGTGTGGAAAAACATACAATCAAACATAACACCTATTCTGCTTGTGTTATGTTAAACGTATTAATAGTACAAATAGGAAAATATTTTTATATACTAATTTTGAGCAATATTGTTTTTGCATTTGATTATAAAGTGAAGTTTTTACTGAATACTGCTCCATATAGTTCACTCTTAAGTCGATGCAGTTCGTTCATAAGTCAATGCACATGAAGAGATTGAAGTGCTGAAAGGGTGTAAGTTGTGGATAAAGTTAAGACAAATGAAAACAAAGTGTCTCTTAACATGTTATTGAGTTTAAAAATGTCTCTTGTCCATTTTATTCAATTGCAAAACGTATTTTGTTACTAATTCAGTTCCAAAATGTCTGTTGTCCATTTTGTTCAATTGCAAAACGTATTTTGTCACTAATTCAGTTCCAAAATGTCTGTTGTCCATTTTATTCAATTGCAAAACGTATTTTGTCACTAATTCAGTTCCAAAATGTCTGTTGTCCATTTTGTTCAATTGCAAAACGTATTTTGTCACTAATTCAGTTCCAAAATGTCTGTTGTCCATTTTATTCAATTGCAAAACGTATTTTGTCACTAATTCAGTTCCAAAATGTCTCTTGTCCAAAAATTTGAAGAAAAATATTAATTTTCCGGCGGTTTTATGACATTTAATGTGTTCAAATATTCGATTTGCACATTAAACAACAAAAACAAATTATTACAGTGTAGAAATAACATTTCATACGAAAAATGTGATTTTCCGTAAGTTTTAAAAACTGGACAAGATACCTTTTGTAATTGCGACTCACACATATCCAATAAAGATGTTCTCTACTTATTCTTATAAAATATTTTTCATGAAAGGCTGACTTTAATCGTTCTTCGTATTACTTAGAATACCCCAAGCTTTGCTTTCCAAAGTTAGTTGGGCCGTTTTCTCTAGTGGGCTAACATTGTTGGCCACATGAAAAGCCCCTTGCAATTGGATCCACCTTTCCCATTGGTCCGGCCGTTCCTTTTATTTGTTGTCCTCTCCTTATCGCCGGACAAAGACACTTCAGACGGCCGAAAGGACGCCAACTTGTATTCGAAGGCGAAGTGATCAATCACGACGCTCTTGCAAGCTGGCCAATCTTTTTGTACAGGACCACATTTCTTGTAATAAGCTTTAGGTAGGGACAAGGAATATCTGCTTACACGTAGGAGTTTCCGCGGGGCTTATTCATTTATGATGTTGCGTTTGTGAGGGATGTATTTAAGCTAATATTGGAAGAATTTGTAGTAGACGGGCGAGTTGGCTGCGAAGTGGTATAAGTCGAAAAGAAGTTTTCTCTGGAAGATCAAATTTATAATTTACTTTTAGGGGAAAGTCCGTTTAGTAGAATAGTATTCAACTCAATATTTGGACAACTATTGAAATGGATCCACTCCACTTGGCAAAATGAAAGATTTAACTGTCTATTAATGGAAAATGGTGCTGGTCCATTGCAGAGAGTTGTAATATTAAATAGAGAGCGCCTTCAATGCCAGACTCTCGTAAGGCCGCGTTGGCAACATTGAAAAAGAAAACCAATATCACGTGGTTTTAGCGCTGCCACATTTGGCGTTCAGACATCTGCAGGAGTTTCAAATTTGACGCACTCTTCTTTTTGGTGATAAGGCGTTCTGTCCGTATTCAACTTCTTAACATATATGTAGGTATTTACTTATTTTCAAACAATTTGCGCTAAATATTTCTTCTTCATCAACGAAACGAAAATATAATTTTCTTTGTGTTCAATACTCGAAAAAACGAAACTCTTTATATTTCTCCGGTTTTATTGTTCACATTTTCTTATTCAACTATGCAAAATAACAACTGAAAGAACTTCGCTTATGGTAAATTTTTTACATAAAAACGTAACGCAATTATTTCATAAGTACAAAGTAAAAAAAATATCTTTAATATTAACTCCCTTAAATTGTGCCACTCGTTAAAAAACCGATATTTAAATACAAAATTAAACACGAAACCATATTACAATACTTCGATCTCGCTTAGTTCTGTAAGTCGCCAAGGCCTGCCAAGTAATATTGGCGCATGAATGAATTAGAATTTCCACAAATCACGTGGTTTCAATGATGCACACGGAAATCAGCATTTTTATTCCTCAATTTGTATCATTACTCTATGGTCCATTGCCTGTTTTTTGGGACTTATGTAGTGGCCACTTCATGTACCGGATACTCTCACTTGGACTCGAGTATGGATCGATGGACTTGGATGTCTATACTTTAGCCCGATCAGTAGAGTATCGTCATAGTATGTACAACGTCCCGGATTCGATTCTGGGTGACAGCCAAAAGTACTGCGCTACATTGGTGACCCGGACTAAACACAGTTCTACATCCACATTATTATTCACACCAACTTTCTTATCTTCTCCCACGTGCTACGCTTCACGGGTGCTTTTCATTCGTTCTCCTTTATGACTTACTGAGAGTGGGTGGTGGTCACTTCATATACCGGATACTCTCACTTGGACTCGAGTAACTACTGTAGACCGATTTGTAGAGCATCGGCATAGTATACACAACGTCCCGGATTCGATTCTGGGTGACAGCCAAAAGTACTTTGCTACATTGAGGACCCGGACTGAACACAATTCTACCACCGCATTATTATTCACAACAACTTGCTTATCATCTCCCACGTGCTACGCTTCACGTGTGCTCTTCGTTCGTTCTCCTGTATGACACACTGAGACTGGGGTACTGTGGTGGTCGCTTCATATACCCGATACTTCCACTTGGACTCGAGTAATTACTTTAGCTCGATCGGTAGAGTATCGACATAGTATGCACAACGTCCCGGATTCGATTCTGGGTGACAGCCAAAAGTACTGCGCTAAATTGGTGACCCTTACTGAACACAGTTCTACCAACACATTATTATTCACAACAACTTGCTTATCTTCTCCCACGTGCTACGCTTCACGGGTGCTTTTCATTCGTTCTCCTCTATGACTTACTGAGAATGGGTGTTGGTCACTTCATAAACCCGATACTCTCACTTGGACTCGACTTTAGCCCTATCGGCAGAGTATCGGCATAGTATGCTAACGTCCAAGATACGATTCTGGGTGACAGCCAAAAGTACTGCGCTACATTGGTGACCACCCGGACTGAACACAGTTCTAACACCATATTATTATTCACAACAACTTGCTTATCATCTCCCACGTGCTACGCTTCACGGGTGCTTTTCATTCGTTCTCCTGTATGACTTACTGAGAATGGGTGTTGGTCACTTCATAAACCCGATACTCTCACTTGGACTCGACTTTAGCCCTATCGGCAGAGTATCGGCATAGTATGCTAACGTCCAAGATACGATTCTGGGTGACAGCCAAATGTATTGCGCTACATTGGTGACCCGGACTGAACACAGTTCTAACACCACATTATTATTCACAACAAAGTGCTTATCTTCACCCACGTGCTACGCTTCACGTGTGCTTTTCATTCGTTTTCCTGTATGACTTACTGAGAATGGGTGTTGGTCACTTCATAAACCCGATACTCTCACTTGGACTCGACTTTAGCCCTATCGGCAGAGTATCGGCATAGTATGCTAACGTCCAAGATACGATTCTGGGTGACAGCCAAATGTATTGCGCTGCATTGGTGACCCGGACTGAACACAGTTCTAACACCACATTATTATTCACAACAAAGTGCTTATCTTCACCCACGTGCTACGCTTCACGTGTGCTTTTCATTCGTTTTCCTGTATGACTTACTGAGAATGGGTGTTGGTCACTTCATAAACCCGATACTCTCACTTGGACTCGACTTTAGCCCTATCGGCAGAGTATCGGCATAGTATGCTAACTTCCAAGATACGATTCTGGGTGATATCCAAATGTATTGCGCTACATTGGTGACCCGGACTGAACACAGTTCTAACACCACATTTTTATTCACAACAAAGTGCTTATCTTCCCCCACGTGCTACGCTTCACGTGTGCTCTTCGTTCGTTATCCTGTATGACTCACTGAGAAGGGGGTCCACTTGGACTCGAGTAATTACTTTAGCTCGATCGGTTGAGTATCGACGTAGCATGCATAATGTCGCGGATTCGATTCCGGGTGACAGGCAAAATTACTGTGCTACACTTACGCCACGTGGCAATCAACCTGCTTGTATAGCAGGAGTAGTGTTGGTAACCTTTGGTTTCATTTTAAGAACAGGTAAGGATCGAAGCGGAATGTTTACTTGCACCAAATTTCTATTATCTTGAGTAGAAAAAAAGGTACTTAAAAACGAGTATCTGAATCTACTCGTTTTTTGTTTGAGTACAATTGTATCGTAAATGAGCGATGACGTACCCAAATTTAAGCAACTGTACCGCAAAAATGAGCAGTGTGATTTAATATTACTATTCTCAGCTTCTGTTCAAACCATCTTAACAAAGCGACCTGGCGAACTTAAAATAGTTGTTCCGAAGATGGTTTTCCACATTATTTGATGTCGATTGCTTAAATGGAAACTGAATTATAACATTCCATTGTTATCTTACATTCCATACTTTTGGCACACCTTTTAAACAAGTCTTCTGTTTATAACTTCTTCACGTAGCCCTGGTAGTACAACGGATAAGGAACTCGACTGCGGTGCATCTGGGTTCGATTCCCGGTAAGTCTTGTTTATAATTGTTAATATTTATTGAAAGTGATTTGTGAAGGCAGCCTAGCATCTATTCTTTTTATTCATTGTGCTTATTTTTGAGTACCTGACTTTTTCAAAATTGAAAATTGAATGTGAATGTTTTTAGATTACTTAATTAAAAAGTTATAATCTAAATTTAAATTTTTACATAACTTGTTTTGCAATTGGATGAAGGCTTTTAACTAGTTTTGCAAATGTATGCTCTTGTTTGTAATTGTTGATATTTACTGAAAGTGATTTATGAAGGCAGCCTACGTAGGTAAGCAACTGCTCGTTTTGTTCATTGTACTCATTTTTGAGTACATGTCTTTTTTAAAAATGAAACTTTTGTATTCGGAGAAATGATAAGCATCGCATGTACTAAAAAATGAGGTGTATGAGTACATTTTACTTATTTTTGATTACCTATTTTTAACAGTGTACAGAACTTTTCTCGTTTGGACAATAAGAATCAAACTAACATTCTTTCGCTTACAAATTATTTACTCTTCCAATCAACCACCACGCAAGATTATAATACTGGGGCTTTTCAATTTGACTATCTCAAAACAATTCACTTCAATACCATCATTTTACATCATCAAGACTCTCAATGATGAAATAATATTAATTTAATTGTTGGATTTCAAATGGTTTTTAATTAAGTCTGCAAAAGTTGTATACAGAATTTGGTAATTGAAAGAAGACAATTACCTTTCACCGAGGTCGAATTAAAATCCGACGTTAGAGTCCCGTCTACCATTGTTATTCAAAGTTAATAAAGAAGCTGTAATTGATACCCGTCCATTTAATGCGGTATATTATTTAGTTGTATTTGCCTCGTAATGTTGTAATTAGTTTATAAATTTAAGTAAAAATCTAAACACAACAATTATGTTAAACTGAATTAAATTCTAACTAAATTTATCGTGAAGTTAGAATTCGCGTGTCTTGCGTTAATTGGATAAAGAATGTTAATACGGACGCTACACAGAAAACTTGAACGAGTTCTGAACAAACCGAACATATGACGTTAATTGAAATACTTGCAAATAAAGGCTCCTTTCCCTACGATCTAAACTGTTTAATATAATTAAATTCAAACTGATATATGCATTTATTATTTTAATTTTGATGTTTATCGTGTGCATAATAATAGAATGTTTGTAACTTTGGTTACATATCATTTAATTTTTTTTTACTACTACTTTTTTGGTTTTATGGCGTAGCCTTAATCAAGATTATTTTCAATTTAGAATGAAAACAAGACTCAGGCTCAATGAATATGAGTATTTTTCGTTAAAGCAAATTTAAGCAACACTGGAATTTTTAAAGTGTATATAATAATTGGTATCACGATCTAAAAGTATGTGCAAGTTATTTTTTAATTAAAAAAAATTTCCGATTAAAAAGTTTTTTTTTTAAATTATTGATTTGTTAAGAAATATGGGAAATCTTATTTATATACAAGGCAAATAGGATATTTTAATCGAGATTTTAAAAAGTATTCTCATATTTTCTCTTATATTTTAACTAATTAAACATGTTATAATTTCGATGGTTGAATTGTTTTTATTATTTTGTAGAATTTTATTTTCTAAATGGTGATTACTTATATCTCCGTTGTTAACATGTTGCTAAGAATGCGATGTTTGATTGGCTCTGAGTGATAGATTTACATACGAAAGTCTATGAGAAAACGGGCCGACTATGGATTAGTCGCAAGAGAATCGGTATTGCAATCGGAAAATTATGAGTTATTACTCGATGTTGAATCAAACTTCCGTTTAAAGACGTCAGATGTACATTAAATCTGCCGCGTAACCTTTATGTAGAATGGTCAACCCTAAAAACAAATTATTTTTTAATGATTTTTTTTGATAATTTATTTTCCAATAATCAAACCTTAAAATTAGATTAACCTAAAATATAAATCAACGACCCCTTTTAAAGAACACAAAAATAACCAAAAAACATTTTCCAAAATTCCCAACTTTCAGAATCTAACTTAATCTTATGCATGGAAATATCTCAAATGAATCTTCTTCGGATATAGTAATCGCTTTATTGGCTTAGGGAATCGTGCCCTAGAATTCCGCTCCAAATGATGGTTCGCAGGAATCCTTTCTTAATTACATAGTCGACCCCCAGATCCTCCCTGTTCACTTTAATTTCCCTCCATTCCATAGTCATCATTAGTTTGTAGTGAGGCACAAATTAACTTACCCCTCAGTGTCTAAGATTCAAGGTCTGTATAATATCAGCGTATCTATAATTAGAGCACTAGACATAATTAGGAAAATCTCTACACAGCTTCGACGAGAAATCCGGATTTTGATAGCCACATTGACTTTTCTAGTAGCTTAGTATCCCGCATAAATAGCTAAACTTCAATTAAAAGGGCACTATTCTCAGCATCGATTATATTTGCATAGACGCGTCTCTGAGAAGTCTTCCGAGTTGTCATTAATCTCAACAGTTAATTTACGATCGGGACTTGAAAAGAAATACACTCCGAAGGGCGTTGGTCTTGCGGAATTGACTAATACAATTGGATTTCATTAAAGGGGTATGTTGGGAAATTGATGATCCGATTCCAAATGTGATGGTTAATAACGTAATCAATAATGCATGATGTAGTTAAAAGAGACAGTTACACTAGACACGAATAATTGAATTTGCTGAATGTATAGTATAGCTCTAAATAAAGTAGCTGGATTTTATTTTTAGGACGTCTCGGCAAATAGCGTATTTAACGAGGCGAACTGTCGTATCGTATATCCATTAAAATAACTGTTCAAAACAGCCATTTAAAGGTTTTAGTTTCTATAATTATCTATCTAAAGTAAAATGTTTATATTTCTATACACAGTGAAGTATATGAACATGTATTTAGATAATAATATACTACTAAAGAAATACTATTTTGTTAAACAACACTAAAAGTTAATATTTAGAATTTACGTGAATATGTGTACGAAAATTTCATATATTTACTTTTTACCTTTGAACGTTAATATGTTTGATTTCAAAATTTAATAAATTGTTATAATTAAGTTGTTTTATGTTTTCTTGTTAAAAAATCACAATAAGGTTATTTTTAATTTTTTTTTAATTATGAATATTTACAAACAAAAGTAATCTTTATATTTACTGCAATTTTACAACTTATTAAATGTATTAATAAGTTATAATTTTTATGAAATTTGCGTCATATTATCAATAATCTTCTAACTTAACATTTGCACTTTGTTTCATGTGGATATCTGCAACCATTCAAAAGTTTATAGAACTTTTTCCATTTTCCCACATATTATTCCTATTGGAAATTCACATTGTAGAACTCCATTCATAATTAAATACCACCTTGGCGACCAAATATATTTTTTGACAATACTGGCAGCCATCTACTATTGTAATTTTCTTCTAAAATTACCACCACGTCTGACACCATGCTATTCATGTCCTGAACATGCTTAACTTTGTTTCAAGATCTTAAACACGTCGGTGCCTAATTTTTTATCCAACGTTATTACATTTATGACAATACTGCTATCTGTTACGGAGTGGAACATTAATATGGTGTTGGAATGATCCACTCTAAAAGTTTAACTTAGGGTTTCTATATTTGTACCTCCATGTAGCTTATTTCAGAGGTTTCACTTTAAAAACATCTTATTGAAATTCAAAAATGAATATTTGAAAATTAATTTTTAAAAGCAATATTGTCAGTAAATATTGAAACAGGCATATTTAAAATTATATTTTATAATTATCTGAAATTGCAAGGTGAACAGTTATAAATAAAACTAATTCTTAAATTATTTTTCTTCAGAGATTATGTTCAAAGATCGATATATAGACTCCAGTCGCCAATTGGCACACACATTTTTTTTCGCCAAATACGATAAATTATTTCCATTTGAAAGAATGCAATATTTTTTCTTTGATATATTATTGCGTCGCCAATATTAAAACTAATGATTTACTACGTGCTTTTATTGTCACTGAAGGGTTATTTTTTATACAAAAATATATGCAACTTTTAAAATAATAGAAATTTTCAAAACCAATTGACAGTATACATCGCCAAGTATTTTACTATTATTTTTGCAGAATGCGTTATTTTATCGACATTATATTTACAAGGCTATTGTTCGCGAAGGCTTTTTTAATCATTATTTTTTTATGAATTTTTATATTACAAAAGAAACATTTAGAAAATCATCAGTTTAAATATAATTGTAATAGCATGCAAAGTCGTAAACATGAAAATTAAAAAATTACTAGGTTTAGGTGTCTCAAAAAACTGCTCAGAGTAATTTTATAAATCTAGATTTTGACGATAAAGTTTATTTTTCACAGAGAATGATATTACGATAGCTACGCTAACAGAGAATAATATGCGATAGCTACACTATATATAAAAAAAAATGCGCAACACTTACTGCGCAAAGTGACCACGAGCAACGCCGGGCCATATTGCTAGTTTATTTATAAGTTAAATATAGATCTATTATTCCATGCGATGAATAACCCTTCCCCCTTACACATTCGTTGTAACTACTCATAAATGTCACTTCGTTCAAAGAATTTTACCAATAGATGGCAGCACTACCAGCGACTCGTTTAAAAACTGCTTGAGAAGTAATTATTTTTAAACGCATTAAAAAAAACGCGTTAATATTCATAAAACAAAAGTACGATCCGTCACTGCTCCGGAAAATTACCTGTTTTTCTTATACCTCATATGTTAAGATCCGTTGTGCGTGACACCTGCAAAAGGGATCTTTACAACTGAAATAATATATATGATAACCATTGTAAAATTCAAAACTGCTTAAATAAAAGTAACAAAAATTATAAAAATGTATTTTAAACAATTCACACTTATTTTCACGCTATTCATAAAACAGTTATACAAGCCCTAACTATAAAAATGCTTTTTAAATAGATATTAATAAATAATCACGGCTTTTTCACAATTTCTATCACTAATTTAATTAATGCGTAAGACATTAAAAAAAACAAATAATTATTTTAACCTGCAAATCATTAAAGAATATAAACTATTTTTTTCTCCTTTTAGGTTTAATTTTGTCGAGTTTTTAAAAATGATCATAGATCTGAAAAACGGTGATTAACTAAAAGTAGTTTAACTATGTCATACATTTACACTTAAATAGTGAGTACAATACGAAAAATAACGCAATTTAAGTTATTGTTATTTTTTTATCTTAAGAAAGTAAATTGTTCAAAGAGCTTTAAAAAGTGTCTTACACATCTTAGTCCATCAAAAATAGAAAAATGTTATCAAAAAAAGAATAGAACAAATGCAATTATAATTAATTGCTTTTGATAAAGTGGTCTCCATATCTCAATTCGTTTAATTGTATGCCTTATCTTAACGTCAGCCAAACACAAATCGCATTTTAAGTAGTTATCTTACAGTTTAAAAATATTTTTCTTAGTCATACAGTTTACTTAAAGCAAACTGCAATAAAATTGCAAAAATAAAACATATCTATTTAATTCGAACAAAAACACTCTTGGTGTAAAAATTGAAATAAAAGAGATAGAATGAATCAAAAAATGGTCTCAATTAGCTATTTTTCATCCAAAATTGTACTCTACACTGCTTTAAAAAGACCTTTTTATTTAGAGTAATATTCATTCTTCTCTCTCCAATTTACTACTCTCGCTTGACGAGATTCAAGTCTCCATTATTTTCGGCCCAGCGAACCATTAAATTAAAGTACTTACCGTTTAAACAACCTTTTCGAGGAGACCTTTTCTGTTAAAGTCCTCACGGTAAACCGATTCTCTTTTAACTTTTCCGAGACATTTATAAAAAATAGATAAACCTAAATTTTTAGAAAAATTAGAAGGAAAGGTCGGTTTAAAAAAAATATACGCGCTGATTCCTTATTCGCCTTGAAAAATGGGAACAATGACTTTTGTTGATTGTAGAAACAGAGAATAGTGTTTCTATTGACAGCAGTTTAGGCTTGATAATGGCAAGTTAATTTCCTTGTTTCTCATAACAATTAACTGAAAACAATAGTTCAAGAGAAAAAATAATCTTTGAAGTCAATGAAAAAGTTACCGATTCTTTGTTCCCTTTTTTTTTTAAAAAAAGAAATGCACTGAAAAAGAAACTTTAAACTTAATTATAAGTTTGAAAAGGAACAAATGCAAAAATATGATTTCTGGAAAATTAAAAATAATTCATTCATTTTTTTATAATCAAATTTTAATGACAAATACTTCACACTATAAAAAACGAGTTTCAGTGCACCTTTTACAAATTATTTCAATGATATTAAATTAATTTTGTTACAAATACATGGATTTTTTGCTAATAAATATATGAGAAAACCCAGAGCAGTATGCATTTTAAACTTTAAAAACTGTATGCTTCAATACAATGAATTCGGAAGTTATGAAAAATACAAAGTACTTTTTTAAAGATTGTCTTACTTAAAGCAGAAGTTACTGTTCTATATACACAAAACATTTCATTCAAGTACACTTGGCATTTTATCATATTGTAAAAATAAATGACGTTGCTCGTGGTCTGAAAACGATATAATGATACAATATAATATAATTTTTGATTTAGGGACATTTCACCCAAAATTAAGAAATAGGAGGTAATTATTAGCAATTAAAAAACGTGTAACGAGAAATAAATTTTTACGCAGAAATATTACTTCCTAAACATAACACCTATAAACAATAGATCCTATTGTTTATACACCGTTGAGTAATTCTGAATTTTCGCACATATATGTCATATTAATAGGTCTCAAGCAATCTTTAAAGCCATAAAATTTTATTACGCCTAGAGGGAGCGAACAATAAACTTAATTTATGGCTAAATCTCGGAAAGTCTACTTGCGCTGTAAATATTTTATTAAGAGATTGTCCCTCATTTACATGTTGACTTTACTTTTATTCCAAGTTTTTATCTCCCTTAAAACTATGAAGTGTTCTTTTTGCGCCAGATTAAATCGCGATTTTTATTAAAAAAAGAATCCTGGTTGGAACCAAAAACCATTAATGAAGTTTTTGTTTATTTTAATTTTAATTATATAAAATGATTTTATGATTATATATTACTAAAAATTGGGAATTTTTATTTCAAAGTCAATTTTATGGGGTATTTTAATTAATAGATTTTTTTCTTAGTAAATGGGGAAAATTTGACTTGTAGAGTTTTATTTTTATATGATTAAATTCGACTAATATTTTAATGCAGAATAATTCTGTTAATAAAATATTATACATTCACGCTTATTTTTTTATTGCATATGTATATTTCTGTTTTAAACTAAGATTTTAAACTGTGTAATTATGTTTACTTTTTTTTAAAACTAAAATGTCTTCGTATTAAGAATAATTTTATATTAATTACATCTAAGATTTTAAACTATTTTTGTGTAATTATGTTTACTTTTTTTGAAATAAAAATGTCTTCGTATTAAGGATAATTTTATATTTTTAGTATTAATTTCGTCTAGGATTTTAAATTTTTTTTGTGTAATGATGTTTACTTTTTTTTTTAATAAAAATGTCTTCGTATTAAGGATAATTTTATATTTTTAGTATTACTTTCATCAAAGATTTTAAACTATTTTTGTGTAATTATGTTTACTTTTTTAAAAAATAAAAATGTCTTCGTATTAAGGATAATTTTGTATTTTTTTTGCATTAATTTCATCTAAGATTTAAAAAAAAAAATTGTGTAATTTTGTTTACTGTTTTTTTAAATAAAAATGTCTTCGTATTAAGGCTAATTTTATATTTTTAGTATTAATTAAATCACAAATGCTTCCAGTTAATAAATTTTGAATGATAAGCAGGAACATTCCATTACTGAATAAGTAATTAGTAATGAATTAACTAAATAAAGGATTTATTAATGAATACAACTTATTATTATATGTGTAAACAAACTTTGAAAACAGATGAAGGAAATGGGACAGAATTGTCAAAAAATAGAGGGTGTTATTCAAATACAAACAAATCGACTGTTGGACCCAAATAACTCCAAAATGTAAATTTTTCCTAAAATGTACTCCATTAAATGAAGTAAATTTTTAAATAAAGAACGAAATCAAAACATAAGTCTAACAATGTGTAATTTAATATTTAATTAAAAAAACCATTTTACCCCAATGCCCATTTTTCCCTACCCTACTCTATTTTAGAATGATGAAAAATATTGTGACATATATTCCTTATCTTAATATTCTGTATTTACTGCAATGAATTACATCATGTACTGTAAATGTCACCAGGAAATTTTACTCACTTGATTCAATAATGCTACCCAGCAAAAAAAGTCAGCATAAAACCTTCATCAAAATTTTGAAATTGAAGGTTTTATGCAGAAAAACTACAGTTTTTTTGAAGATCTATAAAATTAAAGTTTTTGTTTCAATGTCCTTCATAAAAACTGCACAAAACCTTCATAAAAACCTACAAACAACCTTCAATTTTTGATCATGAAGGGAAAATGCAGATATTTTAAAGGTTTTATGCAGGAAAATTAAAAACTTCAAAAAAACTGCAGTTTTTTGTTTCAATATCCTTTATAAAACCTTCAAAAAACCTTAAATTTTAATAATTTTGATGAAGGTTTCATGCTGACTTTTTTTGCTGGGAATATCTCGACTCATAATTCCTTATCAATTTTCCGAGATAAAAATTTACCAAATTTCGAAAATAGTTGAAATCACTCGAGTTAATGTCATTCTCTCCCACCAAATAGGTCTACGAATAAACCTCTTACCCCATTAAAGAGTTAGTCGAAAATCCATGTATCTCTTTGGGAAGAGCATCACTCGACGCAAATGAGCACTCGACGCATTTGCAGCTGGGAAGGTTCAAATCGCGCCTTTCCATCAAGAGCCCCAGTTCGTGACTTTCTGTGTCTCTGCGAGCCCTAAAATGGCATTTGGCTGGGTTTTAATTAAAATGGGAGGATCGTTTTCGAAACCAAATAAACGACTTCAATCGAGTCCATTTATATTCTCTGCGAAAACATTCAACTGTGCATTCAACCGTCTTCGTTATGGATTCTCTAACTCATTTTCCTGCCTTGCCCATCACCATCAAATCGCACCAATAAAATAATTTTATTTAAAAAAATCGACTGACGTACCCGTTATAAAAATAGTAAGTTTAGACGGAAACACCGATTTTCATTTATTTAATTATATGTAAATATAGTGGCGCCACCTGATGTACATTTACAGATATTATTTATATTTAAACTACGTTTAATTTATTTGAACACGTTCAGTGCGGTACGGGGTCAATTGACTCCTTATCTAACTATGCCATGGGTTTACTGCCTATGTGGGAAGTAAACTTTCAAAATTTCTATACCTGTTTTAGCTTTGAACCTTTATATAGCGTTGAAAACAGTATGACTGTGTGTTATAAAGTCCAATAATCTCTCAAATTTCAATGAAAAATGGCAAATGACCCCGTACTGCAATGACCATGTTAAGTTAATGAATCTTTAAATGAATCGATTCATTGCATCTCCTATTGAATACTAATTTACAACAATGGAATGGGAAAACATATTTTTCCCAAATTATCAATTTTCAGAGTGCTGTATACAGTTTTAATTAAGGAAAAAGTATGGGATCGACAATGACGCATTTGAGAATAGTTAGTTGACGGGGTTAATTGACCCCGAGTCGCACTTGTGGATAAATACGGATATTACCGCCTGCACTGAGCGTGTTAAATATGTATGAGTAGATAGGCTAAAGAAATTATCTTGAATATAATCCATAATGTAACATATATTCATTCAAATCGGTTATTGATTGTCGAATAATTTGCTAATTTATGAAATTTCGGGGGGGCACAGTTTATTTTATATTGGTTCACTTGGTAAATTAACGTCTCACTAGAGCTTCACAGTGGACTATTGGAGACGGTTAGGTGCCAATCTCTAAGGAAAGACCCGAGAACGATACCTCGTATTTTTGAACCATGGTCAGTTGACGAGGACAACATCAAAACTGGCACCCGACGCAACCTCAATAGGCGTCAGGACATTGGACACCGATCACATTTATTGTGCATCAGTCACTATAATTTTTTGGATATTCTGGACGACTTTCTAGTATTTTTTAGAGAAGCTGGAAACCCTCCGATCGGAAGCTCGCCACTTTTTTACTTTTTCTTTATCAAGTCCAAATCACGGATTCGAACTATCAATCCTCTGATTACCAGCTGAACGCCTTTATCCACTGGGCAACTGGGGCCCCTTTTTATATTTGCACTCATCTTATGTCATGAAACATAATATCTAAGATATACATAATAATAAATAACATAACCGACGTTCATTTAACTATAATCACAATATTATATCACAGAGCTTAGAAGCAATTAGTCATGTAATTTCAATGCAATTATTCTTGGAGTGTTTTTAATATTTAAATTGCTGAAACCCAGGATACAACCCCCCCCCCCCCCTCCCAATATGATAGAACTAACTAAATCGGAAAAATGCGTATCTAAATTAGAAATCAAGTGATAGGCAATTTGGCCCATATACTTTAAATTTAAACATGCGTTGTACATTTCATTAGAGACCTTGAACATTGAAATTTGGATCCTTTGTGCTAATATACGGATAATTAAAGCTTGGAAATGCGACGCAAAAATTTCTGTAAGGATAGTATCACAGCAATTGGAATGCGAGCATTGGAAAAGTATGAAGGCTCCTAATGAAAATGCGAATTAGAATTTGGAAAATTAAGCGAGATACTATCTCAGATTAGTTGCCGAATATATTTGAAATATTCAAGACATCTTTTATTAAAATTAAGGTTTTAATTTAATACAGAAAGTATTTATGGGCTTAGTACAGCAAAGTGAGACTTCAAAAAGAAATACTTTTGATTTTAGAAAATAATTATTGCATTTGTAAAGTTTTATATAATCAATTTTAATGAAATATATCAAGATTTTAAATTGATAAATTTTAATATGTTTTAAATAATAAAATGGGATAATTAGTTATTAATTATTTGTTATTTTAAGCATTTCAATGTTTGAATGTTGTGTTTTTGTATGCGTTTAAAATTACTTTAACTTTAAAATAAGGGATTTTTTTAAACTCATTTAAAAGTTATGTATTTTAATGATGTTGGTTTTAATTTCCAAACTCAGAATATTTTTTAAAATAGATATTTAAATATCGCTAATTAGAGTCGTAATTTAAGATATTTTTAAAAAAGTGAAGTATCAAAAATTAATCTCGAGTAATCTTGACATTTCCATAGAATTGTTCAAAGTTGCTATAAGACCTATCTAAAAACTTTTAAAGTTATAGTTTTACATATATTTAAAAAATATAAAGTAGTAAACCTGGTAGTATCTATGCAAGAAATACCTTTTGGAAATTCTAAATAATTATTTAATTGTTTTATAGAATTTTTTTTTTTTAAGACTGTCAGAATAACACTTTTTCCTCATTCGTTTGTTTATCAATAACGAATTATTAAATTGTTAAAAGTGTCAAAAATATTAAAATGATTTAAAGGCAATTTTTAAAAGCAAAATATGATTTCTGAAACTTTTGGAAGCACAAACAATATTAAAAGAAAATAGAAATTTTATCAAAAATGGACATCTTTTTAGAAAGTTATATCATCTATAAACTGAAGTATAAAATAGTTTAAATGTTATTAAAATATACTTTATTAGAATCAAATATTTTTGGAGACATTGAAACAAATAAAAACGTACAAGCAAGAGAAGTTATATGTCATAGTTCTAATAAAATCCGGAAAAAATCGCTAACATACGAAAGCTGAAATATTTTTTTTTTTAATATTTAGTATAATTATTTTTTTTTATTATATAGTTTTTAATAATTTAAAAATACTTTATATTAATGTTTTTAATAATTTAAAAATATTTAATATTAATGTTTTTAATAATTTTAAAATATTTTATATAAATGTTTTTAATAATTTTAAAATATTTTATATTAATGTTTTTAATAATTTTAAAATATTTTATATTAATGTTTTTAATAATTTTAAAATATTTTATATTAATGTTTTTAATATTTTTTTAAAAAATCATAATTTTTCATTAATAACTTTGAAATTTAACTAAAACCAATATATTGAAAATTATTGCAAAATTGAGTATTTTGATAAATTTAAAATTTGAACGCATTGGTGAGTTATCTACACTGTATAAAAGGTATTTAAAACGAGTACCTGAACATACTCGTTTTTCTTTGAGTACATTTGCATCGTAAATGACCGATGACGCACTCACATTAAGGTAATCATACTTTCTCAAAAATTTGCAGTATGATTTAATATTGCTAACCTCAGCTTCTGTTGAAGCCATCTTAACAAAGTCACCTGACAAACTTAAAATAGTTGTTCAGAAGATGGTTTTCCCACATTATTTTATATCAATTGCTTAAATGGAAACTGAGTTATTACAACTCAATTATCATACTTCCCATTCTTTTGTCACACCTTTTTAACATTTCTTCTGTTTATAACTTCTTCACGTCGCCCTGGTAGTTTAACGGTAAAGGCTCTGGACTACAGTGCCTGAGGAGCAGGGTTCGATTCCCGGTAAGCCTTGGTTACAATTGTCGACATTTATAGAAAGTGATTTAGGAAGGCAGTCTATGTAGGTTAGAACCTTTTTTTTTTACTTATTGTACTCATTTTTGAGTATACGTCTTTTTCAAAATTAAAACTTATGTATTCGGAACCATGATAAGCATCGAATATACTCAAAAGTGAGTAAATTTTACTTATTATTTTTGAATACCTATTTTTAACAGTGTACGTTTATTTAATTTCTTTGGACACATTCAGTGCGGTACGGGGTCAATTGACCCCTTATCTAACTATCCCGGTGCGAGCATGTGAGAAGTAAACTTTCAAAAATCTATATAAGTTTTAGCTTTGAACCTGTACATAGCGTTGAAAACAGTACGGCTGTGTGTTATAATGCCTAATAATCTGTCAAATTTGAATAAGAAATAGCTAAAAGTGTTAAATGACCCCGTACTGAAAACGATATCAGTTTGAAATCAATGCAAATAGCTTCAAAAGTGACATTTTATATCACATCATATATTTGTGAATACCAACACACCGAAATCAAAACAAAACACTTTGAGTCATGCAAGTCAACATCAAATTGGACTATCTAATATATTTAAAAGGAACACATAAATACAAACGACACATAAAAAGAAGAATCACAATGGCTTAAAAAGCGCCTTTTAAAGCAAAGCACGGCGTTTTAGCACACATTTACAGAACCCCTTGTCTCTCGAGTACTTAACATTCCCTTCCTTTGGCCATTTCCTTTCAATTCCACAAACTAGCAAACAGAATTGAAAATTAGGCCCCCAAAGTTCTTGCCCCCTTTCGATTCTACTCAGGAGAGCCTTACAACTTTATTGTTTCCCCGCTTGTAAAATCGAAACCGGTCGATACTAGGCAATGATTCCGGGTCCCAGATAAAAACACACGAACGAAAGTAATTCAAAGTGACTTCTTTTTTTCCCCTATCGGGAGGGAAAATATTGCTGCCAGTAGGGAAATAACTCTCCTTGGTGGCGTAATGTCCCCCCGACATCGCTTTTGTTCCGAAATCGGATGTATAAAAGTGACAACCATTGTACGTGATAGATGTTGCATGCTGTTCCACAGAACAAAATGATGCGGATTTATTCCTGGCGTTCCGCTGGCGCGATACTGGAGCTGCTGGAGTTGTTTCGAATATGTTTCGATGATTGGAGTCTTAAAAAAACTTCGAGATTGGGTGACTTATGTTCTGAATCAAAGCGTAAAATCTTAGAGGGAAACAGTAGTTTTGAGTTACTTAAAATTCCCTTTCTTGTTTGGCTTTGTTTTGAAATTTTGAAGTGAATTAAATTATAAGAAAATGAAACAATATTTGTATTTTGAATGTTGATTGAAGGTTATTAAAAGAGTTAAATGTGATAAAAATTTAATTTTTTCCAGATATTATACTGTTCTATAAAATCGTTATTCTTAGTAATTTTTGCATATATTCTTAGTAATTTTTGCATATATTCTTAATAATTTTTGCATTTATTCTTAATAATTTTTGCATTTATTCTTAATAATTTTTGCGTATATTCTTAATAATTTTTGCGTTTATTCTTAATATTTTTGCGTTTATTCTTAATATTTTTGCGTTTATTCTTAATATTTTTTGCATTTATTCTTAATAATTTTTGTATTTATTCTTAATTATTTTTGCGTTTATTTTTAATATTTTTTGCATTTATTCTTAATAATTTTTGCGTTTATTCTTAATATTTTTGTATTTATTCTTAATAATTTTTGTATTTCGTTAGTGCGCTTTTATCTTTTGTAATATTTAAACAATTTTTCGATTATTGCAATTTAAATAAACGAATTAAAATAGTTAAATGTGATAAAACTTTAATTTATTCCAGATATTTATAATTTAAGACTGTTCTATAAAATCGTTATTCTTAGTAATTTTTGCATTTATTGTTAAAAAATTTTGCGTTTATTCTTAATATTTTTTGCATTTATTCTTAATAATTTTTGCCTTTATTCTTAATATTTTTTGCATTTATTTTTAAAAAATTTTGCATTTATTCTTAATAATTTTTGCGTTTATTCTTAATATTTTTTACATTTATTCTTAATAATTTTTGTATTTCGTTAGTGCGCTTCTACCTTTTGTAATATTTCAATATTTCAACAATGTTTCGATTATTGCAATTTAAATAAACGAATTCATAAAATTTTAATTAAATATAAATAATTATGACAAACTTCAGGTTAAAATCACACCAAGATTAGTCCAAACCAACTCCTCCAAATAACAAACTATCGAATAACCAGTAGATTTTTAAACTACCTATTCGTAAAATTTTACATTTTCAGGCAGGCTGTTCCATTTGTCAAACGCTCAATTACAAAATAGAGTTTTCTCGTATTCCGAGCAGGCTATGATTTGCACAATTATAACCGATGATCTGTAGTCCTATCATTTGAATTAAATTACAAGCTCTTAATACCAGCAATTTTTATAAATTTGAAGAGCTGAGCTCCCTTATTTTCTTCCTCTCATTAGAATATACCTATTTAAATTTCGAAGTCTGTCCCCATAGTTCTTTGAACTATTTTCGCCCCTGTGCTAAACTCTTTCTAACAAACCAATACAATTTTAGATAAGGTAACCAAAAAAGTATTGAATATTACATATAAGGTCTATATAACCATATATTCAATGTATAATTACATCTGTGAATTCAGATGATACATTTTTTCTAATAAAGTGACTATTTTATTACCAAATGCACACTGATTTATCATTTTTAAATGCCCCCATTTACCAAGAAAACAAAATCCCCAACAAATATAACTGTCATTAATTTCAGTATCTAATCTTTATATTTTTGCACAACCTCTCTCTAAGTTATATAATGACATTACTCGCAATACACTAATATCAATAAAATATTAAAGAATAAATAACTCTAGGTTCCCAGTAAATAATTAAATCGCAAACTAAAACAAGCGTTTGGGTACAATTTTCGAAAATCTTTGTAGTGTAAAATGATAATTAGATACTTGAACATTTCAAATATTAAAGTTAATAGAGTTGAAGAAAAGCCGAAAATTTCAAACAGGCCTTGGCTCTTTTTTACTAGGGATCTGTGTAGCTTCTAAAAATATCTATAACAGTTAAACACTGACTTTGATTTTCATTTAATAAAATAAGTGTTGTTTTATTTTTTCTGTATCTAAAAAATATATTCTGTATTAATATATAAGTGCATAACATCAGGAAAAATGTTTTTTAAAAATATAAATTAAAAAAACATTTTATTACTGCACAATACACTGAAGCTTTAGATTTTCGAAAATGCATTGAATTTATAACTTTAAAATATTTATGTTTAGTTCAAACGCGAATTAAAACGTTCGAATATAATTAAAAATGAAAATTGGGCCCTTTACAATATTGTGTATTTAATAATATTAATACAAATATATTAAGTAAATTATAAAGTAAGTTACTCTAATCTTCACCTTTAATTATAGTTGGATTTGAGTGTTATTATTGCAATGTAACTTTGATCGCTCATGTCCAATGCATTTTAGTATCTACTCACAAAGTCCATTTATCCCACTTTCTTATTTGACTAAAATATGACAGCTTTGAAAAAACCAACTCGGGGGAGTCTGGATCTCACTTTCGAACAAAAATGGACTATGATCGTTCTTTCCTTGGACCCTTCATTTGTAACATAATAAAACATCTTTCCGCGTAACAAATTACCAAGAAACACGTCGTTTCAAAATGCGAAAAAATAGAAGAGCGAAACAGAAATGTATTGTGATGGGAAATTCTTCCATTTTTCAGTTGATTCACCCCCGTATTTGTTGCATAGACTCCCCGCACTAGACGCTTAGGGAGTATTTTTTCTCTTGGCAAATGTCTATTTTTTTCTGCTTCCGACGTTTTCCATGGATTTCCTCCGTCTTAGTATTTCCGAAGGGTTGGTCCCTTTGCTTGGATATAATAAACAACCCGGTTCTGAAGAAATTTTATTTTGAAAAGAAAGCACTAAATACAATATCTTGAATGGCTATATTTTGAACATCAGCTTTTTTTTTAGATTCAGCTTACTGGGCTTACACAACTTGGAAAATAAAAATTATTGGTATTAGTTCTTGGTTACACGATTCTGTTTTTTAATTGAAACAATAGTATTTACTTTATAGTGTTTGCATTGTAAAAAAAAGGTACCTAAAAATGAATACCTGAACATACTTGTTTTTCTTTAAGTACAATTGAATCGTAAATGAGCGATATTCAAATTTAAGCAACCGCACATTCTAAAAAATGAGGAGTGTGATTTAATATTTTTATTTCAGCTTCTATTCAAGCCATTTTAACAAAGCGACCTGACAAACTTAAAATAATTGTTCTGAAGATGGTTTTTCACGTTATTTGGTGTCGATTGCCTAAATGGAAACTGATTTATTACAATTCAATTATATTACTTCCCATTTTGGCACACCTTTTTTAACATTTATTTTGTTCGTAACTTCCACATCGCCCTGGTAGTACAAAGGATAATGCACTGCACTGCGGAACCTAATGATATGGGTTCGATTTCAGTGTGAGTTCAAAATTTGTATCAAATTTCCATTGGAATTGCGCTATTTTGGTAATTAGTTACGTAAGTGTGTATTAGGTTATTACAAACATATTTTTAATATTAAAGAAATTAAGAAATATGCTGTTATATAAAATATAACTTTATTTGGATATTTATAGAGCCCTTTCTACTTCAATGAAAGTTTTTATGTCGTTTTAAATCGCATATCTATGTCGTTTTAAATCGCATAATGTAATATTATAAATAGCACAAACTTTGTATTAGTATATTATCGGGAGATGTAGAATTTCAGTTTAATTCTAAATGAATTAACAAATGTACAAAGCTATTAGAAACTATTTAATGAAAAAAAGAAAATGATTCATTAATTTTTTTTTTAATATTTTAGACTTTCTGTGGATATTGCTTCTTATTTCCATTGATCGGTAAATTGGTCATTGATGTTTTTCACTTAAATAAAACAAATGTATTTTGAAAATGGTTCATCAAATGAAAGATACTGACAATAGATAGAAAAACAATCTCTACTTAAACAAACATTGATGTAATCTACATCTTCTTTGTTTTATTAAAAAAAAAATATATTCATTTTGTAAAAAAAGTCTAGAGTTAAGAATTCTACCTAGATTAAATTTTTCCGATAGTTTAAAAAAAATATTCTAGTCTTTCTTCCTGATAACCTCGTAATCAAATATTCGACATAAGACTTATTATCCCAAATAATTAAATATTGTATCTAACAATACTTGGCGCCGATTATCAATAAAACTTTCACATTCCTTATACTTTCATTACTACAGCTATTGATCACGGCATCATCGATTCAGCACAATAACAATAAACCCGGAAGTAAAAGATTCAAACTCCGGCAAATAAAACCAAACTTCCAATCCCTCCGATTGAATACCCCCTATCATAACACAGAACCGATAATCACATCTTACAATCCACCTGACAGCACCCAAGATCTCATTGTTATCGAAATTATTCGTCGCGGACAGTTTTTGTTCTAGGCAGCTTTGAAGCAATTACGTTTTCCGAAGCCGCGTAAATGCTGCAAAGAGAAATGCGATGTGCTGGCAGGAAAAGGTCTAACCAGCATAAATCAAAGTGATTTTCCAAGGGGGTTGGGAGCTGAATCAACAGCTTTTGTGGTTGTTATCGGAATGCGGAAATTGCGCCCGTACTCCGCCGGAAACAGCACTGCGCCGCACGGAATTCGTCCCGAGGGCCCCAGGGGGATTCGATCAACCGGCGGCGTTAAATTCCTATCAACCGACCCTCTTACCTTCTGGGCCTGGAGGAATGAGTAGGCAGAAATGCTTAGACTGGAGATTGTGTAAGTAGGAAGAGATTCGATATGGGGTATTACTCGGTTAAAACAATTTATGTCAGTTGAAGTGCATGGTTAATAATGGTTATTCGAATTTCTGGATCGCGTATTGCGCTGATTTCAAGATCGTGAGGTATACTTGATTTTTTTTTTTAATAAAGAGTTCCAAAATTTCTGGACCGTGTAATACGCTGATTTCAAGATCGTGAGGTATACTTGATTTTTTTTTTTAATAAAGAGTTCCAAAATTTCTGGACCGTGTAATACGCTGATTTCAAGATCGTGAGGTATACTTGATTTTTTTTTAATAAAGAGTTCCAAAATTTCTGGATCGTGTAATACGCTGATTTCATGATCGTGAGGTAAACTAGATTTTTTTTAAATAAAGAGTTCCAAAATTTCTGGATCGTGTAATACGCTGATTTCATGATCGTGAGGTAAACTTGATTTTTTTAAATAAAGAGTTCCAAAATTTCTGGATTGTGCAATACGCTGATTTCAAGATCATGATGTATACTAGATTTTTTTTAATAAAGAGTTCCAAAATTTCTTTATCGTGTAATACGCTGATTTCAAGATTGTGAGGTATACTTGATTTTTTTTAATGAAGAGTTTCATTTTTAATATGTTTAGTCTTTTGAGTAATTCGTCGGAAACATACACAATATTTCAGCATTTCGATAGTTTTATAATTTTTTTTTTATTTTGTCCGATAATTATCGCATGAATCCCCACTACACACACCAAAACACCAATTCTTTAGAGCCAAAACATAAAAAAGAAAAAGTTTAGTTGCCTCTTCATAGATGGCAGCATTATCAACGGCTTGTTTAAAAAACGTTGTAAAAATGAATTATTTTAAACAATTTTTTAAAAAAATCATTCATATTTTTTAGATGAATGTATAATTCGTCAATGGTCCATAAAATTATCTTTCTTTTCATATCTTATGTTTTAAGATTCGCTGCGTCTACTGCGCGTAAAATGGAACTTTACTACAGATATAATATATATAATATTTATATTTATTTATTAGCATTGAATTTTACGTAGTTTGATATAATATTTTTAATTTGAAAGCATGAAAATAGTGTTTTAACTAATTGAAAAGTAACGGTAAAAAGCATAAAAAATAACATTAAAAACGATTCTTAAAGAACATTAACTGGTTTTAAATATAAAATATGTTATGTATAGATTACCGTTATTTCTAAATATTTTACGCATAGACAACCTTTCAAAATAAACGTAACGTATTTGGTTATATATGCGCTTGATATATAACAACTTTACTAAGGAATTCTTATAATGTTTTAAAAATCATTTGCTTATGTTATTTTTCTGTTAGGTAATCCCAACATGCAAATTTAATGTTACGAAAAATTATGTATTGAAATATGATAGTAATTTGTGCTTTACAATTAACTCCTTTAAATAATAAATACATTAATTGGTATATTTTGATTTTATTATAAATTTATATTTATAATTTCAATCCATTTATTATTGAAAAAAGAAAATGTCGCTCAGAAACTATTGTTCTAAAATAATCTACAAAAATGCAAATTTGTTTTGGGAAAGCTCAAAACTTATTTACATCAAAATATTACTTCCTTGGTTAGCTTTTATTATTATTAACTTTATAGTATATCGCGCATTCAGAATTTAATATGCATATACACCTAATCACCAGCAAAGTTTTCACTGAAGCTCAAATTACGTGCCCGGCCTACACAAATGATCGAACCGTAAAATACCCTTTGCTTCTTCATCAAGTTGCAGAAGCGAAGAGATTTATTCTGATATCCTAAAAAGCTTGATAAACGGTTTCGTAAGATGAGGCACGTACGTAGATTCTTGGGCGACTGAATGAACAAGAAATCTATGAAACAATACGACTTGACAAGGAGTACAAGGACCTATCCATCTCATGCTGTATTCCCTACTGCAGATCCTGGCAAAGGCTTAAGTTGAATCCTTGATTCAGAAGACTTCTGGGCTTGCTTTCTGCATCCTTCAATAACTCCTCAAGTTGAGTTTGCTCTGGTTTGGAGGAACGGCTCCTTATTTTTAGAGCCTTTTGGATTTGAAACGTCTGACGTATTTGTTATTGGAAGTCTTTTTGGAGTCTCCATTGGAAAAATAACTCGGAATATTTTATTAAAGTAGAAAATGGTTTGAAATATTTTCTTTTAAAAAACTTGAATTAATGTTTGTTGTATTTGATTTTAAAATAGTCGGTGGTTAATAAAAGTCAGTAACTTAATTAGGCAAGGTATAAAATTTAAGTAATTAGTAACTAGTGTTTGTTTCTTATTGCACTGTCAGATAAATTAATATACAGGGTTCACTGTGATACTTCACAATTGAGCAATTGACTATCACCCCAAAAGGTTTGTTTTGGATGACGATTAAGAACTGACAATAAAGTGGATTAGATTCTAGGTATTTAAAAAAATGGATACAAGAAAAAAAAATATAAGGTATTTACTGATATTATTATAAGTACTTCCATGATTATTTTTCTTTCAGAAATATAATTTTTTTAAAGTGAAAACAAATCTACAGATTTTATATTTTGCTTATCCGTCAGAGGGTTAAACACTGGATAACTGGAATTCTATTTATTTGATCAAATGGCGACTTTTCTTATTTGACAAAAAGTATTATCGAAAATGGGAGAAAATGATCAAGGCATCTGGTTGAGGTTTCCGGTTAACTGAATGCCGAATGAAAGTAGATTGTATATTTTTGATATTTCTTATTTAACAAAAGTAAAAAATGGGATAGAATACTTTGTTAGTCATAGGTCGGTATTGCACTATAAAAGTCCTTTGACAAAGATATTTTATAAAACTTTTATTCAGTTTTATCTTGTAAAATGTCTTTCATTTAATAATAATAAGACAATAAATGAACCATTTTATATGTATAAAATATTTATATTTAAAAAAAAAGTTTTGGTCAGTCTGAGTTGATTTGTGTTTTGGCCGGTAGTATATCAAGTATTTTTAATAATAGCAAATTTATCATTTGCATTTATTATAACGACTTACATCTTCAGTTGTGTAATGAAACCCATTTTCTTTCAAAACATTTTTTTTTATAAGCATTCAACCGTTAGTTTCTGTTTTTAGTCAGCATGTCGGGAGTCGTGAAGAAATTCAAATCTCTGATATTCGTATAGTAAGATCTTTCTAGCTCCTATTGACCAGCTATCACTCATTTTTTAATTATTTGGTCAAATCACAAAGTATGTATGTAAACTTCAGCAGTTGAAACTGCTAGATAGAATGTGGATCAACATAAATCTTTTATCAAACATTGGATGAGAGACTAACTGTGATAAAAGAAAATTGACAAAGCACGCCTTTTATTTATCAAAATTGACCATTACACAATCATATTTCTTTGTCAAATAACTTTTATAGTATAATATCAGTCTTAAACTCATATATAAATTTTTTTACATATATGCATATATGTCGATGTATGAAAATTTTATAATCGAAATATTTTCAAATTAATTAAAATTGTTAAATATATATTGGTAGGCTTTTTAATAATACTTTTCTGTGTTAGCTAGTCGTTTTGTAAAATAAAACATACAACTAATTGTTTTCGAAACCCCTTACTGAGACAATTGAAGAGATCACACCAGTAGCAATTCCCTAATCCGAACACTTACAAGTTCTACTTCAAATGAAACATTTACCCCCGGTAAACAGAATTAATTCGCGGCATTTTAATCCGTTTAGATACCATTTCCGAGCCTCGACACCCCAGCACAAACGAACTGTAAATCAGCGAAATACACCCCGCCGGAATACACTTAAACCCCACCTACACTCGGCGCATTTAATAAACTTTCTCTACCTACAAACTTTGCGATGCGTCAGCATCCAGCATCTCTCAGCTATGCCTGTCTGTCCTGGTTGCCATGGCAACCCAGTGACGCTTCAGCGAACGCTTTCATGGGTGGATGAGACTGAACTGTCGGCCAATCTATCAGGCATCAGTCGCCAAAAGCGCAGCCAAATGCCATAGGGAATGTCTCGCAGAATTTCCCATTGCCCCGTTGATGGTCCCGAAATTTGCCTTAAGGCTAGTTGGGTGCCTTGGTCAATCTGAGGACCGAATTAGGACTTGGTCTGCGAATCTGCCCGCTTTGGGCTGTTAAGACCTGATTATACTTTTGCATGGAATGGGATCTTAGCTGCGTTATGGAAAGGGGATATTACGCTAAGCTGTGAAATTGGTGTAGTTGGTGATTGGATATAAATGGGTGGTAATGTGTTCTGTAACAGTTTTCGCGCAGTCGAGGTAAAATTGGAACACTTTACAGCGCTAACAATGGAAGACACTAACGAGAGCAAGCTTTATTCCTTTTGGTTCATGACCAAGATTTGGAAATAATTTAAATATATCGAGATATGAAATTTACTCTAAAATATGTATTAATTAATCACAAATGTCCTAGGATATATGAGGCGTTCAGAGATAAGAGTGGATCAAGTACATAAGTTATAGTTTTGAGATAATTATTAACACTAGTTGAATTCTAAAGTGATTTAGATGATAATAATAACATCTGTTTGAAAATAATAATAGCAAGGACTTGGTTCACTATGGCTCTGGAAATATACACCATTAACAGTTATTAATCCGCAACAAACAATTTTTTTTATACTTTTGTACTTGATCCACTTTAGCTATGAACGCTTCATATGGAGGCCTCAGAGTTAAACACAACTACAAATATTGACGGCCAACAACAGGCTCAAGGCCCAACAAGATTGGTCCAACAAGCTAGTACCTCTTAACTATCCCCCAATGCATATCTAACTTCTTCTTAAAATCCGTTACTCCTTTACAATTAACAATATTCACTGGCAAGTTGTTCCATTTGTCTACTACCCTATTATAGAAATAGTGTTTTATCCCTTCCCGATTAAAATGGGATTTGTTTAACTTAAACCCATGACCTCTCGTTCTATCACTCATATTAAAATCTAAACCCTCCACATCCCCTTGTTTGATAAATTTGAACAGTTTAATCAAATCACCCCTAACTCTTCTCTCTTCCAGAGTATACATATTTAAATATCTTAATCTTCATACTTCATGCCTGAAAATCCCTGAACCATTTTAGTAGCCCTGTGCTGAATATTCTCTAACAATTCAATGTCTTTTTTAAGATATGGTGACCAAAACTGTACAGCATACTCAAGATATGGCCTTGCCAAACCTCTGTACAATGGCAAGATTTTGATGAAACACTTCTTCTGATGTACCCCAACATTCTATTAGCTTTGTTGCTAGCCACTGTACGTTGATGACTCATTTTAAAATCCTCATTTACTAATACGCCCAGATCACTTACTATCTCGATATTTTTGATTTATGCCCCCTGTAAAACATATGCAGCCTTTCTATTTTTGATACCCATGCGCAAAACTTGACATTTAATTATATTAAAGGACATACCCCATTTAATGCGTCGTGGATGGACAAGTAGAGCGTCAATACATCGCAGTTTCTCTGTATTAATACAACCATCAGGAGAATAAGAACGTATCGTAAAACCGAGTGAATGGCAGCAGTTTTGACCTTTACAGCCATATTAAGTTTTTTTCTAGTAAACTTAAAACTCTGAGTAAAACCTTAAAGTTTGGTGGTGGCATGTACTATAAGCCCTCATGGTCAAATTTTTTTTATTTTTTACTTTGGGGGCAATTTTTTTTTAAATTTAGGCACTGCTTCTATTCACCCGCAAATACGCGTGAATAGAAGAAAATCGTCTGTTTTTTACTTTGTTTCGAATATGAAAACCAGCTAGGTAATTTTGAAGGTGATTATTTACTTTTCAAACAATATTCTTAAGATTTCAACACAAAAAAAATAATAGGTACCTACAAATTATTTTAAAGTTGTTAATAATAAAAATACCTAATGACAAGTCCTGATAGCACTATTTTTCCTCGACAAAAAAGTTAATTGACGGTTTATATGAAAAAAATATACGAATTTTTTTTACAATATTATATTTAAAATTGTTATGAGTTACGTTATTATATATTAAATTATTATACACTAGTCATTCTAGGAATAATAGACCTCGCAACCAAAAAAAACCCATATACGTCAATTGTAATGACTTCCAGGAACATTCGTGTCAAATTTGAAGAAAATCGAACAACGCGTGTGGTCGTAACTCCGTAATAAAAATATGCCGACAGGTCGAGTTGAAGTAGAAACCTCGCTGTCTCTCGGTCAATTAAATTACATTATTATGCATTATTAGAAGCATAAAAGAAACTATTTTGAAGAGAAAACACCGCTCAGAGGGTTAAACATTACAGAAGTCAGAAGTTTATTGTCTAATAATACAATTCTTTAAGAAGAAAAAGGCTATCTAGGAAATATATATATATATATATATATATATTTTTATATATATATATATATATATATATATATATATATATATATATATATATATATATATATATATATATATATATATATATATATATATATATATATATATATATATATTTATGAGTTCAAAGTGTAAAAATAATTAAAAAATTAATTTTCCATTTCCCTCGTTACATTTATAATAAACTTTAATTTATTTTTGAAAACGTGATTTAAATGGAAAACTGACGTCTGTATGAAGAGTGCTCTCTTTACTGTTATTCGAGTGCATAGAATTATTTTCTTGCATTGATACGACCGATAGGAAATTGAAAAGATACAATTTCAATCCATTTCATCTTAAATAAATATAAAAAAGGAAACACGAATCCAATGGCTATAAACAAAAGCGACGTAAAAGCTCTCAAGAATACTTGAACATACCAATTCCCTTCGATCACGCACCACACATACCTTGCATCAATATTCTAGCAGAAAAAAGTATTTCTTTGCTTTCCAGTCTTGCTTGCTTACAGACTCCAAAAAAGTGAAATTCCCATTTAAAACGATGACAAAACGCAATATTTATGCCTTTAATTTTAAACTTTCGTGTTTTGGAAGCGAATGTTTTCATTCAAATCCCGTAGGAGGATAAAAAAAAACCCGCTCTCATGGTTGTATCTTCTGAACGTTTATCTACTTTGCGGCTAACAAAAAAAATGAAATGGTAGAATAACTAGAATATATTTTCCCTTTATTTTTTTTATTTTCTACATAGTTTTGTGCTCTAAAATATTTTGAAGTAAATAGGTTAAAGACGTATTCTGTATGTGGCGCAATTTTTCTTGATGTGTTAAACCCTTTCCAACTTTGACAGGGCATTAAAAGAGCTGAAATCGCTTTGTCAAGAATCCAAAAATATGAACTGGAACCTTTCCATGAAACATGTTTTCTTTATATACCCCCCACTATTTATAATAGTTTTATTATTTCGGTATTTTTATTCAGTCTCGCTTTCTAGGTTGTGTGATATCTCTTTTTCCTTCGTATAATTTAAAAGTGCAATATCTCATCGGTTAAGAAGTTTTTGAAAAAGAATTGAAGCAAATAAAACAAGAGATGATACTTTAAGGGAGATTTTGATAACACGCAGTTTATCTTTTGAAGACCCTGCCATTGATTGATTGTCTGTGTTTAACAAGTGCGTTCTTAGGCAGGTTTTTAGCAATTTAGAACATTATCATACTTTTGAAAAGATCGAAAGGAACTTTTAGTGAAACTAAGAATACATTACAGTTTCTTATAAATAAACTTTGAAAATTAAGAAATTTGCTATAAACAAGACGGTTTTTTCTCATCTAGTTTTTTAAAGCTAAACTATATTATTTTGTCGCATATATTATTTTTTAAATTAAATGCCTGTTAAAAAGTTTTAATCATTTGGAAGAGCTGAACGACGTATGTCGTTCATGGATTTCCAGTTTTTCTAGCAATACACATAAATTTTAAGTTCATAAAAATATTCGATGTTACGATAAATATATATATATATATATATATATATATATATATATATATATATATCGGTGCAGTCGTTATAGTTATTAGACAGGTTCAGTTTTGCAGGATTTAAACAAAGACTGAAATATTATTTTCACATCATTTATTGTTCAGGACTTCAGATTAAGACCTCTTTCAGCTTCGAGGTTAGATCGTGAATCTGTATCAATATGGAGATTTTGAGAAAGAGAATACACCCTGGACACCTCTGATTGGTTCCTCGACTTTTACTTCGCATTTTCTAGTTACTTTGAGTTCGGATTTTCGACGTGGCGTGGGAGGGAAAGTAGTCACATGTGTAATAGTTACTCATCCGAAATCTAAGAGGGGGATATGTGTTTTGGTATTGGGAAAAGGGGCGATATCCCAAGTTAAAGACGATGCTATAATTTTAAAGTGGGGAGACCGAGTTATAAAATATCTTATATATATATATATATATATATATATATATATATATATCAATGACATACTTTAGAAGTTTTAAAAAAATAATCAGGTTAGGTTAGCTGCCAAGTGGATTAAGTCCAAAAATAGATTTACGAGATAAGAGCGTTTAAAGTTTGCAACTCGGTTTGGCTTTAATGTTAAATGGAATGACATCCACTTCATTATTGTGCTATCTATTAAACTAGGCCCCACACCACTTGCCCAAGTGATAGATCTATCTGCCATGTAATGCAAAATGATGTTACTTCATTTTCGGATATTTGTAACTTATCCACTTGGCATATAGCCCACCCATTCGTTAAGGAACAAAATTTTACAAATAAAGAATTAAACCTACAAATTTAGGATGAAAGCTTAAGAATTTACGACGTTTAAAGTTTTATTTAATATATTATTCACGCACATGTGCATGTATATTATTATGCTGTTCCATTATGATCGGAACTCAAGTTATGTCAATGCATTTCTACTTATATGTAATTCAAGGTAAATACTTTACATCTTGATGTCGAGATATTCTTTTAAAATATTTTAACATTTTTGCTAGAATGCACTTTTTATAAATTTAGTGTAATAAAACATGAGAAAAAATATTCATGTTGTACAATTGTAGAATAATGAAATGGTCAATATCTAAAAACAGCTGCGGTTAAATTTTCTCTGAAAATTGTTATTTAAATAGAATTTTGTTTTTAACAAACTTTATTGTGTGTGATATTTATTGTGTGATTTTTCAATTATTTAAATTTAGTTGAATCAAAACAGACAAATTAAACAGACATATTTATATTGATGCTATATAACAGGCTCTTGGATTTACAACTTGGTGTCGGTTATTTAATTCTTAACATGAAATTTTAATTCTCTAATCAGCTAATGAAATATCGAAATTGTAAAATTGTTTACATTGCATGAAAGATTAATTTATATTTCCAACTTATGCCTTTTTTGTAATTCAAATTAATTATTTTAATATCTTTAAAAAGTTTCTAGATTACTTTATATTTAAAAAAGGATTCAAAGAGGTTTTTTTATAAATTTTAAACTACGTGCATGACTGATAAAACTGATGTAATACGGATGGATATATGCGACTTATTTATTTTTCTTTATATTAGTATTTATTTATATAACAACATTTTGTAATTGAATAAAACATAAAAATACAACCACCTTCTAAAAACTTTTCCGGAGACCTTCCCATGCAGAATCCTAATTAATCGTTAAAATTCATAACTTGTCACCAAACAGCACTCGGAGCTATCCCATTCAAGCAAAAAAATAATCCAAACTAATGCATTTATTCCATAAATACCACCTTTTATAATGCGCGGGATGGGGGGAAAAAATCCCCAAAAATCAATTATGGTAAATACTTGTCGCATCAAGACAGGTACACCCTTCATTTTCTGGGGAAGAAGCATAAAAAATCTTCCAATTTCGAAGAAGCAGCCTTGTCAAAAGATAAGGGGTCGGCGGGACATTAAAAGACCCCCCCCCCCTCTAGAGTTTCAATGTTTGTCGTTTATTAACAAGAAAGGGTGCGTTTCACTACTTTATATTGATTAAGAGAAAACTAGATCGGGAGGAATCCCTTACTCATGCATGTCGTAAAATTAATCCTGTTATATAATTAGGGCGATCAATTTAGAGGGGCCTTTTATAAGCAGGGGTCTTTTAGCATAGGTCTGCTTTTCATCGGGAAGGGGGGGAGAAACGAAAGAAATCAAATTAATTGTCCCGCTTGTTGTCTTTTTATTGCTAGGTATTAGTTCTACACTCATAGTGTCAGATAATGGGTCTTATTTATGCACGCCCTAATCGGAATGAATCGAACAAATGCTTATGAGGATGGTTCCATATATTAGGGTTTATTCTTAAAATGGGATTTATCTTTAGAAATGTGGTGATTTTTTAATAAAAATGATTTTCTGTAACTTATGGATAATGCATGGTAATGAGTTTTATTAATGTGTGGTTTAAAATGAATTAACACTTAATCCCTCATAAATATGGTTTTTAATTAAAAGACTATTTATGTTTGATTATATATCATCGAATTGGTTTTGCTTTTGCATAGATCAATTGGATTTTGTTACATACTTTCACAAACTTGGACACTAAATTTATAATTATATTACTTAAGGAGTTTGCTTTTTGTTGTGGATTAATAATTTTAATTTTATATTAAGTTATTTATATCGTCGCCTCAGGGCAACAGTAGGACATGAGCAAAATAAAATTGATTTTAAAATTTGATGTTTTTTCAATGCTGAATATCTAAGGCTGTAGTTCAGGGATTTCAAAGAAGACATAAAAATGTCCGAGTGTTCCACTAAATAAAGGCATATTTGGTAATATTTGCAAGACCGAAAACTCATTTTCGTTTTTTTTTTCGATATCTTACTGTCTTACTGTATGTCTTACTGTTGTCTTACTGCCCCACAACAGCATAACTTAATATCAAGATTAAGGTATTGCATGCGATTACATATATTCCATATGTTATTGCATGTAGTACCTTAATCTTCCTATGGAATTATCTAGTTGTAGTACTAGTGCGACGATATAATGTAAAAAAATCTGTAAATTACTTAGTCAATATAAAATAGTTCTATTTTTAATTAATTCTGAATATCATAGTTTCAATACTTGAAACTTGTTTTTTGTAACTTCACCTAACGTGGCTCGTAAGTACACATAAATAAATATTAATTGTGTAGTAGAAGAAACGTCGTTTGTAGTTTCAACCCTATTTTAACGAATTTGTTTAAACCTCACCTGGTTTTCTCATTCACAAAGTGCTGTAATAGGATAATAGCAGGTGAATCGTGTTTTGACTCCTTCGGTATTGATTCGGTAGCGTATTTTAATTAATTAAAAAATAATGAAGTATGTACCTATTAAAAATATTGTATATTTAAAATACATGAAATTTCTGGGTAAAAACGACTTTAAGCGGATTTTTTTGTGTTTAAATTTCACCTTTGATGATTGGCTTGGCAAATCTAGAAACTTTTTAATTAATTATATAGCGGTTCAAGAACATTCAAAACTATATCTTAAAAGAATTGCAGAAAATCATTCTTATTGCTGAGGAATAATCTATAATACTTTTATGTAAGACTTATATAAGCACTTCCCACAAATTCCTTTAAATCTTTTATCCCCTAAGCGTCTCGAAGAATGATACTCTATTGTATATTCCTGGCATATGAACTGCTCTTGAGCTTCCTTACGCGTGTCCTATTATTCCAAGAGCGGCAGGCACGCTATGTACTAGGTACAGAGAGAAAGTAATCCCTAGTCCGGCAGAAGAGATAAAAGAAACACAGGATGGAAAGAGAGGTAGGACATAAAGCGTGAAGGATTCATGGCGACATAGAACAGGAAATAGGCTTAGCGGCCAGAAATTAAAATGTCGTCAACCGAAAAATTCTCCATTCCCATTCTATTTTATTCCGCTTCTACCCCCAGACTTTCTATCTGAGGTAAATGTAATCTAGCTGAACTTTTCTAAGAATAAGATAAGATTCTGGGGAATATCTCACGAAGGAGGATTTTCGAATATTCAGGTAGGAAGAACTTGTTTCGAATTGAACTGTCAAAATTGGGTTTACCGATTCTTTGTGTTGAGGGTTACCGATTGGTTGGATTGAGGTATTCGTATTGAGGTATAAATGACACTTTTTTCGTAAATGCTAGTTTTCAAAAGTTTTATTCGATTGGAAGGTTTTAGAAATTATAGTCGATATTTAAAAAAGTTATTAGAATATATACAGAATGGGACATAACAAACAATAATTACCGTAAAAGAGTGTGAATTGGAAAAAAAAGTATTTTTGGCAATGAAAAAGTTATTTAAGCAAATAAAAATTTTACTTCGAAATTTTGTCATAGAGGACGCTGCTCTTTAAAAACACAAGAAGAAAACCATCGAAAGTTCGAAAATATCTTACAGACAGATTTTGTGCAATTCACTTCCATATTTTAATGTGTGCGCTTTTTATAGGTGAAGCCACATTAAAAAGGTAACCTAATTCAAACCACGTATTCTTATTTATTGTACAACGCCATCTATGGGTGAAGTTTGGAACTAAAAATTTTATTTGCTTTAAAATAAATATTCTTCCAGAGAAACATTTTAGTCCGAACCACATTCTCTTACACCAATTACTTAATTTTATTTTAAATTTTAAAATATGTCAATTAATATAATTACATTTTTGGTTTAGTTTTAGAATTATCTCACATTTTGACTATAGCAAACAATTTCCTTTGTTCACTCTACAATAGAAAGAAACATTAATCACAACCAATAAAGGAAAAACCTTTCATAAAGATAATATCGGCAACAGACTTAAGTTTGTGCTGACAAATCCTTTTCTGTTTATTTACGATTTTTTGATGAATCAATACAGGAATATCCCGCATCCCAACTCTGTAAAATCTATTAAGCGAGCCTTCACCAAATAATTAGATAATGATTTAAGTTTCAAAGCGGCCCTTGTGTTGAAGAAAATTATTTTCGAAATGGCGACGATAAGCCATCCAGAGACCGTTTCTTCAACGGTCTTGTTGTAGTATTGAAAGCCAGTTTGAGTGAGTGATTTATTGGCGTTTTACGAGGGTGCCTTTTCATCGCACAAACTGATCGCTATAATGTACCAGAAAGGGAAATAAAGGGAGAGTGAATATGGAATGTTTGAGACCATTTGGACAAGTGAAAAAGGCGCTTGAGTATTATTGTTGGATGAAATCCATTGCAAATGAGAGAAAAAAATTTCAGTGAGAGGGCTCTGTTTATTTTTAAATAATGTAAAATTCGCGAAAATGTAAAAACCCACTACGGGTTTTGTATTTTTGTAAAGTTGGGGCCGCATAAATTTTAACTTTTCGAGTATATTTTTTTTGGGGGTAATTTTTTTTCCAAATTATACCAGATAAAAATTATTATAAAATGTTATAAACTTTACTATAATATACTATGAAAATAATACTTATAAACTATACTTATTAAAAACTGTACTGATTATAAACTATACTTATTAAAAACTGTACTGATTATAAACTATTAACTTATAAAGTAGTAACTAATAATTATATTTCATAAAGAATAGATTGCATAAATGTCTCAACGCAAAGGGTTTAACAACAAAACAAGGATTTGTTATTTTTTTGTATCGAAACGAAACATTTTTGTGAATAATCACTCATAGGAATTTTAAAGTTATATATTACTATGATGTCCGTGCGATAATAATCGCGTAAACAACCCCCTCCCCTTACACAACATTCGTTGTAACTACTCATACATCGCGATCCATTAAAAGAATTCTACCCATAGATGACAGCACTACCAGCGGCTCGTTTAAAAACTGATTGGGAAGTAATTATTTTTAAAAGCATTTAATAAAACCGTTAACATTCATGAAACAAAAACACGATCCGTCACTGCTCCGGAAAATTACCTTTTTTTATAACTCAGATGTTAAGATCCGTTGTGTGTGAGACCCACAAAATGGATCTATACTACTGAAAAATATATATGACTTTTAAAAATGTCCTTTTTTTTATATGATTTTTAAAAATGTCCTTTTTTTATATGATTTTTAAAATGTCCTTTTTTCATATGATTTTTAAAAATGTCCTTTTTTTATATGATTTTTAAAAATGTCATTTTTATCACATGATTTTTAAAAATGTCCTTTTTTTCATATGATTTTTAAAAATGTCCTTTTTTCATATGATTTTTTTAAAAATGTCCTTTTTTCATATGGTTTTTAAAAAATGTCCTTTTTTTCATATGATTTTTAAAAATGTCCTTTTTCCATATGAATTTAATGAAATCCAAATTTCTAGAAAGTTGCTAACGCAATTATCTTTTCAAACTATCCCAAAACATTTGAATTAATAACTGAAATTGTTACAACTTCTCGAATAGAAAACGTGCTACATTGTTTTTCAAGGTGATACATTCATATACATTATTTTACAAAATACAGTACATAAGAATAGTTGGTTGAAATTAAATTATCCTGTATTTTTTTACCATCATTTTATTTCCTACACGTTATGGACTCTAAAAATAAAGTATGGCTAGGTCTAATATAAGCTTCGAGTAATTTACGTCTAACAGTGAATTTCAAAGAGTGTGAAAAAAACATATTGCTGAAGCTGGTGTTTTATTTTTCGTTCCGATGCCTTATGGATGTTCCAGTAAAGGTGCGATGAAACATTTATAAGTTGAGATGAAAAAGTGGGGATAAGAACTAAACGTTCTTTTCAGCCTCAAGGTACGAAGACTCTTTAATGATTTTTTAGACTTTCGATATAAAGTTTTCCGGTAGATAATCCTTAGGTGTCTTACCGTCAAAAATATAGAAGGGATCATGCAACAATTGCACAATTCACTGTAATCTATTAATCGTTCATAATTAATCAGGAACGTATTAAGATTATTTATAATGAGTTTTAAACTTTGTTATGTTTCGAATAATTGCAAGAATTTTTTTTTAATATATTAAGCACATCTTATTACTTATTTATATAGTTATTTGATGCTATTTTCAATGGTATATAAAAGAAATGATTAGTACGTTTAATAAGTAGTCAACTATACAAAACATTACAAGCTAACATTTATATATAATGTATAAAATGTTTTCCTGACTATTTGTTACCTACAGTATGAAATATGCTTTTATTAAGTAGCGTTCACTGTAAAAAATAGGTAATCAAAAATAAGTTAAATGTACTTATTTTTGAGTACATTCGATGCTTATCATAGCTCCGAATACATAAGTTTCATTTTTGAAAAAGACATGTACTCAAATATGAGTAAAAATGAATAAAAAGAGCAGTTGCTTGCATACAAAGGCTGTCTTCATAAATCACTTTCAATAAATATCAACAGTTACAACCAAGATTTACCGGCAATCGAACCCAGATCCTAAGGCCCCGCAGTTCAGTTCTTTATCCGTTGTACTACCAGGGCGACGCCGCAAGCAAGTTATAAACATAAGACTTGTTTAAAAGGTGTGCCAAAAAATGGAAAGTAAGATAATTGAGCTGCAATAACCCAGTTTCCATTTGAGAAATCGACATAAAAAATGTAGAAAACCATCTTCTGAACAACTATTTTAAGTTTGTCAGGTATCTTTGTTAAGATGGCTTGAACAGAAGCTCAGATTAGCAATATTAAATCACACTTCTCACTGCTGAGAAAGTACTGTTACTTAAATTTGAGTACGTCATCGCTAATTTACGATGCAATTGTACTAAAAAAACGAGTATGTTTTGATACTCATTTAAAGTACATTTTTATACAGTTTTTTCTCCCCGCCATCATTATAGATATCATTATATTTAAACTATTCTTTTACTTCGTTGTAAACTGTGTTAATACTAGATTTTGAACTTTTCCGTACAAAAAATATATTGAAGTAGTTATAAATATTTATTGAAGTAGTTATTAATATATATTGAAGTAGTTATTAATATATATTGAAGTATTTGAATGAACTTTTGTATTAAATTAGTTTGGTATGCAATATTTATCTTTTCAAAATTACTTCTCGTATTATAAAGGCACTTCATGTTGTTTATAAAGAAGCAGTTATTAATGGAAAAGTGTTTTTCTCTGTAGTGTATAGATAGATAAATTCCCATATTATACTCGCAAAATCCGTAATATATGATTTCCCTATTCTAATTTTACGATTTATTTTTTAAAGCGGCTAATTCAACACTCAATCAGGAAAAATGCTCCAGAAATTCATTTTTCTTCTAGGAGTTTCAGCCCCTGTCAAGAGGGCTCTCGGCTCTATCTACTCAAATGTTATAAATCACCTAAAAATTGCAGTAATCGCCGATAAAATTCGCTTCCTTCGCAGTCGCAGGAACTGACATTGTGTGATTAATGAAATAAAACATGTTTCCATTCTCTGTGCTATCATGCTCCTGTGTCATTTTTCATTGTTAAAGATTCTTTGTTGCAATGTTTACTTGGGAGTAGTTGCCCCCTTTCCCCTTACAATTACTTTTACATTGTTAGCATTTCAACGGGGAATCATCGAAACGTATTAAGCCTCTTATTTTACAAATAGGAATGTTAATTTTTTTTATTTCTAAAATCAAAGGTTTGACGGATGATGCGTCCGGTTTAATAATCCTCTAAGCGTTGAAATGCATCCGGAAAAGCATCTTTTATCAAGTCGAAAATTTTAAATTCTTATAATTAAAAATCTATCATCTGTATTCTAAAATATTATTTTTCTTTAAGGAAATAATTTTCAAAGAAAACGATTTCTGTGTGGTAAGTTTTTAATAAGATTTTATTCAGAAGATTAATTCAGATAAGATTCTATGCAGAAAAATCAAATAGTTGCCAGAGGCTAGAGGTTTAACTTCAACAAGTTGAAATAAGAACTCACTATTTTAGTAGGCTAGTTTAATGGGAATAAGAGTAAGATATACAGGTTTAAAAAGCGAATTAAAAATATATAAAAAAATAATGTTGATTTACAATTAAAATTTTTAAATAGTCATATAGATTTTGATAACGTTAAATAGTAACAATTTAAATCTCAGCTCCTACTATATGCTGGGGTTCCGCGGCCGAGCGGTTAAAGTCGTCAGCTGGTAATACGAAGATTCCTGGTTCGATCCTAGGCGATGGACTTGACAAAGAAAAGTAGTGATCTTGTGATCGATGGTTGCCAACTCAGCTATAAAATACTATAAAAGTCGTCCAGAACATCCACAAAAATTAACGGCGTGTACACGGGACTGGTGTATGATAAATCTGATCGGGGTCCCGACGTCTATTGAAGGCGTTGGGTGCCAGTTCAGGTGTTTCCTCGTCATCTGACCATGGTTCTAAAATAACGAGGTTCATGTATGAATGTGTGTGTGAATGTGTATGTGTTCCCGGGTCTTTTCTTCGAGATATACCCCGAACAGTGGCCAATAGCCCACTGTGTAGCTCTAGTGCGACGTAATTTAACCAAACCAAACCAAACCTGCTATATGCTCCGATTAAATATTTTGTCAAACAAAGAAAATTCATTTTATCGTTTTTTTAACGAAACTCATATCGTAAAAAATTAAACAATATGCGTATAAATACCAATTATGAGACAATTCCCTTGAAAAGGGCCATAAGGGAATCTGAGTAAATTACTTTCGTCAAAAATGAGGCAATATAAGTATAAGAAAATACCCCTGCAAAGAGTCGTAAAGGAATTAAAGTAAATTACTTTCGTTAAAAATTTGAGGATTCTTGTTTCGTCAAAAATTACGTGATTAAATGACGAAACTATTGTCAAATATGACAAAAGTAAATTTAAAATCTCAAAAATGGCAGTGTTATTTCTAAGAGTGTAAATATTATAAAATCAATTGTTAAAATGCCTCAATACAAAAATTTGATGACATACACAAAAAGATCTGATCGGGAACTCAAGTCAACAGTGGACCTTTAATTGAAATTCTCAGTCATTTATGTGCCATAATTACATAACAAACATCACCATGCTTCGACCATCAAAGGCAATGTTTGTTCTTAATCGAAAAAGTCAACCTCCCATTGTTTTTCTTGGAAATGTTGATGCAGCTAATAAGTAAGCAATGCGCTATTGAAAATAAATATTTCAAAACCTGGAAAAGATAAATTTGGGATTTATTTTTCGCTCCCAAAGATATCGACCCGAGGAATTATAACAAACACAGGGTGTTTTAAAAGGGGGAGATTTCCCGTGTGTGCCTATTGACGCGTGTAAAATCGATTACTTCTATTCAATGAAAGGATCCGTGCGCAATTCAAAATTATCCTCAGGATTAGGCTTTTGAAAATGATCAATGGGTAGAGGGAGATAGTATTTAACTAAAGAGGAGCTGCTTTATGTATTTTTATCGCTCGCTGAACTCAATTTGGTTGTTTGGCTGCCGTCAAGTTGTATTCAACTTAATTTGTTTGTTACCATCTAGGTGTTTGTTGAAATACCAACTAGGGGTATTAGGCTAATTTTGTTTGGTTTTGTTTTGTTTATTAACGTTGCATTAGAGCTGCACAGTAGGCTATTGGCGACTGTTCGGAGCCTATCTCGAAGGAAATACCCGGGAACTGTGCCTCATATTATTGAACCATGGTCAGATGACGATAATTTTGTTTGTTGAAATGCTACCGAGTTAAAATGATATACAGGGTGTTTAAAAATTACCTTTACAACTTTGGCCAATAAAACGTTAAAAAAAATAAGATAGCCAAGTTATATTACTTGTACATGTAACAGCAACATATGAAATTTTATTTATACGCAGTTTTAATTTTTTTTATTATTTTTTTTTACAAAAAAATATTTTTTAAAAAATACTTACAAATAAAATCCTATCTCGAAGGAAAGACCCGGGAACTTTGCCTCATAATTTTGAACCATGGTCAGATAACGATAAGTTTGTTTGTTGAAATGCTACCGAGCTAGAATAATATACAGGGTGTTTAAAAATTATCTTAACAACTTTGGCCAATGAAACGTTAAAAAAAATAAAATAGCTAAGTTATATTACTTGCACATGTAACAGCAACATATGAAATTTTTTTATACGCAGTTTTCATTTGTTGTTGTTATTATTATTTTTTTTTACAAAAAAATATTTTTTTTTAAATACTTACAAATAAAATCCTATCTCTAAGGAATGACCCGGGAACTGTGCTTCATATTTTTGAACCATGCTCAGATGACGATAATTTTGTTGAAATGCTACCCAGATAGAATGATATACAGGGTGTTTAAAATTTATGTTTACTATTTTGGCTAATGAAACGTTAAAAAAATAATATAGCCAAGTTATATTACTTGTACATGTAACAGCAAAATATGAAATTTTATTTATAGGCAGTTTTATTTTTTACGCAGTTTTAATTTTTTTGTTATTATTTTTTTACAAAAAAATTATTATTTTAAAAATACTTACAAATAAAACTTTATGTGTTACTGTAACATGTACAAACAACATAACTTAGCTGTCTTATTTCTTTTAGGCTTTATTGTGTGTCAAAGTTGTAAAGATAATTCCCATATACCCATTCTTCAGAAAATATTAAGTGCGTTAAGGGTTTTGGAAAAAAATACTTCCAAAAACTTCATGTGTAGATGTTACATATACAAACAATATAACTTAGCTATCTTATTTCTTTTATGTTTTATCGTGTGTCAAAGTTGTAAAGATAATTCTTAAACACCCGTTTATACAAAGTCAACCTACCTAAAATAGATAATATGAATGATAACATAGATTTTTAACTGTGTATGTAGCAGATTTTTAATATATATTTTTTATTGTTTATAAAACGATTCTGTTCAACATTAAAATATTGTGCACAAATAATTACAATCCAATATTAATGGAAAACATTTTTTAGCATTTATCATGAAAATTGGGATTTTAAAAAGTATCGCCTACAAGATTTGTCCTGTCAAATAGATTAGTATACTTAAAATTTCTTACACTAAGCAAAACTATGGTAGTAACAGCCTATGTAGATTTTCTATCCACCTTCTTAAAAAAATGTCTATCTTTATAACTATTTTTGTTTTAAAGTAAATCAAAATGGGTCCAAAAAATAGGTAAAAAATCAGTTTGAATATTTCGATTCTTATTTCGTTTAAAAAAATCACAATTTTAATGACAAAAGTGTAATTATTATAGAGTTTGATGGGTTTTTTTCAAACTTCAAAAATCACTATTGGTAAAATTTATAATCCATATGGCTTGACACTCATCGCAAAGACATTGTGAAAGTCTAATGCGAAACTAATGCAATTATTTGTGAAGAAATTCTACAAATATATTTTTAATTATTAAAAGAAATACTATTTACTTATTAAACATAAGTTTGCGTTCCTGAAAGAGCTATATTCGTTTCTATTTTCTATTGATCATATAGAAATAACTATTTTCAAACATATTCGGATTGATTTTTATTTAAAATAACATATTCAGATCCTTATAAAAAATAAAATATCACTTATTGTGTAGTTAAAAAATAACATACTGGCACTACCATCTTGTATCCGAAATAGTTAAATTTAATATTTATAATAAAATTGATTGTAATTTACACGGACATTAATAACGCGAGTTAGCTGCAGGTAGCTCTGTGATTGGCTTATACAAACCACGTGATTTATACTCCCCATTTTTCCCAGAGCCATCTTATAAAGTTGACACGCATTAATAATGTCCTGTATTCTACACGAGTGAAATTGACGTGCATGAGATTTTGCAGATGGATCTAAGATTGAAGAATACAAACCATGTGTTTTTATCCACCAATCACAAAGGAATCTGATAATGCTGACACGCGTTAATAGCGTCCGTATAGTAGGAGTCTAAGTTGTTCAATATAATAAATCATAATAGAAATAACAAAAATATTTGGGTTTTAATCATGATTTTAGTTCATGATTAAAGCTAAAATATTTTCGTTAAAATCTATTACATTCAATATCAATTTTCTATACTCGGGGACAACCTAAGTTGAGCTTAAATCAATTGAATAGTTATACATATCATAGCTTCCGCTACAGGTTCAACTTAGGTTGTCCCCGAGATTTTTTGTGTTCATAAATTCTAAAGAATTTTATAATCTAGACTTTTTATACATTTTGAATATTTAACAATGCAATGCTACTTATTTGTGAAGAAATTCTACAAATATATTTTTAATTATTAAAAGAAATACTATTTAGAAATACTACATATAAAAATTTAATTCATTAAATATACAAGCAGAATGAAAATACATTTTTAAAAGAAATGCGCGTTTAGTTGTAATGTAAAGAGTTTAGAAAATTACATCCAAGTACAAATTGAATAATAATTGGAAGATAACTTAAAATGCGATTAACCGTTAACAGAAAGAATTTCAATTATACATGAGAATAGTGCTCTCATGTTAATACTGAAAAGATTGAATTTAAATTGAAAGTCTATTTTTAAATTAGAGGAAATCAATTAAATTGCTGAATACCAGGCATCACTTAATAAACAATAGTTCAAAAACTTATGAAATATGAGAGCAGGAAAAAAATTATTGGTTTTCATCTTTCATATCGACTTGATTAAAAGTCATGAATTATTCAAAGAAAGTTGCAGAATGTGGAAAAGCCATGAAATTGCTTACCGAAACACTTATTTTTTTTTACCTGAGATAATTCATTTTTAATCTTTCTTTTTTGGGTATTATCATTTATTGGTTTGACCGTCATTCGATCGTTGCCTTTGAATGCAAATTCAAGGTAGAATACAATTCAATTGAATTTTAATTAAGAAAGGGGAAAGTCTCCAAACTTATTTTGGGTCTTATTTCCATGGACTTATTTACGCTTATTTGCATTTCATTGAAAATAAAAGGTATTCATTTTTGCCTTTTAGAAAATCTATAAAAAAAAATTAAAAATACGTTTTTTTTTAAACTTTTATATTAAAGAATGTATAATAGATACAATGAAGTATTTCACGTGTTAGATTTTAATTTAGAAATAGTATGGGATATGTTTTTAGAATTATAATGGGAATTTTAAATAATTGTGCGATTATAGCCGATTTTAGCATGTGTTTTTAATATGAGTCAAATCCTCTAATACAGTGTTGTCACAAATTGTTCGGTGATGGTCATTGTTTGCCTGTATTACATTTAGCTGCATTGGAAAAAAACACTATATTTGCTTAACTACTTCGCTTATATGTTTAAAAGCCTATTAGCTTTAGTAGCAATAAACAAAATAGTCAAATTATAGCAAAAAAAAATGTAAGTTTTATTATGTGTGTTATTAACCCTCTGACGGAGCAAAACGATTTAAGTGGTCCATGAATTTCCCATTTTTTAAGCAATACACGTAAACTTTCAAATTATAAAAATATTTTACGTTGAAATATTTTTCATATTTAAAGCATTAGGGTGTTTCTTCTTTGTACATGTGTGTGTGTACGTGCGCGTCCGTACGTGTGTGTGTGCGCGCGCGTGCGAGTTTTTGATGAAATTCATTTTGTCTTTTTATATCGAAGTTTACTTCGTCAAAAATGTGGACGATTTTAAGTAATATAATATTTCAACATTGACGATCTGTCTCGAACCGCGGACCTCTAGTTTCAAATTCCTACGCTCTATCCACTCTGCCAAAAAGGCTCGGTCGAATTCTGACACTATAGTATAAAAATAGTATAAGAACCAAACATGAGCTGATAACCCATAAAAGTGCCAAAAAAAGAATCTGAGTAAATGACTTTCGTTTAAAATTGGATAATTCTTGTTTCGTCAAAAGTCACGTGATTCAATGACGAAACGGTTGTCAAATATAACGAAAGTAGCCTTGTCGATAGCAGAATTCCCAAAAATGAAAGCGTTGTCTCTGAAAATGTATATAACCTAAATTAATTACAAATGTTTATTACCATTACATTTAATTTTATAATTACATTGAGTTTTAACGTGGATGATCTCTTATACACGAGTTAATTTCCATCTAGACACCTCTACACATTCAGAGATCTGTATAAATATCCTCTTCTTGGAAATAATCTATTCCAAACCACACAGGTGTATCAAAAAACAAATCCACCCCCGAAACCCATTCCGTATTCTTTTCTCATCGGCAGAGGCAACCAGCACACCTGATCTCCACATCGCCACCTGAGCAGACCTCGGGGGCCCGACGCGCGAGTAAGTGAGGCCCCCCGGGGGCCCCCTCGCTGTCGCCCCACTAATTAACCGACCGGGCCCTGCCGAGACTCCCGCGGTAACAACTCTACGCAATCACATTACTCCGCTCGTTAGTGTCTCCAGGGTATTGCCGCAAAAAGCAGAGATGGGCTAATTTTCCCTCCCCAGTACATCAACACGTTTTGGCCGGGTTTTTGCGCCGGGGAGATTCACGGCGCAAACAACACGCGGCGCATCAAAGATTCATCACCTCCAGATCAATTGTTGCGAGTAAACAGTGATTGGAAAAGTGGATTGATTATACTGGGGATGCAAAAAGAGATCGCAAGTTTATGGTGCGTTGCCGTTGTGTTTTCATGGCAAGCGACGTTTTTAGTTTTTAGTACCCTAAAGGGGATGGGAGAGAATTAACTAAGAAGTTACAACTTCTTCGAGTCACCTTGTTAGCTTAAGGGATAAGACTATGTACAGCGGTGCTGCGGATCTGGGTTCGATTCCCGGTAAGTCTAAGTTGTAATTGTCGATGTTTATTGGAAGTGATTTATGAAGTCAGCCTATATAGGCAAGACTACTGCTCTTTTTTATTTATTTTTACTCATTTTTGAGTATATGTCTTTTTTAAAAATGAAACATGTATTCGGAGATATGATAATCATCAAACGTAATAAAAAAATTAGTACATTTTACTTATCACCTCCAGATAAATTTTTACGAGTAAACAGTGATTGGGACAGTGGATTGATTATACTGGGGATGCAAAAAGAGATTACACGTTTATGGTGCGTTGGCGCTGTGTTTTCATGGCAAGCGACGTTTTTAGTTTTTAGTACCCTAAAGGGAACGAGAGAGAATTAACTAAGAAGTTATAATTTCTGTTTATAACTTCTTTGCGTCGCCTTGTTAGCTTAACGCATAAAAATATGGTCAACGGTGCTGCGGGCCTGGGTTCGGTTCCCGGTAAGTCTATATTCTAATTGTCGATGTTTATTGTAAGTGATTTATGAAGTCAGCCTATATAGGCAAGACTACTGCTCTTTTTATTTATGTTGACTCATTTTTTAGTACATGTCTTTTTCAAAAATGAAACATGTATTCGGAGCTATGATAACCATCCAATGTTATAAAAAAAATAGTACATTTTACTTATCACCTCCAGATCAATTGTTACGAGTAATCAGTGATTAGAAAAGTGGATTGATTAGACTGGGGATGCAAAAAGAGATCACCAGTTTATGGTGCGTTGGCGCTGTGTTTTCATGGCAAGCGACGTTTTTAGTTTTTAGTACCCTAAAGGGAACGAGAGAGAATTAACTAAGAAGTTATAATTTCTGTTTATAACTTCTTCGCTTCGGCTTGTTAGCTTAACGGATAAGACTATGTACAGCGGTGCTGCGGACCTGGGTTCGGTTCCCGGTAAGTCTAAGTTGTAATTGTCGATGTTTATTGGAAGTGATTTATGAAGTCAGCCTATATAGGCAAGACAACTGCTCTTTTTATTTATTTTCACTCATTTTTGAGTATATGTCTTGTTTAAAAATGAAACATGTTTTCGGAACTATGATAATCATCAAATGTAATAAAAAAATTAGTACATGTTACTTATCACCTCCAGATCAATTGTTACGAGTAAACAGTGATTGGAAAAGTGGATTTATTATACTGGGGATGCAAAAAGAGATCACAAGTTTATGGTGCGTTGGCGCTGTATTTTCATTGCAAGCGATGTTTTTAGTTTTTAGTGTACTGTACCCTAAATGGGATGGGAGAGAATTAACTAAGGCCAGGAGTAAAATATTCGGCTCATTATTGATGGGTTACACTGTAACAAAAAAAGTGTTTAAAAATGAGTAACTGAACCTACTGATTTTTCTTTGAATACAATTGCATCGTAAATGAGCGATGACGTAATCAAATGCAAGTAACTGTACTTTCTCTAAAAGTAGCAATATTATTTAATATTTCTGATCTCAGGTTCTGTTCAAGCCATCTTAACAAAACGACCTGGCAAACTTAAAAAATATTTGTTCAAAAGATGGTTTTCACATTATTTGATGACGATTGCTTAAACAGAAACTAAATTATTACAATTCAATTATCTAACTTCCCATTTTTTTGGCCCACCTTTTTAACATTACATCTGTTTATAACTTCTTCGCGTCGCCTTGATAGCTTAACGGATAAAACTATGGACAGCGGTGCTGAAGACGTAGGTTCATTCCTGGTAAGTCTAAGTTGTAATTGTTGATATTTATTAGAAGTGATTTATGAAGTTAGCCTATGTAGGAAAGTTACTGCTATTTTTATTCATTTGAACTCGTTCTTAAGTACAAATCTTTTTCAAAAATTAAACTTATGCATTCAGAGCTATTATAAACATCAAATGTAATCAATAATGAGTACATTTTACTTATTTTTGAATACCGATTTTTAACAGTGTAAAAATACATGTCTGATTCAGCTACATGAATAAAGCACAAAATAAAAATTAGGGAATCGAATATTTCAAATAGAATAATTTGGTTGAATAATTGAATTAAATAAATAAAATAACATAATAGAAACATTTTACGTATATTTATATAAATAAAATTACATATATTCGCAGAAGTAGGCTTTCTGGATAACAACGCATATTTTGATTTAATTGAAAGGATTCGAGAAATGCCTCTTTATTTCACTCCCAGCGTTGGGGGTTCTATCCTTTTCAGAGAATTGTAATTTTAATTGCTTTATTTCAATCTAACACATCAGCAATTTTAAGAACTTAAGAAAAAAAACATAATAACAATACTTAAGTATATAGTGGTAAAAACAAAAAATTGGTCTGTTTAATATCCTCTTTAAAAAAGTACTGCTTACATTACTATAAAACATTCAAAACGTGTTTTGTCGCATTAAAATGACTATGTGTATTTTACAAATTTTCAAGTTTTCTTAAAGTATATCTTAGGCAGCAATATTTCCTCTCGTGAAAAGAAGTCTCAAGATTATAATTGTGTTTTTATTGAAGTCAATTTCGTTCTTCAACGATATATAAGTTCGTTCAAACCATGTAAACATAACACACAACACAAGTTTCCTAGTTCAAACCATGTAAACATAGCACACAACACAAGTTTTCTAGTCAAATGCTCACTCGACATTACATACAGATTGTTAATACCAAGTACACTTTTATCATTTAATTTACTGTGAATAAAATTTATGATAAAAAAAATTAACATTCTTTTTAACGGGGTATAGGATACATTTGTCTCTTTTCTTTAATTTTACAGATATCATAATTTTTTTCTACACATATGAGGCATATTAACATACTCTCATGTTGAAACATCTTTTTTTTCATAAAAAAATTACTATTTATAAAAAGTTACCTTTTTTATTTTTGATATAAGTCAAGAAAATAATTTCTGAAAACTATAATTTTGAATTTTTATAAACTAAAGAACGTGTTTAACAAACTGTCTTTACAGAATTTTACACAATTTTATTATTTGCAAAAGCATTTTTTTTTTAAAAAACGCTAATTTCACCGGTCAAACTATTTTTAAAAAAACATTAAAAAATATAATCAATATATTACTAATACCTAAAAGCAAAGTAAAGTAATATGTTTGAAAATACACTGTAGTAAATTTGGAACAGTTTCTTCAAATAGATCTGAACTTATAACAATTTAAACTTGATAAAACATGAAAAATGAGTTCAAAATTACATATTCAGGAATCTTGTACTAAAGTTAATATTAGTTCTTTAAAAAATAATTAGTTGTGCATAACATAGAAATATAATCTTTGTGTCGTTAGAGTCAAAATAAAATGAACTGTTTTTTAAAGCAATAAAATATTTTTGATGATAATTTGTCCTCTTTTAAATTTATATATATTTTATTTTTAATATTTTATATATACTAAAAATAAAATATAAAATTTAATATTTATATATATTTTATATATACTAAAAATAAAATATAAAATTTAATATTTATATATATTTTATATATACTAAAAATAAAATATAAAATTTAATATTTATATATATTTTATATATACTTGAAAATCTTCAATTCATCATTTGTAAGTATTAAAGTTTTTATGTAAAGGTAATTGATAAAATTTAACAAATTAAAACAAATCAAAATTTATCATTAACAAATTCTATCCTTAGAATACATATTCTGAGTGTTTGTCAATTGGTGAAAAGATTTCGTGACCGATTGACAACTTTATCGTTCATTTTTTTTAATCTTTTATTTAAAAGTGAACGCGATTTATTATGACTCGGTCTTTCCACATGAAAACTAGTTGATCTACTTGAATTTCAAAACAGCTTTTAATCTTGGTAAGTACATTTAGGAAATTGAAGTTTCGCCTCATCCTGTCTGGGTATGTTTGGCTTCAACAATTGAATAAGTAATTCAGATTATTTCAATTGGAAACCATTCTTTATAAAAGGAAAGTATAAATTCCCATAGGAAAGTCTTTCAAATATATAAATATTTTATTAAATAAAAATAATTTAAAATAAGACTTGATTAAAAAATTTAATATGTTTTTGTACTAGATTTTAAGAAACTATCAAGCAGTAAATTTTTGATTATTTACGATAATAAATTAACAAACTTAATATTTTTAAAAAGAAAAAAACATTAAAAAATAATTACAAAATATTAGACGATTGTTTCATAAGCCCCTATTTTTTATATTTGGATATATATAAGAAATAGGGGCTTATGAAACAATCGTGTGTTCTGCCAAATGCAGATAAAAATATTTGGGGTTAACAAAATATTAAACATATATTTAATAATATCGTTGCTGAGTCTACAAAATATTAGAATGTCTTTGTATTTACAGACTAATTGCCGAAAGTCTAAAAAACTATAAAGTAAAAGTAAAATAGAAAACAATATTTGAATTTTTTTTCATTTTTAAAATATCATAAATGTTTCAAAGAGAAAATAACTAACGTTCGATATAATTAAAAACTTTTTCAAGTAGCAGACAATGGTTTATTTCTTTGTTTAAATAATTAATTAAAATGTAAAAAGTTTGACCGTTTTTTTATTCACCGGCAGAACCAGAGCTGGTGATTTGTTCTTTCTTGGAACGTTTTTTTTTTATTTCAATAAGAGGGTGGCTTAAAAATATTTTTTCAGAGTTGAAGTGACGATACAAATAATTACGCAACTGATAAGAAATGCTGCCACTAACATTAATATGATGTTTTTGTTGGAAATCTTCTAAAATGTATAACTTATTTACCAAATTTTTTGTTTTTCGATTTTATTTTAATCAATCAATTATTTTCATTTAATACAAATACAAATATTGACGACCAACAACAGGCTCAAGGCCCAACAAGGTTGGTCCATCTAGTACCTCTTAACTATCCCCCAATGCATATATAACTTCTTCTTAAAATCCGAAACCGGATATACTTTCCTCAAACCTCTATTAACGCCACAACATCGTTCTTGATCAATTTATTCATTTTTCTCAATGACAGAAATACTCGAAAACAATGAAAGGAAATTGTGTGGTCAAGATGAGAACAACTATAATACTGAAGTAAATGTACAGAAAACACAAATACCTCACCGACACCCATAAATCTTTCTGAAAAAGTTTGCATAAGGAAACATTGAAACTGACAAATCGGATGCCGGCCGGCATCCGATTTGTTGAGTTCAACACCGGCTGAATTTTCGTTGCTGGCAAATTTACCGAACTGGAATACATGAAAAAGTTTTAATTGAATAACATCGCATCCGGCTCCGTTTTGCGGATGTATGAAAAAACTGCCTTATTGTTTCCATTTATTTTTCGTATATTATATGTTAAATATCGTTTTCAAAGCAATCACCATATGAGTTTTAGTTCTTAAAATGTTCACTTAATCAGCGATTCTCAAATTATCTTTTTTTACATTATTTATTCTTTTTCCGCAAAATATAAACTTATCTAAACCAATCAAATTAGAGGAAATTTAACTAACTACATTTTTTTATATTTATTTAAACTAAAATAATGTGTTTTTTTAAATAAATTTTAATTATTTCCTCTTGTGAATTTTATAAGCTGTCCGTTTCATCATTTTTGATTTTAACAAATTATAGAAACATTGTTTAAAAAATAATTTCATTAAAAAACAATAGAAAAGTTTTTTTAATATATATTTAAATTTTATATTTACAGAATAAACTGTGCAGCAAGATAAGTGTAAATTTTAAAAAATACACGTTCTTTAAAAACTCACGAAAAATATATTCTGAAGCAAACCGATATATATAACAGTTCTCGCAACAGTGAAGAATAATCTTAAAATTTCTAAAAATATTCCATTTCTAATTATTTTTAAAATATAATTCGTTGTAGAATTTTTTAAAAGGTATCCCTATTAATTTATTTAAGTCCATGTGTTGGTAATATAAATTAAATTTAGTGAAAACCACTGTACAATTTTGATATATTCCTCATCTCTCAGAGTGTTAAATTAAAATTGTGTTTCAGACTAAAATAGCATTACGAATTAAAAAGACAATGCTGATATTTTACAGCACTATAAGAAATTGTTATTCGATAAACTATTAACAGAATATTAAATTCAAAAAGTGCTCAAGCACCAAATTTTCACCGGTTTCAACTACCTTTTACTTACTATTCGTAGCAAAAATAATTCCCCTCCTAACTATCAACAGTGCACTGTAAAAATAGGTATAAATATTCAAAAATAAGTAAAATTTACTCAGTTTTGAATACATTCGATGCTTATCATGGTTCCAAATACACAAGTTTCAATTTTAAAAAAAGACATGTACTTAAAAATTAGTACAATGAGTAAAAATGAATAAAAAGAGAAGATGCTAGTCTAAATAGGCTGCCTTCATAAATCACTTTCAATAAATATCGACAAATACAACCAACACTTACCAAGAATCGAACCCAGATCTGCAGGCACCGCTGTTCATAGCCTTTTCCGTTAAGCTACCAGGGCGACATGAATAAATTATAAACAGAAGTAATGTTAAAAAGGTGTGCCAAAAGAATGAGAAGCAAGATAATTGAATTGTAATAGCTCAGTTTCCATTTAAGCAATCAACATCAAATAATGTGGAAAAAAGTCTTCTGAACAAATGTTTTAAGCTTGCCAGGTCGCTTTATTAACCCTTTGAGTACTGAATTATTTGACGATTTTTATGCCCATGGGACGGATTTGGTGAGGTTCAATTTATCCCATTCTTGACCGACCCTACAACAAATTATTTGCGATCAACGCTCAAAAGCGGGGGTGCCGCATACATCAACGCCTGCTTCTTAAATTCAGATGACGAGTCAGACTCGTCCACCGTAACTTCGCCCAAGTAAGCAGATGACGAGTCTCACTCATCAAAGGTACCCAAAGGGTTAAGATGGCTTGAACAAAAGCTGAAATTAGCAATATTAAATCACACTGCTCATTTTTGAGAAAGTACGATTACCTTAATTAGACTACATCATCGCTCCTTTACGATGCAATTGTACTCAAAGAAAAATAGATCCAGGTACTCATTTTTAAGTAAAATGTTTTTACAGTGTACCAGCACTAGAAAAATGATAAATTCCACAATAAAAGTGCTAAACTTCTAAGCACCCCATCAACATCCGAAGAGGGCATATTTAATCCAATCCACTTTCCTCCCACCTCCCTCTTTAAGAAATTGTAAAAAGAAAACTTCTCCTCTGCCTTGTAAGAAAACACTCCAATATCTCCCTCCCCCCAAAGAAAGACTGTTTTTTAAGCACACGTCTTTCGAGACATTTAAATAGACAAGAAAAATCTATTCAACTCATCGAAGGCATTGAAGATAATGTAATGGAAAACCTCAGAGAGCTTTTCCATATTATGCAACCCAACCAAACACATATTCTCTATATATTCAACAGCGTCGAAGCTTTTGTGAGGCGTCAAGTGAGCTATGTTTACTTTAAGGCGCACATATTGAAAATTTGTTTTGGGTGGAGCATGATTGATTATTGAGGAGAATCTGTTTAAAAAATCCTTTTCTTGAAGAGCCTGTCGAAATGGCAAGTGAACTGGTTTCTTTTTTTAAGACTTTATTTAGCATCGGGGTGTTTTTGAGTAGAACTTTCTACACTGTAAAAAAATGTGTGCTGGAAAATGAGTACATGGACGTACTCGTTTTTTTTAGTACAATTGCATCGTAAAGGAGCGATGACTTACAAAATTTAAGTAATCGCACTTTCGCAAAAATGAGCAGTATGGTTTAATATTGTAATACCAGCTTCTGTTTAAGCCATCTTAACTAAGTGACCTGACAAACTTAAAATATTTGTTCAGAAGAGGATTTCTCTACATGATTTAATGTCGATTGCTTAAATGAAAACTGAGGTATTACAATTCAATTATCTGACTTTCCATTCTTTTGGCACGCCTTCTTAACATTATTTATGTTTATAACTTCTTCGCATCGCTCTGGTATTACAACGGATAAGGCCCTGGAATAAGGTGCGGACGACATCAGGTAGACGTTTTTGGTTCGATTCCCGGTATGTTCTGGTTTTAATTATTGAAATTTATTGAAAATTATTTATGAAGGCAGCTTATGTAGGCAAGTAACTGCTCCTTTTATTAATGTTACTCATTTTTGAGTACATATCTCTTTCAAAAATTAAGCTTTATGTATTCGAAGCTATGATAAGCATCGAATGTAATCAAAAATGAGTAATACTTATTATTTATTTTTAAGAACCTATTTTTAATAGTGTGCGGATTTATGCTCCAGTAAATAGTATAAAAAACTCCTACCTGCTTTATTCTATATTTAAGTTAATGAAGTAAAAGTTATGTAAATAAAAGTGAACTTTCACTGTACTAAGCTTGATCTGGGACCTTTCCTTACCCCCCACACCAAAATGCTCTCCAGAATCGTTGTATTTAATCTACTTCTTAAAATGATCGCGATCGCCACAGTTCTTGTCCCGATTCAAACAAGACCATCAGCCTCATGTCAATGTTTTTCCTTCTGTGTACTAGGGTTATCTTTTTCCAACACAAAATTATACAAACAATTTAAATGTACACATTTTAAGTAAAAATGTGTAGAAAATTAAAAATAACTTTTCAAGTGTTATAAAATTTCAATTTACTATCAGATCACCTTATTTTTAAGTTTATAAATTTTGAATAATTTATCTTTAAATATTCATTTAAAAATACATTTTGAGTAACTAAAAATTACAGTTTCATATAAAATAACATTATCTTTTTAGATATATTTTTATTACATTATATATATATATATATATATATATATATATATATATATATATATATATATATATATATATATATATATATATATATATATATATATATATATATATATATATATATATATATATATATATATATATATATATATATATATATATATATATATATATATATATATATATATATATATATATATATATATATATATATATATATATATAAATATAAGTGTAAAATAAATGAAATTAATGTCGGATAAATCTCATTCTGAAGCCTCTGTGGGGTTTACCGTCCGTATCCCAGTGCCTGAAGTTGACAGAGGAAAAGGTACTGGTCAGGGATTTAAAAAATGTTCGTGCAAAACCCAGTGTGTCAACAAAAAATATTTTTGTTTTAGAAATAATGTTCTTTGTAATTCCAAGTGTCATTATAGTAATCCTTGTTGTAACAAATGATTTTATGGTACGTTTCCATAAATACCATTTATAAATTAGATAAATTGCTTCTTTTTCATTTTAATTGTCTATCATTAGTTTAATTTCATTTTAGATAAATTGTTTATTTTACACATTAACTGTCTCTCATTAGTTAATTTATAGAATACCTAGTTATTTCATGGAATAACTAGTTAAAGTGTCAAATTAATAACATATTACACACTTTAACGGACACGATCAGTTATTTCATGGAATAACTAGGTATTCTATGAAATAACGGATTTCATACTTTAACGGTAACATATATATATCTTCTATACTTTTACTATATTATCTTTAATTGTTGATTTGTTTTGCTAATTACTCGGCGAACAAAGAATCAATATTTCCCCTCTCCTTTCTTAACGTCTCAATTACAAGAAAACTATCGAAATAAGAGGTCCGAGATTTCGCCACCGATAAATAGAATAACTAGTTAAAGTGTCAAATTAATAACATATTACACACTTTAACGGACACGATCAGTTATTTCATGGAATAACTAGGTATTCTATGAAATAACGGATTTCATACTTTAACGGTAACATATATATATATCTTCTATACTTTTACTATATTATCTTTAATTGTTGATTTGTTTTGCTAATTACTCGGCGAATAAAGAATCAATATTTCCCCTCTCCTTTCTTAATGTCTCAATTACAAGAAAACTATCGAAATAAGAGGTCCGAGATTTCGCCACCGATAAATAGAATAACTAGTTAAAGTGTCAAATTAATAACATATTACACACTTTAACGGACACGATCAGTTATTTCATGGAATAACTAGGTATTCTATGAAATAACGGATTTCATACTTTAACGGTAACATATATATATATCTTCTATACTTTTACTATATTATCTTTAATTGTTGATTTGTTTTGCTAATTACTCGGCGAATAAAGAATCAATATTTCCCCTCTCCTTTCTTAATGTCTCAATTACAAGAAAACTATCGAAATAAGAGGTCCGAGATTTCGCCACCGATAATGTCTCCGCAGCTGCCATCATTTAACTCTCTGCCACCGTAGATCTTCGCAGATAAAGCTGCTGAAACGACAGTTCTGACAGTTCTTTATCGGAAATAGTCCTATTGGTTGAAACAATTCGCCTGTTACAAGAGTATTATCCGTCAAAGTAAAAATCCGATATACTGTTCACCTTTTGTGAGGGGAAAAAAACCGAGATCAGTATATTGCGGGCAAAAAAGATAATGGACTAAGGATTATGAAAAGAAAGAAATATGTGGGAACATACGTTCATTTTCGCTTGGATAATCATGGAGATTTTTCCGAGGGTCTTAATGGTTTCTTAATTGCTTTTTCAGATAATACACACCTAATTCGCACTTAAGGACTTTCATTGTGTCCATTTGTTTCGGAAATTAAGTCTATTAAATAGAAGTTATTTTTGTGTTTGATTCTGGCGCTGTAACCAAGGTAGGATATTATTATTTTAAAGTTGCCTTTATTCCTTTCCCACTATGACAACCCCAATTAATTTAGACAATTTATATAAGTGGTTCAAATTTATGGTGCATATGCCAAAAGTGGTCCTTTAGATCTTCAAAAGTGGTCTGTGTTGTATCCCAGAAAATGTATGAATTAATATTAATATTTGTAAACATTTCTTAAAATAAAAATGTGTAGATTCACCAAGTTCGTATCCTATTTTGCTGTTAATTTAGAACTATCGTATCAATCCTCAGTATACCTGTTTAGAATAGACATTAATAATTTCGGTCGATTTTAAATTTTGAAAATATTATTTCACTTAATAAAAGTGAGTAAAAATGAACGTGATAAATTTATTTTTAGCCAATATACATGTTTAAACTTCAAATGCTCATTTTTAAAAGCAAGAAGTCGTTAATACAAGAATAAGGTCCTTAGTTATGTGGTCCCAATTAATGGGTTCTAAGACATTGCATTGTTAGGAATTAATGATTTACGGGTCACAGTTTTGATAAATATATTATAAATATACTACTAAGTGCAATGCTCATAGGTATCTGTTATAATGGGACAAACTTATGTGTTTCTATATCTTTAATAAATAGGGGTATTTTCCGATATATTTTTGTATCATTTGTCACATTATATAGTTGAAGCTTATTAAATATTTTGTATATACTCAATTCCAATAGTTACTATCGCATTCAATATGATTTATATCATGGGGGATCCTGATTTGAATATTACATAATACTTGGAAATGAACGAAATATATTTTGATTAAAATATTAATTACTCACTAGATGATTTTAAATTATACTTTTTTTATTGTGTACAGTTTAATCGTAATCGGTTTTACAAAAATTCATAAGAAATTTGATGATTTCACAGTTATAACTGCATTTGTGAATAATTAATTTTTACATTGTTAGAATCTATTCATATAAATATAATTTTTTTTTACTTATATTAAAGTTAAGTATTCCAGGAAATAATATTATAACTAAATGATAATTTAGAAATGCAGGTAGATATAAAAATCGAAATGTGTTAACAAAACTTAAAATGGCCCTACATTCAGTTTAAATTAAGAAATATAGTTAATATAAAGTATTGTGTGTGCATGCAATTCAGAGAATTTTATATTAATTTTAAAAATAATAATTAAAATAAGTATTTTAATTAATAATTAACTGAATAACAAGAATCTACATTTCTGTATCCACAAAAATGGAATGTCGTTAGGATTGCCTATTAAATGTAGAGATATTTAATTTTGACATACAAACATCTATTATCATTCAGAAGTCTTCAATATTTTATTTATAAAAGTTAATTTATCTCGATATAAATTCAATAGACTAGTAGAAATTAGACGTGAAAATAATATAAATGATATACAAAACCTATTATAACTTGTAAATATGTAAAGAATTTTTTCCAAACTCCAAATTTGCCTAATTTTCAAATAGATAAAAAATAACTAAATTTACAAAAAAATATTTAGAAACAACTTTTTGAGCCAATGTCTAAAGAATATAAGAATATTTTTTATTTAATCTAATAAAGTATATATAAAAAATAACTAAATTTAATGATAAAATTTTTAGAACTCTAAAGATTACAAACCAAGAGAAGTTGTTAAATAATATTGGTTCTTTAGAAAAATTAAAAATACTTGAGCTAATAAGTAAAAATCGTGGGTTTGGTTGAAACTTAGCAAGTCATTTTTTTCAATTATTTGTTGTTATGGTGCCTGAGTAGCATTAACCCTCTGAACGGTTAAAACAGGGCTAAATTGTAAAGTTGGTTTCTCTAGGAAAACCGTACTTTATATTTCCAAGCATGTATATTAGACATATTATTTTTTTTAAATAAAAATTTAATGTTTTAAATAATGTTTTTAAATAAAAATAATTTAATTTTTTAAATAAAAATTTATTTATTTTAATTATTTTTTTAAATAAAAATTTATTTATTTTAATTATTTTTTTAAATAAAAATTTAATTTTTAAAAAAAAAAATTAAATAATTTTTTAAATAAAAATTTATTTATTTTAATTATTTTTTTAAATAAAAATTTAATAATTTTTTTAAATAATTTTTAAAAATATTTTTTTAAATACTTGTTTAAATAAAAGTTAAATATTTTAAATATTTTTTTTAAATAAATTAAAAATTAATTTAAATTTAAAAGTTAATTAAAATTAAAAATTAATTAAAATTAAAGTTAATTAAAATTAAAGTTAATTAAAATTAAAATTAATTAAAATTAATTAAAATTAAAATTAATTAAAATTAAAATTAATTAAAATTAATTAAAATTAATTAAAATTAAAATTAAAATTAATTAAAATTAAAATTAATTAAAATCAAAATTAAAATTAAAATTAATTGAAATTAAAATTAATTAAAATTAATTAAAATTAAAATTAAAATTAATTGAAATTAAAATTAATTGAAATTAAAATTAATTAAAATCAAAATTAAAATTAAAATTAATTGAAATTAAAATTAATTAAAATTAATTAAAATTAAAATTAAAATTAATTGAAATTAAAATTAATTGAAATTAAAATTAATTAAAATTAAAATTAAAATTAATTAAAATTAAAATTAAAATTAATTAAAATTAAAATTAAAATTAATTGAAATTAAAATTAATTAAAATTAAAATTAAAATTAATTAAAATTAAAATTAATTAAAATCAAAATTAAAATTAAAATTAATTGAAATTAAAATTAATTAAAATCAATTAAAATTAAAATTAAAATTAAAATTAATTGAAATTAAAATTAATTGAAATTAAAATTAATTAAAATTAAAATTAATTAAAATTTAAAATTAATTAAATTTAAATTAATTAAAATTTAAATTATTTAAAATTTAAATTAATTGAAATTTAAATTAATTAAAATTTAAATTACCTTTTTTTTTTAAATATCGAATGTTTTTATGAATTTAAAGTTTATGCGCATTGCTAGAAAAAAACTGGAAATCCATGAACGACTTAAATCGTTCAGCTCCGTAGAAGGTTAAAATAATATATTGTGAAAAGGTCAGTATAAGTGTAGTTCTGAAATAAAGCACCGTTAGAAATTTAGATTAGCAGTCTTCAATGATTCTGTCTAAAGACACCAACTAATATTTTAAAACCTACACGAGTGTTTCATTGAATTTATCCACCAAGTCCATGATATACCCATTTAATATAACTCTTTATTAACGCAATATAACTAATAAGTAATTCTAACTTAGGCCCTACTTGATATTTATAATCTTTACTATGTGAAATATTCGTAATAATCATGCAGAAAAGAGTTCCGGGTCAAATGTTAAGGATGGATATCTGCAGACTCTATTATTCGATATCTGTAGACGTCACACTTGATGAGACACATACATATCAACGCCCATTAATCATTCGGCACGGGAGGGAAGAATGAACCGAGACCTAACTGAGAGAATTTAACTTCATTCTTATTTGCTGGAATACCAGAGAAGCTGTCTTTAATGAAGTGATTGATGCTTCGGGTGAGAATGAGACTCTTTCTTTCAATTACAGAAGACAAATTTAGAGTGAAATGTTTGATAGGAGGAGTGAATACTCTATTGAAAATATATGTTTGATTACAATATATTTTCATAGGTTTGTATTAAAAATTCTGATGTTTTATTAAATATGAGTCGTGTTTTCTTTTAATGTGTGGTGACTACTTCAAATGCACCAAACTTTTCATACGGCTGGAGCAATTGGTTTGATTTGACAGTACAGCATTGGCGTAGCATCAATGTTATTGGTTTGATTACGAGCATTTCCAAACAGTATAGTATTACAAATCCATTTATTATTTTTAACTAAAAGAACATAATTGCAAAAAAAATAGATTTTAAAATGAGTTGAATGGAGGACCTGATAAACTTAAAATAGTTGTTCAGAAGATGGTTTGCCACATTATTTGATGTGGATTGCTTAAATGGAAACTGAATTATTACAACTCAATTAGCTTTACTTATTTTTGAGTACCTAGTTTTAAGAGCGTGCAAATTTAGAATTTTTTTCGAGTCAATACATTTAGGAAAAGTTATTTGCGTTTTCCTACGAATCGCATCAATGTTACAAAACACGATTTAAATGTTTGCTACTTAATTGAAAGCGTAATTTAGTAGTTTTCGGAATTAAAGTACCTTTCAAAAATTGTTTTATTTGATGCTATACTTTAAACCCAAGCTAATTAATTTGTCCAATTTTCATGTCGTTTCTTTTGCATCAACTCTAAAATGAAATTAACTCTAGTTATTTAAGCTGCAGATAGAAAATAGATATATACATATGAATTTAAAGCGTATTAAATATTCAATAAGCTTTAAAAATATGTATAAATCTGTCAAATAATATTTAGTGGGAAAATTAACATATAATTTACTGATACAGAAGTAATAGCTAGGAGCTTAACATTACATTAGTAACTTCTTCTCTCCACCAATGTCAGTCCAATGCAATTTCTCGTTATTTTGACGAGCGTTACTAATGCAGTGTTAAAAACATAATATTTAAAATAGAATTTCTCAATATTTTTGAAAAGTGCATTGTTAAAACATATTTTTACTTTATCAACCCAAAAAATATTTTATATTCCTGAAAACGTAATAGTAAAAAAAGGAGCATTTTGAAATGTTGAAATATGCCTGCGGCACAAATCACTGAATATCCGTGTTGTCACAATTCTGAGGCTCGAACTACGAAACGCGTTTTTCGATATCAATAAAAGAAGTTTTTTCTTGTTGAAGTAGATAAATTCGAAATATATGCTTTTTTTCTATCGATAACAATGACACCTTACTTGTACACATCATTTTGCTCAGAAGCACGATGTACAAGTTCTTAACGCATATGAGCAAATGAGTAATTTTTCAATAACTTAAACATACATTATAAGTCAAATATTTAAATATTAATTGCTCAAATTTTAATCTCAATATCGTTAGCTAGCTAGTTTTAAAAAAATCAGCTCGTTTGGAATGTTTCAGAATCTAAAAGTATAATATTTTTTAGAAACATACTGTAAAAGTCTAAGAGTACCCATTTTAAATAAGATGTTGCATATAAAATTAAAATAATGTATTTCTTATGGATACCTCTGCTGTTTCGTCAATCCCAATATCGTTGGTATACTGCCAAAAGTGACCAGGTAAAAAAATAACAAAAATGTGTTAAAGTGACAAGCCCTTTATACGGGCCAACTCTAAGTAAAAAAATTGCCAAAGACAAAATGTACAATAAAATCATTTTTAAAATCCTACCAAAAGTGACCAAGCCTTTAAAAATTTGATCGGTACAGTTGATGAATGACCAAGCTGATACCGAAGAAAAACACAAAATCAACACAAAATTACAAAATCAACGTAATCATTTTTAGAATATAACATTCTTGTAGGTGGTAGTTTGAAAGTTAAAGTGACTAAATGTATTTAGTCGCATTCACTTGTAAAAAATGTGTGCATAAATGAAATAACTAGGTTTGATCATATTCAGTGGTTGATCCAGGATTGGTTCTCGCGAAGGAACATATTGGAACATTTTTACTAATATTGGGAGGATATATACTAAACTATTATTGCACGTTTTATACACTTTTGTTACTAATAAATTTATACAATTTAAGAGAAAATTGTCAGATTTTATTCAAATTAATTTTTAGTTAAATTCCTTTTTCCTAATATTTTCTCCTGATTTTTATATGTTTTCCGCTATTGTTGCTCCTTCTATAGTCTAAGCTTTATTTAAATTCGGATTAATTTTTTAGCTTTAATTGTTTGCATGTTCACAAATAAGGCTTATAGTTTTTACCATAATATATTTACATTAACTATTGAATTATGTAATTCATGAATTATGTTATTTATGTTTTGTCCTTTCACTTTTCATACTCACTATCCGTCTCTGTTAATATTTACCACTAATTAATGCAGATGTATTAAATTACTCATATTTATGTCATATAATTATAATACATCATCTAATTATGATACATGATATAATTATGATACGTCATATAACTATGATACATACCTATATGATACATACCTATATGATACATACCTATATGATACATCATATAATTATGATGCACACAGTACAAAAGAAATTATTATTAACTCTATAATATAATTTTATTAAGTTTTTCGAATATATTTACACAGCGAGTTATTTAGAATAAAATACAGGAGAGTGAAATAAATATTTTTTACTGATTAAAAACTATTGTTTAGAGTGATTTGCTTTACATTTAATTTAATTTTTCTCAATTTTGGTATGGTACTATAGGAAATAGAAGTGTATAATGGGTTGACAGCTCAAGTATGGTCCCTAGTTTCTGTCCATATTTCCAGAAGTTCTTAAAACACAAGATCGTCATTGTGTGTTTAATTATCAATGTTTTTTTGTAAAAAAATTCCTTACGAAACAAAACAAAAAAAAATTTACGTAATGTAAAAGTGACCGCGCCACATTATCTAAAAAATTTATTGGTGACCAAGTCAAAATCCACCCCTCCTTCCAAAACCCTTCCCCATATAAAGAAAGTGTTATCAAAAATTAAAATTACTATGAAAAAAAATACATTTGAATACGACAAAAATATTAAATCCTGATTTTTCGAACTTATCTGAACCTAAACTGTCAATTTCCCACAAACTACGTTTTTTGACTTGGTCACTTTTGGCAGTATGCAGACGATATCTTATTTACGTAAAATCGACCCTAAAAAGCGTTCGGTTAAAATGCAATAATTCCATAAAAAAAATATAGCAGAAAAATCAATGTCTCAAAAAGGAGATAAATAGGCGTGACCAGGAGATGGAAATGGTAATTGAGTCCTTTGAAAGCCATCGTAGAAAACTTGAACTATCAACAAAGTCTACATAAAAGTAAATGTTTTCTTGTTCAGCAGAAAATCGTGTTTTTCTTATTTTTTCGACCGAAATATATTTCATGATATATTAGTGTGCTTACTTTTTATGATAAAAGTAAGAAGAGTTCTGTTTATCTGCAAAATATATTTTTTGAACAAGAGCATTCATATTTGTAAAATAAATATGACAAAATAAGATAAAAAAAAATACAGTATTCCTTAAATTTGTCTGTGGCTTCACTGATGCATCTGAATAAACTTCGGAAATGTTTCTTGATAACATTTAATTGTTCGTACCAGAATTGTAAATTTCGATATATCCTGAAGTCAGAACATTGTACCAATAACGCGAGACCACAATTTGACGCTGTCAATTTTTTCAATATTAATGCATTAATTTTTATAAATTAATGATGCATTAATTTGAATAAATTAATGATGCACTAATTTGAATAAATTAAGGATGCATTAATTTGTATAAATTAATGATTAAATGCATTAATTTGTATACATTAATGATTAAATGCTTTAATTTGTATAAATTAATGATTAAATACATTAATTTGTATAAATTAATGATTAAATGCATTAATTTGTATAAATTAATGATTAAATGCATTAATTTGTATAAATTATTGATTAAATGAATTAATTTGTATAAATTAATGATTAAATGCATTAATTTGTATAAATTAATGATGCATTGACTTGTATAAATTAATGATGCATTAATTTGTATAAATTAATGATGCAACCATTTGTATAAATTAATGATGCAACTATTTGTATAAATTAATGATTAAATGCATTAAATGCATTAATTTGTATAAATTAATGATTGATAAGTATTATGCTTTATTGCGAATACGTAAAAATGTGACATGAGGTTTAGAAATGATTTAAAATTGAATTTTAATATTTGAGGAACAACCGCACCAGGATGAGTAATAATAAAAGCGTACATGTCTGACTTCGATTAATTGGCGGGTGGATAACTCCCCTTTAAGCTGGTTCCAACGCATTGACCAATTAGCGCATCTAAACCATGTGACGTCACAGTGGCTATTTAGCCGGAGAAAAAACTTAATAATCGTAGTTAGCTGTATTTTCCTTGAAACGAGTAGGTTCGTAATATCCAGACAACGACATTGGATGGAAGGGGCTTATATATAACTAAAGTATTAGAGAAATAACTAATTTTAGAATATACTCTATGTGGAATGAAAGTAAAAGTGTGTTTAAAATTGAACCTATATCAAGCAATTTTAACTTGAATTGAATTATAACTTGGAATTTATACGTGTAATGTAAACACTGTTAAATGTAGTATCTAATAGTATTTAATAGTGCATTAACTACAAAAAATGTAAATGTACCTGTTCAGGAGAATAATTTGTGTGGAGTCGTAAAGTTTCTAAAGATTTTAGTTTATCGTATAAGGGAATGTCATACTGGAGGCTTACACAATAGGCTTTTGGGGACGATTTGGGATTTATCACAAAAGAAAGTTACGGGAACACTGCCTTGTTACTTTAAACTGTGGTCAGATTTCTAGAGATAAAATATACCGTCATAAGAAAGGATGCACTAGCTCCAAAAATAAACAAGAAAACTCCTTTACAAGAAACAAGAAAAAACAAATTTTTCGCCTGCATCAAAGTTTTGGTACTTTAAAATCCTTTTATTATCTTAAAGTAGTTGTTTTCATGTAAAAAGTTTATTATTTTAGTAATGGCTATATTTTCTTTTACCATGTAAGTTTACCATGCTTTTCTGTGTACAACTCATCATGGATTTGGGGCATTTTTATTATTTATTTGTCATATAGGGCCTAAATTTAAAACAAAAATTGCCTCAAACTGGAGTTAGAGCCAATATAATTTTTTTATACCTCACCATTATATTTTACTTTTGGATTTTTAATGTCATAAAAAGGTGTATTTTTAAAAACACATCGGATAAGCTAAAAAAATAATTTTAACAAATTTGGTGTTAGAGACTTTTTAATTTATGTTGGCAGAAATTTATAAAGGAAGAAATGAAATATTTGTCTAATAAACTATATTTGATGAGGTTTTTTGATAGAGGTCAATAATTCAAAAATCAGAAAACGGTACCTAGATCTAAAGTTTTCATGTCGTTTCAAAGTGTCATTAGTTTTTGAAGCAATATTTTAATAAAATATCCCCACGAACTAAATGTAAATTTCCCTTTTAAGGGAACTGTGTACCCAAAAAATTAAATTAAAATAATAGATAATAAAATAAAATTGTTATGGTTAGATGTAAATTATTCAGGAAAGAAAATTTAGAAGAAATTAGAATTTATGGCATTTTTCAAAACTTTTCTTCTCTTTCAGATTATATATTTTTAATCGATTTTTTTGTAAGAAGATTTATGATCTTAACTTTATAACTTTAGGAATCGGATTTTCCTAAAGTTAAAGTTTAATTTAGAAGCAGAAAAAAGTGAAAACTCAGCAATATTTTTCCCAAAAAAAACACTAATTACTAATTCTGAAACATTTTAATTTTTAAAATAAATGTTTTTAATATTTTTCTAATTCCATCCCCAATTCTATTCCATATACATTCATATTCATGTTAAAAATATCATAAATATTCGTTTGAGTTTTAGCATTTTTAAGTAGGTGGTTTTGTAAGATATAAGGTAGTTATAACGTACAAGACAGTGATTTTATGGAGATAAACATATTTAAAGATTTCCGTATTGAATGTGGTACATATGATAAGGAAGAATTTTTTTTTATTCTATGACTAATATTTATCCAATAGTTTTAAAACTTTGCGAAAACATACTACGGGATCCAAAGATTATTTTAAACCAATAAAAAAAATCTTCGGATTTGGGGTACCGAGTTCCTTAAGGGAGACCCGAGCCCCAAATCCTAATTTGTTTATTAATGAATTCAGAAATACCAATTTTTTAATATTATTAGAACGTCTTTTTCTGAACAATAATCAAAAACAAAAATATGTTTAAAAAAATTATTTTTGATATTTTTGGAATTTTTTAAGCTTAAAAAGACGTTTTTTAAAAACACTACTCCTTTTTCAATTTTTAATGTTTTAAAATTTTTTTAATTGATTAAATAACATCAAAGTACACACTACAATCGTATGTATAGACTTTTGCAGATTTGTGTTTTAATTGTTTTTAAAAACTTATTTTAAGTTCAAAACCCAAAATATATTAAAACTTTTAAGTTTAATAATTTGTAAAAAAATAATTTATAACTTAATTTAAAAAAGCGATACATACGTTTATAAAACAAATATTAGAGCTTCAAAAACTATTAACAGTTTAGTTTTAAGTTAATTATTTACAAAGCCTTAGCATTTTAAACGTGACCAGAATTAAAATAAAATATTTTGAGTAAATGACGATTGTTGCAGACGAACAGTATGTAGAAAGATTATAAATGGTATATAAACATCTAAAAAAACATATGTGCTGTTTCTTTTACTGTTTTGAAATTTTGTATACACCTTCTCAAGTTTGTTTAGCATCGTTTTATGAAGAAAAAAAAAATTAGCAATTTTTCCGGATTTTGGGGCTCGGGTCCCCCTTAAACTGAACTGTGCACAAATAGGGTTGTAAGTGACCACCCAATGTACCCCTACAGACTAAGTCACCTGAGGCGACACCTCAAATCTGTCAAGATCTTTTTATCAAGTCCCAGTTGCCAACTTTGAGAGTCAGTTGAACTGTGCCACATAACGTCCCTTTCTTGTTCGAAAAAATCCCCCCAGCAGGGAAAGCCGCGATCGATTTCAACGAGGAAGTATCTTATTTCTAAGAACATTCTTTAAGATGTTCAAAGGAGTCGGGATTTTTGGAGAAGGATTTAGCAGGAGGACGTAAGTGGAAGGGGCTTGTTTCGAGCCGGGATGTGACCGGAATCGGCCATGTGCCCCGATGGCTTTGTTCCGTCAATCTCTTCCCCCTGTTTTATTCTTTTCTCTCCGAATCATAGAGTTCGAGGATTCATTACAACTTTCAATGGGGGGATCACGTGGTGCCTTGTGTATCACTGCACCGTTATTTGATAAAAAAAACGGAAGGACTCGATTTTGATCCGTTGGTATTTATCCCGATCTGGTTTTTTTTTATTATTTATTGAGCGCATAAGAATTTTGAATTTATTTTCTCGTTTTTTTTTTTCTAGTCGTTTGATTTTTGTCTGTGTTGATAGGTAGGATAGAATAGACCCAGCAAAAAAAGTCAGTATAAAACCTTCATGAAAAATCATGAAATTTAGGATTTTACACTGGAAAACTGTAATTATGTTTAAGATCAATTACATTAAAGTTTTTGTTCCAAATTCCTTCATAAAAACCTGTAACAAACCTTCATAATAAAACCTTCAATTTTTAAGCATTGAAATTATTGAAGGTAAAATGCAGATTTTTTTTTAAAGATTTTATACTGAAAAATTTAAAAAATTTTTTAAAAAAACTACAGTTTATTGTTCCGTTGTACCGTTATTTGATAAAAAAAAACGGAAGGACTCGATTTTTATCCGTTGGTATTTATCCCGATCTGTTTTTTTTTTATTATTTATTGAGCGCATAAGAATTTTGAATTTATTTTCTCGTTTTTTTTTCTAGTCGTTTGATTTTTGTCTGTGTTGATAGGTAGGATAGAATAGACCCAGCAAAAAAAGTCAGTATAAAACCTTCATGAAAAATCATGAAATTTAGGATTTTACACTGGAAAACTGTAATTATGTTTAAGATCAATTACATTAAAGTTTTTGTTCCAAATTCCTTCATAAAAACCTGTAACAAACCTTCATAATAAAACCTTCAATTTTTAAGCATTGAAATTATTGAAGGTAAAATGCAGATTTTTTTTTAAAGATTTTATACTGAAAAATTAAAAAAAAAATTTAAAAAAACTACAGTTTATTGTTCCGTTGTACCGTTATTTGATAAAAAAAAACGGAAGGACTCGATTTTTATCCGTTGGTATTTATCCCGATCTGTTTTTTTTTTATTATTTATTGAGCGCATAAGAATTTTGAATTTATTTTCTCGTTTTTTTTTTCTAGTCGTTTGATTTTTGTCTGTGTTGATAGGTAGGATAGAATAGACCCAGCAAAAAAAGTCAGTATAAAACCTTCATGAAAAATCATGAAATTTAGGATTTTACACTGGAAAACTGTAATTATGTTTAAGATCAATTACATTAAAGTTTTTGTTCCAAATTCCTTCATAAAAACCTGTAACAAACCTTCATAATAAAACCTTCAATTTTTAAGCATTGAAATTATTGAAGGTAAAATGCAGATTTTTTTTTAAAGATTTTATACTGAAAAATTAAAAAAAAATTTAAAAAAAACTACAGTTTATTGTTCCGTTGTACCGTTATTTGATAAAAAAAACCGGAAGGACTCGATTTTTATCCGTTGGTATTTATCTCGATCTTAGTAATTTTTTTATTATTTATTGAGCGCATAAGAGTTTTGAATTTATTTTCTCCTTTTTTTTCTAGACGTTTGATTTTTTGTCTGTGTTGATAGGTAGAATAGAATAGACCCAGAAGAAAGAGTCAGCATAAAACCTTCGTAAAAATTGAGGATTTTACACTGGAAAACTGTAATTATTTTTAAGATCTATTACATATAAAATGTTTGTTCCAAATTCTTTCATAAAACCTGTAACAAACCTTCAAAATAAAACCTTCAATTTTTAAGCATTGAAATTATTGAAGGTAAAATGCAGATTTTTTTAAGGGTTTTATACTGAAAATTTAAAAATTTTGAAAAAAAACTGCATTTTATTGTTCAATATTCCTTTATAAAAACTTCATATTTGCAATTTTAATGAAGGTTTTTATGCTGATTTTTTTTGCTGTGGACCAAAGAAAATATTTGTCAATTAATATGTTCCATAAACAATTTAACTGGTGTGGATTATATTGATCTCTTATTACATAGTTGTGGTAAATGACAATTCACTAATTTTTCAGGACAGGTTTTTATAAGGAATAAACAACATTTGTCCCAGCTTTCAGGCAATTAAATGAATTATTTTTCACCTGCACTTAGCTTATTTGAATTCTCAAATTGTAATATCTATTACCTCAAATTCACAAAAAATACATTTAACACATTTATGCACTAAGTTTGAGTTAAATTACTAGATAAAACTTTAAAAAAAATGTAATACATAGTTTTAATAATAATTTTTATTTTTACTTTTAATTAACAAATAAACATAACTTGCAAGCCTGCACCAAATAATAGTTCTCTGCAAATTTTTATTGATATTTAATGTATAGTTTGAAGTTTTTCTTATTTTATTTAGATAAAAAGTAAATCCGGGGATAATTTTTTAACCTTTAAAATAACTTTTGCTTATCATTTTAATACATTGAAGATACATTTTAAAACTCATATCACTTTGATTTTGTAACTTGAATATAATTATTTATTTATATTTTAATTGATTAAAAAACCTTGGTTAACAAAAATTACGGATTTATTTGTTCATTTTAACCATTTTTAAATATGTTTATCATCTATGAAATAAAAAACAAAAATACAAAACACTAACGCATCTCACATTAGTGATAATGATATTTTTTACTAATTTCACAAATAAACATACACTATTATAAATTACACACAATACTTGTACGACAGCTCCATAAGTAAATCTCTCTCAAAAATAAATTAGTACTCTATATACATCTGATTTGTCAGTGTCCCGACCCCATTATTACGAGACACTTTCTGTTGGGTCGCTTACAGTGGGCTGTCACCTAGAGAATTACTGAAGGGATCTCTGATTGTATTGGATTTCTGAAACAAGGAGACTCCGAACTTTCGGCTCACAATCAAGTTCAGGGTTACACCTCCCAAAATGAATCCTAGAAGCAGCATTCCTATGGTCAAGCCTATGACACTTCCTAAAAAAATAAACATGGTTATTTAGACAAAACATTAATTATTATGACTGAGAAAACCAAAAAAAAAAATTTAAAAAAATTAAATGCTCCATGCGCCACTTTTTTTGCAAATAATTTTTATTGTAGCATTTTTGACACTGTATTACAATTTTTACATGTGTAAAACATTTTTTAAAAATTATTTAAAAAAAATTAACTTATTTAGATTTCCATTAAAAATGTAGAAAAATACAGATATTTCCAGGCAATATTCATACTGTAAAAATTATTCAACTTTCATAAAAGAAACGTGCAAAAATCGTTTTCTAACCAAAAATCTCATGCGCATTGAACATTTTGAAATATTATCTGCGTTCAAATTTAACAAGATAAGAAAAATTTAAATTTTTGAGAAAGTTTTATTAATTAAAACTCTTTTGCAAAGAATATGGGTTCTATGCACATTAGATGCAACATTTGTATAGTTGTGCTTATAAATATAAAAAAACAGTTATTATTATTTATAGCAAAAACTAAAATAATAATTTTGATGGAATTTTGCTATTTGAAAGTCAACTATACCTTTAATAATCTTGACGTGCATTAGACATTTTCCCTTTCACCCAATATAACTGTACTAATTATTTAATAAGTTAAACATAAAATTCCTCATATTAATTATATTTGAATTTTGAAATATACAGATGTTTAAAAAACATTTGAAATTATAGTTGATACTAATTTTAAGTATGGCAAGAGATTAATTTTTGTAAGAAGTTCATGGCAATATTGTTTTTTCCGTATGGTATCAATGTAAGGTTGCACAAAATATCAATACTAATAATGTTGCTTCAATAAAGTTGTAAAACTGTTTACTACACAAGTTTTAAAAATGTCTTGGGACACATTCGTAATAAATAAAATCCAGTGATAAAAATGAATTCAAATAGTTTATAACCTTCATTGTATGAGGCTCCAACTTTTACTGGTTGCCTATCACCGGCAAATTCATTTAATCCATTGGGTTCTGGTCTTAGAATAAGAACCTAAAAATAAAAATGTGGCTGTTTAGTCTTTAATGAAACTCTCTGAAACGTTTATCCAATGAAATATTTATCTATAAGAACAATGTAATATATATTTCCCATATTCCATGATCACTGTTAATCCTAATAATATAAATGGATGAATCTAAGGTCTCTTTAGAAATATTTATTCAATGAGTTTTAGAAAATGTAATAAAACATATGGTTTTTTCGTTTAAATATAATAATCCTAGCAGCAATAGTAATGCATTAATTATATATTTATAAATAATATAGTTAACTAGTCTGGGGAGTGGTTGGCATTTCATTATATCATATTTCTCATGTATCATATCACATATATAATAATATTTCATAATATCACATTTTCATATATCGATATTTCTCGATATATCGATATGTCTCGATATATCGATATGTCTCGATATATCGATATGTCTCGGTATATCGATATGTCTCGATATATCAATATTTTCCAATATATCGATATTTCTCGATATATCGATATTTTCCAATATATCGATATTTTCCAATATATCGATATTTTCCGATATATGTTAAATATACAATTTAAATGATTTTTTTTATGATATTAAGATTGAAACAAAACATTTTAGTTTTTAAAATTCAATCGCTAAATTCCTTAAATCATTGATTCAATAAAAACAAATTTTTAAACTTAAGAAAAGTAAAATAAAACAAAATGTAAAATAATAAACTAATTAAATAAAAAACTTCAGGACTTTCGAGTGTTCTATTCGGGACTTTCGAATGTTTTTTTTTTTACTTTCAAAAAGTTCTTCCGGCCAAAATGGAAATCGTTATAATTACATTCTTTCGGAAATTCAATATATATCAAAAGTCTAGTTTCACCCAAGTCTAGTTTCAACAATTATCTTTCCGTCTGTACCTAATATATATACATACTATTTTAATAAACATTTCACAATATAATATGAATAAAAGTATTTTAGCTTAATTTTAAAAAAAGAATTATTTTTATGTAACAAAGAAGTGAGTATTCATAGTATGTAAATAACTTTCTCAAAGAGATTTGACTCTAGATATTCTAAGCAGTTTGGACGTCTATAATCGTATCTAAGGATCTCCAGTTTTCCCAGAAATGCTCTTAAATTTAATGTTCAGAAAATTACTCTAAGACCCATTCTAGACGAAAGTAATAAACGCACGTGACACTTTGTAAAATCCTCTATGATTGGTACATACAAACCACACGTTTTTTTTATTTTCCAATCACAGAGGCTTTTGCAAAATACCACGAGCGTTATTACGTTCGAGTAGAATGAATCTGAAACACATTGAGGCTATATTTGGAAAGCAACATCTATCAAAATAATTAAAAAATAAAAACATATATAAAATACATGTACTGAGAATATAAGTTAAACTCTTGCATTAAACAAAACATTACAATTTTGGTGTTTTTCTCACTGTTTAGAGGGTTTAATATAATTTGCAATATATGTAATAATACATATTCAGATGACTCTTTTTACTTACACTATCTTTAGTTGGTACTGTTACGCTAAATTTTTCGCCTGCAACGGATTCTTTGAGTTTAGCCACTGCTTCGTCTAGTGTAATTTCTTTTGTAGGAGACTTTAACGTCAGCAAGGCATCAGGGGAGGCCAACAATTTGAATTCGGCATATATGTAATCATTGCTAAACACCACCTAAAACACAAAAACAAAATGAGTATTTGGTGGTGTTTATCCCATGAATCAGATTTGTTTTCTTGTAAAAACTTTTTTTTTTTGTAAAAACGTATTTTTTTTTGTAAAAACGTATTTTTTTTTGTAAAAACGTATTTTTTTTTTGTAAAAACGTATTTTTTTTTGTAAAAACGTATTTTTTTAAACGTATTTTTTTTAAACGTATTTTATTTTTGTAAAAAAAAGTAATTTTTTTTTATATTTATATTTCCAACATTTTTCAACAAACTCCTCTTCAGTTTTGGGATATAAAACGGGAAAAAATTATAATGCAGATAAAGAGGGCTTTATTAAATTTAAAAAAATAAAACTATTTAAAACTAGCATAGTTATATTCGTCTTTAATTAATGTATTTATTTCAAATAATAATTTCAAAAGATCTCATTTTATAGCACAAACAAACCGGTCATTGTTTGATTATAAACAATGTTTATGCTATTTAATAAGAATATTATTTATCATTATTTAAAATGCATTCAATTAAAAAATAAGTGAACTCCAAGTTATGTCAAATATATCTTAATGTGTATAGCATTACCCATACAATTATACTATTTATATAACCTGAATCCACTAATACTTCTTCAAAGCATTTATATTTTAAAGAAAATCATAATTTGGGTGTTACTTTGGAAATACCCTAATTTTAAATTACATGCCATAATTGTCGGAGAAATGTATCTGGTTACATATAATACAATGTAACACTGCATTAAGTATTATTAATAATAACTAAAACTATTTTAAGATATGAGATCACTGATAACAAATATTTTAAAAGGTACCTCTGATACAAAAATCCTCTGCTTGGTAACACCTGTCACTGCCTTAATTGTCAGATGAATATGGTTTTTTAATGACTTCTCGGAACCTTTTAGCTGGTCTTTAGCTGTAAATATAAAAAAACCACCATCCCAAACTTAATGCATATAAGAAATGTTGGAAAAAGGGACCACTTTTGGAAGATTTTTATATAAAAAATAAATGTATTTCAAGTTTATAGTGTAAAAATCATATATTAATACAACACAAAACAATAGATTAGACAAAATCGAAGGGGATTCTAAAAACCTTAAAGAAACGAAGTTTTAAAAGTTGTTGTAGAAAATTGACCATATTTTAAGTGTAAATTGTTTTAATATAGAATTTAAATCTTGAATGACATCATAGGTTTCATATATATAGACACTTTTCTCTATTCTTATATGACACTATATTGTTACAGATATGTTAACTTTTGATACTCTTCAATTTACTGATGATAACTTTTTTAGTTATTTAAAGTTATGTAAAATCATCAGATGATAAAATCTTATTTAATTATTAATAGTAATATTAAAATTAAAATATCCCGTTTAGGTAAAAGCAAACAAATTTCTATCCATTAAATACGTATAAAAAGAACTTTTTTTTAAATTTAAGAAAGAAGTTACAAATGATTAAGACTCTTTAATTAATTTATGTTTTGTTATGATTAAAAATTTTGTTTAGAGAAAACCGGTAAAATTTAAATTGAAAAAATTAATTAATTTTACTTATTTGAATCACTTTTATATAAAAGCTTAATGACAGACTTTTCTTATTTTGATTTATAGTCTTTTACTTAGGATTTCGGGATATCTTCTTATACAATTATACAATGTCCATTGACAGTAATAAAAAAAATCAATATTCACACAACCGCTTTGTTACTATAACTTGTAGGGTTATTTGTCAAAATATTATGTTATCCTACTAAAATATTGATGAAAATAACGGTTATAAATAAAATTTAGTGATTAATTGCTTAAAATATATTTACCTGGGAATGTCAGTACAAACGTCTTAGAAAATGACTCGTTATAGCAGCTTGTAATATCATACATGAAAACACTTGGCTCTTCCCTTGCAAAATTATAAAAGTTCACATCCACTTCTCCTTCCTTACCATCAGCCTTTAAAAAAAATATTTTTTAATCATAAATCTATTTCGCTAAAATAAAATTAAATTAATGGAAAATCCACTGTAAAAATTCGTTTTCAGTTAAACGTTCGGAATGTTTCTTCAGCTAATTCTTCTGCTCTGCTCTTGGGCGTTAAATAACTGTTCTGTGCATTCCGGTATTTATAGTGTAAGTGTTTTTCCTTCTTTGAAAACTACTTTATTACAGTTGCCAACCCATGCTTTTTATTTTTGGAATTCAATTCAGACGTTCATTCCTCAAAACTAATGTGTTACTCTTGCGTTTCCGATCTTTTCCCTTAAAAGCGTAAATTTGCTCAAAAATTGACTAATTGTGGTTTAGTGAAAAACACAATTTTATTAAATTTGTTTTTAAAAATTCTGCAATCAAGCAGTCATTTTAATAATATAGGCTATTCAGCTGAAAAAGTGTAAAATGCTCTAATAAAACAGTGGTACAGCTTGAGATAACGCAGTACTCCTTATGATAGCCTAACGCAGTTTGTTGCAGACAATGTAAAGATATCTATCTATCTATATCTATCTATCTGTATCTATCTATCTATATCTATCTATCTATATCTATCTATCTATATCTATCTATCTATATCTATCTATCTATATCTATCTATCTATATCTATCTCTATATCTATATATATCTCTATATATCTACCTGTCTATATCTATCTATATCTATCTCTCTCTCTCTATCTATTTATTTATATCTATATCTATCTATCAATTTATATCTATAATTTCTGACTATATCTATCTATATCTATAATTTTTGTCTATATCTATAATTTTTGTCTATATCTATCTACTATCTATATCTATCTATATATGCCTATATCTGTCTATCTATAGCTGTCTATCTATATATGCCTATATCTGTCTATTTATATATGCCTATATCTGTCTATCTATATCTATCTATATCTGTCTATCTATATCTATCTATAAAAATATATTTAATAAAAAGGGAATTTACGGTTCTTTCTTAGTTTTAGCTAGGGATCCGTGGCTTAATACTAATTGTGAACTGCTGCTTTACATTATACATACAACCAATATTTTTTTATTATACATTATCCGTTAAACCATAAAAACCTGTTACCAGAAAAAATATTATGGATACGTTAAACCATAAAAATCTATCACCTGAGAGAATATTACAGATTTTATATGGAAGATATCCTTACAAAATTTTCATTAATAAAAGGTCAATAATTTTGACTCGGCTATTATCAATACGTTTTTTCAGATGAATATAAACTACAGCGACCTTTTCCTTTGCAATCGGCGTTCACGGTACCAAGAAAAACAATCTGAATTCACCCAATTGCCCCGAATAAAGATATAGTGCTTTAATGAAAAGACTCGAAAGTAGCCAAATGACTTCTACGTGCAGGTCTCTTTAGAAAAACCGGTGTCTATCTAATTGCACGAGGCGTAGAAACAGTTTGTACTGCCGTGTTAAGAAGAAGGTAAGAACGGGGGAAAAAGCACCGAATAAACGAATCGACTCAAGAAATCAATGAAACAGAAGATTCTCTTGGCAAAGGCCAACAGTAAGAAAAAAAATACGGGATAGTTCTATCACTTAAAATTCTTTTCTTTTAGGTACTGAACATCTAGTTTCTTTCCCTCCAATAACGATGGTGGCTAGCGCAATAGTTTTCCAATCTTTGGACATCAAATCATTTAATGCTAAAATGGGATAACATTGTTGTTCGATGTTATCGGAAAGGGGAATCCCGGTCAAGTATATATTGTGTTCCAAGCCTGTACTATAAAATCTGATTATTTAATTTTATACTTTTAATCATTTAAGTAATTATATTTAGAGTAATTATACAAAAGTACTTTATGTATAAGAAATATTTTATGTGACAATATACTTTTACAATATTTTCAAATTTAAGTAATAAATTTAAATAAAATAATTTATTGACAAAAGTAAACCGAAAACCTTTTCTTAAATTTAATCTCAAATAAAATACTATTCTACACATTCTATGATTTTAAATCCACCTACTTTTTTTAAATTTAAAATCCGTTAATTTTTAATAGCAAAAGTATTTATTGGTAATTATACTACAGTGGCATATGTAATACAAATATAAATAATGTTAACCTATTACAGGTTCGATGTAGATTGATCTCATCTAACACCTCCTAACGATTCCTCAATGCAAATTCGATTATTTTTTAATTCTACTCACTCCTCTACTATTATCAAACAAGCTATTTCATTTTCAATCATCCTCTTTAAAATATATATATTTTCCTTATTTTAAACTGTAACTTACTATTAGAATACCTGACCTCTAGTCTTACCATTTGTTATAAATTTCTTAGCCTTCTACACCACCCAGTTCTATAAATTTGAACAGGCATCAGTATTGACGTAAAAATTAACCATTGGTATGTTTACTTAATTAACCGTCCCCAACAATTACTATTGGTATCAGTATGTATATTCAGGGAAAATTAAATTTTATTGTGTGAATATTGGGATACATTTAACTTTTTTTTTTAATTTTCCATATTACATTATATAATTTTTTCCATATGTAAGCAAAGCATATTAACAATCGTATGCCCAAACATTAAAAATAATTATATATATATTTTAAATAAAATTGGCAACAAAGTTACTTTTCTTAATTTCGATATAATGTTTTCTAAAAATCTATAATTTTGCGTTTTTATAACCAAAACAACATGTGTTTAACAAATTGTTTTTACAAGTTTTTGTTATTTGCAAAAGTATTTTGCGGGAAAATAATTGAAACAAAATCTTTATTTTCACTTATCAAACTATCTTTAAAAACATACTAAAACAAATATAATCTATATATTATTAATTCCAAATTAAACAAAATCCAAAACAAATCCAATCAAAACTAAAGACCAATTAAAGTAAAAACTTGAAAGTGCAGTGTAGCAAATTTGGTGCAGTTTCTTCAAATAGATCTGCACTTATATCAATTGAAACTTTACCATACATGATAAAAGTTATCACTGTGTAAATGAGTTCAAAGTTACGTATTCCGGCAATCTTGTACCGAAGCTTATCATTAATTCGCAAAAAATAATTAGTTGTACTACGTAGAAATATAAATTTTGTGTCGTTATACTAAACAAAAACTATATTTTAAATCAATAAAATATTTTTTGATGATTTTGTGTCCTATAAAATAATTAGATGATTTTGTTAAATTAATTGAACTATTTTAGTTTAAACTTTCAGGTTTGTTTTTCTATCTAATCATTTTAAACAATATAACCAAACACAAACAGTTGAATTTATTAGGAAAAGTGAAAAGGGGTTTGGCGTTTAGTTTATTTTGGCGTAAAGATTTCAATTGTTCGTGCAAAAAAATATTGTGTACGATAAGAGATATATAGAAAAACTAAAACTATTTACATGTCATTGTAATAAAATGTATTTATTATATTTATTAGATACAAAAATAATAACAGAAAGGGAATTTTGGATCAACTATTGATGAGATAATTAATATATTTGAATTCTACTATCATTTGAAAAGTCACTCTTCAGACATAAAGACACTCAATGCTTTGGAAAGAAACTCAATATCAGAAGAAAGATCTCTGATTTTCGATTGATGGGACAATGTACTGAAACTATACTAGTCGCCATTTATCGGAAAGAAATTAGTATTTACCTCCATACTTGTGATTAATCTGCGAGTAGGCTCTTGACACTAATGAGTTAATTAACGTATTAAAGACGATACATTACAGTTATGATTATGTAAAGTGGAAGTTTGTAAAGGATTCTGAATCCACTTAGGGACTTTCAATCATTAAATCTTGTTAGTGTCAAGACTAGTTAGGGATCATGTTGAAGTGGAATTTATTAGGAAAAGTGAAACGGGGCTTGGCGTTTTAGTTTTCTCGAGCCATGTGTATTTAATATTTTAAATGCAAGTTTGAATTTATTGTTTTATTTAGATTTTTTTTTTAATTTCAAACGAATTATTTTGGCGTAAAGATTTTAATTGTTCGTGCATAAATTATAATGTACAATAAGCTATATATAAAAAAAACAATATATAGTATCATGTCGTTGCAATAAAATGAATACCTATTTATACGTAAGCCTATTTCATTGTATTATAATGAGTCACATACAATAGCAGTCGGGAGATTAGAGTGAAGAATGCGAAGTCTTTTAGAACTATACTAATCTCTTTACTTCTGTGCATATTTTGAAATATTTGTCTAAAATACATCCATTTAAAAAACTGTAAATATTAACTAATTCTAAAGTATTACGTAATTGGTACATTTTTGTTTTTATGAGAGTTTGTATTTGTTTGATGAGAATTAGTTTAGTTCAACGAGTGGTATTTTTTACTTTAAAGTCAATCTCGTTGGTTATAAAAATAATCGAACGTTCAATTAATATATAATAAAGTAATCTTACTTATAAACGTGATGACTGACTACTCGATAATGACAATCTTAATAGGTAAATAGGCAGAAAATTGAAATTTTACAAATATTCAAAAGATAGTTTAGATTAGACATCTCAAAAACAGGGAGAGATTTTAAAACAATATTAAACTACTTCACATTAATATAATTTTTAAATTCTGAAAAGATATTCTATCGCACATTTCTGTTAAACATTATTTTTTATTGCAGTTCATTTATATGGCATGGAAAAATTCATTTTTACTAAACACTGTATTATTTCGGAATTTTTATAAATTTTTTTTATATTATAAGAATTAAAGTAAAATAGCATGTAAAATAGTATCATTTATAATAGTATCATTTATATGGCATGGAAAAATCCATTTTTACAAAACACTGTATTATTTCGGAATATTTTATTAATTTTTTTTTATATTATAAGAATTAAAGTAAAATAGCAAAACTATAGCGTTAATTTTCTTAAATGTAATATTAAATTTAAATGTGTAACTTTATTTCAACCATGAGTTGTAAGTGTTTCAAAGCCTTGAATATATATTTTGGGAAATTATTCCAATTAATAATCAATAGGAATCCAAAATTGCTTAAAATTAGTTATTTAACTCTTGAGCTACAATGAATTAAAGGATAAAACAATCATAGTTTTTAAAAAGGTTCATATAGTAAGCCTAAAGGCATGTTTTTTTTAATTAAGTTTTGGCTTTGTGAATATTTATGTTTATTTAAAAAAGTTTTTCATTAAAAAGGAATAGTAGCCAAGCGATCATAGTGTTGTAAAACGTGGTCTCAAATTATTGGGTGATGGTTATTGTTTGGCTGTTGAACTAACTACATATATTAAACTCTTATTTGTGCAAAGCTTTAACTAATTTGTTTGTTGCTAATAAAGTTAAGATACTTGTTTAAAATATAAGCGAAGTTGTTGTGCAAAAATAATAGTTTATTATATCAATACAGTTAAATGTGATAAAGCCAAACAATGACCATCTCCCAACAATTTGTGAGCACCCTGTATGTCTGCAAACCTCACTTGTGAATGTTTCAATATTTAAAAAAATATATCCTTTCCATATTTAATTTTTTTTACCGTAAAATTTTCGTAAGGTCACGGTCAAATTAAAAATATATATAAATATAAAAACTGAATAAAATTTGTAATAATTAAAAATTACAAATATATATCCTAAAAATACAATTAGTATATTAAAAATTCAATTAATATATTAAAATACAATACAAAACAACTAATATTTTAAAAATACAACTAATATGTTATAATAAATAAATATACAAAATATTTTAAAAATACAACTAATATATTAAATTAAATAAATATATTAAAAATGTAATTGATTCGATATTTCCGAAAAAAATATCCATTCCATGTCAAAATTTTCTTTTTTGCCATAAAATTTTCGTTAGGTCACGGACAAATTTAAAAATATAAAATTAAAAAAAAAAACCATTAAAATAAAAAAAAATTAAATATGAAAAAACTTACAAATATATATGTCAAAAATACAATTTATATATTAAAAATACAATATATTAAAAATTCAATATATTAAACATTCAATATATTAAAAATTGGATATATTAAAAATTGAATATATTAAAAATTCAATTACTATATAATTAAAAATACAATTAATATATTAAAATACAATTAATATATTAAAATACAATTATATAATATAATTAATAAAATACAATTACTTAATATATATTAAAAATACATATCATCCATATAATATTAATATATTAAGATACAATTATTATATAATTAATATAATAAAAATACAATTCAGCTATATATAATTAATATATTAAGATACAATTAATATATATTTAATATAATAAAAATACAATTCGTATATAATTAATGTATTAAATACAATTGATTATAGATGAATTGTATTTTTAATATATTAATTCACATATTAAAATGGAATTTATTAATATAGAATTAATATATTAAGTATACATTTAATTAATAAATAATTAATGTTATTAAAATACAATTAATAAATTAAAATAAACAAAAACAAATATTAAATACATACAAACAAAGCATTATAAATACAAATTAAGGTTTGATAAATTAAAATAAACAAACAAAATATTAAATACATACAAACAAACAAAATATTATAAATACAAATTAAGGTTTGATAAAATAAAATAAACAAACAAAATATTAAATACATACAAACAAACAAAATATTATAAATACAAATTAAGGTTTAATAAATACAGGTAAAACATTAAAAATACAAATTAATGTTAATAAATACACCTAAAATATTAGCTTAAATATGCCACAGACCGAGAAATGAAAGAAATTTGTATCCCTGTTTAACCCCCGAATCAATTGAAGAAAAGTCTTTTCCAAACGACACAACCTTTTCCTCGACGCCTGAGTGCAAAAAGCGGTTTACCAACGGAACTCCCCATGAAGAACTCCGTTAAAGCAGATAATTAAATATCTGCCTCTAACGAAGCGCCCCTTTAAATAATTCGATCATTTCAGGCTTCGTGTAATTCGCCATCGGAAAGGTTTTTTTTTTTTGCTGCCTCCTGACTTTGATTTGAATTTTTTTTTATAAATAGTAAAAGTATTTTTCTACAGCCATCGAAAGAAACGTAAGAGGGGGGGAAGATCAAACAGTTTTCTTGAAGTTCCTTGTGCTTTGGAGTTTGCATACTGAAGCAGATTTGGGATGTATTTAAACGCAGATCAAGGTAGATTTATTTTTAAATGATTTTGGAACTATTTCTTATCTTTTATTAAAGGATTTCGATTTATTTTATAGTCAAGTTTTAATAATTATATCTAAAGATTTCCAGCTGGTGTTAGAAAATTTTATAAGATATATTCTTTTTTAAAATGAATGGTTGCAAAATATAACTCTGTACCATGTCATAATATATAAATTTTTATGTCGTTTAAGTAATTATTGTAGTAGTTATATATAATTTTTAAACAGACTGGCTTTTTTTAAGTGTAGATTGCAACACAAATTTAAAGATTATATGCAAATAAATGTAAAGCATTACTAAATTCTTTAGATTACCATCCCCTTAAATACTAGTAATACAAATGATGTATTGTATAATTAAAATACTATAAAATTCATTAAATGAATAATGGGTCTTAGCAATTAGGAATTTTAGTTGATATTTATTAGTGTTTGTACCTATTCCATTGATCTCATAAATTTTTCACCTTGTGCTTTAAATAAAAGAATGAAAGATTGAAGGTGTAATATCAAAATATTTCTATTTCGCAGCTCAAACAAAAAATATTATAACAGTTCATCTTACTGTTAAAAGCTAATGTTAAATGCTTGAATTTATATATATATAAATAAAGTTTGACTCAAAATCAGTCATATAGGAAAAATTCATATGACTCGTAATTTATCATCAAAAACTTTACACATTACACAGACTTAAAAAAACATTCAATGAAAAATATATCGTTATTGGTAAATATCAATATTTTCAAAAACATCAATAATAAATTTAACAGACATTCAATAAGTATTGGAATTGGATAAAAACAAAATCACGGGGAAAATGTGCTAGCACTCCTATTTCACCCCCCAACATGGCCACAACTAAAGTAAAAAAAATAGGAAACATCCGTCTTTATTCCAGTAAATAAAAGAAAACGATCTATAAATTCTTCTATTTTAGAGATTTAAAAGCCATTTTCGACTTCCCAACTTCCTTCGGCCTCAAAATAAGTAACAACCAATAGCTAAGGGAGTCCTAGTTGCTATCTTCCTACAAAACTCTACTACTCGATTCCGGCTTCTAGTAGAGCAGTGCCTTTGAGGGTACTTGACCACTACTGATGACGTCATAGTTTCATATCTCCCCCAACATCCTGTCATTGTCAGGTGTCGCTTACGCACTTGATGCATTGGGGACAAAGATGCGAGATTTCTTCTACTTAAAAATAGAGAAATACCGCGGAAGTACAAAAGATATAGAGGTTCCATTTTATTTTGTAAGCTTTTATGTGCCACTGTTGGAGTTCTTTGGGCTGTGAGGGTTATCTTTTTTAACCCTATAGTGCATATTTTTTTTTTTGCCCCTGGAATACTAAAAATATACTACAAAAAATTTCTAAGTGCCTATTTAATTAAATAATTAAAACCGTTGTGTAGCGTATATGCAAAATCATGTGTAATACTAAAATAATTTTCAAAAAGTATGAAAATATAGTTAAATACAATCTACACACCTCTTTTACTAGCTAGGATTTTTATAGAGCCAGATTATACTTATAATAAACAATCTTCGAAAACTTCACCCTCATCAGTCAGTTTTAGAACAACATACCTCGAGCAACTGATTGCCTTTATCACAATCATTTTTGTAAAGATAAGTGACATAGCGGCGGTTATAAGAAATAAGCACATGGTTCCCTACATAAAAATACTATAATAGTTAATATAAAACTCAATACAACTGGCGATCATTTTAAAGTTGTGTAGCATATATGCTACACAATGCACTAGAGGGTTAATGCTTTCTAATAATAGAAATAATATATTTTTGTTTAAGCTGGTTGAAAGTCTCAGTAGCAGCATATATGCATCAATAATTTAATTCTAAAATATCGTTAAAATATTACGATTTTTATAATATATTAACGATCATTTAATAAATATTTTAATACGAGTTATTCATTCTATTGAAGGTGCAAGTGGAAGAAGGGGTTAACTGACAAAAATCACTTTTCAAGATCCATTATTTGTCGCCAAGGAAAAAATTGGTGAGAAACCTTTTACTATTCATCGAGCGTGAGCGTAATTTGTGGTGTAAGGTTAACAAAAACGGCGCGTTTTCTAACATTTGGCATTTAGGTTCACTTAAAGAAATCGAACCATTATATGATAAACATATACTTTTTACTGCTCTGTATCCGCCTAAATAAATCAGGCAAAGCCATACAATTTTGAGAGAAGATTTCCTTAAGCTTTCATTTACATGAAAATTTTATTTTTTCAAAAATGTTAGTTAAGCCCTTCTTTCACTTCCCTTTTAATTGCTACTAAATATTTAATTATCTATAATTGTTTCACTTTAAATATTAAATAAAAAATACTGAACATTTAAACAATGCTTTATATAGAAGAGCTTAGAGTTGTAGACAATATATAAATTTAAAAATGCACTTTTAAAAAATGTGCGTGCCACCTACCCACTTAATATTGATTTTATACTTATTGCAACTTTTGAAGTTAGTGCCAATTTAATATAGTTGCCGATTTCAAAAAGTTGCAATAAGTACAAAATTAATATTAAATATTTAAATCCCCCCCCCCCCCCCCCCCTCCCCTGTTCAAATTAAAACATTTTTTTTTTTACTTTTCAGTGCTTTTCTTGAAATTTATTTTCCAATTAAAAATATAAATTATTTTTACAAGCCTTTAAATAAGTCATAAAAATTTCTTTAATAAATAAATAATGATTATTATTATAAAAAATAAAAAGTTTTGATTTAAATGATTATTCTAAAATGAAAAACAAAAATTAAACTCGCAAATATGTTATAATTAAAAAGTTATAAAAAAAATAAAGCATTTCTGAAGTTTTTTTATTTGATAAATATTTATTTCCGTAAAAAAATATTTTGTATGGGTATTTTTATAGTAAGTATTATAGAGTTAAGAATAAAAATACCAAATACTTTTCAGAAATTTCAACCTAAAGAAGCAAAAATACTTGGCTATCGATGTGGCACATATTTAGTGTTTTGTATGCGACATGTTCCCATTCATCAAGAATGACTGAGTCTCCCGGTCTTTTATCAAGGACTCCCTATCGACAAGTTGCGCATCCGAAAACTCTTCATCAGCATCGCGCCACTGATTCTTTCGGCCCTTTGCTCTTATTTTGGACCTTTTATGGTATTTTGTAGACGATAAAATATCGCTAAATAGTACGATTTCAACAATAGGTGCGCTTTCAAATGGCTTTGTTTCTTTTAAAATAACCAGAATGAAATATTTTTTTAAAAAAATATTTTTTGAAAGAAATTTAAAGAAAAATATTTTTAATATGCATTTTAATGTTATTTAGATGTTTGAAAATTACTTGAGTTAAGAAATTTTGGATTAAAAATGAAAGTACTGAAGATCAATTATTAGGATTCCAATATTCCATTATAATCAGAAATTATCACTTGGTTGAAGAATCATGTCATAGTTCGCAGCTTAGGCTTTCTTTGACTTTTTGAGTGAAGAACTTTTTTTCTTAAAATAATTTAATTTTCAATATAAAGGGGGTTCTAACCTGAGAGTCTACTATATAAAAATACTATACTATATAAATTCGAGTCTACTATACTATATAAATTCGGCAACAATTGAAGCGATAAGTGTATGATGGCGGTATGTAAAAAAAAAGTATATTTTAACCCTCTGAGCGGTTAGAAAAAAGGACATAATTGTAAAGTTGTTTTCTCTGAAAAATAGATTATTTAATATTTCCAATACATGCATATTATATATATTTTTTAATTTGTATTATTTTAATAGGTATAGCTCATAATAAATACCCGAAATCTTTAGATTTGAAAAATATTTTAACATAAAATATTTTTATGAATTTAAAGTTTATGTGTTTTGCCAAAAAAACTGGAAATCCTTGGGCGACTTAAGTCGTTCAGCCTCGTCATAGAAGATATTTGATCTTAAAGTTTTTATTTATTTCGTATTGTGTTGTCGTCCCATACCTACTTTGTGACACTAGTATCTCTGTTAATAAGGCTTCTAAAGTACTGCTGTCTGTGTAAAAAACAAGCTAACATATCTTATTCATCCACTTACACCTTTAATTATCAATCAAAGGTTATTAATGTATACCATTATAACTCAATTTTTAATCGAGAATTTTTATGATCGAAGATATCACTTAAAATCAACTACAATCAAAAACACCTCCATGAAATACCACTGAAAATACTATACAAATAAACGCTATTCAAAGTACTTATTCGAACAATTGAGGAATAAGTTAAATCCAAAACAACGCATCAAAAACCAAGAAAGCAACATCCGAACCCAACCTCAACCACCTGAAAAACTTCAATTGTTGGAGACGCATTCAAAAAGCAATCAACTGGTATTTAAGATCCAGGAATCGCATTCTTCTCAGCTGCAGAGAAACAACAGCGTATCCAACTCTCCAAAGTATCCCTAATAGCGGGCCTCTGCCCATTTCCAGCACCTCTTCAAGGGAAATCAATGCCTTCCATTAAGGCAGCACCTTCCTTCTCTGGCCAAGGGATCCAATAAGTAGCCCCGAATACCATTTCTTTCCGATGATCATTATTTTCTCATAAAGAGCCCCTTCTTACCCTTATCCTCACGTCCCGAGCTCTAAGTAGACGATGACCCACAGATAAATATTAATTACAAGAAAGGAAAGAAAGGATCAATTTCCGTGGGCCACCAATGAACACGTAAGGCTCGACCCTATCCCCTTTGCTTCGAGAGAGGAAGGCTCTTATTACATTTCGGCAATTCTGTTATTGTTAACTATTGCGTTAGAGTCATCTTCGGGTGATATTTCTGGAGATGTGGGCTGGGCTCTGTAGGATAGGGGTTGGCAGATGTAGGGGAGTTTTTTTTATTAGTTTTTTTTTAGAGTTTGTGGAATTGAAGTTTTTTTTTTAATTATTGAGTTTTGAAGTAATATTTTGCTAGAGTCATCTTCGGGTGGTATTTCTGGATAAGTGGGCTGGGCTCTGTAGAATAGGGGTTGGCAGATGTAGGGGAGTTTTTTTTTATTAGTTTTTTTTGGAGTTTGTGGAATTAATTTTGTTTTTAATTATTGAGTTTTGAAGTATTTTGCTAGTGGGTATTTTTTGTTCAAATATATTTAATAAATATTAATTTATTTGTTTCTTTTTATTTATGGGATTGGTGAGTTTTGATTGAAATGTCTGGAAAGAGCGTTTCACGATCGAAGGTTTTTAAGCTGCAAACTATGACATGATTCTTCAACCAAGCGATAATTCTAATAATGGAATTATTATATATATAAATAAGATTATATAATTTCGTTTCAAAAGTAGTATAGAGAAAATTTTATTATAATATATTTTATTTATAGTAGAGAATTATAATAATCTTTTCAGAAATGGATTGTTGTTAATAACTGGTTTCGATGATCAATTAATTTTATGTTTAATTGAAGATGGGTAATTGCTTAAAAAATGTGCTTAGTGAATTTCAAATCAATTGTTAATCAATTATTACTTTGGGTGATATTTCTGGAGATGTGGGCTGGGCACTGTAGGATAGTGGTTGGCAGATGTAGGATATCTTTTTTTTTTAGAGTTTGTGGAATTAATTTTTTTTTAATTATTGGGTTTTGAAGTATTTTGCTAGTGGGTATTTTTTGTTCAAATATGTTTAATAAATGTTTATTTTATTTGTTTCTTTTTATTTAAGAGATTGATGATTTTTAATTGAAATGTCTGGAAAGAGCGTTTCACGATCGAATGTTTTTAAGCTGAAAACTGTGACATGATTCTTTAACCGAGCGATAATTTTCTGATAATTTTAATAATGGAATTATTATATATAAATAAGATTATATAATTTCGTTTCAAAAGTCGTATAGACAATAATTTGTTATAATAGATTTTTTTTATAGTAGAAAACTATTTGGTTACAATAATCTTTTCAGAAATGGATTATTTTTATTAATTGGTTTCGATGATCAATTAATTTTATGTTTAATTGAAGATGGATAATTGCTCAAAAAATGTATTTAGTGAATTACAAATCAATTATTAATCAATTGTTATTTCGGGTGATATTTCTGGAGATGTGGGCTGGGCTCTGTAGGATAGGGGTTGGCAGATGTAGGAATTTTTTGTTTGTTTTTGTTTTGGAGTTTGTGGAATTAAAGTTTTTTTTTTAATTATTGGATTTTGAAGTATTTTGCTAGTGAGTTTTTTTTTGTTCAAATATATTTAATAAATATTTATTTTTTAAAATACAAATACAACGTTAAAATACGCAATAAAAATCCATCGAATCTGGACATGTTTCGGGAGATACGTCTCCCTTCATCAGCTGAGAATGAAAAAGTCTGTGTAATAAAATATAAGTAAATAAGCCTAGAAATTGAAAGTGTTGCCAAAGAAAAAAATGCATATTTAGAAAGAGAAAAAAAATTGGATTGTACAAGTATAAAAATAAAGAAAAAAATGTCGAAGGTATCGGACCCCCTTAATTTTATGTTTAATTGAAGATGGGTAATTGCTTAAAAAATGTGCTTAATGAATTACAAATCAATTATTACTTCGGGTGATATTTCTAGATAGGTGGGTTGGGCTCTGTAGGATAGCGGTTGGCATAGGTGGGGAAGTTCTCTTTTTTAAAGTTTGTGGAATTGAAGATTTTTATTTAATTATTGGGTTTTGTAGTAATATTTTACTAGTAAGTATATTTTGTTTAGATATATTTAATAAATATTTATTTTATTTGCTTATTTTTATTTATGAGATTGATGTATTTTGATTGAAATGTCTCGAAAGAGTGTTTCACGATCAAATGTTTTTTTTATCAGAGATAATTTTCTGATAATTCTAATAATGGTAATTAATATATATTAAAATGAGATTATATAATTTCGTTTCAAAAGTAGTATAGAGAATATTTTGTAATAATAGATTTTATTTATAGTAGATAACTACTATGTTATAATAATCTTTTCAGAAATGGATTATTTTTAATAATAGGTTTCGTTGATCAATAAATATTATCTTGAATTAAAGATAGGTAATTGCTTATAAAATGTGCATAGTGCATTACAAATCAATTATTAAAATTATTTATTAAAATTAAATTTTTGAATTTATAAAGTTATTAATAGATATTTTTTTAAATTTTGCGCTTCTGTTAAATATACATTTCATGGGTTTTGAAAATATATGATAACTTCATAATAATTTAGATTATAAGATTTAACTGGCATTCTCTTGATATGAACTAAATCTGCCAACTACTTAAATTTTTTTCTCCAAAATTATGTTAAGTTCCATAAATTATTTAAACTAGTTCATTTAAAAATTATTATTAATTTCCTACCATATTGAATATTTATCAGTTTAACATTATCTAGATTGTAATTTAAAACATTTTTACTTGCATTTCATGCAAATCAATAACAAATATAAGAAATCCTATCCGTTATTGAGCCTTTTTTACGAAACAAATTTTTATCAAAAGCGGCAAAGTAAACGAATATTGATTATCGGGGAATTTATTGAGTTACTACACCCTCGCATAAAGAATACATTTCTATTCGATATTTCTTCCTATTCAGAAACTCATGTCTGGTACTCTAAGAATAAAAGAAAAGCTATTTCCGAGATATTGAATAAGGAAAACAACTTTAGTAAATATTTATGTTGCTTAGAGTAGGATATACGATATCCCGATTTTCATGAAAATTAACTTCATTCAAATGAAAATTCTTTTTATTAGTCTTTACTATTTGTTGTCTTACACTTTATATTTGTTAACTCTCTAGTGCATGTTTTTTTTTTTCTTTTTTAGTGATTTTATTTTCGTTTTCTTTTTGCTCCTGGACCGCCGAAAATATATACAAAAAAAAATCCTAAGTGCCTATTTAATTAAATAAATAATTAAAACCGTTGTGTAGCGTATATATAACATCATGTGTAATTATTAAAATAATTTTCAAAAAGTATGAAAATATAGTTAAATACAATCTACATACATCTGGTATTAGCTAGGATTTTTTAGGAGGAAAACACTATTTCTATAATAGGGTAATAGACAAATGAAACAACCTGCCAGTGAGTATTGTTAATTGTACAGCAGTAAAGGATTTTAAGAAGTTAGATATTCATTGGTTAATAGTTCGGAGATACTAGCTATACCAATCTTGTTGGGCCTTGTGCCTGTTTTCGTTTCTTTTTAATAAATAATTAAAACCGTTGTGTAGCGTAAATGCAACATCATGTGTAATTATTAAAATAATTTTCAAAAAGTATGAAAATATAGTTAAATACAATCTACATACATCTGGTATTAGCTAGGATTTTTTAGGAGGAAAACACTATTTCTATAATAGGGTAATAGACAAATGAAACAACCTGCCAGTGAGTATTGTTAATTGCACAGCAGTAACGGATTTTAAGAAGTTAGATATTCATTGGGGAATAGTTTGGAGATACTAGCGATACCAATCTTGTTGGGTTTGGTTTGTTTAAATTAATGTCGCACTAGAGCTGCACAGTGGACTATTGGCGACGGTTCGGGCCTATCTCGAAGGAAAGACACGGGAACGATGTCTCGTATTTTTGAACCATGGTCAGATGACGAGGACAATACGTGAGCTGGCACCCGACTCAACCTCAATAGGCGTCAGGACATTGGACCCCGATCAGATTTATCGTGCACCAGTCCCGTATACACGCCAGTATAATTTGTTGGATGTTCTGGACAACTTTCTAGTATTTTTGTAGCGAAGCTGGCAACCATCCGATCGCAAGATAACTACTTTTTTACTTTTCTTTGTCAAGTCCATCGCATGGATTCGAACCACCAATCCTCTGATTAGCAGCTGAACGCCTTATCCACTGAGCAACTGGGGCTCAATCTTGTTGGGCCTTGAGCCAGTTGTTGGTCGTCAAAATTTGTATTTATAATTTTATATTTATTACTTATAAAATCAATGCAGCATTATTAATGTATTTTTTTACCTGTTTTTCTAAAAAACTTCACAATTTACTAAATAAATTATATTAAAATGCATATAAATTACATGCAAGTTTATTTAATTTTGAAATGTTAATACAATTATAACTTATATTAATTATGAAATAAATGTTTGATATATAGAATACTATAAACAAAACAGAAAAGCCGAGAAAATAAATAACTATTTACAATTACTCTTATCACAAAATCTACACACAATGTTATTTCCCTAAATAAGCACACCCAAACAAAGCATCAGAATGAGAATGAATTATTGCCTTACAGCGAAACAGTCACTAAATCTTATTCCTACATTTGTCTGGTCGTAAAAATTTCTTCTATTCTGACACCCCAAACTACCTAAAATAAAATATATTTTTATTGCCTTTCCTTCCGATTTCATGCCTTGATTAGTGGCCTGCCTTTAAAACGTTAGCTGGCAGATTAAGTTGAATATGCTCCTGTTTCCGCTGCGCCAAAGGAAATCGCGAGTAAATAAAGAAAACTGCGACAGCCCTCAATTTTATAGCTTTTTGAACTTATTCAAAACCAATAGTGATACATAGTTGGCTGCAATGGCAACTGGATTCATAGGAACAAGATGATTGCACGGCAAATGGATTTCTCGGAGTGCATTGTAAAATAGAGTTTTTGCACAAAAGGAGGCAGACAAAGGGTGCTTATTTATGAGTGGGTTTTGTGTATGCGAAAGCAATGCATTTCTGGTTTATTTGTCAAATAAAAATCCATACAAGTTTAAGTATTTTTTAGCCAGGATTTTATTTCGACTAGTGATTCGGCCCCGCGTTTCTAAAGAACCGAGAAATTTGAGTGAGAAGACTCGACCCGCAACCTATTGTTACGAAGTCACTCGCTTTACCGACTACGCTACAAAGGCATGATCCAGTTAAATCTTGGAAATATTTTTTTTTGTATGTTTCTTTAAGCAATAATTCTTTTAAACGCATTTTTAAAGCAAACAGTTACTATTTGAATCGCTAGATGTAAAAGGGGATCATGTGTCATTGAAAATATGAGACATGACCCTTTTTTGCATTTAGAGATTCATTTATGAGGTGAACTTATGATTCATCAGTTCTCCGAGTAATTATCTTTCTTTTGATACGTCACTTGCTACGGTCCGTTGCGTGCAAGAGGTGTAAAAAGGATATATATACTATATAAATAATGTATATGTTTGAGTTCATATTATTGTTTATTCTGTTGCATATTTTACTACTAAGTGTTTTATTCTCATTAGACCTCTACATTATAATTCTTGAAGCAGTTATAATATACCCCATACCATTTCACACAATTTTTAGCATTTTAAAGAATTTTTTAGTTAATTTAGAAAGAAATTTCCCACTAAGAAATAACTAGCAAATATACGTTAAAAACTAATTTGATGTATACTTTACGTAATTCGAAAGAAATATTTTAAATGTTTATGTATTAGCTTAAACCTTCAATTGAGGCCAGAATGTATTTTAAACCAAATTATTAAAATTTTTATTTAAAAAAAAATTTAAAGGTTCTTAAACAATTTTTAAAGTAACTCATACAAAAACAATCATATAATACATATTTATATACATGCTTGTGATATCTCGTCGTTGGATCTTCAGTTTTTGCGACAAACCGACAAAAAAAGTCAGCATAAAAATTTCATGAAAATTGTAGAATTGAAAATTTTCTTTATAAAGAAATTTGGAACAAAAAACTGCAGTTTCTTAAAAAAAATTTAATTAGACGGAATAAACCTTTTTAAAAAAAATTCTATTTTACTTTCAATAATTTTAATGTTTCAAAACTGAAGGTTTTTTACAGGTTTTACAAAGGAATTTGGAAGAAACACCATTGACAGCAGTTTTTTTTTAAAGTGTTAATAAAACTTCAACATAACTGTGATTTTCTTGCATACAACCTTCAATTTCACGAATTTGACAAAGCTTTTTTTATAAAAATACTAAATTTAACAGTATTTGTAAAAATTATTGATTTGAGGTAAGCTTTAAAGATAATTAACTTTTAAAGATTATTAATATTTTTAAAACATTAAAAGAAACTGAGTAAATTATCTAAACTTTCATGCAATGAAAATAACTTTACAATAAAAAAACATTTTAAGTGTCGATGGGTGAATAAGACTGCTTATAGAAATCGTGATCTGGATAATATTCATCATCATTTAATCCATAATATCCATCATTTATTCATATATTCATCATCATAATATTCATCATCTTTTCTCTGTCAAGTAACTTCAGTTCTTAATTAAGTTTTCAAGTTATCCATTAATTTTGTGTAAGTGATTATCCTTTAAATTCAAAATAAGAGAATATGATTTAATTCAGAAAATCACCCCTTTCAACTTCAGTCTATACTTTCAAATTATTCAGCGTTTGCGTTCTATTAAGAATTTTTTCAAACACAATCATTTGAATTGATTAAATAAGAATGTTATAAGTTATTCAAATGATAAGGTAAAGTAAATGTATTACAATACATTAAAAGTAGTCGCATATTTACCGTAAGGAACTAAAACTTTGCGTTGCCTATTTAACAATATTTTATTTAACTATTCTGCGTTTAAATTGTAATTAGTATACTTATTACTTTTCTTACTTTAGTACTTTTCTACATCAATTAATTTTTATTTGTTAATTAAGGCTTTTTATAACTGGCTGGTAGATTGGTTAATTAACATCGCAGTAGAACTGCACAGTGGGATATTGGCGATGGTCCAGGATCAGTAAAGAATAGAAGAAAAGACCCGAGAACATTGCCTCGTAATTTTGAATCATGGTCAGATGACGAGCACAAGGCGTGAACAAGTACCCAACGCAACCAGACATATACGTTGGGACATTAGCCCACGAAATATTAAATATGCACTAACCCTCTGTAGACCCGGTGGCCAAGAGGTACTGCATCGGCTAGCAATCAGAGGATTGCGAGTTCGAATGGGTATGAGGATCCTCCAACCACGAGAACGCTATATTTTAACTTTAGTCAAATTAAGATATATGGATGCCGTGATCTGAGGGTTGCCAGATTCTCTTCTAAATTACAAAATTCGTTTTCAATTATCTTCAATTACCACCGGCGTGTATACGGTACTGGTGAATTTTATATCTGATCGGGGTTCAATGCGCCCAAGCTTATTCTGGTTGAATCAGGTGCCAGCCCAGGTGTTGTCCTAATCAACTGCCCATGTTTCGAAAGTACGGGGCAGTGTTCCCGGGTTTTCCTAGGGTCCCAGTAGCCCAGTGGATAAAGGCCTTCAGCTGGAAATCAGAGAAAAGTAAAAAAGTAGTGATCTTGTGATCGGAGGGTTGCCAGCTGCGCTACAAAAATACTAGAAAGTCGTCCCGAACATCCAAAAAATTAAACCGACTTGTATACAGAACGGGCGCACAATAAATCTGACTGGGGTACAAAGTCCTGACGTCTATTGAAGGCGTGGGGCCAGCTCAGGTGTTGTCCTCGTCATCTGACCATGATTAAAAAATACGAGGCATCGTTCCCTGGTCTTTCCTTCGAGATATACACCGAACCTTTGCCAATAGCCCACTGTGTAGCTCCTAAATGCGATGCTATTTAATCTAACCAACTAACTTTCAAAATAAGTCCCGAACCGCCGCTTATAGCCCATCGTTCAGCTTTAATGTGACGTTAATTCAACCAACCTAACAATACAGAAAATAAATATTTTTTAAGATCCCTAACAACCTAATTTCCATGACATGCAACCGAAATCCATCCTTGCCCGCTACTTATTCCTTATTCAACTATTCGGCGCTTAAATGGCAGTTAGAGCGCTCTTGTGAACAAAGATGACCGAAGCTCCGAACTAATTGTTCGCTCGATGGCTGCTCTGGATCGATTTCGCAAAGCTAACTCCTATCTTGAAGGAAGAGCCGAGGCAGTTTGACAATTAATCAAAGGCACCACTGAAAGCTGATTCTTATTAAAGAAAGGCCCCCGATTTCAATCATAAAAAACCCTACCTCCAGAAGACTTCAATAGAATTTATAAGGTGAGGGGTCTTTTCACCGGAATGGGATTTTTTCATGAATAAATTTTTTGTCACGTGCTATAAAAATGACGAAGTGTTATGTCTTTCCAGCGGACAACAGAGACGTTTTTTACTTTGAGCGTTTTGTTTTCATTAGTTTTTTGTTCTTTTTTTTTTGTTTTCGCGCTCAAAGAATAGCCGAATTTAAGATTTCGATTTTTTTTTAATGCTTGATTTTAATCTCAAGGATATTCTTTGATTTGGGGGTACTTTTACGTCATATTTGAAAGTTATAGCAATTTATATATAAAAGTTGTTTTGGAATTTTTATTACCTTTTCAGCCGTAAAATACACATGTCATATCAATGTCTTAGTACACAGACGTGTTAAATTTGTGTTATTTATGTATAAAATAAACCTGAGCTCTAAGGCATCAATATGTTCCTTTAAAAATTCATTATTTTCATAGATTAATTTAAATACTTTCCATTTGGTTTTACATGTATATGCCACATGTGTACGTTAACATAAATGCAACTAGTAGTTCTGGAAACAGTAGACCTAGCGACCCCCCAAAAAAATAAACTTTGGCTGCTTTTGACGTCGATTTTAATGACTTAAAGAACATTCCTGCCAAATTTGAAGAAAACCGAACAACGCGTTTGGTCGTGACTGCGTAGCAAACAAACAAATTTACAGAGAAACAGACGAAGTGCCGAGGCGGCAAGTTACAACAAGAACTAGCTAACGCTCGGTCAATTATTTTTTATTTTATACTATAAACAATATTTCAAATAGATACAATAAATGCTTGTATTTTCTTTCTTTTAATATAACTATGTATAACTCAAAGAAATAGGATACAAATAAAGAAAATGGCGAAAATCTAACTGTGCAAATTTATCTTTTAGTTTATTAGTTTAAAAATAGATTTACTCAATTTAATTTTTTTAGTAACTATAATAATTTTTTATTATTTTACATTACTCTTTTAGCATTATATTCTTTATACGTAAAGGTTCATACATCTTCCATACTATTGCTCTAACAGATGCACCCTAGCGAATATAATGCGACAAAATTTTATTGAAAATACGAATGATGACACAGTGATAGAAAAAGATGCTCAATGCAGCGGAATCATCCCACAAATATAATAAATTTTTATCAAGTATTTGATTCATACCATTTTTGATGTAAAGAAAATAATACACAAAAGAGTTTATCACTATAGAAAATCCCATATGACATAACATTTTCTTCGACGACTTTTTGAGCCAATTCCCTTCTTTTATACTATCAAATATTTCCAATACTTTTATAATAACATTAAGTCATTTCCGAAATTCTACATATATTAGCAATTATTTATTGTATAAAAATTCCCATACAATTGGGCATTTCTGTCAAACGCTGTGAGCCCCTATATCCGAAATTGGTCTAACGAACCATTTTACAATATGACTAGGCAGCTATATCAAGCATTTGGTCAAGTAGTGGGGGTCCTAGTTGGAAAGGTTGCCTAATAATTAATTGAATGTCTATTTAATATTATAGCCACTCCATTTGGAAGCCAGCATACCCATATAAGAAATATAAAAGAATCAGTATATTATATAATAAATAAAAAAAATAAAAATTATTTTTTTCATATTGGTAGAAAAATGGACTGATATCCAAAACAGAATATTTCACTTTGTTTACCACATAATTAAAAATAAATTTATACTATAAATTTATTAAAGAGTATAGGGGTAATACTCTTTTTAATACCCAAGATATGCCCAACTCAGCTTATAAAGCTGTAAGCAATGGGGAGGTCCGGGAAAGACCCCATATTTTTATAACTTTAACCACTGCATTTGAAGTAAGTAGCGAACAAAACTTTGGAAATTAACACCTTTTCTACTAGGGTGCTGATTCATGACGCCTCTGTATAAGAGTCGATACTGTTATTTATTCTTAGGTTTAACCTAAAAATAGGATCCTTTTAATAGTTTAAAGGTATTAGGTCATTCTAAGATGAAAAGTTTCTTTTTACCCATTTACATTTAAGTAGAGCATAAATTACATTAATGCAATTTTGAGCAACTTCCAAAGGGGTATTTTTTCCATTACCTTCAATCACTGTATATAGACTTTCGTATATATAATTTATTTTTTAATTTATAAAAGAGTTTTAATAATAAAATAGACAACTGTCACATAATTCAATTTTTATGGGAGTTAATCTGGAATAGGTTTACAACAATTTAATAAATAAAATTGAAGTTTCATATACATTAAACATAACTGTTACATATAATCTCAACATTGCAAATAAAAATACTCGACTTTTTTATAATAAAATAACATTTAAATATATCAGAGATGGACCATTTAAGAGTGACCTTTAATTTATACTATAAGTTTATTATAACAATAATAATATTTTGTTGAAACTTTAATTTCTTATCATAGCATTTTCAGAATTTGGAATTTAATATAAACAACAAAAAAATAATGACGCCATTACTATATGTAAAATTATTTTAAGAACATTTTTAAGATACAAATTCTTTAACTTATATAAATTGTAATTATTAAATTTGAATTACACAACTTTTCTGCTCGTCTAATGACAACCGTTTTCTCACCACCAATTCATTTGCACAAAATTTATTTTCGCAATTTAATAAAACTAAATTAATTTCCACCCACGCCGGAAAAGTCATTTTACACACACATCACCTTTTAAGTAAATATCAAAAAAACAATTAACTTCAGCAGCGCCCTTTCCGAACGCCTTGTTCCCAGTGAACCCAAATTAAAACCCCCATTTTTTTTTATCCACAGAAAATATAGCTCGTTGAGAAACTAATTTTCCCAGAAAAACCAAACACACCAAAAAAAAGCGGAAAAATTCTTTCTTTACTTAATAGAAAGAAGAGAGCGAAAAATTTATTTAGTTGTCTTTACCATTGGGATTGACACAAACTCTTTTACTTCGTCCATTTAAAAGTAACCGGGATGGAAAAAGGAAGTAAATAAATTAAAAACCGGCAGAGAGAGAGAGTGCAAATCTGAGAACGAGAAGATTCTATTAGGAAATCGTCGTAATTACAATCTTGAGGAAGAATCGGTTTAATTTTTTCCAATGCTACTCTGTAAAGATGTATTTTTATCCGAAGGGAAGGGACGTTTTGGAATCTACATTTAGAAAGTGTAACTTCTTCTCATGCAAATGGATTTTCACTGATTGAAAGACCCTCCCATAGAAGCTGTAGCTTGCATAAAAACTGCCTCTGGGATTCAGTTTTAAAGTTTTTTTTTTCTTCGAGCATATGGCTTCTAAGATCATATAAAGGTTTTGCATAACGGGATTTAGAGTTTTTCAACCCTTTAAAGGTTTGGAAGGGGTTAATTTTTGTAAAAAGGAATTCTCTACACGGTGAAAGTTTCAACTGTTTGACATTTTTCGAAGGGGTAATTTTTTGTTTAAAGAATTGGCAATTACACATTTTTTTAATTATTTAAAGTTTATGGGAAGGGGGAGATTTTGAGTCGCATAAAATCGAATCAACAATTTTTGATTTATTTAAAGTTTATGAAGAGGTTTTTTTTGTGCAACCTAATTAGCACTACTACAACTACTCTGTAAAGATGTATTTTTATCCGAAGGGAAAGGACGTTTTGGAATCTACATTTAGAAAGTGTAACTTCTTCTCATGCAAATGGATTGTCACTGATTGAAAGACCCTCCCATAGAAGCTGTAGCTTGCATAAAAACTGCCTCTGGGATTCAGTTTTAAAGTTTTTTTTTTCTTCGAGCATATGGCTTCTAAGATCATATAAAGGTTTTGCATAACGGGATTTAGAGTTTTTCAACCCTTTAAAGGTTTGGAAGGGGTTAATTTTTGTAAAAAGGAATTCTCTACACGGTGAAAGTTTCAACTGTTTGACATTTTTCGAAGGGGTAATTTTTTGTTTAAAGAATTGGCAATTACACATTTTTTTAATTATTTAAAGTTTATGGGAAGGGGGAGATTTTGAGTCGCATAAAATCGAATCAACAATTTTTGATTTATTTAAAGTTTATGAAGAGGTTTTTTTTGTGCAACCTAATTAGCACTACTACAACTACTCTGTAAAGATGTATTTTTATCCGAAGGGAAAGGACGTTTTGGAATCTACATTTAGAAAGTGTAACTTCTTCTCATGCAAATGGATTGTCACTGATTGAAAGACCCTCCCATAGAAGCTGTAGCTTGCATAAAAACTGCCTCTGGGATTCAGTTTTAAAGTTTTTTTTTCTTCGAGCATATGGCTTCTAAGATCATATAAAGGTTTTGCATAACGGGATTTAGAGTTTTTCAACCCTTTAAAGGTTTGGAAGGGGTTAATTTTTGTAAAAAGGAATTCTCTACACGGTGAAAGTTTCAACTGTTTGACATTTTTCGAAGGGGTAATTTTTTGTTTAAAGAATTGGCAATTACACATTTTTTTAATTATTTAAAGTTTATGGGAAGGGGGAGATTTTGAGTCGCATAAAATCGAATCAACAATTTTTGATTTATTTAAAGTTTATGAAGAGGTTTTTTTTGTGCAACCTAATTAGCACTACTACAACTACTCTGTAAAGATGTATTTTTATCCGAAGGGAAAGGACGTTTTGGAATCTACATTTAGAAAGTGTAACTTCTTCTCATGCAAATGGATTTTCACTGATTGAAAGACCCTCCCATAGAAGCTGTAGCCTCGCATAAAAACTGCTTCTGGGATTCAGTTTTAAAGTTTTTTTTTCTTCGAGCATATGGCTTCTAAGATCATATAAAGGTTTTGCATAATCGGATTTAGAGTTTTTTAACCCTTTAAAGGTTTGGAAGGGTTTAATTTTTGTAAAAAGGAACTCTCAATACGGTAAAAATTTCAAATGTTTGACATTTTTCGAAGGGGTATTTTTTGTTTAAAGAATTGGAAATGACACATTTTTTAATTATTTAAAAAGTTCATGGGAAGGGTGAGATTTTGAGTCGCATAAAATCAAATAAATAATTTTTGATTTATTTAAAGTTTATGAAAAGTTTTTTTTGTGCACCGTAATTAACAGTGGTAATATGTTTTTTAGCAGTAAAAATATTAATAAATAGTGCGATTCAGACATTCACGTGTTCTTAATCCCCATGTCAAATAGCAATAAATATCTTATTAAAGTAGAACTTAAATTTTCCGGATCAATTGGGACCATACTCCATCCGGATAATGGATTATCCGGACAAATCACGAAAAAAAGGTTATTTCTTAGTAAAAAACGAATTTTGCTTTGGAATGTAATGTAATTTATAATGATTACCCAGCAAAAAAAGTCAGCATAAAACCTGTATCAAAATTGTCAAATTGAAGGTTTTATAAAAGATATTGAAATAAAAAACTACAGTTTTTTTTTTTAATTTTAATTTTTCTGTATAAAACCTTTAAAATATCTGCATTTTACCTTCATGATAAAAAATTGAAGTTTTTTTGCGGGATTTTTTAAAGGTTTCTTGCAGTTTTTATAAAGGATATTGAAACAAAAACCTCTAATTTCATACATCTTTTTCCTGCATAAAACCTTCAATTTCAAAATTTTGATGAAGATTTTAGGCTGACTTTTTTTTGGTGAGGTATTAAAGACAATATCATTCACCTATAAGAAACTTCTACTGTATTTTCCTTATGACGTATATTTTTTATTTTTATTCATATATATATATAGCCATATTTATAGTTTTTATAGTAAATATCTGGCTTTCAAAATATATTTGATTTCTTTTCATTTTTCTTATTTTCGAATATGATTTTATCTAGAAAAATAGTCCAATATATATCAAGTTCTTGTTGTATATTCCCTTACGCTTGGTTTCAGATAAAATTCTTTGTCATACATTACAATGATATAAATAAAAATAATAGTTTAAAAGCGAACCTTTTGTTGTGACAAACTGGGATTTTATGTACGAGTTTCTTAAAAAATTTATAATAAGTGATGTCATCATAATTCAAATCCCTTTTCTACTAGAATTTAACCTCTTGAATTTGGCTGTATTGCGCTTTTTCTCTATTGACTACTGATAAATTTCTTATTGCGATACAATGCAATTCTTTTAGTACAATGAAAAATACTATTTAGTTCTTAGTTCAATGCGCATTTGTGACAAGACTATTGAGTTCAATGCACAGTGAACATTTTTTATTTCTATTTTCCAACGTTGTTTGTGTTATTTTCGTATCGAAACGTATAAAGTTTTACAGTGCAACTAAAATGCCAGTATTAGTTATACCCAGTGCACTATATGTTAATTATTCAGTGGACAAATTATATTGAGATATCTTTTGATGCCCATTTTCATCGGGATTATATTAGTTCACTAATTCCAGGATATTTTTTAAGAGTATTTTTTTAATAATATACTAGTTATATATGGCCCGGCGTTGTCCGGGAAGAGTGTTGTTCGATTTATTCACCGTGGCGCCACCTGGCAGCTTTAGTAAGAAGTAATTTCTGCTTTAAGAGGTGTGAAAGGACTGGGGGTGTTTTTTTTAAATATCATGTAGACACTGACCTTGATTTTGTTTTGAAGGTCAAGTGTGCAAAATTTCATTAAGATTGGTATATAACTGTAGATTTTCATAAAAAAGAAGCAAACCACAGGCATTCCTCTTTATATATAGAGATTTTTTAAAATGTGTCTTGTGTTTTACACAGTTATTAAAGTTCAAAATGAAGTAAACAAGTTTCAGCTAAGTTTAAAAAGCTTACACAGCTAATTTCATGAGAATTGCTGCTAGTTGGCCTCGTGGTATTAATTGAAAGTATGTAATATATGCTCGTTTGCTGAAAGTTAGTTAGAAAGAAGTTACAGTGATTAAACAGGCCAACGAATGCAATTTGACTCACCACTCCCCATACTGTACAAAAGTTAGATATGTGAGTGGATTTTTGACCAAGCTGGTCGACGGGACATACCTTCCTGAACACAATGATAGGTAATTTATTCCCGTAGGCTGATTCATATGGGACTTTGAAACATCAACACATTTTATGACGCGAAAGTTTCTGCCAAAGATAGTTGTACACTATTTAATCCACGTTTTAATCCACTGACGCAGCCGCTATTTTAGCAATTCTAAAGTACTTTTTTACTTTTTGGATTCTTCAATATTTTTTCCTATATTTTGTCCTATATATTTTTATCAAAATTTTAATTCATTTTAAAGAGGCCGCTTTTAAGTTAAACCTAAAAAAATTAAATTTTAAAATATTGGAAAATTGAGTATTTTTACGAGTTTAAAAACTAGATGCATTAACGGAAAAACTGGAGATCCCTAGACGTGATATTGCGGCCATGAGCGTCAGAGAGTTAAAGACGTATTCGCGTCGAAAATACATTCAAATCATAAAATATTATATATTTTTATATACTGTAAAAGATTAAATTTTAAAAATAAACTATAATTTTTTAACCAATTTAAATAAAATTCCATTTCGGCCAAAGTGCTAAATCACAGTTTCCTATGCAACTCGCCTCTTTGGTTCATATAACTATCCCGATGCAGTACCAATGTCAGTTTGTGTCCCGACCCCAACCGATAAAGTTCCTGCAGCAGGGGGAACAGTGCGGAACAGATAAGGGGAGGGATGGGGGGTTGGCATTCTCAGTATCCGGGGGACCCAAGGGGGTGGAGAGACGGGTGAAAAATTGATCGGATCGAGCCCTGTCGCCAGCTGGAAAGAGAGATTCAACGATGAGGAAACAGAGACTTTGGATTTTCAATCAGGAAAATCTCTTCTGATGAAGTTCTGATTTAGTGGCTTATGGTGCTTTTAAAAAAATGAAATAAAAGTTTTTTGTTATTTATTCTTTTTTTTGTTGTTTTTTTTTTTTCAGACGGTGAGTGTCAATTGTTGTCGAAGTCTGGCAACAAGTGAGTGTTTCTGGAGTTCTTTTTCGATGGATCAGGGAGGTTTGGTTTGGAAAGGGAAATGAAAATATTCGGGAACGTTTTCGTTAAATTGAAAGTGGGAAACTTTTTTTTTTATATTGGAGAAACTCAAAAGCGGGTTTTGAATGAGAAATTTAACCAATCGGTATCGGATGCTCGGTAAAAGTATTTTTGGAAATATAAACAAAAAAATTCGTAATCTCTTAAATTTTATTGTTAGTTGCATTAACACTACCAAAACAAGTTATTTATATTAATTTTATTTTCTAGAAATTGTTCTTTTTAAAAATATTTTATAAATTTGTTAGCAATATTTGTTTTGAAAGTGATTTATAGTTATGTAAAAAACTACCCAAAGCTTTTATAACACATATAATGAAACCTTTATTATTAATAATAATTTTAACTCTGAATTCTTGAATACAAAAAATTATTTTATTACAATACATATCATACATCCTACAATCAAATAGAAAATAATGTATTAATACATACAATTATATATAATGTTTCGCTTCCAAATAAATAAATTTGAATAATTTTTAACAAATGACAAATTGTTAAATTTGTTGAATTATAGATACTGATAAGTACGACTCTATTTAAAATGCATCATTTGATTGCATATCGATATTCTTTAATTAAACGTTTTTAATAAGGTTTAATAACCAAGCTGATGTTTCTCATGTAAACTCCGTAGTATTTAATACACAAGTTGATGTATTTAAAATTTACTCACTTTATGTTATTAACAAGTATGCGAATTTTTATTTGAGCATATTCTCTTTCTGTACTCTCATATTATCAAGTTAAAGGACAAATGCATAGTATTTGTTTCATATTGAGTTTAATTTGGTAGTATATCTTTCCTATATATTATAACGTAAAGGAATAAGCATACACCACAAAAATATGATAAGCCGTTTTCTGCAGAAGGGTAACACACCATTTGCTATTGATGCAATTAAATTTTTAGACAGCGTAAAATTAATTACTCCTCTTTAATTATAATCCTTCTCGTTTTATGTTTATAATAAAAAGTTTACGATTTGTTATGAATTCAAAATCACATAACATTTTGTAAGCGCCTGTTGAACTATTTTCTTATTTATGTCAAATACTTTTATTATTGACAATAGGTATTACATTAAGCTAAAATATTCAGTTATGTATTGTATCATAATAATATAATTAAAATGTATTTTTTTTAAATATCTGATATTTTTTATTTACACCATCTTAAAATTTGCAACTAAAAACCCATAATTTTTTTTCTTACTCCTTATATTCATCTTAATTTCAAAAATTCTAATCCTAAAATAATGTATCCCAATTTACCTTAAATACAAGAATTTTAAATATTTGACTCCGCATTTGAAACTGATACATTTTTATTTGTTTTCTCTGAAGTTAAATTATCCCAACAAATACTCGCAACAAAAATCTCATATATAAACTAAAAATAAAGTTCCAACCAAAATAATTCTAAATACAATTTCACATTAACTTACGCAGATAATTAATTACAACAAGAAAAGTAAACATTGTCACCAAGCTGATAAAAATCACAAACTGTAAACCCATCCCAAATGTATCCCAACATAATAAAAAAAATCATTTTTAAAAGCTACATTTTTAATTAACCTTGTCAGAATACGATCTGTATAATTGCCATAGCGCGCCTCACAATTGCTAATAAGCCGCCAACTAAAAACCCAGAGCTCGCCATAAAGCAGGGGGGAAAAAGGAAATCTGAGAAATTTTGAGAGAGTAGTAATGGAAAGAACCGTAAAAGGCTGAGGTTCAAACAACCTAATTTGCATGAGAAGGGTCCAAAGACCCCCACTTTGGGACACAGCAGTCCTTTAAATTCTTTGAAATCCGTAGGGGTTCACTGGCAATTGAAAGTCTGCAATTTCCAGTTATCCCTAGAAAGGTAATCAGCTGCAGAGTTACTTAGGAGAATGGTAATCAGCTGCAAATGAACAGTTCTTGGCCTAGAATTGATTTAGTTTGTGGTAATAATGACTCGAATCTCCCGCGTTGTTCATTACTTAGCTCAACAGATTTATAGCTGGCCTGTGGTTATGCGCCAAGTTTGGTCGTTAATTCAGTTAAGATTACAAGAAGTTTAGAAGATTTGAAAGGGTTAGATCGCTTAGAGATATACCCACAATGGGTGTGTATTGTTAATTGCGAAAGTTTCCGATATATTTTATTTGTGTGTTTAGTGGAATGGAATTTGATATATAATTTGTCAACAATTTCTAGTATAAATTATACAATCAAGACGTTTTCTTTTCTATTTGAAAAAATTTTGTAGAATGGTAATTGCATAATTTTATGGATTTGATATTTAACTGGAATTTATAATTTGTCAACAATTTCTAGTCTTATCTAAAATTATAAATTATATTACCAAGGTGTTTTCTTTTCTATTTGAAACAAATGTGTAGAATGTTAATTGCATAATTTTATATATTTGATATATAACTGGAATTTAGATTTTTTTTGTCAACAATTTCTAGTCTTATCTAAAATTATAAATTGTATAATCAAGACGTTTTCTTTTCTATTTGAAACAAACTTGTAAAATGGTAATTGCATAAATTTATATATTTGATATATAACTGGAATTTATAATTTGTCAACAATTTCTAGTCTTATCTAAAATTATAAATTATATAATCAAGACGTTTTCTTTTCTATTTGAAACAAATTTGTAGAATGGTAATTGCATAATTTTATAGATTTGATATTTAACTGGAATTTATAATTTGTCAACAATTTCTAGTCTTATCTAAAATTTTAAATTATGTAATCAAGGCGTTTTCTGTTCTGTTTTAAACAAATATGTTGAATGATAATTGCATAATTTTATAGATTTGATATGTAACTGGAATTTATAATTTGTCAACAATTTCTAGTCTTATCCAAAATTTTAAATTATATTATCAAGACGTTTATTTTCTATTTGAAACAAATGTGTAGAATGATATTGCATGCGTATATACTTTTTATATAATATATGTTATACCAATGTTATTTTAGAAAATAATTCTGTAGATTAAAGTGACGCATTTGTTATCATTGTCAATTTTCATCTAACAATTTTTACCCAAAGCAAGGTAGTTTTTTGTCTATTTAGCGTTTTCTCGAATAACCCATTATATAGTTATAGGTGATCAGTTCAAACGTTAATTTTTATGTCCCACTAAGTGTCTTTACGGGTAGTATGTCACAGGTTTTATTTAATTAAAACAAAATATATTCTAATCCATTTACAATTGAAACTATAGCATTCAATCATTTCAAAGTGTGTTCAAATTTGAATCCGAAATGCAAGAGACTAATGAACACATCACTAGCATTAACTGCACGTCATTCTATGCTAATTCATTATATTCTAATATTATGTGATAGTTATTTTAAATTTGAACACTCTCAAATAAATATATTTTGATTAAGAGTACAGCGGACTATTAAAAACTTTTCTTTTAGTTTTCAAGCTAACACTCTGATATTTTACCACGTATTTATAACGCTCATTCCACATGAGGAAAACATTTTGATTTGTAAATAATAAACACCTTTTATTTTAATTAAAAAACATATAATTTTTTTTTAATTTAATGTTCCGCGCGCAAATTTCCCCCCGATTATTTATTATTGTAGCATTTTTTTTTGGCACCATATTACATACCTAACTAATGTTTTATAAGTGTAAACCAATTAAATAATTATTTATTATTAAAAAATTTCACATGTTATGATTTCTATTAAAAAATTTGGAAAATACAGATATTTCCAAGAATCTTCATAACATAAAAAAAAAATATTATTCGACTTTCATATAAGAAACATGTAAAAGTTATTATCTAAAAGTATGTAAAACATTAAAAGAAAGTTTCAAGATTCATTCTAACCAAAAAAAAATAATGTTTATCGAACATTTCGAAATATTACATGCGTTCAAATTTAACAAGATGAAAAAAATTAATTTTTGTGAAAGATGCATCAATTAAATTTTTGTTTGCAAAAAGTACGGGTTAAATACACATTAGATGGGTCATTTGTATAGTGTGCTTTTAATTATAAACAACAGTGTTAATTTTAGCAAAAAATAAAACAATCCATTTTGATGGAGTCCAGTGTACCCTTAATAATTTTGGCACACATTTGACGTTTTCCCTTTCATCCAATTTAATTATACCTATAATTTAATAAGTTAAACATAAAATTCCCCATATTGACTATATTTGAATCTTGAAATATACGCTTTTCGTCATTCAGCATTTTCATATTATACATTTATGAAATTAAATATATTAGTTCAAAAATAGAAGTACAATAAAAGCCTATTTTTATCGTTACATTCGATTGTTGTTCTTATTTAATAATTTTAACAAAAAATTAAACAATCATAATTTTGATGGAGTCTATTGTACCCTTAATAATCTTGGCACATATTTGACGTTTTCCCTTTCATCCAATTTAATTGTACTTATAATTTAATAAGTTAAACATAAAATTCCCCATATTGACTATATTTGAATTTTGAAATATACGCTTTTCGTCATTCAGCATTTTCATATTATATATTTATGAAATTAAATATATTAGTTCAAAAATAGAAGTACAATAAAAGCCTATTTTTAACGTTACATTCGATTGTTGTTCTTATTTAATAATAGTTATAAACTCATTAACATAAATTTTTAAACTATTATTTAAATAAAAACTAATATTTTGCATTTATTATAAAAAAAATATTAAAAAAATAGTAACTCACATAGACACTCAAACATGGCTATTTCAATTAAACAGAATATATATATGTATTTATTTGTTATATCTACTAAATATATTTTTGTCGCAATAGAGAATTAAGAAATCATTGAATAAGATCTTGAAGAGAATCGGAAATTATCGAAACTGATTACGCGAAAATCTATACATTTCAAATAAACATTTACAGACTACCTTCAGAAAAGAGAGCATAAGTGCATTAATAAATATCCTACTGCAAAACTGTAACCCAGACATGAATAAGGGGTTATATACAAAATGTTCAAATGAAGTTATGGGAAAAACGGAATAAAAATAAACATTTACGTTTTGAGTGAAGATCCCTTTTTAATGTTTTTTGGTGTGTTAGTTGGATATCCAAGTAATATTTATTTTATTTTTTAGTAAGTGAAATGGATCAACAATTAGTATGTCTACCAATATATAAAAGGACAAACTCTATTCAAAACCATTTTTATGTTATTTTTAAAGTTTATAAGCGTTTTTGCGTTTTTTTTTAATAATAATTTTTCCCTTTTAAGTTTGTGTCTATTTTAACAACTTCATTCAAATGTTCATTCATTTATATTTAAATTGAAATTACTTCAAAAGACGTTTATTTGTAACATTCATACTATTTGCACATTTTAAACAATACAAAAACAATTCTTCACTTCACAAAAAACATATTTGTTTTTTTAAGATATATATCTTTGAAATCAATTACGTTTCAATTTATTCTATTCAATTTACGTTACAAAAATATTTATAACAAACCCAACTTTTTATTTTCTAAATTTAAAAAAAATCTACAATAATTTTCATTGTATTTAATTTTAATACATTTCAAATTCAATAACAGGGAATTTTATAAATATAGATTAAATGGAACCTTTTTAGAAATGACAATTGACATTATATTTGTGTCGAAACTAAACACCTATTAACAAAATAATATAAATTAATATTTGATTAAAATTTTTACTCCTTAACAATATCAGAAATTCGTTTTCAGAGTAATTTTGCATTTTTTTGCAATTTAAATTTGTTTTGATAACTTTAAATTACACTTGGATTCGTTTGAAATTTTCTCTATACCCGTAAATGATCATTTGAATTCCCCACGCTTTTATATGTTTTAATCTTATAGAGGTCGCGCTGTGTATAAGATGCACAATCCAAGGCGAATCGAATTAGTAGCAGGACGGAATTGGAAACATAAAGACTGGAGTAACATATTCCTGTTGAGGGCAATCACTATTTATTACGCCATGCATCCCGTTTTAATCTGGTTTTTATTAAACCTTGCTAAGGGCCGTTATGGGACCCTCAATAAATTTTAGGTGTTGTACGGTTATATATTTTTTCTCTTAAAACTGTTGATTTATTTACTTTATTCATGCCTTCCGACTCTGTTACTAACGCCATATACATTTTAATACATTTGGAAAAAATTTCTAACGTAACTAAATAATTTGTATATATATTTTAATCTTTATGCAGAACTTAATAAATAAATCATAAAACCTAAATCACATTATATATTTGTTAGCCCCACGTCGCAAAGTAATAGAGTAATGTAATCCTTAAATAAAATTAAACCAACAACCACTCAAACCTTTGATCGCCCTGTAAGCAAAATCATCTGGTCGAATTGACCATTGGTTAATTCTTGCGAGCCTCTCAGGCTTAATAAGTGACTGTTCCTAATAGTGAAGTCATTCCAGTAAGTATCCTTCCAATTTACCTTACCTTCCATTCGATTCACCTTACATTGAGCAGCGCAATCTCTGCAGGGTTAAAACGTTTTTATATTTGCATTATTTTCAACTTTTAGTGTAAAAATATTAATACTAAAAACACTTCCAAAGTTAATATGTTAGCTTACAACTGGTGAACACCTTATGATAGTACATTTAACTTTATGGATTTTGTCCTGGCCGACGAATTAGAGTTTTAATTATTTATTTCAATCTGAAAAAATTGACATTCTAAAGACTATAAACCTTTTTTTTCTTTACGTAAAATGCAAATTATTATCACTTCTACGAATTCTTTTTTTATAAGAATTACTGTTACTATGTTGCAAGCCGATATGATATTTGGAAGTGATTTAAACTGAGTTGCAAGCTTCTATTATACCAACGACAATAGACTGCATTAAATAAAAGCATATAGAAGAACTATATTACTACCTTGTAAAAGTCAACATAACCAATGTACTTATATTGTCTAAACTCAAAGCTCTTCAAAATATGTACTACCTCTAGCTTCTCAATCATTTCCAAATTAAAACTCTATTACTTTAAACTATGAACATACATACATTTTAACGGTCGATCATTATCTCAATCAATTATATACCAACTTAAATAACCAATAAATATAACCATTTAACCAATAAATATAACCATTTAACCAATAAATATAACCATTTAACCAATAAATATAACCATTTAACCAATAAATATAACCATTTAACCAATAAATATAACCATTTAACCAATAAATATAACCATTTAACCAATAAATATAACCATTTAACCAATAAATATAACCATTTAACCAATAAATATAACCATTTAACCAATAAATATAACCATTTAACCAATAAATATACATTAATAACCATCTAATCATTACAAAAAAATACAATTGAATCGCGTGTGCAAAAACAAGGCAGCTCCAGTTTTCATAATTGTTCAGAAAGGACGAAAAACACTGAACGCGTTTCTTGCATGGTGTAATACAAAGTACAGCTCCTTTTCCTTTATATCTCTGTAAGAATTTTTTAAAGCTGTTTGGTTCTTGCACTAATCGACAGAGAATTTTTTTCCTTTATATGAATATATGAAGAAGTATAAATCAGAAAAAGTGGACCTGTCTTATTCTTGCACCCACATTTTCACTTAGAATATTTAAAAGCGCAAAATAACCGGTAATTAACAAATTCCGAAATACGCAATATGTATTGCAAATCCAGTGACTTATAAGACATCCCTTCGAATTTTACCCCCCCGTTGTCCTATCCAGATTAAAACTCTACAACACAATACCATAAATGGGATACACAATACCATAAATGGGATACATGGGATTAAAACACAATACCATAAATGGGATACATTTTATACATTGATTCAATCGGTTAAACGTTTCCCATTCTGATCAATCGATCTCAATTATAGTATTCAGTTTAATCATCTACACGTGTCATTCCATAACCCTCAACATGTTTACTAAATGCACCCCTCCCCCAATCCAATACCCTTCCCATCTTTAAAGGCGCCCCATTCATTGTACGCCCAGTATCTAAGACCTAAGCTCCCCGAAATTTATAACCCCTCTACCCCCCCCCCCCCCCTCCCAGATTGCTACCCTAAATTTAAGAAACCCTGGTATACGGCCCCTTTGCCCGTGCACTCCTAAAGCCCAGACAACTACGCCATAAAACAGAGATTTGGAGACATTCTCTGCGATGCCGATCCTGGACGATCGTTCCACGCGCTACCAAATATTTCTTATTCCTTATCTCTGACAATTTTCCCGGCCTTCTTAAATAGATAAAAAACTAACCAGAAGAGGGGGTGGGGGGATAGGTGGCTATGGCCGGGTCATGGGCTGTAGCACAGATTGTTGAATACTGTTCGGTTATGAGCGGGCTGGGTCGATTTCGGAAAGAATGGCATATCGCTTGGATCATTACGCTCTAAGACAGGGTTCGAGGCATTTGGGTAATGCAAATGAGGTATAATTTAGTACCGACGGTGTCGACAATTTATAAGGTTTGACGACTGTCATGGGAAAGGGGATGTTGAGAGTGGAATATTTAAAAGTTTTGGAAGGAATTAGGGTGTTGATGTTGATTCGAGTTAAATGCAGATTGGTTTTTTGAAATAAAACGGGTCATAAAATTGATAGAAATTAGATATTCTGAATTGTTAGCTTTGAAATTGATGTAAAGGGGTAAAAGTTTGCGAAGTTTTATAACAGAATATTTGTATGTTTAAGTCTGTGAAAACTCATAGCTACTTTGTAAGCATATGCGTACTTGCAAGAAATCTTCAAATTATTACTTTAGGTTAATGCGCATAATAAAAACATTTTTTATTAAAAAATAAACTAAACAGTAAGACCAGTTAAATAAAATAAATATGATTGATTAAATGAAACGATTACTTTTAAAAAGATGAGATCCATCAAAAATAAAAATTGAGACACTTGCTTTTTCGACATATAGAAAGCCAATTTTTTACAAATATCTTGATTTTTTTTTTTAAATGAACCAGATCTGTATGTCCTTTTTCTTAATTATTTTAAACTGTATATTTCATGCTCACCAATAAAAATAATACAAAAACTGTGATTTAGACTATAATTTGAGAAAATAGAACAATAAACAGAAATGCATCGTATACATATTTATAATGTCAAAATTATAATATGTAAGTTCCAAAAATGTATGATTTCATATGTGTACAGTAGAACTACAATGATTGCCAATTATCCGAACTCCAGTTATCCTTATCAAACAAAGAGGATCGACAAATATCCGGACCGCTTTGAGAGAAAAAAAAGAAATAAGTAAAATACACACTTTAAAAATATATTGTCGGTGAATTATATTATTTTTAATAATCATTAAATTACATTACATACAAAAACAAAATTATTTTTTCTACTCAGAAATAACAATTTTTTCGTGAATTATCCGATTATCCGGCAATTCGAATGGGATCTGGTCCCAATTGATCCGGATAATTAGAGTTCTACTGTACTTATATATATTTAATTTCATAAGATAATTATTTATTTTAATTCACATTTACTACTAAAATGTACATTTCTTTACATGTATAATACTATCAATTCAGAATGCTCTCTGTGAAGTTGTTCTCCGTGACTTCGCCCTTTTATTGCACATTTTTAAGATAACTGTGCTGATAATATGGGTTTAAAACATGCATCTGAGAATGTTTTCATTGTAATTGACAATTATTTATAATTAGTTTAAATTATTAATTGATAATTATCACGACTAAATAAGTAACGTCCAAACAAAAATAAACAGGTCATAAATTCGCGATTTGTGGAAAATAGAGTGATAGATGCATGCATTTCTGTGGATTTTCTATCTATTTTTCAAGTTTTAAAATAAAAGGGGTATTTTTTAAGGTATTATCATTTATTTTTTTGTAAAAACTGAGGGATGGACGTCATTTTTTTTTATAAAGCTCAATGGTTGTCTCATTTTTTTAATATTTTTTGACATGTTTCGTTTTGCATGCAAATATTTGAACCGTCAAACGAAAACGTTAATTGTAAGTAGGACGTGACTTCAGGAAAGGAGTAAAAATGAAATTACAATGTTTGATGAGATTTCAACATGGTGAGTCATTTAAAATCATTAAATAATAAAATTAGCCGTTTTTACGTAAATAACAAAAAACAACCCATAAACTCATAGACTAACTCCTATGCAACGCTGAATGATTTTGCTAGTTGTTTTATACTATACACATGGATATGTAAAACATGCTGAAACAGTTTACAAGTATTCACACCTTATAAGATTCCGACTCGCAGTTTTCTGACAAGGGACTTCCAGTTTCCTTAGAAATACACATAGTTTTTTTTTTAAACACTCTATTTTACGGTATTTTAAAATCTATTACTCTTAGAAAATTAGATATTAAAATATATTTTTTTAAATAATCATTTAAAGTGCATGTCATTAAAATATATTTTTAACTATTTTGCAGTGAAAATAATTTTCTGATTTTGCTACCGAGCAGATTTCCAGATCGTTAAAACAAATGCATATTTTTAAAATAAGTAAGCAACATATTTTTAAAAAGTTAGTTACTTAACGCTAAAGTTAAAATCATGAAACGTGAAAACATTTTAATAATATTTATACCAAAATTATTAAAAACTCTGTGAAACATAACAGGTGTCGCATGTCGTCACTCAAGTAATTAGCTAAAGGCTCCAACTTATTTTATTAGATAAACAACTATGATTATTTTTTCGTAAAACTACGCATTAACTTTTAGATAACTGATGTCGCTCTAGTTTTTAATATTTTAAATACGATAACAAAATCCTCCAGGTAAATGCGCTTTACAGTTTATAAACTGAATATTTTAGAATATAACATTGGAGATTTCAGATGATTAGTATAAACTGTTCAAACACTGTTAAAAATAGGTATTCAAAAATAAGTAAAATGTACTCAGTTTTGATTACATTCGATGCTTATCATGGCTTCGAATACATAAGTTTCAGTTTTGAAAAAATACATGTACTCAAAAATAAGCACAATGAATAAAAAGAGCAGTGCTATCTTACATACGCTGCCTCCATAAATCACTTTCAATAAATATCAATAATTACAACCAAGACTTACTGGGAATAGAAACCATATCTTCAAGCACCTCAGTCCAATGCCTTTTCCGTTGTACTAACAGGACGATGTGAAGAATTTATAAACAGGATAAATGTTAAAAAAGTGTGCCAAAAGAATGGGAATCAAGATAATTGAGTTGTAATAACTAAGTTCCCATTTAAGCAATCGACATCAAATAATGTAGAAAACCATCTTCTTAACAATTATTTTAAGTTTGTCAAATCGCTTTGTTAAGATGGCTTGTGCAGGAACTGAGATCAACAATATTAAATCACACTTCTCATTTTTGAGAAAGTATGATTACTTAAATTTGAGTAATTCACCGCTCATTTACGATGCATCGTACTCAAAGAAAACGAGTATGTTCAGGTACCCATTTTTAAGTAACTTTTTTTTTTACAGTGCAGATACCAGAGAAATAACCTGTTCTTTACAGATTGTAATTAAAACAAAGAAACATAAAAATAGTTAAATATATGATATGTTCTAATTAAATGAAAAAATATATATATATAGAAATATATATATATAATATATATATATATATATATATATATATATATATATATATATATATATATATATATATATATATAAAACATCTTTCAACATACCATTTTAGTATTCCTTAATGTCGTTTTAACAGATGTTGATATTAGTTCGAAAACAATTTTACTTGTAAATCAATTGAAAAAATCTATAAGGGGAAAAATAATAGTTAGAACTCATCTTCTACCTAAGATATCGGAAAAACAGTCACGTTAATTCCTTCTTACAAGTAAGAACTATACTTTTACCAAGTTCCATAAAAATCGGAAGATAGTTCGAAAAAACTTATTCCCCTGTATTTTCAGTAGTATTGATTAACTCATCAAGGTTTGTATAATCATTCACAATATTATTATATTAATGATGTTGATTTAAAAATATTTTACTTCGAATTCTATTCTTTCAATCAAAAACTGAACATTTCAGAAAAAATATTCCGATAATAATTTTATAAGAAACTTTTCTTTAGTTGCTTTTCCAAGAAAAATCCCAAATAAAATAACCGAAAATATTTGTCAAAAATTCCAGACAAAACCCCATTCGCAGCAGTAAATTTCGAATTATTCACTCCATTATCACATTTCTATTTCAAAGTTTTTCGTCCCAAATTCTTCCCTCTCTCTCTCTCTAAACTGTACCGAATTGATAAAAGAACACACACTCGATTCTCCCCCGATGCGAAATCCACTTTTAACAAGGAACTAAGAGATTTTCTTTTGTCGAAAACTTGGTTTTAATATTAACCTCACATTTACGCTTCAGACGGTTTTCGGACTTTTTACAACAGACTCTTTTATTAGTTCCTCTTCACTTCGAATCCGCCTTTTTAACTTCACTGTTTACTTAACCTTTTCTTCGGCATTTCTTCATTTAATACTGAAGGAGGATTTTTTCAGCTTCAGCGAACTCGTTACCGATTTCTTTTGGGACTTTTAATGTTTTTAGTATTGGGGGCTTTTTTAGCTTTCAGTTCGCCGGACGTAAAAGCAGTTCGCTTGATATATTGGGTATGTGTATGTGTTTTGACGCTTGACTAGCGCATTAAATTATGCAACATTGTAGCTTTGTGTTTGAAGCAATTTTGACGTTGGAGTTTTCGTTTTAAATGTCGTTACTTTGCTGATTTTAAAATGGAAATTTTCTTATAGTTAAATTATACATTTTTTTCAAAATATGCAGAATTTTCTTTTTCTTTTCGTGATGTCATTGCTTGTTATATACATTTTATGACATTTTTGCTTGAATATGGGGATGGGATACATTTTACTTTGTTCTTAAATTTTGCAGATATTACTATATTTTTTTTTCACATATGTGTGCCAAAGATATTAACGTAATCACATGATCAAATATTTTTTAAATATATTTTTATTTAATTTTTTTTTTTAAATTAAATTTTTTTTTTAAAAATTACAAAAAAAATTACAATTTTTTTTTTAATTTAAAAAAAATAATGATTAAAAAAATTATCTTTTTTATTTTTGATTATTAGCCAAGAAATTATTTTCTGAAAAACTATATAATTTTGGATTTTTATAAACAAAAGAATGTTTTTAACAAACTGTCTTTACATAGTTTTGTTATTTGCAAAAGCATTTTTTTAAAAATATTATTGAAAAAAAGCTACTAATTTCGATGGTCAAACTATTTTTTAAAAATATAATATTTATATTACTAATATCTAAGGACAAATTTAAGTAATATGTTCAAAAGTACCCTGTAGCAAATTAGGAGCAGTGTCTTCAAATAGATCTGAACGTATATCAATTTAAACTTGATCATACATGAAAAAAGTAATCAGTTTGAAAAATTAGCTCAACGTTACATATTCAAGCAATCTTAAACCAAAACTTAATATTGATTCGCTAAAAATAATTAGTTGTATGTAACATAGAAATATAATTTTAGCGTCGCTGGATTTAAAATAAAATGAACCATTTTTAAGCAATAAAATATTTTTGGATATTTTTGTTGATTTTGTGTCTCATACCCCTTAATACTATACTGACAAATATATTTACTTATCAACGACCCAAAGTTATCCAATTATAACATTAAATATAAAAGTCTTTTTTTTTTATTTAATTACATATTTGAAGGGTCTAGTTGAAAAACGATAATAGTCCATGCGGAGTTATTATGCAAAAAAAATAATGTTTCATAGACATCGACAGCATTTTCATAATTTTTGATGAAAATGCTGAATTATCAGCTGACATGATCGTTCTTCCCATTTCACAGCTTGGCACAATGAAAGTACAACCCTGTAGCTAACATATTCAAAAATAATTCTGAAAAAAGCTTTCCTTTTTACGTCGATTGGTTAAATAGAAACTGAGTGAAATTACGACTCAATTTTCTTACTTCCCATTCTTTTAGCATACATTTTTTTAACATTTCTTATTATAAGCTCCGATAGTAGAACGAATAACGGTGATGAGGATATGGGTTTGATTTCCCATAAGACTTGTTTGTAATCGTGCATGTGTTTAATATTTCTGTATGCCTATTGACTGAAAATTATTTATGAGGTATTAAATATCAATAACAAGTTCGTACAATATGGTAAATATTCAGGCAAGTATTTACTCATTGTACTTATTTTTGAGTACGTCTTTTTCAAAATTGAAACTTATGTACTCGGAGTCATGATAAGCATCGAATATAATCAAAAACAAGTACATTTTACTTATTTCCAAGTACCAATTTATAACAGTGTACAAACCCACATCAGTTAGTTAACTTATTTTCTCAAACATAAATCAGACATTCTAAATGAATGGTACTTTAAGCAAACAAAGTAATTATGTTGAACCAAATACACACTGTCAAACAGAGGCATACTAATTGCTATTAAAACGTCGATTCGTAGCCAGATATAAATTAAGCAGAAGCTTATAACCAAGGCTATATTACGCATAAACAATTTTATTTGCATATTTTACGACGTTTGGCAAACTTCCTAGTTTTTTAATAAAGTTTTTTTGTTTAGTTAAGTTGGACGTTTTCCAAATATTAATCAATGTCTACCCTAATCCCTGGAGCAATTAAAGCGAATTAATGAGCTTACACTGGGTAAGCAACAGTATTGTTTCCGATGTATTTTTGTAGAGCACATTTTACGCATCGAGAAACCAGTGAAAATTACCATGTATAATAAATTTAGTTGTTTCTCCAATACTAATATTCCGGCAGCTTAAGCAAAAGCTATTAATTTATTGCTTCTTGAAATGAATTGACTTTTTCTTAACGAATATCAAAGAGAATTGCTCAGAAGAGAATAATTAAGAGTAGGGAAATATTCTTTATAGTTTTTACTAGTTATATTGTAGTTTTTCTAACTATTACGGGGCGCATCTGGTATATGGCGTATGGATAATCACACCTATGACTCCCTTAGTTCATATTTGTGCAATTGTTTAGCTAATTGCGGGATTATGTATTTAGGGTGTTGAACTAATTAATAATAATAATTGGTCTAGGAAGATGCTATTAACATTATTCGCTTTTCGACAAGCTATTAAACAATATGAAATTTTGTCATATGCTAGAAATATTTTTTCTATAAACGTTTCTTGTAAAACAGTTTATGAAATATTTTTTCTATAAACGTTTCTTGTAAGACAGTTTATGACATATTTTTCTATAAACGTTTCTTGTAATACAGTTTATGAAATATTTTTTCTATAAACGTTTCTTGTAAAACAGTTTATGAAATATATTATTGTGTATATAAATTTTTTATATTTTATTAGTTTTTTAGCTAGAAATGGCCTGTAATCCATAAATAAAATTATATATTAGGTATTTACACTTTTTATTATTAAAAAAATACTTAAAAACGCACACTTTTCTTTTAATTACCCTTAAAAGTTTTTTTTTTGTTTTTTTTTTGCAAATTGACTAAAAATAAAAACCTGAGGCGCTCATATTGTGATAACTCACAACGTTTATTTAACGACCAAACTATTTTACTTTGAGTTAAATAACAACAGTTTATTATTCTACTATTAGGCATTTCATAAATCCATTGTTTTTAAAAGTATTTCTATCTGTATATTAACTTGAACTTTTTACTGACTAATATTAGTATTATAAATCGCTTCTTAACGCGTTAAGCGTTTGGAAGGTACAATTTTGTTTCGAGTCTTGTAAAATAAGTGTAAAAATAAGTGTTCGTGCCAGATTGAAAAGGATATATGTATTTAATAATTTCAATTTATAAAACCGCATTTTATTACAAAAATTTGCTTAAATTAAGTCAAGAGAAATGCATAATTAACATTTAACCCGACAAAACGCTTGTATTTGTGTTTATAATAAGTATATAAAACTGTGTGAGCTTCTTTCAAATTATTTTTGCGTTGCTCTATTACAGACACTATGTTTCAAATTTCAACTTAAGATTTTTGTCAAATTCTATATTTTAAAAGTTCATTAAAAATATTTTTATTTAGATATAAATATTCTTATATTGTATTATTAGAAGGTACACAATCAAAATAAATTTCAATCCAATTAAAGCAAACTTCTCTAATTTCAGTAATCTCTCTGTAGATATTTTTAAGTTTAATGATTTGCAAAATCAAATTATTATCGTTATTCCTGTCTATAATAATACCCAACGCAAATGTGCTTTCTAAGTTTTTCTTTTTTCATAGCGTTCACTTGCTTTAACAAGTTTAGTTCAATAAGAAATAAAAAATTTAAAAAATCACGCTCACAGTTCACTTTTTAAAACAAAAAATTAAATAATTTTAAAATTACTTAATAAAAATATTTTTTAATTTAAAAAAAAGTTCAAATAAAACAAAATTAAAAAAAAGTTTAAATTAAACAAAATTGAAAAAAAAAGTTCAAATTAAAAAAAATGAAGAAAAAAACTCATTTTAAAAAACCAATATACTTTACATTACAACACCATGCTAAAAACAAGATTTATATACGATTTTTTTTTTACGCCAAAAATTGACCAATCGAGTATTGTCAAACCCATTTGTAAGCAACCCCTCTAGGGGTGTCAAAAAGAAATATTCTTTAATTTAAAAAAAAGTTCAAATTAAACAAAATTGAAAAAAAATTCAAATTAAACAAAAAAAGTTGAAAGTAAAAATTGAAAGAAAAAAAGTTCAAATTAAACAAAATTGAGAAAAAAACTAACTTTAAAAAACCAATATACTTTACATTACAACACCACGCTAAAAACAAGATTTATATACCATTTTTTTTTGACGCCGAAAATTGACCAATCGAGTATTGTCAAACCCAATTGTAAGCAACCCCTCTAGGGGTGTCAAAGTGAAATATTCTTTAATTTAAAAAAAAAATCAAATTAAACAAAATTGAAAAAAAAGTTCAAATTAAACAAAATTGAAAAAAAAAGTTCAAATTAAACAAAATTGAGAAAAAAAGTTCAAATTAAACAAAATTGAGAAAAAAACTAACTTCAAAAAACCAATATACTTTACATTACAACACCACGCTAAAACCACGATTTATATACGATTTTTTTTGACGCCAAGAATTGACCAATCGAGTATTGTCAAACCCAATTGTAAGCAACCCCTCTAGGGGTGTCAAAGCGAAATATGACTTTCAATCTCCCCCCCCCCCCCAACTATAAAAGAGCGAGGTGGAATGACTTTCATAAGTGCCGGCAGTAAGTACGCAAGATCAATACCCATCCCCATGCGCACGCATCTATTCAAAATTCCCGGACCAGCCGGACGGGAGTAGGGGGAGCAATCCTACCGGACAAACTCGATCGAAGTCTCCCCACCAGAAAGCTCCCCTCAGCCGTCGGAGAAACTGGCGAATCGCGCTCGCTCGCAAACTTGACGAAACTTGGCCAAAGAAAGTTTGGGAAAGTCCCGCCGTCGGTTTTGACGGCCGCGGGATTCGCCGCCGCCGACGCCGGTCGCTTTGCTCCGGAGCGGTGATTATTGCTCCGTGGAAGTTTGAAGTTGGTGTTGATTATTGTAGTGGGAAATGTGTGGGAGTCAATTGAGCTGTTTGTGCTTGTGAGCGAAGAGAGCATTGTTTAGAGATGAGGTAAGGGTGTTATTTGAACTTGATAAGGAGATTTTCTCTGACTTTTGAACTGTGACTTCTTTTTTTGTTTGGAAAAGGACGGAAGTCGGGAATAAGGTACGTTAATTTTTGTTATTACTTATTTCCAATATTTGTTGTTTTCAATACTCAGATCAATTTCCAAAACGACTGATTTTATATACGTCTTAAACATTTATTTCATAATAAATAGCTTTAAAAATAAATAAGGGTAAATGCTATATTTTATCATCCTGTTATCAATTTTAAAGTTGCCCCATTTTCTTTCAAAGTACAATTGTTTGGAATACTTCCGGTGTTCATTTTGTGTAAGTAAAGTAACTGTCTTACTACTTCCTTAAAAATATGGTAATATTTTATTGGTGTTTGATATTTTATCCAGGCAATGATTTTATACAAAAGGATTACACTTATAAGTTATATATGAAGGGGTAAGTTTATTATTATTTATTGAGTACATATGCTGAATTTAATAAGAAAAGCAGAAAAGTAAGTAAACGTGTAATATAAAATTAATTATCTTATGTGTTTTAAAAACACATTTATAATAAAATAAAACTTTATCGTTATATAAATTAAGAACACCGCAATTAAAATATGCCTAAAATAGCCTATTTGATGTATTTTAATTACTATATTCAAATTAAAAATTATTTTGCATATAAAAACGCTCAAAAATATTACTTTGAAACTAATATAGATTCTTTTTGATATCGGCCGCTTTTAAATTAAGAAAAAAATTATTTTCGCAATAAAGGCCCATATTTTTTGTGTGGAAATTTTAAAATTATTATTTAAACCTTCTAAGCAGTAGTAAATTTCAAATTGATTTTCACACTGCTAAATAATTTAATTTATATTCCCTCCAAATGTCTTTCTTTTTTTAAATATTTAAAAAAAAATATTAGTAGCTATGTTTTTCAAATATTCCCCAAATATAAAGAATTTAAATGTACTTCAAAATATACTGTTATTATGAATTAAAAATTTTAAGTTCCATATACATGGTGAGTTATACATTTCACCATCCACCAAAAGGTAAATTTAAATATTAACTGACGTTTACATTTGAAAGTATCAATTTTACTTTATATTAATCTATGTACATACATAAAAATACAAACGTAGTGTTTTAGAATCATAATGTTTATATCGGACTTTTATTGTTTCGACATATTTCAAATCCCAATCAATTCTAAAAAAAAAATTATATAAAAAATGTGTTTAGCGTTAAAACATAAGTCTGTGTGTGTGTAAGGTTTTAAAAAATAAAATATTTTTTTAGATAACGTAAACGATGGGTTCGACGTTAAAGTTAAAATCTTTTATTTGCTTATATTTTTACTTATTATTATTCTAGTTCGGTTTTTTTTGTATTTACCAAAAAACAACTCTAACAGTTCTGAATATAATTACTAGTTAACGTCGTTTCATTGTTTTTATGGTTAAAATAATTTTGCCATGGAAATTATTTGAGGGAATCAAAAGTTAGATAAACGTTATTCTTCCTAATTATCTTTTTTTAATAAGTAAGAGTTTCCATCTCCTACTCTTTTCCTTCGCTTTTGTTCTTAATAAGATACTGTAAAGAAGCCAAGAATAGTATGCGTGCGCATGTGGTCGAAAGACAGTTCTGTTAAACTATTTATAACATAAAGTATAACACAACACGGGCTATTTTTTATTGACATCCGCTTTATTAATTAAGATATATTATTTAGTTATATATCATTCGAAAACTTATTTTACAGTCTATACTATAGTAGTAATTAATACGAAGAAATATCTTTTTTAATTAAATTATAGCTATTGAAATAAAAATTATCTGAAAAGTTTCATGAATTTTTAAAATTTCATAATTTTAAACTAATTATATTAAAAAAAAGTTATAGGCGTAAATTCAGATGTATGGTTACTATTCTATCCAAACTTATAATTATGTGATGTTTTTTATGGTTACTGTTTCCGCCATTGCTCATTTTTGAATTTTCAATTTAATGTAAAATAACTTTTAATTTCAGTGTTTTAGTGAAACAACAATACTTTTATCGTATATTCTTCAAACATTTCTAATCAAACTCGAAAAAATTATAGTTGTATGATAGTTACTTTTTGATATGCAAATTAAACTTGGAAGAGGAAATGAGGTTGGTGTTCTTGACAGCGGCAGTAGTTTTTATTTACAATTGAGATAAAGTAAAACAGAATTATTAACAGAATTATGCTATAAAATATCTAAATACAGGAGTGAGGAAAAAGAGAAAACCGCATTCAATTGAATTAAAAGTTGTGGTTTATGAATGGAAATCAAGTTTAACGTTTCTTGTTAATTCTATTATATCAGGCTAGAGTAATTAAAAAGGATTATTACATCTTATATTTTATAGCAATAAAATAAATATAGAAAATATAGAATAAAATTATAAATACAATATAGAATTTAATTTAAAGTAAAATTTAAAATATGAATATAATCAAAAACTAGCAAAGATACACGTTTTTTGCATAATGCTGATTCACCTTATAAATGAATAAGCCTATATTTAAATTAAATTGAAAATAATAATAATAAAAGTTTTAATAGAGGAAATAATAACCGTTTTTTCAATGCCCATTTTTGAAAATCTCTAGATTTTAATGAAATCTCTGTAGAATGGTATCACCATAGAAAGGCCAGTTATATATTTTTTTAATACACCAAAAAAAATTATATAACAAAAAGTTTTTCCAAATGTTATTTTTTTAATTTAAAAGGTCTTATTACCCCAGTTCTAATGTAGATGCAAATATATATTATTTTACGACCTTAGATTATAAAGCGTATAAAAAATCTGTTATAAATGTTATATATATATATTGCTTTTTTATAACTATTTTAAGATTAAAATTGCTAATTGATTCAAAGAATCTACGTAACCGAAAAATTGGCTATTTCGACTACTTGAATCTTAAAGAATCTAGCTTACGTTTAATTTAAACGCATTTACTTAGTCCCTTATAATATAAATTACATTTAATATTTTATGTAACTTTTTGTTTAATTTATAACGTTATAAAGTAAGAGATCACGCTCATTTTGATTAGTTCATAAAAGTTTTACGAATTATATTTGTAGAAAAGTTTTATGACTTATTTTTATCGTTTTGTTTATAGGTTTATATACGTTATTTACAAGCATTCGCCTATATATCTTCAAGAAGCAAAGAGCAAGTATTTGCTGATGTTCTGTGCAGTTCGATTATGAAATTCAACAAAATGAAAAGTGTTGTAAATTCAAGGACCTTCTTCTAACTGAACGTCGACAGATTATTACTTTTGGGGATGAATGGTAAGTAATGAATTTTTTTTACTCGTGTTTTCATTAAAAATTATTTCATGTGTAATTTTTTTAATTAAAACATTTGGTGTAAAATAAGTGGTTATCAGGAATATATAAAAAAACTGACTTTTAGTCAAAGATATCGATGATAAAGTTTTTTTTAATGTGCTAAAAGGAGCCAATTTTTAAATAGAAAGACACAAATGCGTTATGTTGTTTTCAGACTTGAAACAAAATATACTCATTACAATTTTTGCAAATATATGAAACCCTGCGTAAATTAATGTGTGGTGAGATGTAAGGTAAATTGTACAGTAATTTTACACTTCATGTGGAAACTACAAGAAATGTATAACTCATTCTTTAGTTATTGCCTAAACAATACATGAAATATCAATTTGCTGTTTATGAAGAATTTTATATCTGTTGGTGCTTTATGTACATTTTATGAGCCATCTCATTGATTGCCAAAATATTTTATGTCATGTGAAAAATTAAAATATATATTTTGGTAAGGGGAGTAATTGTTAAGAGTATCTAAAAATAGAAAATTGTTGATATCGTTGAAATAATAACCAGACGAGTTATGATGGAGAAGGGAGGAACAAATTCCCATTACCTCACTCTGAGCACAACCCCAAATTCCGCACGATCACAGCTTTTAAAACCCACAATAACTCGTAGTATAGCATTTTACAACTAGTCGTTACAAATATAGCATGTTATCAATATTTGTTACTAATTACCAATATTCGTTAGTAAAATTAAAAATTATATAAGTTTTTGCACTTTTAAGTACAATAGAACTCTTGTTATCCAAACTCCACTTATCCGGATCAAACAAAGCGGATCGCCAATTATCCGGATCCGGATCGCTTTGAGAAAAAAAAAATCAGCAAAATCCACATTTTAAAAGTTACTTATAAATGAGTGATATAATTTTTAATAGTCATTAAATTATATTACATACTAAAGAAAAATTAGTTTTTTTTAATAAGAAATAATCTTTTTCGTGAATTATCCTATTATCCGGATATTCGATTATCCGGACGGAATTTGGTCCCAATTGATCCGGATAATTGGAGCATACATATTGTTGTAATTATAACCCTATACAACACCTAATCTAAAATACTGCTCCAGAAACCATTAATAGCCCGAATAACATACAGGCATCTGAATCTGAAAGAATTAGTGTACATGTATGGTATAAATGTATAGTAGAAAATGCGAATCGGCAATATTAAAAATATATATTTAGTATATTGAAAATTACAAAAAAGGTGTAAAAATGCTAAAAAAGTAGCTGAAAAAAAACCTAATGATCAACAAAAACAAATTTGGCTTACTTTTTATACTCAAACTATCCTAATACATTTCTAAAGAAAATTAAAGAAACTATTTAAGCAAGCCTTGCGAGACGTTAAACATTGCAGAAACTAACCCCAACTCAGAACCGAAACAGTCCAAGCTAATGTTTTTACTTCGATACAATTGTAATAACCGAAATGAAATGAGTCCTACGGGACGTTTAAAGCACTCAATGTTTATTTATAGTCGCTTTTGGAAACTTAAGTCCCAAGACTAATCCGGAAAAACCGTTTTTTAAAACATTCTTCGATTTTAATTTTCCAATGTCGCTGCACGTGAATAAAATATCAAATCTCCCTGGTTGGACTGCGCTTGATTAAATTGAGAATGTTTATTCGCAAAAATAAATAACACTATATTTTATTTACATTTGAATCGGGATTTTTTTTAGATTGGTATTTTTATTTTTACATTTTTCAATTAATTTTAAGCCGCCGGGAGAGCTTTATTGATTGGAGCGGAGGGGTGAAACTTAATCATGTATTTTTTCAAAAGTTAACAAAGCATGTGGGCAAAACACTTAATTTTTTAATTGATTAGAATTTTTAAATTTCAGAGCATTGTTATCGTAATTAATTTTTGGAGTATAATAGATATTTGTTTCCGTAGCATATAAATTTCTATAAAAAATACTTTAGCAGCTAAATAGTCCCGATGTCAAATTTAAATAAGGTAATATTTCTGAGCATATTTTATTATTTAAAAATATGCGTTTTTATGTATCTAAAAAATTACTGCATCTGATATATTTAAATAATGCTCATAAATAACAAACGGTAATTTAATAAACATTCTCAAACAATATAAAGACGTTGAAATAATGCTAGACTACGCTAGCCTCCTGGTGTTTCGACGGAAAAAACACCCATGTTTGTTAAACTACTTTGAAAAATGAACAAACATCGCAAGAATAATTTATATGCGTGGAAAAAATATTGTTTTTCAGTTGAGCATATGTTGCAATGCCATTTTACGTCATTACAAAGAAGCCCCTCAAATTAAAAGAAGGCTGGTAACCGAGCCTCTCTCTGTATAAAACCTAGAATATTCGCTTACGAAACCGGTGCTTTAATCACAGAAAAAAGGAAACCCCTATTCATACAATATTTTAAAAGAATATTGTTCTAAAAATAACTGTTAAATATTTTTGGACCCTTCAAAGGTTTCATCCATAAACATCAACTTGTAAATATGTACATTACATTTCGTGTTAATTTTGATTTTAATGGCATACCATTATTCTTGACAATGCCCCCACCCCCCTTTTAACATTAGAAAATTATCGTAATTGTGATGAAACATCTTAAATTTGGATTATATTCTTTTTGTAAGGCTGCATTAAGCCCGACCAAACCGAATTGTAGCAATTACAGTCAGTTTTTCGTCACTGTTACAACGTCTAACGCAGAAAAAACTATACTTTTATATAAATCACAAATTTAAAATTTCCATAAAATATTATTTCAGATCTATTTTTTTATCGAAATTGTGATACAAACTGCAATACAAGTTTTTTTTTTATAATTCTCTCCGAGGTTTTGAAAGACTATAGTTAAAAAACTATGACAAATACAAACAAAATGTCATGCCTCTATAGATAATCACTTAAAGTTTTGTACAAGCTGCACAGGTTTTCAATTGCACCATTGGTGACGCGTCCTGCACTAATTTGAAAATAAATCAAGTTTTTGCCGTACTATTTCCAACATGTCAGTAACCAATGCTAAAATGGCGAGTATGCTATTTCTCGTTCATCTCAATGGCTCTTCCTCACAATTCTGTAAAATGCTTTTTGTTCATTCCTTTGTACTTTTACCTAGTACTATAAAGGCTACCAACTTTATAATTGAACACTTGAAGTAAATATTGAATGATCTGAAATTTGTTGTATTTATCATAGTTGTTTAATTATACTCCTCTCAAACTCCAAGGAGAATAATGAAACACCCTATAAGATTACACATTGTAAATATAAATATTATTAAGCACAAATACATTTATAATTACTCACTCATTAGTATTTATATTATAATAATAATAATTTTTAATTTTATTATCTAAAAGTATTAGTTACAGTAATCTTCAAAAGTAGTCTCTTTGTTGATTTTTTTTAAAAATATATCTAATTTTAAACATTTAAAATAAAGCATTTATTATTGGTATCCAATTTGGAATCATATCTAAATTAAACGACAATGACTAATCTGCGAAATATTAAATCATTTCCAATACAGGAAAACATATTCACCCCGATACTTTACCCTTTCTATTGAAATACCACGATAAACTCGTCACAAATCAAAATCACCCACTGTATATATCCCACTAACAATCACAACCTCAACTCAACGGAAATATATTACTCCGCCACCTTATTGAGTTGCATATAGATCTCCATTCACGATAAGCAAACACCGGTTCCACCCAGCCCTCAATCACCATACTGAGTAAACAAATTTCGAATATCCAAGTCTACCACCTGCCTTTGTAACCCGATGCAAAAACCCATACTTCATCGACTCGGTTTCCGAATTCTATTTATGTTAAATAGACAGGCACTCGGGACGAATTGAATAATTGCATGCATAATTATCCGGGTCCGAAAGTGTGTGCCAGAGCTTATTGAATGACCTATAGACCTTGCTGATGGGTTACTACTAAAACTCATTAGCCAGTCGAAGGAAATTGACGTCACGTCTACACGACCTTGTCCTTAATGAACGGCAATACTATAGGGCTGCCTCTGAAGATAGGATGTTAATGTGAACTCTTCCCCAACTATGATTAAATTGGCGTTAAAACGGATAGGCCTGGATTGGGGTGAACCACAATTCGATTGTTTGGTTGTCCCCACAATTTCCCATCAATTATTAGTTGGGATATTAAACCCGCCATCTTAACAATATCGTGGTGACACTTGACAATTGGAATGAGAGCGGCTGTCTATTATGAGCGGAATTTTCACACGTTTCCCGACAGTACTCAAGAGATAATTGGTTGCTCTATGGAAATTTGAAATATTTCAATACGTGATATTTAAATAGTTGTTGATTACAATTATTTCATTTATCCCTCATAATATTTGAAAGCTTGCAGTAATGTAACTATCAGCCCACAAATGTGCAAACTTTTCCTCAACTTAGACAATTTGTAATAGTTTTTGGAGTTTGGTAAATGCGGGAAAATTTAAATTACTTCAATGACGTGAAAATGGAACATTTATATTACTTCATACTAAATAATTTTAATGAATTGTCTAGACGACGCATAGAAAAATCTAATTGAAGTTTCTGGACATTCAACAAAGTGTATATTATACATTAAAATAGTTAGACACTTTTCACAATGCCTCTGTACACTTCATAAAGTTCAAATGGGGAAACCGTTACATTATCATTAGTGTAGAATTTAAATTGATTGCTATTCAGTGAAAATATATATGCTTTAAATGCATAAATATAAAATATTAATATTTAAATATTCAAAATATTAATCTTTATATTGTGCATATAAGGAAAGAAGATATATAAGTTACACGCGCGCTATGAGGCATTTAATTTGCTCTTATAATTACATTTATTATATGAATAAATAGTTTTTAATGCTTACCAAACACTCGTTGCTAAATTTTTAATTTTTTTTATTTTCATTCATTTTAAATACTTTATCAAAGAAAAAATAACTCCTTTACGTAAAATTAAAATAAAGGGGTTATTTTCTCATTGATTTAAAATAAGTGTACTCCTAGTTGGATTGACAATTGTTTAATAAATTTTAAAATGCAGTTTTATATATATTTTTCTTGTAATTATATTTTAATAAATTCCGCAAGAATACAATAAATGAATCTTGTCATTTCAAGTCGTTCGTCGAACGGAGAGTAAAATAAAATAATAATAGTTTTTATTTAGTAGTATAGATAAACAGCCGAAACTTTAAATAGTTTACATTTCCTTATGCCGATTTTCAGTTTAATTTCTTTTGTCCAATAATCTTCTTAAAAACAGTGCCACCCAGATTTGTGACGCCTAAATAAGATATTCATTTCATTTCGTCAATAAATATTTGTAGATATATTCAAATGTAGCAGTTCAATGTGGCTTCATGAAATTCACAAAAACCGATTGAAATTGTTTTTTTTACGAAACTTTAATCTTTGAATTGTTGTAAATTTCTTCTTTATTAAATTAATAGATCGAGAAATCCTCGTAATACAAGAAAACAAACAAAATAAATCATACTCTAAAGTATATTATTAAAACAAACTCATCCGCAAATAAAACAAGTGTTCTTCTCCACTGGTTAACAGTGGGTGGGTCATTCTTTAAAGCAGGTCCTTAGAAATTGCCACTTCTCAGCAGCACCTAATAACAGCCGTGAAAATCCAATGAGTAAAACTTGTCAATTCAACTCACTCGTCCAATGGAGTAGATTCTAGGAAGACACATGACAAATGACGTCACGTGATAAATGGAAAGGAAAAAAGGACGGAAAATAAAAAATCCCTACGAGAAATGGATATATTTTATTCTTGGTTGCGGTGCCACTTCTCCTCCGCAAGAAACGGTTGTTACAGAAATTGGATAAAATCATTTGTAGCTGACAAGATTGAGAACATAATTTTTCTTTTGGGTTTCTATTACTCTACATATATCATCCTGACAAGATAGAAAGTAGTTTTATGTACACAACGCCGCTGTAATCCCATTTTGTTTTAGTTTCGGATTTAAAGGTTGGATTCGAATATCTTGACAGTGAATCAAGAGGGGGAATCGAAACCGAACAAGCGAGGTTTACCGAGACCTGGGTTCTTGGAATTTTCCAGAGACTTGATCAAGTTATTACTTTTATTGCGTTCCAGGCGGCTTATGGTTGGGTTCACCTTTTTACAATACTTTCGGGGACGTAAAGAAAGTATTTGAATTAGATAAACTTTCGATCTTATTTTATATGCTTGAAATATTGTTTAGTACTGGGTGTAATAATAAATGAATCATCGGTTTTAAGAAGCGAACAAAAGCAATGGATTTGTTCACTTTTTAAAGCTGCTGATTCAAATAAGAAGCTCAACTTTTGGTTGGTTAAATAACGTCGCACTAAAGCAGTACAGTATGCTGTTGTTGATTCAACTTTCGGAGTTATAGCAGTAGTGAAATATTGCAATGTAATGTAAGATTATGTAATGTAATATGCTGATAATATTCATTGATAACATTGTTATTCATTGATAAATATTGTTATTCATTGATAATATTGTTATTCATTGATAATATTGTTATTCATTGATAATATTGTTATTCATTGGTAATATTGTTATTCTTTGATAATATTATTCAAGATAAAATATAAATTGTGCAAAACAATGTGATACGAAATGTACTAACACTGATGGCAACCAGTTTTTAAATCTTCTATTATCATTGAACTATGAATAAAATTCCCCAAATACAGTAGAAACAGTGTTTCAGTGTAATATAATTTAATTTCCTTCCTATTCTTTATGTATGAAAATTATATAAATTCGTAAAAATGATAAAACTATTAATGGACGACTTACCTTTCAATATTGTAAATAAAGAACTTAAAACAATGTTAATTTAAGTCGGGTGTCATTTGATGAACTTGTAAACCGATACTTTTTAAACAAAAATCGATAACAAAAAAATAGCAAAAAGAGGTAAATTGTGAATGAAATATAAAAGTATGAAAAAAGGTAATTATTTTGATAAAGATGTTGTACAAACATAAATTGAGAAGCAAGCCTTCAAAACTTGTATGCCCAAGTATTAAAAAAATGGATTATTACATCATTAAGTTCATCTCATACTTTTCTACCGAACTGAACTCTGAACTATTTTATTCATCCAAAACAGTATTGAAAAAATTGGATTCTGTAGATGAGTCAATAGAGTTAGAAAAAGTTTTTTTTTGTGTTTTCTACGAATAGCCTCAATGTAATAAAACACTTTTGTACGTTTGCTCTTCAATTGTTGACAATACATAAATATTAAATATATATAAATGATTTCCAGAAACTTCCTTCAAATTACATTTAAAAATTTCGTTTGTTAGGAGTTTAATATCTTCCTTTTGTTATTCGAATGGGAATGAGCAATTTCTAGTTTAAATAGCATACTTAAAACATTTTAAGTAGTATAAACAAAAACCATTTAAGCGTTCTTTACACTTCAATATTTCCCCCCTCCTGATGCTTTTGGTCGTCCCTAAACGTTTCCTCTCCCTCCAGCCAAATCCAATTTCAAATGCGATTTCTATTGACGATTTCACTTCCTCAGGCCATTTTACTTATACTGTATTCCGACTTACCTTCAACTATTTTAAATCTTCATTTTTTTTTTAAAGTTTATCGACATTTTTTTTTTAAGTTCTGCCTCATTCACACTCCTGACTTAAAATAAATAAATATTTTTTTTCTTCGAACGCTTGAGAAAACGCAAAAACCCCCATTCCCTCAGGATACCGCTCCCGAAAAATAAAAAACGATAAAAAACACTACTGCCGAAAAAAAAAATCAAAAAAAAAATCGGAAAAAAAAATTCGAAAAAAAAAAAAAAATCGGAGAAAAAAAAATCGAAAAAAAAAAAATCCGATAAAAAATAGAACTAAACACGTTTCTCAGATGGCTAAAATTGAAGTAGTCCCATTTCCAAAAGAGGATTGGAATTTAAGTTAAAGATCGTCTAACCCCTTACCGTACGAATAATAAGGTAAAAGCTGTGAAAGCTGCCCTGTAACGTATGGCCGACTTCAGCGCAGAGATTTAATGTTTAATCAAGCAAATAGAAGTCTTGTCATTTGGGGCGCACGGATCTTTTACGTGGGAAACGTGAGACACCATATAATACTATTTAGAAACAAAACTCAAGCATAACTTTAGTTTGCTGAAAGAAACTTTTGCGATTAGGGGAAGCTACTTGTATTTGGTGAATAGATTCTACATGCGTCACGTTTTCTATAAATTGTGTTAATAATGGTTTATTAAATTGTCGTTAAGTTTGTTCTTAAGAACTTGTGGTATGTAATTTCGGATCGGGATAATTATTTTTGTTGAATATACACAAAATGTATGCAATTAAATAATTACTACAGAACTTCAATTATCCGAATCAATTGAGACCAGTTCCCATCCGAATAATAGAATATCTGGATAATTGGATAATTCACGATAAAAAGACCATTTCTTAGTAAAAATTATTTTTGCTTTAGTATTTAATGTAATTTAATGATTATTAAAACAATATCATTCAATGATAAGAAACTTTTTTTAAAAGTGGATTTTGCTTATTCCTTTTTTTTTTCTCTCAAAACGATCCTGATCTTTATAATTGGTGATCCACTTTGTTTGATTTGGATAATTGGAATTCTAGTGTACTTACATTTATAAGCATAATCGGATATTTATTTTTAAAATGCGTTATATACAGGTTGTCATAAAAGGTTATTGCTTAATTTTTCCTTGATAAGTTGGAAATAGATAATGATTGTAAATTGCTCAAAATAAGGAAGGAAATTATTGATAAAAAATTAAAAATTCATACAATTACTTTTAAGAGAGCCTAATTTCTTTATAATCTGCACAGTAGATAAAAAGGTAAAATACAATAAATACTTTAGACATTTTCTAGTTTTGATAATTAAGTATCAATTTAATTATTTGATAAATTAAACATCACAAGTTTAAGGGGGGAGGGTAGGGTGTTGAACATCAATTTTAAATTTATCATAAATATGCTTCTAATACTCAAAAGTTAACACAATTTTTATGATATATGTATTATGTTATTATTAATAACTTTTGAAATTTTTGAAACACAATCTCTATTTGGAGTTGAGTTGTAACAATTTTAACATTTTAAATTAAAAAAGTTTAAGGTACACTTTTCTAGTAAACTATTATGAATATAAACAAATTTTTTTCTGAAATACAAATTAGACTGCATGTTCAACTTGTGGAACCAACAAAATTTATATTTTTGTATGGATAAATATATTTAAAAAATATATACATTTTATAACTAAATTTTTTTATGTAAACAAAAGTAAATTAATTTTTTTAAAAACATTACGTATACATTTTGTTTATTTTTTGAGGTTCCATAAGTTGAACATGCAGTCTAATTTGTATTTAAGAAATTTTTTTGTTTATATTCATCATAGTTTACTAGAAAAGTGTACCTTAAACTTTTTTAGTTTTAAATTTTTAAATTGTTACAACTCAACTCCAGATAGAGATTGTGTTTCAAAAATTTCAAAAGTTATCAATAATAACATAATACATATATCATAAAAATTGTGTTAACTTTTGAGTAGTAAAAGCATATTTATGATAAATTTAAAATTGATGTTCAACACCCTACCCTCCCCCCTTAAATAATTTTATAGATATTGAGAAAGAATGAGAACCTGCACAATATAAGTTACACTGTGGAAGGAGGGACTTATATTTTTGAAGAAAAAGTTTTCCCCCTAAAGTGGGAAAGACTATTTATATAATACTATTCCATAAAGGCTTCTATTTTTTACTCTTTCGAGCAAGCACCCCTTTAGTAAACTTGGAAAAGATATTCTTTTATAAGCTTTTCTTAAGAAAACTCTGAATCGCTTTTCTTTATACTGGAATCACCCACAATTTTTCCACAAAGGGCATATAAAAGAGATTCTAAGTTGTTCATGTTCTAAAATTACACTTTTTCGAGTTTATTTTTAGATGCACTGGGAAAAGAAGTGTAGCTCCGAAACTCAAACTATTATCAAAAGATTATTTTAAAAGGGTTATTTTCTCTAATCGAATCACGCAACACTGGGCTATTATTCGATAAAAGAGAGAAAATTATAGTGCTCTAAAATGCATGAAAATGTTTATTTAGTTTACTTAGATATGGTCTATTCAACATTTTTAAAAGGGTCACATATTTGATGGATAAGTAGTGATATAAAACAAAAAAAATATTGCTTTTATCATCTAGTAATAATACAGATTGTTCACTTTTGAAGATTAGTATACTTCAATGTGCACAGAAACGCGATTTCACATAGATAAGTAAAATGCAGGGTGGTAATAAATTAAGTTTCCCTGTTTAGAGGCTTTGTATCTAAACCTAATAAACGGAATTACACCAAATTTCATATTAAAGATAATGAAAGCGTGGGAAAAATATTTCCGTAAATAAATTTTTAGTACCAAAAATCACCGAAAGGGGGATTTCGGCGCTGTTCGAGCCGAAAACGAGTATACTATATGTAAAAAAAAGTTACGATTAACACAAAAATTAATTTAGTGATTAAATTCAAAGGAAATAAGCCTTTATTCATCAGAAGCAGGACGCATATCAGGTGAATTTTTTACACACAAAAAAAGTCAGCACAATGTAAATACTCTAAATGGTTATTGAGACCCTAATTCTGATGAATAAAACATTATTTTGGTGAATGTGTGTTTAATCGCTAAATGAATTTGTATAACATAACTTTTTTTTTACATATGTTATATCCGTTTTGGGCTCGGACAGCGCCAAAATTCTCCTATCGGTGATTTCTGGAATTAAAAATTTTATTTACGGAAATCTTCTCCCCATGCCTTCAATATCTTAAATACGAAATTTGATGTAATTACATTCATTAGTTTAGCTACAGATGCCTTTAAACAGGGAAACTTATTTTATGGGCCACCTGGTATGAAAGCTGCATAAACAAGGTATTTGTAGAGAAGATTGTCCTTATAAAGCATAGGCTTAAAAAATATACTATTTATCAGAACTATTGAAACCTTATTTATTAACGGAAAATGAAACACATTTACAACATTTAATCGGAAATAATACCCCCAATCATACTAACACACCGTAATTATATTCGAAGACAGGCAACATAAAATAGACACCACTTTCGAAGCTAAAAATCAACAATACTAAACCAAGAACATTCCTTTCAAAAGAATAGAATTATCTCTTTTTACTGAGCCATCTTGAGCAATTTAAAGTGGCTTAATTGCCCGAGAGAAAAGCAAAGCTTGAAAAAGAAAAGAAAAAAAGAAGACGCGAACAATTGCACACAAAGGAAAGCAACTGAAGCATTTGCATGGCTACTTCTGAAAGCGAGAAGAGTTATTTGGAAGCTTAGTGCTTATTTATTTAAACCGTGTTGTTGAACGCCAGAGTTTATTTTTGCAACTTTTAATTTTGGTATGAATGAAGTGGAAATTTGGATACTGTTATCAGATGCCTTTCATAAGCGCTTTGTGATATTAACTCCCAAACGCGTATTGAGTTGTTGTTATAGAAACTCTCACGAATGACGGGATTTATTGTTGAATCTGAGATTAGTATTTGTTTTAGTAACAGAGATAACAATGAAGAGGCTGGAGCTGAAAATTGAATGTTACCAGCTGTTCTTTTCACAATGTTTTGTGTTATCGGCTTCTGAAAGCGAATATATTTATTATTAAGGATTTTTTTTTTAAATGGCTATGTTTTCTGCTTAAACCGAGATTTTGGATTGTTTAGTAGCTTTTGAAAGTAATGAAATTCCAGGTGTTTTTCAAAAGTGTTTATAAGCGTATGTATCTTTATTATCCTAGAAACTCTTGCATATAATCAAATTTAATTCAAGATGAATGTTTATTTTAGTTAGTAGATTTTTATATTGATAGATCAGGAGCAGAATATTGGCGGTTTTTTTTTCAGGAGCTCTATCTTACCATTTTATGATCACGTATATCTACATTGTTATAAAAACAGTTCCAAATAATAGATTTCATTGTTTACTTTGAGATTATAGTTTGTAAATTATAACCTAGAAAAGCCTAATGCTTAAGAACTTTATTCTACACAAATGTTTATGGAACTGTTTCATACTTGTTTGCAAAAGCATTTACCTATATTCAGGTAAAGAGTGGAAGTTTATTGTTTAATGCAAATTATTTATGTTTGAACAGTTGTTTTAGTATACGTTAATTAAAGAACAAACAAGTTAAATAGCAATAAATTGGAATATATGAAATATGAATGTAATATGAATATATGAAATATGAATGTAATATGAATATATGAAATATGAATGTAATATGAATATATGAAATATGAATATATGTGATATGAATATATGTAACATGAATATATGTATATATGAATTAATTGAAATATATGTAATTTCACTTGCAAATATTAGAATCTATGCATGGGTCGATGCATTTAGGAAAAACCATTTGCATTTTTCCACGAATCATTTTAATGCGACAATACATGTTTTGAATGTTTCCTCCTTAATTATACATACGTATTAAATTTAATTGAGTTTGTACATTTTACTTTTGAATAATACAGCCGGAAAAAAATATTTTTAAATATGTACACAGTAAAAAAAAGGTGCTTAAAAATGAGTACATGAACATACTCATTTTTCTTTGAGTACAATTGCATCGTAAATGAGCGATGACGAACACAAATTTAAGTAATCGTACTTTGGTAAAAAAGGGCAGTGTGATTTAATATTTCTAATCTCAGCTTCTGTTCAATCCATCTTAACAAAGCGACCTGACAAACTTAAAATAGGTGTTCAGAATGATGGATTTCCACCTAATTTGATGTCGATTGCTTAAATGAAAACTGAGTTATTACAATTCAATTATCTTACTTCCCATTTTTTGGCACACTTTTTTAACATTTCTTCTGTTTATAACTTCTTCATGTCGACCTGGTAGCTTAACGGATAAGGCTCTGGACAGCAATAGCTGCAGATATGGGTTCGATTCCCAGTAAGTCTTGGTTGTAATTGTCGATATTTATTGAAAATGATTTATGAAGGGAGCCTATGTAGGCTAGCATCTGCTCTTTTAATTGATTGTGCTTATTTTTGAGTACATATTCCTTTCAAAATGGAAACTTATGCATTCGGAACCATGATAAGCATCGAATGTATTCAAACATGATTAAATTTTACTTATATTTATATACCTATTTTTAATAGTGTATAGAATTCTAACTAATTTAATTCTGAAAGCATTAAACGCCGAACGGTGAACTAATCTAAGAAACGCTTCATAACACCTCGTCATGATAAATTCCTGAAATCCGGCTACAAACCCCTACTACCCTAATATTAATGTCGTGCCCGTTAGCAGGAGTCGTCATAATTACAACTCTCGCAATGTCAGTCGTTACATCAAGTGCCACTTCATCACAAAGTGCGCGTTCCAGTCAGCACCTTCATTATCTTACGGGAATGGTTGCTGACTTAAAAGATCCTGGGATTATTGCGCACAATTATAGCTCACGGAACGAGAAAGTAACAGATTATCTCGGATTATTCTGGAAAATCAGTTCCGAATTGGCTGAAATCCGTTCTTCCCTGGTGGAACAGGGGAAGATCTGATTTATTACAATTCCAGACAAAGGATGACTTTCCGAACTGGAAATTCGGACAGATGTTGATGATAGGAATAGAATCTGTTTTAAACGTTGTTTTGATGAAACTACTGAAGTGAATGCACTTAGATTTTTTATGGTGGGGAAATGTAGATTCTGGTTATTAACCAACATTTTTGTTGTACGGAAATTTAGATTTAAACTTTCCTTTTGGATGAAATTCGTTATATTTTCGTTATATTACCAATAAATGGTCGTTATATTTTCCAATTAATTTTTTTTTATGTACTTACTTAAATAATATTCAATGACTTAGTGCAGTACTTTAGGTTAAATTTGTGTTGAATATATAACATTTCACTATAATTTACGAAAATTATTGCAATTCAAAAAAACTGAAACAAAACCTCTTTTGCTTTTTTTTAAGATAATAAGAAATGTGGATTTAGGAAAATAAAAATTAATAATAGAAGAAAATACAGCTGCTTTAAGTGAAATAGTAAGATACAAATACCAATCTATACATAATAAATATATACCTATATTTATCTTCTTTAACCTTTATAGTGTTAAGTTAATAAGTATTGGGTAAGGATTAAATTAACGTAAAACCCCAAAACAAAAATAAAAGAAGGGATAAGTAGATGAAAGAGGTATATAACGAAAAGTAAGTTTTGAGATATTTGACCTTATAAATTCTATTTCTAATTGTGCTGTGAACAGATAGCTCCTCCTTAGTACCTCCGTTACTAAGGCTTCTACAGTACTGCAGGTCAAAAAACAGGTCGACAAAAACTCAATTTAAAAAAAAAGTTACAAAAGTTAAACCCCTCAATGCAACTTCATTTTTAAGAGAATCATTTATTCGGAGTTTTCGGATTGACAGTTGTAGAATGTGTATGAGGTTGTAGATGTATACACACATTTCTTAGGTGAGGGCCAAAGTTTTTATTGAAATGTTTTAACTAATCTCGTCACTTTCATTTATTTTTAACTAGAACGGGTGTTCCCACTTATTTAATAGGCAAAAGTACGAATATTCACGTTATAAATGTAAACCAAATATACGTCTAATACATGAAATATCGTTTCTTTTTAAAAGGTTATATTTTATATCTACGAAATGAATAAATATTGAAATGTTCACAATTTCATCCATTTTGAAAATATGGAAAAAATTATTCCGAAGATTTTTAGAAGTATAAGCATTTATATTTATAGAATGAAAATATATTTTTTTAAATATGGAGTAAATATATTGGAAATAAAAATATAGATATCTGCCAGATTGTAAAAGTTCAGACGATCTGTTAAATTCTAAAAAGGAATACTTTCCTTTTTATTTATTTTAAAAACTCACTTACAAAGTAAGCAAATATAAATATTATGTAACAAAAATCAATCTCTTTATTTTTAAATGGACTCGGTCCTTATTAAAAGAAAAAGTTTCAAATATCCCATTTATTCTTCAAAACTTCATATCTTACTTTTAATAAAAAAAAATTGCGATATTCAAAAATCTTCTCCGGAATAGGTGGAAAATTTAAAATATTCACAAAGTTATCTATTTCTTACAAGTATAGTAATCATCATTGATTCGCGAATGTATAAATCTACATCTTCAAATATATTCTAAAAAACTTAATCGTAATTTTGGAAAATCTCCTTCGAAACAGATGAATACCAAAATGTTCACAACTTCATCCATTTATTGCAGGAACGTAATCGTCATCTATTTGATTGGATATAAATCTACCCCCCCCCCCCCCCAAATGTAGTCTACCATGATATATTCGGGGAGATCTACCCTCGTCAGAGATTTAAACAGCGACCCTTCAATTTTTCCCCCATTTTTTTCCCCGTTTTTTCTTCGCCTTAATGTATTTCAAGGTACAACAAAAGAAAATCTAAGACGACCATACGGAGATGACTGCAGGAGCCTTTTGAATGCTCAAATGACTGCAAATGCAGTCGGCTCTTTAAAAAAAAATAATGATAATAATAACTCCAGAATAAAACAAATTTCTCAAAAAATCCCTTTTGAGCGAGACGAGGAGGGGAAAAGATCATTTATTTGCTACAACTTGAGTGAACGAATTAATCGAAAAGACATGTAATTTAAAAGTAATGATGATGTTGCACTTTTTTTATTTTTAGAGATTCCGCAGCCTCCATTTTTTCCCCGTTGTCTGCCCCACTTTATATTTTTATGGGTTTTTTTTAAACAACGTCGATCCCGTATCTTTCCCCACCTAAAAAACCTTAAAAACGTAATTCATTTGTCTTTATTTATGTGGAGTGAAGAGAGGGGATTCGCTATAATTACTGAAAACAGGATGAAAAAATAAACTGTTTTTAAGGTTTCTAAAGGGAGGAACCTTATCAAATCGCTGGAACTGCCCATGTTTGGTGCCTAATCTCGAAACGCACATGTACGTAAAATCCGTTAAACCAGGAAGTGACAAGACGTTATTATGCAAATACATATATTCAATTTACGTATCTTTTCCTTGTTTTAGATAATTTAAGAAGAGTAATAATGTATCTTTAAATTCTTTATACGTTTAAGGGACACTTTAAGACTTTCGATATGATTTTTGACTAATGAAATAAAGTTATAAAGGAAAAGAACAGCAACATATTTTAATTCAATTTTTTTAAATAACAAACTGGTTTTTTTTTTAATATATGCTTGACATTTTGTTATAGAACTTTAAAAAAACATGTTATTTTGATAACCTGTTATTTCCTCTAACCCTGAAACAGATCGCTTTTTTTAACGAGTGTACACCGTAAAAAAAAGGTACTTAAGAATTAGTACCTGAACATACTCGTTTTTCTTTGAGTAAATTGTCTCGTAAATGAGCGATGACTCACTCAAATTTAACTAACCGTATTTTGTAAAAAAAATGAGCAGTGTGATTTAGTATTGCTAATCTCAGCTTCTGCTCAAGCCATCTTAACAAAGCTCGATTCCCGGTAAATCTTGGTTGTAATTGTCGATATTTATTGAAAGTGATTTATGAAGGCAGCTTATGTACGCTAGCATATGCTCTTTTTATTCATTTTTGCTCATTTTTGAGTACATGTCTTTTTCCAAAATGAAACTTATGCATCCGGAACTATGATAAGCATTGAATGTAACTATGAGTACATTTTACTTATTTTTGAGTACCTATTTTTAACAGTGTACTCAACTAAAGCCGAATATTTCTTAATTGCCGAATATCTGAATATGCACTTACTAACGAATTTCTCAACAAGTACAGAAATGAAGAGCAACTGATCCAAAAGAACGCAAGTAACACATACTACAATATAATTTTTAATACTTTCCTTGGACCGTTATTCATTGCTGAAGTATTTAAGAGGTTTAACATCTTAAATGCTTCAGAGATGAATAACGGTCCAAGGAAAGTATGAAAAATTCTATTGTAGTATGTGTTACTTGCGTGTTTTTAGATTATTTGCTCTTCATTTCTGTACTTGTTAACATTACTTTCATACGAAATTAACCGACATGCATTTGACTGTTAATAATCTTATGATTAAATCACAACTCTTTATGAAAAAACGGCCTATAAACGAAATGGCCAATAAAAAAATTTTAATTCTAAAAATTAGATTAAAAATACAATAAAAAAGCGTGTGCGTCACCCACAAAAGAGTACGGTTCAAATTAAATGTCTTTCGTCTTCATTAACGTATTATTTTAAAGAATAAACTGTACAAAAACACACAGCACACAATAGCTGACGCAACGACACCGACTTAAACTTGTAGTTAACTTTTGCGCATGCGCTATTCGTGCTACCGTTTCATGTTTGAAAGTCGTGTCGATGTCATTACGTTTCACGTTTGATTTCCGTGTCAAGGTCATTCATATTCACTGGCTTGTTAAAAAATATTCTCTTTAAAAATATCGTTCACATAATATTATGAATGTTAGTGAGGGGGTTTATAGTTCTATATTGTATAAAACCCTTTTTGATCACATAAAAAATTCGATTTAGATAAGTTTTCTGTAGGATATCAATGCCCATTTTCCCATCACCCCTGCTTGTTTGTAATGGAACAAGCCATTCATATAAACATATAACTTAGTGGTGGCAACATTCTATTCATGTTGAAACTTTTCATGTAATCAGTCCTGTATCGTCCCAGTGGGTCAATCTCGTAGGCACCCACTTAAATGTTCCTTTTTAAATATTATCTTAGCTTTAACCTCAAGTTTAAATATTTCAATTATGTCATGTCTACCCTCTTATTTTCCTTTCTTTGCTAAAACACCACATTTTCAAAAGATTTTATAATTTCTGAAGTTAAACTATTGTTTCCCTATTTGAATAATCACTAATTAAACAATGTCTAAATAACAAATATAAATACGTCAGGGATTTTTTTTTCTAATTTAAAATTTTCAAGAAGTATCAGCACGTAAACCTCAACACCTGAGTTCCAAATAGCCATTTTCTTTTTTCCCTTTTTTCCTTTTTTTTTCCCTTTTTTCAGCCAAGGGGTTAAATAGTCTCCAACCACGGATACAGTGAAACAGATCTATCTATATTTCTCGAGGTTAGTCCATTTCCTCAAGAGACAATGAAAATAACTCTTTTCTAAGTATTTTTCGCTCCATCAAAACGTGCTGCAAATACAAGAGAGGTAGGGCATCTTCAAATTTGGCAAACGCCCCTAGAAACTTGGCAAATTTTCCGATTCTGCGTGAAGATGATAATTTTAAAATTATGATATATTGTTGTTATTTGTATGGGTTGTAGGGAGCTGTATTTCCGATTTTATGCTGAATAAATATAAATTCTAAGTATTTTCAACTTTCATCTGTATAAATTTACTTTTATGTATTAATAAGATATATTTTGATGTAGTAGTATTTCAGTCCCGTTTTCTGCTTTTTACTTTTAATTTATTGGACTGCTCCTTGGTTGAATCACCTTTCGAAGTGTTTTAATAGTATACATATAACCCCGAAAAATAATTTGTATCACAAAAGTACATAAAAGCTCTCTGAGCAGCGAAGAAAATAACAGAATTATAAAGTTGACTTGACAGTAAGAGATTTTAATTTACATTTCTAACATTTGTATCTTAAAACCATTAAATGTTAATTATATTATTAAAGATCATTTATTTAAAAAATACACCAATACCTATTTTTGAAAAAAGTTTCAACGTAGAGTATTTTTGGGAATCTAAAACTTATGTGCATTTTCGGGAAAATTGGAATTTTACGGACGAATATATACAGGGTGATCACAAACATTTTTTGGACAATGGTCAATGTTTGAGTATTTAGCTGTATTGGCATAGTAAAAAAGTATTTATTTTCGAACTATACTGTAAAACAAAGGTACTTAAAATTGAGTAAACCGACTCGTTTTTCTTTGAGTACAATTACATCATAAATGAACGATGAAGTACTCAAATTTTAGTAATCGTACTTTCTCATAAATATGCAGTGTCATTTAATATTGCTAATCACAGCTTCTGTTCAAGACATCTTAATAAATTGACCTGACAAACTTAAAATAGTTGTTCAGAAGATGGTTTTCCACATTATATGATGTCGATTGCTTAAATGGAAACTGAATTATTATAACTCAATTATCTTACTTCCCGTTCTTTTGGCAAGCCTTTTTAATATTTCTTCTGTTTATAACTTCTTCAACTCGCCCTGGTAGTTTAACGGTTAAGGCAATGGACTGCGATGCCTGAGGATCTAGGTTCGATTCGCGGTAAGTCTTGGTTGTAATTGTTGATATTTATTAAAAGAGATTTATGAAGGCAACTTATGCAGGCAAGCAACTGCTCTTTTTATTTATTTTTACTCATTGTACTCATTTTTGAGTACATGTCTTTTTCAAAAACGAAACTCATTGATTTGGAGCCATGATTTGCATCGAATGTATTCAAACATTAGTACATTTTACTTATTTTTGAATACTTATTTTTAACAGTGTACTTCGCCTTATATTTAAACAAATTACTTGGCTTTAGTGTCAACAAACTAGTTAAAGCATTGCAAAAACAATGATTTATTATTTGTAGTTTAACAGCTACCCAATGTCCATCGCCCGACAATTTGTGACCACCCTCTATATATACGTAGCTATCTCTTAGTAGATTTAAGGAATGGTTATATATATATATATATATATATATATATATATTTCTAAAGAGGAGTTATTTATTTAAATTTCGATACTGTAAGATATCAAAAAATGTAGGAATCTTTATTCATTGAAGAAAATTATAAAAACAAACGACCAGATAAGAACCCTAACCCCGGAACACCAAACAAAGCAAACAAAACTTCCTTATATAAATATCCCTACAAACGACAAACATATACAAGTCCATACACAAAGTTTCCAGCCTAAATAATACGAGCATTGGAGCCGGATAGTCCTGTATGCCCCTCCTCAATCAAGGAAATGTCCTGGCAGCCACCATACGGAACCATCAGTAGAATCAATGCAGTGCTGCAATGTTCGAAGAGGGTAGCGCATTACTAATTTGTCTTTGGAAATGGCACTCTTTTCCCTGACATCACCACCTCTTCAGGAAAAAAACGGGAAAACGGGAAATCGGTAGGAGTTCAACCTTTGTTTCTTTCTCCCCAAAGTGTTATTCTGGGTTGGCAGGGCGGTAATACTTTTTTCTCGTGGTCCTGTGGGGGGTAGGGGGCATGGGATTCGGCCGGATTTATTTTCTCAATGCAAAATCACTTACGCTCTCTGGAGTTTCTTAAAGAAAAAACGTTCTCTAGAAACCGAGAGGGATTTTTGTACAGGGATTTTGTGTCGAGTTAGTTTGAGAGAAGTCGGTGATTTGCGAATTATTTTAATTAATGTTAATTATATATGTGTGTAGAGTTGTTTTTTGAAACTGTTTAAAAAAATGCCGTTAAAGTTAAACAGAAGATGCAAGATTTATTATGTTGTCTTAAATTTCTTACATAAGAAACGTTCAATTGAAACTGTAGGGAATTAAAGTTTAATAAAAGATTTGGTATCGAGTTTTTGGAGAAAGGGAAATTCTTTGGATTTTTAAATTATGTAGAAACTGTGAGGGATTTTGTGTCGAGTAAGTTTGAGAGAAGTCGGTGGATTTGCGAATTATTTTAATTAATGTTAATTATATATGTGTGTAGAGTTGTTTTTGAAACTGTAGGGAATTACAGTTTAATAAAAGATTTGGTATCGAGTTTTTGGAGAAAGGGAAATTCTTTGGATTTTTAAATTCTGTAGAAACTGTGAGGGATTTTTGTACCTAGATTTTATGTCGAGTTAGTTTGAGAAAAGTCGGTGATTTGCGAATTATTTTAATTAATGTTAATTAGATATGTGTGTAGAGCAGTTTTTTTAAACTGTTTTTAAAAAATGCCGTTAAATGGAAGATGCAAGATTTATTATGTTGTCTTAAATTTCCTACATAAGAAACGTTCAATTGACACTGTAGGGAATTACAGTTTAATAAAAGATTTGGTATCGAGTTTTTGGAGAAAAGGAAATTCTTTGGATTTTTAAATTCTGTAGAAACTGTGAGGGATTTTTGTACCTAGATTTTATGTCGAGTTAGTTTGAGAAAAGTCGGTGATTTGCGAATTATTTTAATTAATGTTAATTAGATATGTGTGTAGAGCAGCTTTTTTAAACTGTTTTTAAAAAATGCCGTTAAATGGAAGATGCAAGATTTATTATGTTGTCTTAAATTTCCTACATAAGAAACGTTCAATTGAAACTGTAGGGAATTACAGTTTAATAAAAGATTTGGTATCGAGTTTTTGGAGAAAGGGAAATTCTTTGGATTTTTTTTATTTAGTTTAAACGACATTTGTTTGAGTAAACATTTTTGTTTAGGATTTTGTGATTAGGTTAAACGTGTGTTATTTTGTTTTGTTTATGAAGAGTTATTAATTGAAACTGTTAAACAACAGTACTTTGATAGTTAAGGAGGTATAGTGATTCAGAGAATGTTTTGGTAAGCAGATTTATTGTGATTTCCTTTGGTTGGTTGGGTGGGTTGTTTCTACAGTAAAAAATAATTAGTGCTGGCTTTCCTTGTTGTGGAAGGCTTTGTTACTGGAAACGATTAAAATGAATCGATATTTCCAAAGTAAGTTGAAGTTCCATGATTTAGATTATAGAAAGTTTTAATTAGGCTATTTCATCAGATTTTTTGGGATTTCTTCTAGATTAAAAGATAATTTTGTGATTCAAAATATTTTCTTGACTCGATTTACAGAAGAATACATTTAGCCTCTTTCATTACGTGAATTAGGTATATTAAAAATTAAGTTACTTGAAATTAGTGTTAGAATTTTTTTTAAATGTTTATTTAATTTTTATTAAATATTTTATTTAACTTTTATTAATTTTTTTTTAAATATTTTATTTAATTTATTGAAATGTTTCTTCTACAATATATTTCATAGCTTTGGACAGAAAACACTGTGTTCAGCTGTATAACAGTATTTATTAGGATCTTTTCTAGGTTAAATATATATAACCTAAGTTTCTGTCATTTGCCTATATAATGACTATTTTTTATTTATTTTATATTGATGCGGTTTTTTATTAAATATGGATAATTGAATAATTTTTGTCAACTCTATGATTTTTTTTTCTTTTTCATCATAACTTTTATTATTATGTTACGTTACTTTATTCTTTTAAAATGTTGCGCTGATTAATAATATTCCCATTTACAATAAAATAGTTTTATTGGCGTTTATTTTTCATATTTATGATATTTTTTTACTACGAAGAAAATGTTAGCTTATACGTTTTTAAACAGTTGCTGTTATTGAAAGCGGTACAAAAATTAATATTTCAAAATAAAAGGAATTTTCTAAAATCACTTTTTAAACAGCGACTTGGTTATTACGTCACAATTTTTCAGTTTATTTTTTATCTCTAATGTAAAACAGATTTTAAAAAATAGTTTTATTTAGATTATTGACAGGTTAAGTTTTCTATATAAATATGCCTAACCTATTAAATTTCAACATGAACAATAAACGACCCAAGTTATTATACAAATTCCCATACTAAAACTCCTACACGACCCTTTCAATTGGCGCTATTAGAAAATAATTAAATTTCCAAAACAATTATTTTATATAGAAGAAAACTATACTAAAATCCGTTTCTTCTATTGAAAATGTGGAACCTAATCAAACCTAACATAAACAATTAAGCTACTAAACAGAAGAGCCATTAAGACATATATAAATGGCTCTCGAATGAGCCCCAATGCAGAAATGCCAATTTATTATCCAAATTCACATACTAAAACTCCTACACGACCCTTTCAATTGGCGCTATTAGAAAATAATTAAATTTCCGAAACCATTATTTTATATAAAAGAAAGCTAACCCAAACCCGTTTCTACTATTGAAAATGTGAAACCTAATCAAACCTAACAAACAATTAAGCTACTAAACAGAAGAGCCATTAAGACATATATAAATGGCTCTCGAATGAGCCCCAATGCAGAAATGCCAATTTATTATCCAAATTCACATACTAAAACTCCTGTACGACCCTTTCAATTGGCGCTATTAGAAAATAAATTTCCAAAACCATTATTTTTATATAGAAGAAAACTAACCCAAATCCGTTTCTTCTATTGAAAATGTGGAACCTAATCAAACCTAACATAGACAATTAAGCTACTAAACAGAATAGCCATTAAGACATTTATAAATGGCTCTCGAATGAGCCCCAATGCAGAAATGCCAATTTATTATCCAAATCCACATACTAAAACTCCTACACGACCCTTTCAATTGCGCTATTAGAAAATAATTAAATTTCCAAAACCATTATTTTATATAGAAAACTAACCCAAATCCGTTTCTTCTATTGAAAATGTGAAACCTAATCAAACCTAACATAAACAATTAAGCTACAAAACAGAAGAGCCATTAAGACACATATAAATGGCTCCCGAGTGAGCCCCAATGCAGAAATGAAGCCTTCAATTAGCCCCAATCAAGTGACAAATAAAGAACTAAAGCTTCCGCTCCCCAATGATGAATCACCCAGGGAAAGGGAGAAATTACAGGTTGTAGGAGCCAAGGAAGGTCGTCCACAACTCCCATTTGTTTCCGTGTCAGAACCCCAAATTTCATCCACCCTTTCCGGTTTTGTCTTTTCCGATTTTTGAACTGGCAAAGGATTCGAACTGCCTGTGGAATTGGTCTTTTCCCCGTGGCATTTTGAAGGATTGTTTTTTGCTGGTATACGTTATTTAAGTTTACGTGATGTATGGGACAAGGGTGTATGGATTTTTGACTGTAGGTTTCTTGTAAGAGCTGCGATTACAAACGACATTTGGCGTAAGATTGAGAAATTGCAAAATCCGAATTGCAAGAAAGATTGAGTTCTTAAATTCAGACCAAATAAATAATTGTATATGAAATAATTTCGGCGCTTACAAGTTAAATTTAGCAGAATTTTAAATTTAAACGAAATCGAGAGAATTACACGTAGCGTGATTGCTAAAAACTATGGACAAAATTTGACGTACTACGTGCCATCTGCAACTATAAAATTAAACTGTATATTTCCATAATAATATTTTATTTATTTATTAAATGTAATGTGATGTGAAATTTCACAAAAGAAAGCATTTCGAATTTATTTAAGATTAACGTGATGCTATTGTGTCTGAATCTTGTTATGAGGTAATAACATTCCTTTTTCTCAGAAGATTTCATGGCCGAGAGACTAGAGACTCAAGCGACAACCCAAAGTAATAGTTCCTTGAAAAAGATATACTTGATTATATACTTTTATTTTTAAAAATCAAAAACTTTAATAATTCACTTGTTATTTAGTTAAAATTCTTTGAATAAAAATAAATCCTTAACCCAGGAGTTTTTCATTTTAATAAATTTGTAATTTTGTTGAGTAGGTTAACATTGCCCTTGCACGTAAGACATCAACGGCTGAGAGTCGTAAATAATCTCTCATCGGAGAAGACACATTAAACGCGAGTTCGAATCCCTGCTGGGGCGAATTTTAGTATTTACGTTCCGTAAATTGGGCGCATTTTAATTTCTTTACTGTTAAATCCCATATAAGCAAGCCACTACACACTTCCGTTACTTACTTCCGTTTCACTCGATTTTACCAAGTTGCACCTTATTAACCAAACTGAAAGACGTTTTACGTCAACAGAAATAGATATTAAAACACCCTTACAGATAGAAGCTTTGATTTTACCAAGTCCAATCAAAAATGAGATATTAGTTTATGAGATTAGTACACACTCTTGGAAATAACTCTCATTTTTGAGATTACTGCGATCGTCAAGACTACTTTCGTCATATTTGACAATAGTTTCGTCATTGAATCACGTAACTTTTGATAAACAAGGATCCTCAAATTTTTAACGAAAGTCATTTACTCAGATACCTCGTTGGCCCTTTTCTGTGGCATTTTTTTATACTTACAATTGCCTCAGTTTTGAAGAAAATATTTTACTCAGATTCCTTTATGGCTTCAGGGACATTAACTCCTAATTAGTTCTCATACTTATATTGCCTCATTTTTGTAGAAACTGTGAAAAATTTACTCAGAAAGTAATTTACTCATATTCCTTTACGGCCCTTTTCAGAGGCATTTTCTTATACTTATATTGTTTTATTTTTGACGAAAGTAATTTACTTAAATTCGTTTATGGCTCTTTTTAGGGACATTAACTCATAAATGGTTCTTATACGTATATCGCCTCATTTTTGACGACATAAATTTCGTTAAAAAACGACCAAATGGAATTCCTCAGTTTGACGAAATATTTAATCGGAGTATATAGCAGGCGTCTGTTTCGTTAAATATGAGAGTGCATTTTTAATAGTGGAGACACACATTGGCAGCACCTTTAATTTTATAAATATAGGTGAATTTGCATCGTTAAATAACGTCTCGAATTTTTATGAATTAAGTATTTACGTCCAAATACAACTCAAAAACACCCTTTGTAAAAGAATTTCCATGAATGTGTTGTACGTGCCGGAAATCGAGTTTGGAGTAGATATCGATTCAAACCTTAAATACCTTCTATCTTTGGTCACCCTCCACCAATCATCCCCTTTCCGCAAAACGCCGCTAATCCGGCAACTAAGCCCCCTGGAGAAACCCAATTCACCAGAAGGCATTCCATCGGAACGAAACGAAAACAGAAGCAAAAAATATATCAACATTTTCACAACCGCTCGCCGAGTCCGACTGGAACTAACAATGAAACTTTGTTTCACTGATTGAACTAGCCTCGGCCGAACAGAGGGAAAAAAACTAAAAAACAGCAAGAGTCAAGTCCTCCCCCCCAAAAAAAGGTAAAGGCAGCAAAGAAAGAAAGGTGGGAACTAAAACAAAGAAGAAAATCCATTATTGGCCCGCCGAACTGGTGGCTTTTGTTTTATCACCAATGGCTGAGCGGTCTGTGTGTAGATCCGTACGTGGTATAATACCCGCTGTGTATAAATTCTTTTTCTGTGCCAAAGTTAACAAGTATAGGTCGGTCCGGAATATATATGTCGAGTTCGTGAAGTAATAACCGACGTCCATTTCAAAGAGCAGCAGTAAAATATTTGGCTGATGTCTTCTCATCTATCTTCAGGCCCGCTTCATAAAGCCAGCGGGGGGGCTGAAATGAACATTCGGCCATCAATTGTCTTTGAATAGTTTTCACTGGGCGATAGCTTTAGATGGGGGGGGGGAAATGATTTGTTTGATTTAATAGGTTCGCGTGACATGGGGGGGGGAGTGTTTGACTATTGACTATTCAGCAGGGGGAGGGGGGGGGGGGATCGATCGGAATAGCAAGAGATAAAAATTCAGCGTCGGGAAAAAAATTTAATATTTGATCGGGGAAATATTAAAATACATACTATGCTGTGAAGAAATTTAAGAAAAAATTTCACTCGAATTTATGGAAAGTTACATGAAAACGGCTTTAATTAAATTTTTTGTCAAAATAAAAATTTATTAGTTTTTTTAATGACATTTACAAAACGACGAAATACACTTTGTAGAGTTTGACGAATTAATTTCGTTATGAACGATTTCAGGATAAATAAATTCGCTAGTTTTGGTAAGTTTAATCAGCAAATATTTCAGGAAATTTACGCATATTAACCGTTTTTAACATTAAATTTTTTAACATTTTATATTAACGTTATCACTATTCACTATATACATGATTAAAGAGTTAAGGAACAATGTTTTATACCTTTTGTTGTCGAAATACCATACAAAACGTCTTCTCATAAAAACACTATAGATATGCTTGAGTGAAATACCTATTAATTCACTAGCGTAAAAAAATAACTTTCATCAAAACACCATCAAAAATAATATTTTAAAAGCACCCTATCTACACTAATAAACGTTTTCGAAAAACATAATTATTAAAATGCTATCGTAAAACACCTCAGAAATTATTTAACAGTATCACTATATAAAAGCCAGTTTAGAAAAACCATCATAATAATTTTATTTAAAAGATTATCGGAAGTACACTGCGATAAATACAGAATTGCAGAAGTAATATGTAAAAACTGTATAGATACATTATTTAATGAAAGAACAGAGAACTATTGAAACCCAAGTACCGAAAACTATAGGCGTCAGGACTTTGGACCCCGATTAAATTTATCGTGCACCAGTTCCGTATATACGCCGGTATCATTTGTTGGATGTTGTTCTAGACGACTTTCTAGTATTTTTGCAACGAAGCTGGCAGCCTTCCGATCTGAATATCACTACTTTTTCACTTTTCTTTGTCAAGTTCATCGCATGGGCTCAAACTAGCAATCCTCTGATTACCAGCTGAACGCCTTTATCCACTGGGCTACCGAGGACCCAAATGGAATTTAGAAATGTCATACAATTTATTCAAATATTTAAATAAAATGTAGAAAAGCATAAATCTGAAATATGTCGGTCTTAATGAAACATGAAAAACTACATTGTTTCAAGAACCGGGAATAAAGTAGAAAATGCTACATATTCATATGTGTAAATATTCAAGACTATTCGCCCGATTTATTTAAGCACATTATAAATGTATAAATACAACATCGTCAGAAAATAGTCGCCCACTACTTTCCCATTATTTATTTCGCGCTCTATCTCCCTACACAATTTACAATACAAACAGATCTGTACGATACAAACACACGAAATAAAATAAATCTATATATAAATCTATGTGTAAAAGGCGGCACCAATTCCATCGATTTCTGACAGTCCGCTTGTATAAGATTTCAGAGAACAATAGGAAAGAGAAACAATGGCTTTTGCCTCAATTCAGAAATCCCATATTTTTTATATTATTATTTATTTCTCACAAATCGCACTTTAAGATTTTTGTTCTGTCGGGGCTCTTTATTTCTCTGGAATTGTTACTTGTTGGAAACTGTTCACATATTTATCGCAAGAAAAGCCGCCTACAATAAAGTGCGTCTACTGCTCCTTCGAAACGTTTTATGTTCAATTTTTATTTTTGTTTCAGAGGAAAGGGACTGCTCTTTAAATGATAAGATAGTGTATTTAGATTGCGAACAATTCAGACTGAGGGCAGGCACATCGAAACTGGTTTAGGAAAAAAAAAAACATTTTAAAGCAAAGAAATCTGTTCTTGATCATATGGAAAATATGATTTGCTAATTACATACATACACAGGTTCGTCGCACCGGAGGCGGGGGAGGCAATAATCTGGAAACTCTCAAAGTTGGGAATTTTAAATTCTAAAAACCCCGAGTTGGGAAAATTTATGCCTGAAGAAAATTAATATTATTAACAAATGAAGTATAGGGAAGCTTAGAAATTGCCCAACTTGTAAGATTACATTTAAATTAGACCTCAGAACGGATACTACATTGGAATATGGGTGCAACAAATCAATGCTTGTAAGAGAACTGTTTAATATTACCTAAAATATATATGAAAAAGATGGATATGTCGATATGTAGGAACTGGGAATTTTCAGCACTGTTGAGTTGGGAATTTCGAATAGTTGAGTTCAGAATTTCGAATCGTTAAGTTGGGAAATTTTATGTCCCCCCCCCCCCAAATAGGTTTTGTGTAAGGGCACATGCATGCATGCGACTTTTTAGATTTTAGAGCTCATATACAAACCCAGAGCTCTCATTTAATAATAACATCAAAATCCGTTTAGCAGAAATCCGTAACTTTTGACACAATTAAAAAGCTTAGTGATTCATATATAGAGAGAGAGAGAATTTCGTTGATTATTTATAAACTCATCAAACAAGAAAATTAATAAATAAATCTTATCAACCACAACTCGTCGTGGTATTAAGTTACACCATTCACATTTTTCCTGTGGAGAAACCCATATATTACCCATAGGAATTGTGTATATAGTAAAAAATATAATGCCTGAATATTCATGTAAAAAAGCATGTATCACATTACTGAAATAATTAATACGAATCCAAATGTATTCCCCGCATCACCGTATTCACACCCTGCTTTTATTTAATAAAGAAATGAAACTGCTAATCACACAAACCTATGCAAAAGTTTTGCTAATAATAACGATTTTTCATAATTGGCCGTAGTTATGCAAAAAAGATCCAACCTTTTGCAAAAAATATTGGGGTTGGATCTCTTTTGCATAACTACGGCCAATTACCAACTAGACTAACGTGATGTTTAACACTCGATAATATATAACAAGCATTGTCCAGACCGTGTTTTTCGATTATAACACAATACAAGATTCTTTCCTTCCTATTTCGCGCATCATGTGCCATATATTTGAGGCTTCTCTTATTCATAGCACAGACCCATGTTGGCACGTGAAACAAACCTAAACAAAGATATTTCAGATGCCTTACAAAAACCATTTCGTATCGTTCATTGTCACTTGTATACATAGGAGACATTGTATCAAACTTACTACGTCACCGTTGCCTTTACTGGGAAGTATGTATTAAACAATGATTAGTTAGGAATTCGCATACATCAACGTAAATATCTCATATAAATTTTAAAGTAAGTGTTATTATTTTATTTTAGTTTGTTGCATTCTTTGATCTTGCATTCTTTTAATAAATTTCGAACAAATTAAATTGTTAGAGTAAATAAATGTTGAGTGCAAAAGTGGGATATATTTAATTTTTATAACGATAATTTTGCATAAACGTAATTTACTTTAAGCAGTACTAGTTTTATGATTACCAAAAAGTAATATTTTATATTAAAGTTTCAAATGCTTTTCTAAAAGGGAACTTTAACTCTAAAAACATTTTTTTACATTTACTTTCTCTTTACTAGATTTCTGTTGTTGTCTTCAAACATTTTAGTGCTTCTGACGGACAAAAATATTAAGCTGTTTTAGTGATTTAGAAATCTAACGAAAGAATGACGTTCATTCAGATAAAAAAAAATACCGTTTTTGTTCATTTTAACGATCCGATAACAAAAAATAGCTCGATTGTTCTTTTCCTAAGAAACGACAGTTTAGTAGAAAAGATTAATACCAACAATAGCATTTTACTTACTATGAAGTCAATGCTAACTTTTAATAAAATTTATGATTATTCCAATAAATAAATTCAGTAACAAACTACCAATAAAGTTAATTTTAAAAATGACAAAAACTTTTTACAGAACTAATTAATTTTTACCTAACTGAAAAAAATCTTAAACGAAAACTAACAACTTTATACGGGAGATTAATGAAAACTTTTTACAGAACTAATTAATTTTTACCTAACTGAAAAAAATCTTAAACGAAAACTAACAACTTTATACGGGAGATTAATGAAAACTTTTTACTGAACTAATTAATTTTTACCTAACTGAAAAAAATCTTAAACGAAAACTAACAACTTTATACGGGAGATTAATGAAAACTTTTTACAGAACTAATTAATTTTTACCTAACTGAAAAAAATCTTAAACGAAAACTAACAACTTTATACGGGAGATTAATGAAAACTTTTTACAGAACTAATTAATTTTTACCTAACTGAAAAAAATCTTAAACGAAAACTAACAACTTTATACGGGAGATTAATGAAAACTTTTTACTGAACTAATAATAACAACCATACTACAAATACCAATTCTACCATGATTAGTTCTTCTCACATAGACGCCGACTTATTAGTTTGCAGGAAAGAAAAACAACGGTATTATAAAAGAGAAACAAAAAAAATACAACACGGAAAAACAATGAAACAAAACTATAAGAATTGTATCTTCAGAATGAAATATTTCACTGGTAAAAATTCTTTTCGAATGTTATTGAACCGTTATTACCAGACGATCAAGTTTCAGAAATGATGTGTTTACAATATGAGGATGCTCCCTCAACCTCCTTATTCAAACATATCGCTTGTCGCTTTTTAAATTGGCTACTGTCGACAGTTCCTTCTTTGGGTTATACAGCCAATACCTTAAAGGCAATTTCATCCGCATTTTCAGCAGATCTAGAAGTCTCTTTTTTGCCATTTTTTTGCTCGGAAAAAAAAAGAATATAAGGGGACATTTTGTAAGCTTTCACTGTCCATTTCCTTTCGAATGAGTAGTGGAATGAAAACCAAGATTGATACAAACAAGATAATAAAAAAATGGTTTTGGATTTGTGAAATGGAAAGCTCGCGGATTCCCGAATGGGGGGGCTACTTTTGTTTTCGGAACATAAAGCTGTTGTTCAATGGATATTATTGTTCTTCTGATTCTCTTTTTCGAATAAAGTGTTGGGATGTTTTCCATTGCAGATTTCTCACTGAAATTTTTATGACAGATTTCGGAATGCGAACCGTTTTATTTTTATCGTTATGATTCCGAATTCATATGTGATGGTGAAATGGTGGAATTTGATTTTATGTTCCCAGCGAGTGTTGCACAGAGTTTGTGTTTCATTAAAAATGAAAATATGTTTTTTGTTCAAAGCAGCTTTTTCATTTGAGAGACGTCGTTTACATGTAAAATAACGCTTTCGGGTTATTGTCAAACCATATTTTAGGTTATAACATAACACTGACACCGTTATGTCCTTGTTACCATTTTGTTTAATTTGTTATGTTAAAAACTATACACGTGAGAAAATATTTTCTTGCAGTATTTTACATATGGATCTACAAATGTTATGTTAAAAACTATACACGTGGAGAAATATTTTCTTGTAGTATTTTACATATAGCTCTACGAATGTTATGTTAAAAACTATACACGAGGGGTAGGACAATATTTTCTTGTAGTATTTTACATATAACTCTACGAATGTTATGTTAAAAGCTATACACGGGGGGAAATATTTTCTTTTATTATTTTACTTATGGATCTACTAATGTTATGTTAAAAACTATACACGTGGGAAAATATTTTCTTTTATTATTTTACATATGGATATACTAATGTTATGTTAAAAATTATACACGTGGGTAAATATTTTCTTGTAGTATTTTACATATGGCTCTACGAAGAATTAATATTCAGGCTTTACTTGCCAGTTACAATTTCTCTTTCTAACCAGAATTGTTAGATTTATACAGCAATGTTAAATTTAACATTATAATTTCAATATATATTTGATATATCTTACTCAAAACTTTACATTTTTGCCGTCCAACAGGTCGTTATTCGATAACTTGTAACAAAATAATGACCCGTTATTTTATTTTACTGTAAAAATAAACAGGAGCGTATATTTTTATTTTATTCTTTGGATTTTAAAAAATATTTTTAATAATTATTTTTCTAAGGTTTCCTACTTTGATACAAAGATGAGGTAAAGTGGGTCACCATTGGGAATCAATGAATTTTTCATGTAAAAAGATATTATTTAAACAAAATTTTTAGTCAAACTAGTTACTTCAATAAAAGAAAATTAATAACAACCATCAATTCTTAAAAACTCAGTATATTTGATTATTAAAGGACTGTGTTTGTAACAGTCTGTCTAAAAACAACTTGCAATCCGCCATTTTAAAAAAGAGACTTTTTATTATTTATTGTCTTCGAAAAAAAAAGAGCTTCAAGTATAATTATCGGCTTATTTCGATTCATCAATCTATGCTGTATTTAAATTATTTTTAATTTGTTCCACATTCGATTTCTTATTTCATTAAAACATTATTTTATTTCTAAGGAATCAAGGAAATATCGTCCTTTTTTTTAATCAAAATGGGTTCTTGTTGACAGTTTAAAAACAAAACAGGTTTGTAACTTCATTATATTAACATATAAAAAGTGTTGCAGTACATTTTTGTCATTTACAAGCTTCGAACTTATATTTTTGTAGAACAATTGCACTTTTTCAGAAGATTGTTATTTTTTTACAAATTTCCCAGTTCTTTAAAACTAATAATTCGAAAACCCATTTTTCCCACTTTGAAAACATGGAACACCCAAAACATAGAAAAAAAGCTAACCAAAGTAGAATGTTTTCTAATTCTAATTTTTGGAATGTATTAAAAAGTTACATATTTATACAAAACCCAGTAATATTGTTAAATAGTTCGACTTTTTCTAGTTTTTAAATTTAAGTTTTCATGTATCAAACTATCACAAGTTTTTTTTTATATACTCAAACAATTCGACTATTGGACTTGAATTAAATCACCCAGAAATGTAACTTTTTTTTTAATGTACTCCATTGAACGAACTATTTTTTTTAAAAAAAGAACGAGATTAAAACATAAGTTTAACAAAGTGTCATTTAATATTTAATTAAAAAAAACTTTTAACCTATGACCCATTTTTCTCCATATTACCCTAAGCACCGGTTTAGACATATATTTCCATTAAATTGGTCGCTGAGAGTATGACAACCAACTTTTATCCTCAATTTTATTACCAGCAGTTCCATTGTGCTTTATGAATTCTCTTCCTAAAACTAACATTTGAATTCTACCTCGAAACCCTATCAATATCCGTTTTCTCTCATAAAATAAAATGGAAAACATCTTCCAAACAACCGATATATCCCAGAAACAAATGGAAAAATTGCATTGCACCTCCCAATCAGCCTTCTTCATATCAAATTACACACATGAGCGATCCAGCCTTCTTACGGTAAGCTCTCCTGCTCTGCTTCTGCTCTTCCAATTTCCACGGGTGGCCAGGCTCGAGTCTTTTCCTCCCGAGCTTTATTACACCATATCCCACTCTTCCACTTTACTTCAGTTCTGAACTTTTAACCATCCATCACGAAAGATTTTTGCCTCCCGATGTGCATATTTGCAGTCTACAACAGCCCCATTTCAAATTGTGAGGGGAATGTCTGGGGAGCATGTCGCGTCCTATTGGATTTTGTCTGACCCGTATTCACAGTAACGTTGCACATCAAGAACAGGTTTGACATTAATGGTCTTTTTGAGGAACAGTTATTTTCGTTCATGTTTTTTTCATCAAAAGGGTTGGTAATCTATACACTGCTGCGAATACATAAGTTTCATTTTTGACAAAGACATGCACTCAAAAATGAGTAAAAATGTATAAAAATAGCAGTTGCTTGCCTACATAGACTGCCTTTATTAATCGCCTTCAATAAATTTCAACAATTACAACCAGGACTTATCGGGAATCGAACCCAATCCTTCTACCTGATGAAGTCCGCACCGAAGTCCAGGGACATATCCGTAGTACTACGAGAGCTAGGTGAAGAAGTTATAAACAGAAGTAATGTTAAAAAGGCGTGGCAAAAGAATGGGAAGTAAGATAATTGAGTCGTAATAACTCAGTTTCCATTTAAACAATTGACATCAAATAGTGTGGAAAACCATCTTCTGAACACCTATTTTAAGTTTGCCAGGTTGCTTTGTTAAGATGGCTTGAACAGAAGCTGATATTAGCAATATTAAACCATACTGCTCATTTTTTTTGCGAAAAAAATATTACTTAAATTTGAGTACGTCATCGCTCATTTACGATACAATTGTACTCAAAGAAAAACGAGTACGTCCATGTACTCATTTTTAAGCACATTTTTTACAGTGTAATAATAAAAGAAATAATTTGTTTGTCTGTGGCACGCAAAACACTATCTTCCTCTGCAAGGAAATGTCTGAAAATTTTAAGATAAGAACTATTCAACCTCTTATTGTGCCCCTGAGAGCCAAAATTTTAAAATTTAATTAGTTATTTTTAATTAATATTTAAAGTTTCTATCCACAAAGAAATCGTAGAGCCGTAGTGAAGGAAAACTGCGCATGCTTTATATAGGGACCAGGAAAGGAACGAAGGCGAAGGGAAACTAGCCAAACTTTTACAGCTTAGTCGGTCGAGTGTTGCAACTAGGAACAACTAGTTCAAAACCCGACGGGGGCAACAATGTTTTAATCTATTTACTTAACGGTTTCACAGTAACGAGAGAGCATACAGATAGTGGAATAATAAAAATAAGTGTTTGGCGTTGGTGAGGAAACATATTAACAAAATGTCGCTTATTTCAATTTTTTAAACATGCTGCTCTTATTCGTTTAATGAACAAGGTACAAAAAACAAGTTGGTTTTTTTTGTCAACTGAAAGGTGGTTGTGGAAATGGTTAAAAACACAAAGGATTTAAAAGGTTTAAAACGCGACAATCCACACAAAAAAACTTTCAAAAGGCCTTGAAAACACCATTGAGTTTTTCATATTTTACCTTATGGTATTGAATTTAATGTTTTTCCTGGAATGCGCATAAATCGCATGATCTGAATAAAGTCTCCTCTATTGATACAAAAAAAAAGTTAAAACATAAGCCCTATATAAAATAACAATGCATTATTTGTTGTAATTTATAGACAACTTCTAATAAGTTACTTATTTAATAGGTATATACTTATTAAATAGTTTCTTGGATATTACGTAAGATATCTTTTTAGTGGTTTTCCATAGAAAGACTTAAAAAGTGCTGTGAATTTCTTTGAACTCTAAAAATAAATAACATCAAACTGTGTCTGTTATTTACCAAAACAGGTATAAATTCTACAAATACACGAAGCCAAGATGACCGAATTCCCTTTGGCCACATGTAGTTTGAATTCGCAAGGTTTAATACTTTTATAACTTTTTTAATTTTAAAACTAGTTCTTAAGAACACACATGGAACAACTTTTAACATTATAAATGCAAAAAAATCCCAATAAAACAAACTATTATTATCCATAAAGTATTATAATTAAATCTTTATTCTAACAGTTATGTTCTTTAAAAGATATTTTGTAATCGAAAAATGAATATTAATTTTGTATATGAAAAGCGAAAATAATAGTATCTTAATTAAAGCTCACCAGAAAAGAAATCACTGCCAAACTACACTTAACTATTGTTCCAATAGAAAAATACCAATAAACTTATTGCTTAATTTAAAGAAATACCCTTCAATATAAATCACTACAAACATTAAATCAAATTAAGTTTAAACTCCTCCTAAAGAATATGCAACTTAAGTAAACTCCTTTAAAGCGTAAATCAGTACAAACTTTAAACTCAAGCAGCAGCAAAGTGCTTCAAATCTGAAAAGCAGCTTGACAGCTTCTGGTACGCCCAGCTTCCAATAACTTAAATGGGTGACAAATAGCAGTTTGCTTAAAAGTGAGAACAGAAACTATTCAACACAGATCGTCAAAATTACTAATAAATCACTGATCATAGACCCCTTTTATGAATCACTGGCTCCCCAGTAACACGAACTCTCGTTATGACTCGAGATATAAATTTCAGTTTGGTTCAGGGCTCGGGGAGCTGTAAAATGTAAAAAAATAAAAGACGCGTGCAGCTAAATAAAAATTTCGGAAATGCCGGGCTTTATTTATTGCCGTCTCCCCACAGCTAAAGAGAGGGTGGAGTTTGAATGCGGCGATTGTACCGAAATGCGTCATTTAACTTTAATTTTGGATTGTTTAGACTGGGATTGTGTGGGAGTTTGTGTTTATTCTTTTAGGGCTTTACAGGGAAAAACGATTAGAGTCCACATTTTGTTTAAATCGAGATCTTAACGCCTTTAGAATTTTGTGGTTTTTTTTTGTACCAACACTGTAAAAAAATGTACTTAAAAATGAGTATTTGAACATACTCGTTTTTATTTGAGTACACCCCAGCAAAAAATGTCAGCATAAAACCTCCATCAAAATGTTGAAATTGAAGGTTTTATGCAGGAAAACTGCAGTTTTTTTTGAAGATCTATAAAATTAAAGGTTTTTGTTTCAATGTCCTTCATAAAAACTGCAAAAAACCTTCATAAAAACCTGCAAGAAACCTTCAATTTTTAATCATGCAGATATTTTAAAGGTTTTATGCAGGAAAATTAAAAACTTCAAAAAAACTGCAGTTTTATGTTTCAATATCCTTTAAAACAATCAAAAAACCTTCAATTTGACAATTTTGATGAAGGTTTCATGCCGACTTTTTTTGCTGGGACTTGCACCGTAAATGAGTGAAGACGTACTCAAATTTAAGTAATGGTATTTTCTCAAAAATGAGCAGTGTGAATCTCAGTGTGCTAATTTCAGATTCTGTTTAAACCATCTTAACAAAGTGACCTAACAAACTTAAAATAGGTGTTCAGAAGATGGTTTTCCACATCATTTGAGGTCGATTGCTTAAATGGAAACTGAATTATTACACCTCAATTATCTTACTTCCCATTCTTTTGGCACACCTTTTTAACATTTCTTATGTTTATAACTTTTTCACGTCGCCCTGGTAGTATTACGGATAAGGTACTGGACTGCGATTCCTTAGGATATGGGTTCTATTCCAGGTAAGTCTTGGTTGTAATTGTTGATACTTATTGAAAGAGGTTTATGAAGGCAGCCTACGTAGGCAAACAACTGCTCTTTTAATTCATTTTTACTCTGTGTAGTAATTTTTGAGAACATGTCTTTTTCAAAAATAAAACTTATGTATTCGGAGCATTGATAAGCATCGAATGTACTCAAAAAAAGAGTACATTTTACTTACTTATGAGTTCCTATTTTTAACTGTGAAGTTGAAAAATGGGAAAACGGTGATTGTGTATCAAAATAAACGTGAAAAATTCAAAATGCTGTCTATGACTGTGATGTGAAACTTTGTCTTGTGTTTTCTGAAAACACTGTTAAAAATATATTCTCATATTTAGCGAAATTTTTGTCATTTTTGACGAAACAGGTGCTTACCATATGTTCCAATTAAATATTTCGTCAAACTGAGGAACGTTTTTTTAACAAAATTTATTTCGTCAAAAATGAGGACGATTTTAAACAATATAATTATTTAATATCGACAAAAATGTGTAGAAAAATAATCAATATTTACAAAATCGGATTTTGAGACCCTAAACAAGCATTTATTATCTAATGCTAGATTTGCATTTATAACTTATTAGAAAATGCAGCAAACTAATTAACAGCCATATTTCATTTCAACTAAAGACGACAATTCAATGTCGATACAAATAAACCCAAAATAAAAACAACACTGGACCCTCTTACATTTCGTAGTTTATAGCGAAACAATTCAAGATAGAACTAGAATCTATACCGGGAAATTTCTTTTTAACGCCATACAATCAACCGAAGACTATAGCTTTCCTGTTTTAATGCGCCGAAATCTGTAAATAATATTTCACTCTGACGTCTCCTCTGTGTCTTTTTTATTTCTTTTGATTCCATACATCCCTTTGCTTTGTCCTCAAAAATATATAAAAAAAACGATTCGCCTAGCATTTTGAAGCCACTTTGAGAACGATTCCAACAACGAATGGGGAAACTTTTCTTTGTTCCTTGTAAGGCGAGAAATAATTCATACCATCGCATTTCACGAAATGTCAAATGTCTTTCGCCCTTTTAATATCTTATTCCTCTTAGAAGCATAAATATTGCGTAATCTTTTCTATGTTTAGAGACAATAATCCTGAACAATACATGATTTTGTATGATCAATGCAATAGTTATAACAGTATGAGTAATTTTAATGAAACATATATTGTATAAATATAGAGTAATCTAAAAAGGCATTTAAAAAAAGTCCAATGTCTCACGTCCCTTTAATATCTCATTTCTTTTAGAAACATAAATAACGTTTTCAATGGAAATTGAATATGTTTAGAGACAATAATCCTGAACAATACATGATTTTGTATGATCAATGCAATAGTTATAACAGTATGAGTTATTTTAATTAAACATATATTGTATAAATATAGAGTAATCTAAAAAGGCAATTAAAAAAAGTCCAATGTCTCACGTCCATTTAATATCTTATTTCTTCTAGCAACATAAATATTGCATAATGTTTTCAAGGGAAATTGAATACGTTTAGAGAAAATAATATCGAGCATTGCATGAATTTTCTTAATAAATGTAATAGTTAAATGGTATTGTTTATTTTAATAAAACAAAACTATATTGTATAAATAATGAGTAATACAAAAATTGCAAAAATATTTACTAAATTAGGAGTTGCATTAACTTGGCAAAAAAAAGTAAAAGTAACTAACACAATATTGATCATTCCCATAATCATAAATTTTAAACTCAATTAAAATGGAACATTTTTTCGTTAAGAATGACGTATCTATATGAGGGTTCGGGGTCCCAACATCGCAGGGCAAAACATTGTCTGGACAAATCATCGAGTCGAAAATCTCGCACGCGCAATTGACTAACATTTTTCCAATAATATATGTTTGCCATTTGAACAATGCTTACAAACCATCTTTATATCTATTATTATTTTCATTAGAATGCTTAGAAATGCTTTTTCAGTTTTTATTCATAGAGTCAACACATTGAAATTGCAAAAATGATATTTTAACATTTTGAAACGGTGATCAGTAGTTAATAGATTGGTCTTTTCTCTATTGAGCTACAGAAATTTTGACATGTTTTTTTATTTAGGTTAATACAGTAGAACTCCAATAATCCGAACTCCAGTTATCCGGATCAAATAAAGAAGATCACCAATTCTCCGAATCGCTTTGAGAAAAAGAATGAAATCACTAAAATCTACATTTTAAAAGTTTCTTAACGGTGAATGATATTTTTTAATAGTCATTAAATTACATTACATACTAAAGCAATTTTTTTTATTTACTAAAAAATAACCTTATTTGTGAATTATTCGATTATCCGAATATTCGATTATCCGGATATTTGATTATCCGGATATTCGAATATCCGGATATTCGATTGTCCGGATGAGATCTGGTCCCAATTTATCTGGATGACTGGAGTTCTAATGTATTTATATAAATAAAATCTAAGACTAAGATCTATTGTTATAAAGTAAAATACAAAATGTGAAAATACCATTTGAGTGTCCATGAAACCGGGAATTTACCAGTTATCGATGTATCAGCAGTATATAGACAAACACTCAACATAAAATAGTAGGTCATTGTCTTGTATCACTTTAGGTATACATTCTCTACACATTCTCTGTCGAAATCGTCAACCTATCAGAGTGTTACATTTTTTTTTCAAGCAATCCTCGAAACTCGCTCATCGCAAAAGTCATCACCATGAAAGAAGAAGCATTTGCAGAAGATCTTTCAATATGATTTCAAGTCGAGACTTCTCAAGAGGGGTGAGCTGTTAAGATAAATGGCAGATCATCGATGGGTTTCTTTTTTCTGTCACCCCGAAATCTTTATGCGATTGGCTCATAAGGAGAGATTACGAAAAATCGACATCGGAATTAGATTCCGTAATAGGGAGACTTATAGTTTACGTTCGTAGTTCTTAAATGAGGTGATTTAATGTCGAAAGCGAATTTGTTTTCGAAATTGATTCAAAATTAGGGGGGGGGGGGGGGCTTAGAAATTGTAATGAGAAATACCAAGTATGTAAATGTCTATGATGTAGTATCTGTTGTTTGATTGTAGACCGTGCAGATTTTAAATAAAACATGAAATATATCAAACGTCAAAATTTACATTAACAGGTTCAGTTTGAATTTTGAAATATTTTCTTTGAAAATTTGTCTTTTAAAATATGATGAGATATGGTAATTTAAGAAGATCAAATTTTTTTTTTAGAAAATTAAAATTAAAATATAATTTTTTTTCTCAATCCCAAATCGTTCAATTTTACTTTTATTTTCTTCATAACCTATTCAAAATACACTTTAAAATATATGAAAACGATATTTATTTATTAAAAATTATACAATATTTAATACTCCTCTTTTCGAAGACATGCTTGTAAAACATCAGCAATATCTCAGTGTTGCTAGATTCTAAACTAAAAAATTTGAATAAAAGATTCTACTACAGAAAGTAATTAATTAATTAGTACAAAAGGTAGGAAATTAGTTTAAGCTGTTGGTTAAGTGTGGAGGTCGAAAGTTGATGCCTGGTATACCGGACACCAAGTCTAAAGTATTTAAACGATTTTATTGTAAAATTATCAACATTCTTAACCTTCAATGCACACATTTTTTCTTGTTCTCCTTGAAAAAAAATAGTGTTCACGCAAAATACCTTCCAAAAATCTGAAAAAATATTTTTTAAATATTTGACAAACCAGCCCATATGAGCACTGGATGGGTTTGTGTTTGAAGAGGCGTAGTAAAATTACACAACAAACAAAATAACGTTGTTGAAAGTTATTCAAATTAAGTTTCATGTATTATTGGATAGACTAAAATTTTAGTGAGGACTTCAACGGTTTTATATGACAAAAAGGAAAAGTGTTATACGTGACATAAACCTGTTTCAATGTGACTTTTCAAACCAAATGCTCTCGTTCTTGATATGTGCTAGAAATTGTTAGCAAAAAGCAAACTAAAGGTGGCCAGGTGTTTAAGGATCAGAAGAAATGCTGTCCAATTAAGGTTGGTTTTGTTTTAACCAGTTTTAGATGGTATTTTCGGGTTTGGGTATTCTGAGATTTATCATGCAGTTAAAAGTTGATAATCTATTATGATAGACTTTTTAATTGTCTAATAAAATGTCATTGTAGGCATCACACACAATTTTTTGTAAAAATAGTACCTCATTAAATAAATTATGTAAAAGCTAAAACACCGCCTCTTACTTTTACAAATTCGACAATCGACAAATATATATATATAGTTTAAAATTTTCATTTATATCTTAATAAATAATATATTATTTATTAAGATATAAATAAGAATTGCAAACAAAATTTGTTTTTTATTTTATCAAAAGAAACACGTAAAAATTCTTTTCTCACCATCATTTTAAATTTTTATATCTTGCCAGAAATTAGGTTTATTTTTTGTTTTGTTGTGTATTGCGAAATTTTGTTTGATCTCACTTAAAGATTAATTTAAATTTTTAAAAATAAATCGGTCGAGTTTTTGTTTACCTGATATCGGTAACGTAAACAAATTGCTTTTTTAATGTTTAATTGTGACACCCAAGATTAAACAAAATCGCTCGGGGTGATTTGTTTACATATATTGTTACTCAACCTATATACAAATATCTTTTTTTTATCACCTTGTAAGAAAAATATATAATACTAGTTGTTGATATTAGGCTATAATAAAATTTTACTTAATATTTAGGAAACAGCTCCAGAATCTCGTGGTGTAATTAATTCAATAAGTTTACTATATTTTAATAGATTTGTATATTATTTCATATAATATGAAATACAATTTATTTTAATATAATGATAAAATAAAATTCCACTAAAAAAATCATTGTATAAATTTAAAATTACTTGATTTAGTTCATTTAATTTTAAATCTAAAATAATGAAAAGTACAAAAAAAAATATTTTTTAATAAAATGTTTTCCCAACTACACATATACTTTCTTCAAGAAGTCTCATGTACTTTTATTTCAATCACTTCCAATCCTTCTAATTCGTATTTGTATTCAACAAAATTCCAAACCGAACATTGACTACAAATTGGATGAAAACCGCTTTTATTGCCCGTTTTTTTCATCTAATCGTACATCATTTCCCCCCTTCCAATTTCTCGCCTTTTCCCCATTTTTCCCCATCGATGAAACCCAACTATGAAACTGAAAACGGGTAACAATAACCTAACTAGATTCTCTTACTGATTTAAGCAATCATAGAACAGCCGAATTCGATACCAAATGCTTCGAAATCGCTTCTTTTCATCTGGCATAAATTATAAAATTTAATTCGATTGAGGAAATGATTTTCTTAGGGTATTTATTGAGATGTTTTTACTGAACGATTGCGTTTCAAAAAAAGATATGAAAAGGAGAAAAAATTTGATAATTCAAGAACAAATTTTGAATAAGCAATTGTCATTAAACATGCAAAAGAGATCCAAAAAATCTTTATTTTGCCGTCTTCAAAATATGGCTAAATGTGTTGATTGGTTATATAATTTCAAATACAATCTCGTGTACAATAATATCTGAATAGTTAAGGCCATATAGTTTAGTTATAATGAACATTCAAGTCTTCCCAGGATTAGAAAACAGCCCCTTTTGCATAAAAAAACATAATGCTGTCTCTCAAACACAATTATAATTTGTAAAGTTCAAAAATATTGTTTAATATTGCTTAAGAATTTGTATATTAAACTCCAGTATGCTATAAATTAATAAATATATCCCTGTCGATATATTCTAACATTTTCATAGTGGCATTAAAGGTTTCCTCTTAGATCGTTTTTTTATTTTTAATCATATATATTTTAGATTAAAAAGATTCAGTTTATATTATAATTTTGGCAGCGTATTTAATAGCTACGACAACTAATTAAATACATCACTATATACTTCCGTTTCGTATGGATTTACCGAGCGATTATAGTAGAACTCCAATAATCCGAACTCCAGTTATCCGGATCAAACAAAGCAGATCATCAATTGTCCGTATCGCTTTGAAAAAAAAAATGAAATCACTAAAATTAACATTTTAAAAGTTTCTTATCGGTGAATGACATCGGTGAATCACTACATACTTCCGTTTCGAACACTACATACTTCCGTTCAATCACTACATACTTCCGTTCAATCACTACATACTTCCGTTCAATCACTACATACTCAATCACTACATACTCAATCACTACATACTTCCGTTTCGTATGGATTTACCAAGCGATTACAGTAGAACTCCAATAATCCGAACTCCAGTTATCCGGATCAAACAAAGCAGATCGTCAATTATCCGTATCGCTTTGGAAAAAAAATGAAATCACTAAAATCCACCTTTTAGAAGTTTCTTATCGGTGAATGATATTTTTTAATAGTCATTAAATTACATTACACAACTAAAGCAAAATTTGTTTATTTACTAAAAAATAATCTTTTTTGTGAATTATTCAATTATCCGGATATTCGATTATCCGGATGGGATCTGTTCCCAATTTATCTGGATAACTGGGGTTGTAATGTATTTATATTAAAAAATGTTTTATACCTTATAACCCAAACTGAACGACGTTTCACGTCAAAACGCAACCACAAGTTATTAAAGACACCCCATTACCTAAAAGTAACACGGTCCAAAGACTTTCCCAGTGCATGACACTCAAACTCATTGTCGAAAAGAAATATACTACCGTTAAAAAAACCTTGAAATATTTCAGTTATTTCTCACTTTGGCAGTAATTTCTTTTCAAGCCCTTCAACAACTCATTGGAGACTAGACCTAAACGCTGAACTTCCCCCCACCTGAGTATTGAAAGTATATTTCATACCCGAATACCGGGTCAGAAAAAGAATAAAGGCCTTCGAGTTTGAGTAATACCGATTCATCGAAGGGGGAGTCCCCTTCGTTAGGCTTGCAGGCCCCATTGTTCCCCCACTTTTCACACTTAAATAACTCCCCCTTTTCTTTCTTCATTCCATCCCTCAAGCCAGAAAGAGGGATGGTCGGATTTATACCGAGAGTGGGTGGTATAGGAAATTCAATAGCATTCCCCTAAGGCGTGTTTCATTTGAGAATGCTTAGAAGTAGATATTGAGCTGATAAATAGGAAAACTTAGTAACTGACTTAAAGTACTGAGCAGTCAAATTAGTACTTAATATATTAATACTCAACATGCTAGTATTTTAATATATTAGTACTAAACATACTAGTACTTAATATGGTATTAGTACTTAATATGGTATTAGTACTTAATATGGTATTAGTACTTAATATGGTATTAGTACTTAATATGGTATTAGTACTAAATATTGTATTAGTACTTAATATGGTATTAGTACTTATTATGGTATTAGTACTTAATATGGTATTAGTACTAGCACTTACTATGTTAATATGGTATTAGTACTAGCACTTAATATGTTAATATTGTATTAGTACTAGCACTTAATATGTTAATATTTAATATACTAGTACTTATTATATCAGTGTTTAATAAACTCTCTAGCTTTACATACCGATGGCTAAAAGCACAATTATTGTATGTCCACTTCACTTTCGGAAAACGAAAAAAGAAAATTTTGAACTTGGACCTTTTTCGAACTTAAGCCGAACCTGCACCACAAAATTATTATTTGCAAGTTTAATACAATATATGTGCAGAAGGAAATCTATACTACACCTTTACCTTGATACCAATATCCTCATTTGAACAAAAAAAGGAATATACAATGATGGTGCTTTTTTGAATCGATATAGTAATTAATTTATATGTGGAGTAAATTTTAAAAATCGTGTTTAGTACAAATTAAATTCAAAATTTATATACTGATGTCTACTACTTTTGCAATTATTCCAGCATTAAAAACTTCTCGGATTTTGCATCCAACATTGCATAAAAATTTAATCGGTTTTTTTGCCATACATATATTTTTCGAAATTTATATATATATGTAATGCATTGTGTGTATAGTTCGTGTGTATGAAATAAAATATCAAAATACTTTTCTAAAATGAGCTTTAACTTAATACTGGATGATTTTATAGTACTATACAAAGATATTATTTTAAAAATGATATATGTTATAATTTAATGTTATTTTATAGCACTTAATAATACGTGTTGTAAATTTTAATAATTGTTATATTTTATTTCCATATTCCATAATGATATATCAATACATTATTTCTCATGTTATATTATCCTAAAATAAGTTACCAGTATTTCTTACATAAGTAAAAAATAGGTTTTGTAAAAACATTATATTTAAAATTATTAAAAATATATTGATCTATCATCAATATGTATTAAAAACAAATTTATTAAATATTGCAAACATTTAATTGCTACATTTCTTAACATGTACTGTTGTAATGCAAAATGATACTGTTGTAATGCAAAATAATTGGTGTAGTTAACACACTGTTCCAAAGGATGATCTATTAAGAACAAATTGCAAATATTGTTGTAATGATTAAAAATCTTTATATTTTGCTATTATTAAAGCAATTGTAACATATAATTTTAATAATGGAAATTTTTTCAGATCCCAAAATAATCCGTATTATTGTCTAAAAAATTATAAATATAGACCAATCTACGCTTATCTACTCCGTACATTAAAAAAATCTTAGCTCCTCTCAGTGATAACAAAGTTTTAAAAATATTTTCAAAAAGGTTTTGTGTTTTAGTAAGTATTTTAATGTGATGATTTAATGAAAAGCAAAGAGTGCTAAATTTGAGCAAGGGAAAGTTAAGCAAAAGGACGACGCGTATCTCAGTTTGTTGGCGGCCCCTGTAGCGGAATTTCTTAGTGAAGCGGAAGAGCCTATCGGAGGATGGGGAGGAATGGGGCAAATAAAGAATGCCAGCTGTCGCCTTCTACCACTGAAGGGGTCACGAGACACGTCACTCTCGCACTTACAACCCTTTCCACGAGACTACTAATGAAAAAAAACTACGATAATGATGCAATAACGCCAATAATGATAAAAACTACAATATATATACGTGATAATTGCAACAGTGATACTTGTAACTAAAATTCTAACAAAAACGATAATTATAACAAAAGTGACATTTGTAAAAACAATAACAATATAATTATACGATGATTAATGAATTATATATTGATACGATTATTAAATAAAAACAAAAACGATACTTATCAAAACAAAAACTATCATTATTAAAACAAAAACTATCATTATCCAAACAAAAACTTTCATTATCTAAACAAAAACTATCAATATAAAAACAAAAACGATCATTATCAAAACAAAACGATCATTATAAAAATAATAACGATAATTAATAAAACAATATATATAAAAACGATAATTATAAAAAACAAGAACGACAATTATTACAAAAACGAGAACAATCACGTCGAATATGAAAACGATAAGCGCATTTATATTAAAAATCTATGCTTTGAACATTTAATCTGAGTTGGATAAGGAAATATTCGCCCTAGTGCTTGAACGAATATTGTGACACGGTGCTAAAATGGGAAGTGAGCCCCATTCTCGCCCCGGACGTGCTTTGCTTTATTGCAAGATTTTATATTCATCAGCGCCTAATTTCCTGTCAAACAAGACCAAATTTATGTCAATCACGCTATTTTTCAAGAAGTTAGTGACGTCATGGGCCACCCTAAAAGTATAAAATGATGTTTATATCCCTATGTAGATGGCTTAAAATACGTTTCACTTTAAAACCGCATTTTATTTAGCTCGGGAAGACTACAAAATGTTTAAAAATACTGAAAACTCGATTCGATGTTTTAAAATAATATTTTTTTTCATCTGCAGAAAATAGCTAAGTGCTGCAAATATAAATATATAAATGAAATTAACTAATAAATAAATGAAATATATAAATAAACAGAGAAAATAATCAAATGGAGCAACTTAACAGACAAAAATAATTGCATAAACAAATAAAGGTACGATAAAAAAAAATGAAACACATAACAGTTCGAAATATTTTAAAGTGAAATTGATACGAAAAATAAAGCAAAAATACTGTATGTGGAAGTATTTAATAGCTACTTGGCAAGTAACGCCTATATGCTTCCGCTTTTACGTTGGCAGTAGTCAAAATAAGTAAAACTGCGTAACATTCGTTTTTATATTATGACATCCGTTTTTTTTATATTACAATGGAAAGAGAATTATGTTCATTCGTAGGATAAAAAAAACACGAGACTCTCCCAATGCACAAACTAAAATTATATTACCACAATAAAACTTAAATGCCTATCACCATGGATCATTCTAAAATTTACCGTTCCCTTACACTATTTGATGATGCTTTTAGTTCCATGATTTTAGAGAATGCTGTAAGAGTTTAGTGTTTTAGGAGTACTACACAATGTGTTAAAAGCTAGACGTAAAGATGATTCAAATCCCCATGCGTGACAAAAAAAAAGATAGTGTTTATTGTGAAGTCAATACCCTCATAAATTTGAAGAAATTTGTTCTCTGAAAAGATTTGCACCATCTTAAGTAACATCATGCGTACTAAAGTTTTGTAAGACACTTTACTGTTTCTATTTAAATACATTTTATACGCGATCTTAAATTTTATTAGAATCCATAATGTACTCCTTAGTACGCTTAGTACTTTTATTCCAAATGGAATTAAAGATAAATTAGTTTAAATATTTTATACAATATTGGCGCTTTAATAATATTTTTATCTATATTATAAATTTCAGAGCTATTCATTTATCCCGTGAAAACTTCAAATATCTGTAAGTTACATTAAATCAGAACATCCTAAACGGCTCAATGTATTTATTTGAAAGGCGGAAACTTTACTACAAAATAAACTTAATAAAAATACTGTAAAAAGTGCAATACGTCATAATTATATATTTTAAAGGCTAAATAATATTGAGGTCCAGTGCTTTATAATATTTAACAATAAAAATATATAAATAAAAAGTATTCAGTGTATATTCAGTAAATATATTTCTTACCCAAATTTTAAAAAATGTGTGTAAAATTATCAATTTTGTGAAAGAAGTCAATTTGTTTACATCCATTTAATTTAAATCATTAATCTATGAGAACCTACACTACACCGACAGATTTCTCTATAAAGCAAAATAAACATCTTCGCTACTATGCGTTACATGCACTTTGAGCTTCAAATGAACTAATGTACATTTACAATTAATCTACATATTAATAATCTACATATTAATAATCAACATATTAATAATCTACATATTAATAATCAACATATTAATAATCTACATATTAATAATCAACATATTAATAATCAACATATTAATAATCTACATATTAATAATCAATATATTAATAATCTACATATAATTTATCAGCATATTAATAATCAACATATTAATAATCTACATATTAATAATCTACATATAATTTATCAGCATATTAATAATCAACATATTAATAATCTACATATTAATAGTCATTGACATTTTAATATATTGTTATTCAGACATATCTATAATTTCTTAATAGCTTAATAGTAATCAACGAATAGCATAGCCTACATACGGTACTATAAATTTAAACTTTATATTATCTACCTAACACCACAGTTTTATGAATTTCGTTTCTTAACACAATCCACGCGAAATTCTGTTAATCAAACCGTCATAGTAAACACAGTTTTCAAACTCTGTCAATCTCAGGTCAAATCTGTTCGGTCCCACTACCGAAAAAAAACGTATAAATTGAAAAGTAAACAAGATATAGAAAGTAAAATCCCCGCCACACCAACATATATCGGAATATTTTTAGAAAGAAATATTTTATCAATATATATATACACTCAGCAGCACATATTCTATTGGTGTTAGCTTCAATAGCAGCCGTCAAACCGTCCTGTCTCTATCAGCAAACTCAAAATTCCGAAACTCTAATATTCAAATATTTTTCCTCAAAAAATTTGAGTTCCCCCTCTAGGCTTTAGTTTGTGTGATGTTCTTCTTTATGCATCTTCTTTTCCGTCTGAATTCCCTTACTAAACACACATAGACATTTGATTCGCATAGCCCAAGGGCACACCATATCTTTTCCGCATGTCAAACCGGATGTTGATAGCCTCCATTTTTGGCCTCATCGGTGACTTTCGTCCATTCTAATTGTTTGTCATTTTTCGAATAAATATTATTGGGTTTTGTATAGTACATTTTTCATATGTCAATATTCTTTCAATTTAAATAACTTAAAAAAATTGCCCCATAGTAGAAAAAAATATTAAAAAGTTTTTAATTTTTTTTTATACCACTTATGTAAATAATATAAATACAAGAAAATTTTAACTTTAAAAATTAGTATTTATTTTTAACGTAGGGAGAAATATTTAATCGCTTATTTTGTGATCGTCACTTTTTTTGCCGGGATACAAATACATAGAACAAAGAGTCGTTAGAAAATCAATTACTCACCATACAAGAAATCAATTAGCATATACTTTAAAATCATATCGTTTAAAAGTAATATTAACGCCTTAATAAATTAAATTAAAATAATTATTATTGTGTAAAATAACTTTCACTAACTATAGTTTAATTTTTCTACAAATAAAATATAGTTGAAACTAAAGGAATTGTTTTCTAGGGAATGGTTCGATTTTTATGTAATAACATAAATTTAGAATACAATAATCATGTTCTATTCATTATTTTCGCGCCTTACTTTCCATACTCTATTCCAAAATAATAAACACCGAATTATGAAATGAGATGGCAGCACCGCCTTTACTAAAATTAGAATATTCGATTTAAATTACTTCGATAGCGTATATGATTTAGTAATATAGAGAAATATGAAAGACTTATTTTCAGATTTTTAACTGTTTTAGATATCTTTGACGGGAAAAGGAATGTGATAAACTAATGTTTTCTTATACATTTGTTTACAAAAGTTTAATGTAATGTCAGAAACACATATAACAGACTTGGAAACTTTTTCAAAAGTAACACTGTCACTAAATTTCAAATATTTAATTTTAAGTAATCAAAATGATTTCATTTTAAAGTGAAAATGAATCATTTGGAATCAAATAAATGTAATTTATAATGCTTATATAGATATTTATTTATACAGTAAAGCTAAAACATAAGAAAGGCTCTTTAATAAAATATAGGTAATTATATAAGTATTTTATTTTTCTGTGTGTGTGGTGTTGAATGTTTGCACATTAGCTGTGTAAATGATTTCATCAAACTATTTTAATTACAGTGCCATACATTTCATTTTTTTTAAGTTCTGCTAAAACGGCTGAAATAATTAGTGTAGTTATTATTCTTTTTCTTTTAATTTGAGTTTGAAAACACTAACATGAAAATTTTTATCACATTTTCTTTCGCTAATATATTTTTTTTACATAAATACCCTTCTCTCTACCATTCAAATATTAATTTTTAAATAAAACTTTTCAATATGCATCATATATTTCGTCATAAAAAGCTAAGATGACAATTTTCAAGGCATTCACAAGTCACAAAACTCTTTCCTAAAATCGAAAACAACCGCAGTCTTACACTTTTAAATAAAACCAAAAGAAATTATTGTGCTTTTAAAGCTGTCACTTAAGAGACTTCCTCTAAGTAATAATCTCCAAAGCACTAAAACTACCCCCCACCAAGCACACGAATATTATTATTTTTCGCAAAGAATTCCCCTAAAAACTTCCCCTATTTCCCCCCATATTCCCTGCAACGACCGGAGTGGGGAAATACTGGAATTCAACGATGGGGGAACTCAAGAATCCTATAGTCTGGAACTTAAGAAACTCACGCTCAAGTCCTTCCCCAATATCGCAGGCTTCACAATTGTTCAGCAGGCGCTTTATGGGAAGGTCAGAGAGAAAAAAAATACAGATCGTGGTAAATATTACGTAAAAACTGGAGCTAAGGGTTGGCTGAAATGAATTATTCATGCCAACTCGTCGATATTGGAACTAGAGTAGGCACTAGTCCCGCTGAAACACTGGGAATAGGGGAAGAACTTGCCACAAGGAAACAGGCAGGTCAATTCATGATGTGGCTCAAGTCTGATGCTATAGATTTTATTTCCTAGCATCGAGAATAAGGCCACTTAGTCTTGTGTGAAAAAACATAGCCTAAAGTAACTCAAACCGTTGGGCAAATATTGTGGAACAAAATACTAAATAAACGATAAAATAGCTTTTTAATATCCGAGTGAACGTAAATGAAAACTTGCGATGCGTAGTATTTCATTAATTTAACTATTTTTGTAATTATGTAGTATTAAATAACTTGATCTGATTATCTATACTGTAGACTCTCGTTAACCTACCCTCCCAGAACTATTATGAGATAATCATTTTAACGAAAAGGCGTTGTATTAAGTTAAAAACAGTACTACCCAGCAAAAAAAGTCAGCATGAAACCTTCATAAAAATTGTCAAATTGAAGGTTTTTTTGAAGGTTTCACAAAGGATATTGAAACAAAAAAACTGCAGTTTTTTTTGAAGTTTTCATTTTCCTGCTTAAAACTTTTAATATATCTGCATTTTCCCTTCATGATTAAAAATTGAAGAGTTTTTTGCAGGTTTTTTTATGAAGGGTTTTTACAGTTTTTATGAAGGATACTGAAACATAAATCTTTAATTTTATAGATCTTCAAAATCACTGCAGTTTATCTGCATAAAACCTTCAATTTCTAAATTTTGATGACGGTTTTATGCTGACTTTTTTTGCTGGGTAGTACTTGTGAAATAATCAGCCAATTGGGATGTCAGTGTCAATCGTTATAAGGAATGAATCGCCATATAAACAGATAATTGTAAAGGAAGATGTACTGCATGAAAACAATATCTCTCTCTAATACTTTTATACTGTCTAACATTACAAATATCATTAAAAGCACTAGACTACGAAATGAATTGCGCAAATTATCCTAAAAGTTTTAACCATGCATCACACCACATTATCTAATATCTTAATTATTTAAACACAAAGATATATCCTTTCTTTCGGAACAAGTATCACTTTTAATAAAACATTTACTTACGCTGCGTTGCTCTTAAGAGAAAAGCCACTTATCCATTTTTGTTGAGTAGGCGCCTTACGGTTCAGTTGCCTACAGTTTATGCTTATTCTTATTTTATGCTTCAGTTAGTCAGTTATACCTGATTATTGGCCCTTTTCTTCTAAACAAAAACAATACTCAATTGATATTGGCTGTGTGGCCCAACGTTATTTATACCATTGGTCTAAATACTGTCTAAAGTCAACTACTGTGGTATATCAACAAATTTAGGATTATAAAGAATTTGCTCTACATTTTTTTGCAAAATAATCAGCCAATTGTTGCTGAAATATTTCCAGATATTTATTTTAAAACCATCTACAAATCATTCCAATAGCTTTTACTACACACTCACATGTAAGAAGGTAAATTGGAAAAATGCAAAAGGAAATTTTATACTTATATTTAATCCTCTAATTAAGTTAGGTATCTAATAAAAACTTGACGTTACAATCTCTTACAGAGTACAGAGGCCTCCGTGGCCGAGCTGTTAAGGCGTTCAGCTACTAATCCGAGGATTAGTGGTTCAAACCCGTGCGATGGACTTGACAAAGAAAATTAAAAAAGTAGTGATATTGTGATCGGAGGGTTGCCAGCTTCGCTACAAAAATACTAGAAAAGTCGTCCAGAATATCGGCAAAAATTAACGACGCGTATACGGAACTGGTGCACGACAAATCTGATCGGGGTCCAAAGTCCCGACGTCTATTGAAATCGTTGGGTGCCAGTTCAGGTGTCTTCTCGTCATCTGACCATGGTTCTAAAATAACGAGGTGCATGTATGAATGTGTGTGTGAATGTGTATGTGTTCCCGGGTCTTTCCTTCGAGATAGACCCCGAACCGTCGCCAATAAGCCCACTGTGGAGCTCTAGTGCGACGTTAATTAACCAAACCAAACTTACAGAGTACATACTATGATTTTACCAAGTCTCGTCAAAAAACGAATAATTAGTTCCCGAGATTAATGCAAACAAACAACGAGTCGCCCGCGCCCTAGACGACTATTTTTTAAGTATAATATTTTTTTCAGAACAATACACTCAAATAGCTCCATAAATGAAATAACCAAGACAATGTAAATAAGAAGCAATTACTTTACGACAACATTGTTGAAAAAGAAATCCCCAAAAGTTTTTTTACCATTTTCGGGATTTTTATTGCGGTTTAAAGGGAAATTGCAAACATAAATGTTAGTTCTGTAAAACTTCTTAATAAAGAGTTCTTGACATTAACTTGAAACTCATACTTTTCACAAAAAAATTAACCTTATTTAAGGAGTACAAATCTTTTAATTAAAGATCCTTAAACTCGCGTTGTTCTATCGTTTCCTGTGTAAACTAGGCCTGGTAAATTAAAGATCCTTAAACTCGCGTTGTTCTATCTTTTCCTGTGTAAACTAGGCCTGATAAATTACCCCTATTACAATAAGTTCGTTATGATTTAACGTATTTATTCATTTCATTAAAGATTAATGAAATCTTGTAATTAAACAGGATGGCATTAGGGGATTATAGAATTCGAATGATTGTTTTTAATGATCCTGCGTTAATTGCCGTAAGAGTTTTAATGAAGTTGTGTTAATAATTTCATCATTTTTAATTGAACACATGAAAAATAAAATATAACAAAAGTATTTAATTTGAGGTTAATCTATTACTTACCAAAAAGGTTGCTCTTTATTGAAATTTTTCGAGTTACATTTTTTATTAACAAACCAACTTTAAAGATTGTTTAATTTGCTGATCAATTCTAGTTAATTATATTTATTAACTAATAGTTAATTTTTTATTATGATGCATACATCGAAAAGACGTTTAAAGAAGTTTTATTTATTTTGACAACATTTTCATCTCAATAAATGATAAAAAAAACAATAATCTACTAAAGTATTGAAATGTTTTTAAAATATGAAATAAGAAATTGAAATTATTATATTTGTCGAAATGTTAAACTGCTATATTTAATTAGTAAATTCGTAAATAAATAATAACAAATTAATACACAATAGTACAAATATTAAAATTCTTATATATTTATATTCTATAAAAAAAGCTAAAAGCCATATTAACAAGTTACCAAATTAAAATTCACTTAATGCAGACAAAAGTTTTCTTATAGATATACCAATACGTTTACTTTACAAAAATACGTAAATATATTTATTGCATTAATTTATTACTTTAATAATAACATTATAACATTGGTATGGTTATCACATTGATATGATGTTAAAATATTAAATGTGTGTAACTTTTAAAAAAGTTTCTTTTTTAATAATTAAATACATTTATTTTTCGTTTTAATTACTTTTGTTTAATATTTTAATCCTATTTGTGTGTATATTTATGTGTATTTGAATCATTCATACCCTAGTAGCTACTAATGTCAGAGGTAATGAATCAGAAGTCTGGGGTACTCAGTTATATACAACGTTAAGTTAAAGATCCTCAATTTTATCCTCAATTTTTTTTTTTATCCTCAAAGATCCTCAATTTTACAGCTATTATTTTACGCAAAATAACATATAGGAATGTAAAATTAATAACATCTCGGATTCAAACACAATAATTACGGTTTAAAAATCTCAAAAACTCTATTGGGCGATAAGAAACTTTCTAAAATAACGTATTAACCCCATTTAAATAAAAAAAAATTATTCTAAATAATTCTTCTACTAAGGATTAACCTGTAGCATTTCAGAAATCTAAACGAAACCAAAATAAATAAAATATTTTCTGTTAAACCAAATTATGTCATTAAAAGCCTCGGCGTTTGTAAAGGCATTTAACTGATAAAACAAAAAGATAAAATTTCACGAGATTCTCAAAGTGAGTTTCTCACGATTATTTATACCCACACTCTCTCCTTCCAAAATGGTAATTTGCGCGCGAACATTAAAATTAACAGCCAGTTATCGCCTCTGATGGAATTATAAAGATTTAGAAGAGCTGTTGAAGGAAATTGGATCCGCCAAGTTCACTCTTAATTTGAGGCTATACGATCCAACACACGCATAAATGGAAAATATTTCCATAGTTATACTTTCGTATACTCGTTAACTGGTGTGAATAACTAACACTTCCTATTCATGGTTATTCAAAAATAGCCCATATTAGAAGAGTAATATTTTATAAGGGTAATAGCGTTTCTCATTCGATGTAATTGAAGAATATCCTAAGAGAAGATTTCTAGGTTTATCAAGAAATTGACATTTTGGGAAAATGCTTGAGACTGCGTATGTTTGAGATATTTCTATTCAGTTATTTGTATAGCTCGTTGAGTGCAAAATAAGTTTTCAAAACAATGAATTTTATTGTGAATTCTTGAGTTTTAAATGTATGATGTAATCGTACTGAAATGTTGATTTAGCGGTTATTTAACACACATACGTTGGTTCTATATTTACATCAATATAAAATTTAACCTACTAAATAGTACTCTCTACAAATAGTAACAATTATCATATAGTCGGCTTAGAATGAAATCCAGCTATATTTAAATCACAGATTTAGAGTCAGAATCGGGAGCTGCATGGCAACGGAATCTAAGCAATACACTTATAAATCTGGAATTGTTTAAACAAGAAATCACACTACCTGACCTTGAACTCCGTCGCCAAGCAGTTTGCTATTCGGACGCAGTATCTGTTGCTTAAATATAGCTGGTTTTCATTCTAAGCCGATGATACATCTAAATTTATTAAATATACATTTTAAGCTAATATTGTTAAATGGGTTTTTGCGAATGAAAGTAGCTTAATAATATATTGAATTTTAAACAAAATTTAATTTGGGAAAAAAGTACTTTTTAAAGAAATTTAAGCTTATTGTATGATTTATTGGTTTTAATAGATTTTGTAGCAGTAGATATGATATCTCAAATAAGGCTAAAAGTTTAACGTGAAATTTGTGTGCAGAATTCTTAAACAGTAATCAGGCCACAACATGTATTATATCCAACGAATCATATACATAGGTATAGACTCATATATGGATAACTCAGAAATGTAGTTTAAAATATGTGTGGAAAAGTCTACAAAGCAATAGGACTATAACCTTTTATAAAGATTTATAGTATTACAATAAATTCAACAGCTTAACGTTAGATTTGTGCAGATGACTTACTATATTAGACTACAGCGAATTACCCCACATACTACTAATGGCTTAAATGGATAATACAGAATAAGCGTGGGCCTTAAACAAAATTCCGTTTATTTTTCTTTAAATCGTATAATTGTTTGTGATAAATTGAAGATTCAACAATTATTTATCACCTGAGAATCATTTAATAAATTCTAAATATAATTTCATATCAAATTATGCTCTGGAAGTTGAAAAAAACGGGGGTATTATATTTCCCCTTACTATGAATAAATCATGTAATAAAAATTAAAATCGGAATAACATGAAGGAATTAAATCGGTCGAGTAATTTTATAAAATAAAATACCAAAACAGTTTCATTTTATCATAACTATACGAATAAAATGGAATTTTATTCATATCTATTACCTAAAAAGGTATCCTTTTTAGGTAAGAGATAGACAAACAAGGTGATTTATTACCTAAAAAGGTATGCGTTTTAGATAAGAGATAGACAAACAATCTATTACCTAAAAAGGTAGGCTTTTCTTGATATATTGACCTAAATGGCTATAATGTGTACAATGTGCTAAGCTATAATATGAGCTGTTTGAAAGTACACAATGTAAGTTTTATGTGCAGAAGACTAAGTATCTCTACGTTCTTCTACAATGAATAATCACGCATAACACTAATCGCATAAACGGCAAACAATCGAATATCTTCAGGGCTGTATGTAGAAAAAGGTTTAAGGTAGCCACTTGACGATAGTTTGGCAAGGAGCGTCGCACCTCCCACGAGGCCTTCTGCGGTTGGACGAGAATAGATTGTTGTGAAGGCTGGAAGTAAGAAAGTAATAAGCGGAAGCCTTTTATTACACCTTTTCCTTCCCTTTATCGAGCTGTTCCGGCAAATAGTCCGGCACACGCCGGATAATGGGCTTCCTATCCCCGGACTATAAATCAAGCCCTGATAAGCCGCACCCCTTGACACCCATTCCGTTGCAACTCGGCTGCCACGGAATGGAAAATCCGGGATCTCTTTTCAGTTATTAGTAAATGAAATGAACTTCAATGAGATACCACGATTAGGGGCTTTGTTTTCTGCGCGCGCGCTTTCGTTTAGAAAGATTTAAGAAATTTATTGCTTGGAAGTTAACGCCCATAGTTCGATTTTTCTCGGTATCCATTATGAGGATATATTCGGGATTAGCAATGGTTTTTCGACATACCCTCTCAGAAACAACGCTCATTTTTGAGAATTCGGCGTTCAAAGATAATTTTGTTATATTTGACAACCGTTTCGTCATTGACTCTTGTGACTTTTGACGAAATAAGAATTCTCAAATTTTGAACGAAATTTATTCACTCAGATGCCTTTTCGACCCTTTTCTGGGTCATCAGCTCATGTTTGGTTTTTATACTTATATTGTCAGAATTCAATCCAGTCTTCTTGACAGAGTGGATAGAGCGTTAGACTGTAGAAAAAGATGTCGTTGTTCGAGGCAGTTCGTCGATATTGAATTATTATATTATTTAAAGTCGTCCTCATTTCTAACGAAATAAAATTCGTTTAAAAAACGACAAAATTAATTTCCTTTAGTTTGACGAAATATTTAATCGGAGAATACATCAGGCGTCTGTTTCGTCAAAAATAACAAATGTTTCGTCAAAGTTAAAATATTAAAATGTATTTTTAACTGTGAATAGGTTGGTATTTCACAAACCAAAATAAGTCTTCGATAAAAATCAGATTATCTTGCGAGTTAATAACAATTTTTTTATTCAAAATATTTTTTATTCTTGAAAACGGAAATCTGTTACTAAACGAAATTACCTGTGAAGATTTTACTAGTTGTTATTTACTTTTTATCCTATAAAACCAACACGATTATAATTCAAAAAATGCAAATATATGTCGTCGAATTGACAAAATCTAAAAGTATGTCGAGTCGGTTAAAGTTCCTGTGAAGGAACAAAAAGGATGATTGAGAGTCAAAATCAATTCTCCTAATTCATGCAGAATTTCACTTTGAAACTATTTCATTGTTATTAAGTGACACATTAGCTCTTCCCCTATTTTTTTTAATACTTAATTTTATGCTCAAGCATTAAACTCTTTGTAACAGAATATGATTATTACATTAAAAAAGTTTCAAAATAATTCTATAAATTAAAAAATATGTTATATTGTAAAGTTTAGAATTTTTACATATATTACGACTATTTAGCATTGTGACTAAATTAAAACAACCAATTATTTGTCATAAAGCATCCTCAAATATATAAATGAAGCATCTATTTCTTGAGTAGATTGTTTTTGTAATAAATGTAATGTATTGTGTAAGGTGGAACAATCATTATGCAGTTTTATAGGAGGTTACAACACCTACTTTCAAAACTCATAACACACACAGCCAGAAAATAAAATATACTGTTTAGCACTTTTTATAAGAAAATATATATAAAGAACTGCTCTCAGAAATAAAGAGCCACTAAATAAAGGTACAAAACGTTTTAAGTAACAATAAAAAGTAGATATGGGAAAGCGCTGAATCGATCCCTACATACAGGTTAAAAAGCAAACATTTAAATTAGTAAACAATAATTTAAATTAAAAAACACAAGAGAAACAACCCATGCTATAACAGTCAAGAACTCTAAGTACTTTTCCCTCAGGCATTATGTATATATTATTAAACTAAAAAAAGTTAAAAGTAATAGTCACAACAACAAAAAATCCCATTTTTCAATATATCGTTAGATATGAGAAAATATACGTAAAAATACACACAAGTCACACGCTTTGAAATCAAACTTTCCTTCATATTTCTTTTCTAAATGTTGTGGCTTTAGAATCTTCTGCGACATTTTCAATTTGTGTTATTTTTCTTCTATATTTTACTCAATTTGCTTGGAATTGTAAGTGGCAAAACGGTGGGAAAACTTTCGATAACTTTCGATTGAGCTGCTAAACGAAAACTCTCATCTTAAGAAGAAAGATTAACGTCTAAAGAACTAATTAGAGTTCTCTTCCAGGGGTTGGCAACAGGATCAATACTCTTTAATTAACCTTACACTGATTTAGATTAAGGTTTTCATCTCTTAATGAAAATTTCTTCTTTTTTGTTTGTTTAACGCTTTACATCTTCTTTCTTTTGCTTCGTTTTTTTTCTCTTTTATTTACTTTACAAAGAGTAATCTTCTGTATATGTATCCCAAAGAATAATAAACCTGTTTTTTTAACTTAAAGTTTTGGTTGAAAACATTCGAATTGATGATTCATTTGAATATAGAATCTGAATTTGAATGAACTAAACATTGTAACAAAATATTTTTTTAATTGTATAAGACTTAATTACGCCTCAGTATGTATCAGCGTTTTAATATTGTTTAATAATTAATATATTTTTCTTTTAAAATATTGATTTTTAAAATTTAGAGTTTTTCAACTTAATTACATAAATAAGACGATATTTTGGAGTAAACACTAAATAAATTGTTTAATAAAAGATCTCGTATTTTCGGATCTTACAAGTAAAATGGAAAATATGAATTATAGCATTTTTTACTTTGAAAAATTACATTGTTTTAAATTTCAGGTAAATTTGACTATTACTTATTTAAGAATCGTTAACATCCAAATTTGTATTATATCCATTATTTTATCGAATCATATACAATTAATCAAAGTTATTATTTTATAAAATATGAATAAACATTAATTAATTATCAGTTGCATTTAAGGTATTTTTAAAATGTTAATTTTTTATCTTTAATACATTTTAAAAATGTTAGAGTAAAAAAATTAGCATTTATACAAACAATTAAATATTGATTATTTAGATCTGCTCATTAAGGAAAATTTTATAAATGTTTAAAATTTAAAATTTTAGAGTTATATACTTAAAATTTTATCGGAAATATTTTAACGCAACATATTTTGAATGTTTATTATTTTTCAGACAACACATATTTAAATTTAGAATATTTCAATCATTTAGAGTTTCTATCAAATTTGATATTTAATTTAAAATAATATTTGTCTATACATATTTGTTAATGGCATGGAGCTACTTAAATGGTGTTTCCTTTCTAAAAATATTTCACAAAAATCAAGAGTTATTACAGAAAAAATAAAAATATGAAAAAAGTTAAAACAACTATTATTATGTCACGTTTTTTTTAAATTTATTTAGAACAAAGCTTATTGTCTTATTTACTTCTAAAGTGCTTCAAGTTAAACCCGATCGATTAAAGGATTTTTTTTCAAGTAATATAAAATAAATTCATAAATTTCTACTTAAAATTTTGATTTTTTTTTTACATAACCTAACATACACTACCTTCTTTTGTTCCATTAAAAATCATCCCTTCAATCTACTTTTATGCGTGCACTTAAGATAAATTCCGTGTTAAGAAAACATGACCTGTCCAATATCCCTTTTAATATAAAACCTTTCACGGTATATGACTCCATTTAAGAAACAACACACCCCCTCCTATCTTAGAAACTTCATTAAAAAACTTGATAGGCAAACTGGACTTAACTCCCATATATTTTAATTATCGATTGATAGTCTCATTTTATGAGCGTCAGGCCGTATTACAATAAAAGTCTTACGCACAATTTAACATCCAAATTCCTGCCTTGAGTACTTAAGGGTTTTGAATGGTCTAAATATCGATTTTTGACGCTCGGTGCCATTTTTTAGCCGACTGCTTTTTTTACTTTCATTGGTTTTGTGATTAAAGATTAATTAATATTTCATGACCAAGCTTTAGAAGAATTTTATGGTGGGCAGACGGGGAGAAAAACTTTTAGATGCAGTTAGTAATTATAAGAATAGAACGTTTGGTAATTTGCCCCAATATGCACTGGAAAAAATTATGACTATGACTTTGTTTTAATTTGCTTCCAAGTAATTATTTTTGTATTTTAATGAAGTATAACATTAACATAGAGGAGTGTTCACATGATATCGCAAATATTTGCCATAAAAAAAGCTATTATTTGAAAATTCTATAGTTATGATGTGGATAAAAGATTATTTCTATATAAACTCTTAAAATATTATGTATTTAAAAAACAATCCAGTTGTTAATTTTAATATGAAATATGTCACTATATTTTAGGGACAATTCTTAAATCAAAATTCACATTGTAAACTTAATGTATTTTGTTAAATTTTATCAGTCTATGCTCTGAAAACTATTAATTAAAAATGTATTCTGATAGTATATGCTGCTAAATATATCTAGTATATTGTTCCGATAGAAAATCTACTTTACAGTTTAAGGTAGACACGATCCCCGAATCCTAAATTTTAATTAATGAATTCATAAATAAAAAAATTTGCACTATTCTAACATTTCTTTTTAAACAATAATCAATGAAAAAAAAATATTTTAAAAAATTATTTTTGTTTTTTAAGCCTAGAGAAAAACTTTTTTAAAAGCACTACTTCTTTAATTTTTAATATTTAAAAAAAAATTAATTGATTAATGTAAAGCTATATACTAAAGATTTAGGGAGAAATGTTTGAAAATTTGTGTTTCAGTTGTTTTCTAAAAAATACTTTATGTTCATAACCTGAAAAATATTCATAATTTTATATTCACTAATTCGTAACAAAATATTTTATAACTTAATTACTTAATTTTTAAAAAGATTTCTGACAAACGTAAGGAAAACTTTTTCTTAAATTGAGTTACAAAATATTAAGTTTATAAAGCAAATATTAAAGCTTTAAAAAATATTAACAGTTTAGTTTTAAGTAAATTTTTTACAATCCTTAGCATTTTAAATATGACCAAAATTAACATTTGATTTTGAATACATGACGAATGTTGCAGATGAAGAGAAGGTAGTCAAATTATAAATGGTATATAAACATGCAAAAAAATTATCTTATCTATCTTCTACTGCTTTGAAATTTTGTATACATCTTCTTAAATATGTGTAGCATCGTTTTATTCAAAACAATGCTTATAGCATTTTTTTCGGAATTTAAGGCTAAGGACTTCCCTAAATAAAAGTAAAATGATTGTTATATTTTGCCTTAATAGCAGAAAACGTGAAAATAGATTTAGGAAATTTTAACTAAGCACCATTCGAATATATAAATTGGCATGCTCCCAATAATAAAAACTATAGAAAAACTTATTTTACGATGTGTTGACAATAAAATAATTAATATTCTTCACAAAAATTTATTTCTTAAAAATTAATTAAGCTCACCCTGTTTATCTTGAAATATTTAAACTTTTAAAGGTGAAAACCTATAAATAAAAAAATACAAATCATTATTTATTGCAACATAATCAAGACTTTTTGCCGTCATAAAAATGAGCCATTAACTCATTTTATCTTCCCATCATTTTTTATTCTTGAAACAGTTATTTTTCTTTCTAAACACTCCCCCCCTCCAAAAGAACCTATTCTTCATTTCCACTGAAAATCCATTATTTCACAACCCCTGAAAACTACCCCCCTCCCCTTTTAAGTAAGCAAAACTCCCAAATCACTATTTTAACTTTCCAATATATTTAAACAATTCCTTCACCATCCAACTACAATTCTCTATCTTTACTAAATCGCCACTTGAATCAGTGCCAATTCCGAAGTTTCATCTTTCCCCCGAATATTGTTTAATCGCTTAAAAACAAAGATCTGAAAGGAGACGCCAGGTCGCACTGTTGATGCAGAGACCCAATTACGGTAAATGGCCTTGTTAGAAGCGAGTACGACGGATTGGCTTAGCAAAGTGACAATCGGCAACAGCACATTTGCCTGTTAATCCATTAGCTGGCCTTTTGCAGAGAACCCTTTGAATTAGATTCCGCAATCTTCTTTCTGCTAAATTGAAGCTGCTGTCGTTTTGTAGGATGGTTTTTATATGCTTGAGAGGGTGTTTATGTTTATATGTGACAATTAGGGGATGTTACGTAAAAGTGTTTTTTTTTTTTTTTTAAGTTCGTGTTTTTTTTTATGAAGTTGGATAATTTAATGATGGAGTAAATTAAGGAGTTGAATTAAGTTGTCTAGGATAATATTTTTTAGGTGTTTACAGAGTAGGTTGAGTAAATAATCGGGAATATTTCGAAAGGAATATACAGGGTGGTCATAAATTATTGGGCAATGGTCATTGTTTGGTTGTTTAACTACACATAATAAACCATTCTTTTTAGTAAACTTTAACTACTTTTTTGTGGTTTCTGAAGCTAAGTGATTTAAAATACAATCCAAATATTTGGAGGGAAATAATGTTTTATTATGCAATACAACTAAATTGAATACAGCCAAACAATTTGTGACCATACTGTGTAATTTCAAGCATTGAAGAAATCTCAATATTGATGCATTTCTAACTGTTACGATTTGAAACTCATTACACAAAGTTATTTTTACGAAACAATTACTTCATTTCTGTTCTTTTTCCCAATACTTGCGTTGCTCCTAATCGAAAAAATTGTTTTGAAGTTAGTGAGCGAACGAGCAACCCTAACGAAAGAACAATTGTTTTGAAAATCAAACCTCAAAAACAGGGGGGAAAAAGAACAGATAGTTATTTTGTCCACTGAGAAATGAAAATGGGAAGAAAATAGTCAAAATAGTAAGCAAAATTAAAAACCTTCAATAGAAATACACCTTTTATTTTGCATACATGCACACAAACGTATATTTTACTATTTTAAATGCTATTGATTAATAAAGTATCATCATGTATAACGGTATACGACAAACTGACAATTTAACGTTCATCTAACGTTAAACTATTATGGTGTTAACTATTATAATAATAGTATACTAGTATTAGTAGAATAGTATAATTATACTAATAATAATAGTATAATAATAGTTAACTATTATAATAATAGTATACTAGTAACAGTAGAGTAGTATAATTATACTAATAATAATAGTATAATAATAGTTAACTATTATAATAATTGTTAACTATTATAATAATAGTTAACTATTATAATAATAATAACTATTATAATAACGTTAAACTATTATAACGTTATGGTGAGAGTAACTAATCCTTGCATTCCTTACACTCTCGTCATATTTAATATACCGAGCTTTAAAGACTAAATCCTATAAATATGACTATCCATTGAAGACGACAGACTTTTCAATATAATAGACCATTGAATATTACAAACTTTCGAATTGAATGAGTTACGTACTTAGATCTTGCAGCCTGATCCTTTAATAATTGGCTTTCATATATTTCTATCTCTCTCGTTAAAGTGCAGATATCTCGGGTCCTAATGATATAATATATTCTTAATATCCTCCCAAACTAAAAAGAAGCCGTCCGCTAACATCGACGAATTCATTGTCCTGATAGTGTACAGCCGTGAAAAGCGCTAATAGCTTTAATCGCTTCGGCCATTTAAAGATAACTGCATTAGTGTCAGTACGCCTGATGTATTAAATTGCTCCTAATGATGAAATTTATTAGCTAACGTGCGTGAAAGGTAGACGTGATGGAAAGTTCAAAAGCGAAACTTTTATGGATAGGAAAGTGTATTTTTCTAAACTTTCAGGGAGAAAATATATAAAAAAAAGTAATTTTTGGATCAAATGGCGGATAAAATATTTTTTTTTAAAATAAAGTACAAAAGTAAGTAATTATTATTTTGATAAACTATTAATATCGGGTTATAATAACTAGAAACACTACCTCATAACTCATTTTAAGAGAAACTTTTCTGGTGTTATATTTCGATTTTTTTTGTTGTATTTACGTCTTACTAGCGCTACATATTGGGCAATTGATAATGGTTTAGGAATTATCCCTGAGGAAAAACCCGAAATAGTGTCTTTTAATGTCATATGACGATAGAAACACCTGAGCTAGCACACCACTTTCCGTAACACGACCGAGGGCATTTGGTCCACGATAAATTTAACTACAACCAGCTCCTTTATATGGTGAATTGTCGGTTGGCTAAAACAGGGACTCGAACTCGAAACTCGGTTGCAATCCGTTATCAGTTGCACTGACTAATTGGCTATTTCAGAACCTTAATACTTCTTATAAAATAAAGATAAGTTAATTGCGTATGAATCATTTTATTCATACTAACAACTAAGTCTACAGCCTCTAACATAAATTAAGATTTTATAAAATGGATAAATTATATATATATATATATATATATATATATATATATATATATATATATATATATATATATATATATATATATATATATATATATATATATATATATATATATATATATTATATTTATATATATATTAAAACTTTAGTTAAATATCATGTTTAGTTTTTGCCTAACTGATTTTCTCTATATAATCTTTCAACTCTATCATTTTTACTCTATATGCGTTTAGATAACTAAATGCTTAAAGCTTGTTCGCAATTCTTTAAAGAACCTTATCGTGGAAGTTTAACATTCTAAGGAAATTACTTGTGGTTGCGTTATACCATGTTGCCTGATTTAAACACTTTGATGACTGGTCAAGAGTTTGTGTTTTTGATATGAATGAGAACTCAAAATATTTGTAAAACTCGCGTACCATTCCAAGTAGGTAAATGTTATACCGTATACCACAGCCGAAAAATGTTTAAATATTGATAAAATTAGCGTATTCTGTGTAAATCAAATTCATTGAATGTTATTTAGATATTTTCGTTTTATATTCCACTACGAGAAAAATAGTTTCGGCTTGAAACAGCCGATCAGCAATGTGTTAACATGGCCATATTGCTATATAATCCACACTGTTGAAAAGTATTTTTCTGGAAAAAAAATTAGTCTGCAGCAGTTCCTATGTAAACACCCCACCTATTCTTCCATCACACTTTCCATGAAAAGAAAAAAAAACTGCATATGTATGCGCCCCGAAAATTATTCCATTTTCGTCTTTAGGATCCCTTTCTTCTTCTGTATAAAAGACTTATTACCCAAGGAAGCTTCAAACATTTTGGAGTACAATGTTTGAATCCATCCGTTTCGGCAGAAGTCTGCTTAGCGGTTGCTTCACATTTTAGGGGGGGGGGGGGGGGGGGGCTTTTTTCCCTTCACGATTACGTGACAGACATGCTGAAGGGGCCAAAAACTGAAATGCCCTGAAATGCGGTGAAGAAATGCCAAAGCGGCTGGAGAAACGGAAATATTGGATGAGAGCCAAAATGTATTTTTCTACGTCATTCTCACACACAAATCTGTAAGGACGGAGCATTTTTAATGCATGAGCTATCACTAGAAGCATATCTGGAAAAATAGTTGGTGATCGGAAAGTTTTTGTGAAGAATAAAGATAATATGAACATTTTTAAAGGCATAATTCAATTATAACGTTTGAAGCGATCTAACGCACTTCTTTGTTCTAATAGTATAGAAAAAGCTCACAGATATATTATAAATAGCCCCATCAGAAAATTTTAAAAAGCTGTTGTCAAAAATATATCACTAGATACAACTTTTCCTACATCAGTTATGACTTTACCTCAAATAAGTGGGATTAGTGATTTGCCCTCGAGTGGTAAATGTCGTAGATTCTAATCCCAGTAATCTAAAAAATTGAAGTCATTTTCTTTAAACAGCTCTAGTGCGACGTTATTTAACAAACCAACCATTTTCTTTAAAAAAGTAAAGTCTTTTTAAAACAGTTTAAAATTTTAAATATTTACGAACGAAAGTTTATTGAATTTAAAAAGTAAAAGTTATTCAGATGGCATCAAGAGTATTTTAAATCTAGACGAAAAATAACATACAATTTTAATGTAGTAATGTAAGATTTCAAGCTAGTTCTTCTATTTGCTTAATAATTTTTGCTTTATATTTTTACAACTGTATTTCATCCTGATACTTGAGTACTTACTTTTACTTTCTATTTAAGACCATTATTTTGTATCGATTTGTTAAAAAGGAACCGAATTATTACAACTTATCTTAATTCACATTCTTCGGCACACCTTTTTGTGTTTGTCAATACATAACTTTTACGCCTATTTGATATTGTTTTAATGAAAAAAGGCACATGCTGTTTTCATCCCATGCATTTTTCATAAAATTCGAGAGTTTTCCTTAAAAAAGTTAAAAGCAGCTAAAACCATATTATTAGGTTTGTTTAATATAATTTTACATATAATTAGTACATAAGCTTATTCATTTTAATTGTTAATAGTTTTAAATAACCCCGTAAAAAGAACGGCCATTTTTCGTTAGTCCTTTAACTAACAAAAATACCTTCAATCAGCACTTTTATATTTACACAAACGCATCGTAAATAAAGCTTTCAACCCATTCTAAAATTCCCTATACCTTTCCCTTCCTAAATATCCCGTTTATCTGACCAGCTTACCACAAAATCCACAAAAGAAAACGATGTCAAATATTGGTTTCGGCTACTGTAACAATTCCATTCTGGAAAGAGAAAGTCCCTTCTAAAAGCCTACAACACAAATAAAAGCATACCTTTTAAGAAACAGACTCAAATTTTCTAGTTCCGGGGATACTAAACAAACACGATGTAATGGCGTATGGTCGTGAATTTTAGAGTTCCACTGGGAACAGAAGTCAAGCATCAAAATGCCGGCCATTAATGGCCCAATGGCCACTTTATTGCCCGGAGAAGAGTGCCTGGAATAACAAAGGCTGGACTGCTTTTTATTAGTTCTCTGAATGAGGTCATTAAAAGTCGAGGCTTCGGCTGCTAAACAATGAGAAAGGCAGCGTCTTTAGCGAAGAGATGACTTCGTTTAGATAGGTGGTAGTAAACAGTGATATTCTTTTAATTAACATTCGTTTACAAATATTGAGTGACGTATTACTAGTTTGATACACCTTCAGGAATTAATTGTGTTTTTTTTATAATTTAATTCACATTTATGTTCGAAACAATTACACTTCTTAAGAGGACACAGTACCCAAAAAATTGCAATATTCCCGATTTTTATTATTTGCTAAATTATCGTTTGGAATCTTTTAAATATGCTTGCAAATTCTAGATCCATATTATTTTTTTTTATGAGTTATTTGAAAATTTATGCTGGATGATGTATTATGTTTTTCAAAAAACGAAAACTTTAAATCGGTTTTTCTCAGTATTGTGTTTGGTTTTCCTTGATATTAAGCTTTTCAAAAATCTAATCTAGTGTTAAGCTAAAAGTTAGGTTAAGGAAAAGCTAAGGTTAAGAATATTGTAAAATGAGTATATTATAAATTGGTATGCGATTGAGCTCTATGAGTAGTAGTTTTTTAGTTACTAAATTTTTTTTAATGTGTTTTAGGGAAAATATTTGTGTAATTATGAATAACTATTATTGTAAAAATGAAATACATGTAATACCAAAATTTTAATGCCAATTATTGTGTAATATATTTCAAAGGATCTAAGAAAAAAATTGGAGAAAAATGTAACAAATTAAAAAACAATTTACTTTAAATTATACTTAATTAACTTTAAATTTTAAAAACAATACAGAAAATTATAAAAAAATTATGTGAAATATTGTTTGTGTGTATAAATTTAAACAATATATATTAAAATTTTGATCCAAAAAATTACAAATAAATAAAAAGTTAAATGGTTTTGTGTTCCCTTAAGAATTTAGTAATAAATACTATTTAAACAGGTGTTGATTGGATTAAACTGCTTGCACCTACAACATGTCTCGGAACTGCGATAGCTACCCAAAAGACTTTCGTCTCTTATTAGCGACAATATTATGCCATATGTAAGCACCTCTTAGCTCGGAACACAATTAGGTTACAGATTTCAAATTCACAAAGATTATGTATATGTTTAAAAACAAACTAAAAGATTAACCCAAAATAGAAATTGTAGTCAATATTTTATAGCTTTGTAAATTAAGTCTCAAATTATATCATAAAAAAAATCCAAAGGCGTATGAGATATCAAAGTGTTTAGTTTGTTGAATAGCGTATGCAAGTAATTTTAAATTTAAATTTACTTTTAATTTCGACACAAGAGAGCGTAAAGTTCGAGTTTTATGTCTTATTTTATTTTTATATGGACACTTTTACCTTTTATATACTTCCGACCAACTTCAAATTTTAATAAATTATCATTACATATTACCTAATATCCATAAAAATAAGGATCGTGATTAGTTACAAAAGATACGCATTTCATTTTCTCGTAATACCAATATTTTTTAATTATGCAATATAAATAGTAAAAATAATAATTAAATGGTTTGAAATGCACAGTAAACTAAGCATTAAAAATAACTTTCTTTCTAAACATTCATCACGTTCTGGCCTAATCTACCGCAACAAAATCAAAATAAATGCGATAGGGAACTTATAAATGATAAAAGAAATTGAGAAGTGAACTTGATAAAAACTAAAAATTCTACTTTGTAATGTCTAAAATGAAAAAAAAATTAAGCAATTTAGGGCAGTATAAAAATACCCATCATAAATATTTAAAAAGAAAAGTATATCCGGCATACAATTCCCCATTTAAAAGTGATGGGCAAAAAAGTTTTGAGGATGCTTCATTTATCGCATCACAAGAAATATGCGAAGCAATTAAACAGTTTAAAATGCAGATGTGCACGGAGCAGATAAAAAAGATGAAGCATTTATTAAAAACTTTCATAAGCTCGGTGCTTATTTTTATTATTTTTTTATACCAATATGAAAAGGACGTCGGGCTTCGAATACTCTGGAACCTATTAAATTCGCGATACAGAGGAAAACTGAATTACAAAAATGTAAATCGAGTTAGTCATGTGTCAAATATGAAAACAGCTTCGAATTTATTAGATAGATATTTTTATCGCGGCCGAGTCTGGAGGATGAGTAAATTATGCATAAAAGAAAAAGATCTCCGGTTTTCGGCTCAACTAGTAGAGTTTAGAGAGCCCTTCAAGAAAATATTCTATGGAATTCGATGTGCCTGTCTTTTCCTTTTGATTCTGTTTAAGGAGAAAATCGGAGTTTAAAAATATTGGAAAATTATTGGAGAAAGAGTATATTAAAATGTGTGTTTATTGAATGGTTTTTATTTACTTTGCGAATTTGCAGTCGTATTTTTGTGCAACCATCTCATTCTGTTCAATAAGGTTGCGACATTAAAGTTTCTTTCAGAGTTATTTAATATTATCAAAAATTATGTTATGGTTCTTGTCAAACTATTAATAGTAGTTGTAACATATATTAAAATATTAACCATTTATGCAAAAAATCAATTTAAAAAAATTTTACCAAATACCATATGCTTAGATTATAATAGTAAGTTGATTTTTTACAGATTTAGTTTGTTTAAGTAAAAACAAATTGCTTATTAACGTAACTTTACCATAAACTCACATTCATTCCTTTTAAAAATCTGGAAATATTTAGACTTGCAGATACGACTTTAAATAACTGTTAAACTCCAAACAAAATTCTTTTTCCAAACAAACATACAAGAATAACCCTTTAACCCTGTTTAAACAGCTCTTCAATAGTTATGTCTCAAAATGTGAACTCTTTAATAAAAGGTTTTAAAAAAAAAAAATTAAAAATCACATTTTATACGAAAATTTATCTGTTACATTTGAAGTTTTAACATATATTTTTTAATAAATGTGCATTTTTTTATTTATTTTATTCGTATGAGTTAATTTCGTGGTGATGTCTTGATTTTCTGTTTCTCAATCTTTTAAATTTAGTACTTTTAGTTTTCCCACTGAAACTTAAAAGTAGGTTAAAAAATTTCAAACTATTTGCATGTAGACTTGCTTATGTATAAATAAGTACATAATAAGCTGCTGAAAAAATTTTTAGAATACAATAAAAAGTTTAGTGATATACCTAAAATAGTACAAGCGCTCCTAATGAAAAAAAAATTATTACGTTTCGGAATGCATACATATACGTTATTACGTTTCAATGTTGCCAATTCTTAAACGTCTCAAATTTTACAATGAATTATTACCTAGTTACTTAACGATCTTTTTTGTTATTTTCAGGATAAGACATGAGCTATGTTAGATCTGCAACGTTTTGCTGGCTGCTCTTGGGGTCAGATATGGGTGGTCCTCTTCGCAACTTTATGCACCGTTGCGATCCACAGCAAAGGCGCCACCACAACAGAAGAGGCCGACAACGGGACAGAGAACTCATCTTACATGTCCGACGAGGGATGCCCTCGCTGGGAAAAGAGCCCTTGGTGCCCCTGCTACCAACTGGAAGATGGGCTCTTCTTGGAGTGCCCAAATACAGGACTGGAAGAGATCCGAGCCACCCTGGCCCAGATCACATCACCCATCAAGTCGTTGAGCATCTACCACCTCGATCCAAACGTCACAGTGCTGCCCAATGGTCTCTTTGAAAACTCAACTGTCTACCACCTCCAAATATCCCACACCGAAATACAGATTGTGCAGGAGCACGCCTTTTCTGGACTTGAGTTCACTTTGGACAGCTTGTCGCTGGTGAACAGCAAGTTGAAGGAGATACCTCAAGGGTCTCTGAACAAACTGGTCACCCTGAGGACGTTGGATTTCGACTCCAATGTCATTGTTTCGGTGGAGAGTTATGCCTTGTATGGGCTTCTCATAACGAGTTTGAACCTGCAGAACAATCAGATTGCGCTGCTCACTGAATATGCGTTTGGTGGATTAGAGAACACACTTGAGGAACTCATTCTTATCAATAACAAGCTGAAGCAGTTCCCACTAAATGCCTTGAGACGCTTGAGGAACCTTAAGACATTGAGGTTGGTGTGGAATGAGATCGAGGATATTCCAGATGATGGTTTTACACGATTCACAGGACTTCAGAGGGTGGATTTAAGTTCGAACAAGATTAAGATACTCGATGAAAGGAGTTTTGTAACCATGCCTCGTCTCACTTCCCTATCTTTGTATATGAACCGGTTGACATCGTTGAATGATACTGTATTCTTATACTTGAGGGAGCTAGAATCCCTTGATGTAAGTCACAACAGCTTGACTTCTCTGGCTGGCAGAGCATTTAGCCATGTAAAGAAACTTCGAACAATTGATTTGAGTTTCAACCATCTGCATTCCATAAGCTCCGGGGCTTTCCATAATCTGACTCATCTTCGAGAGATTTTTCTAACAAATAACATCATCAAAAAGATAACAAATGATACGTTTTACAATACCTCCCAGATATCTGTGCTCTTCATTCCAAATAATGCCATTACTCATATAGAATGCGGGGCGTTCTATCATTTGCATCATCTATATCAACTTCAACTATCTTTCAACCAGTTAAGGGACATTCACCGTTCAATGTTTAAAAACAACCGTGAACTGCGTTCTTTGTCTTTGGATAATAATCTCATAACTGAGCTGCAACCGGGAACTTTCCAAGAACTTGTTGAGCTCAGAGATCTCAGACTTCAAAACAACCTCTTGAAAACAATTAAGAAAGGAGTGTTTTACTCATTACCCAACATTCAAGAACTGCATTTACAGGTAGAGTATATAGTTTATTTTAAATATTCTACACTTAAATATCCTATAATAATTATTAATTACAAACAATCTTACTGCAAACTTTTACCTTTTGAAGCAAATTACAATTTTTTTATGAATAGTAGTTTACTTTAATATAATCGTCTTGCATTTTATTTTAAAAATAAAACTATATGCTATAAGCCATCAAAATAGATACAATCCGACAGATTTCAGCGTCTGAATGCTCTTCTCATAAAATTGCCTTGCACTTATTTTAGAAAAAAATAAAAACATGTAGACGATCAACCGTATCCAATGGTTTTTTTTATTTGCAAATTACTTTTTTACTCTTTTTCCTTTTTTTTAAATCAACTGCATGTGATTTTTCAGGGCTTTTTTAATTAATTAAATAGAAAATATAAAGCTATTAAGTAAATTCATTTCGCAAAATTATAAAAAAAAATATATTGTCTATTTTATTACGTATTAAACGTTGAGCACATAATTTTAAAAATCTGCAATTTCATATTCAGTAAAATTTTAATTTACATTTTAGAATCTATTAAGCATTGATTGTGATTAACATTGTATTAGAGACCTGAAAATTGACTTTCGATGACTGTTCTAGTTCCGCTATAAACAATGAACTTTTTGTTTGACTTAAGACATTCAATCTCGCTGACTCTTCCTACTATTGATTAACGTCGTTGAAGAAACGAACTATTTATGATGGTTTGAGATTCGCTATACACAGAAATCTGTGTGCAATTACGAGTTTCAATCTCTGTCGCCTGTTTTTAGATCTCCAAACATGCGTATATATGCCAATTGGTGTTTTATTTTTAGTCATACTTGACCAGCCAAGTTTTCTATCTACATGGGCCATGCAACTAGTTACAATATAAAAGTGTTCGGAATACATAAATAATTTCTAGTTTGTTTTCAAACAACTGGAGCTACCTACACATGCAACGATAAAATATTCCTTAATCGTTCACAATTGCATGTATACTATTCAAAAGCTCGGCTTTCACTCTCGTTTTATGTAAAATTACATTTTATGTGAAATGTGAAATTAAATAAAACTTTAAGTTTTATGTTAAAATTGATTCACATCGCTCAATATTTCTAATGAATAATAAAGAATTTACCAAACAAATAAGTTTTGCAACACATTTCCAATACAGCACCATTTAATTAATATTGATATCCCATTTATTATTGATATCATTAATATAAAGGCAACTTAATATAAATTAATTGTTGTTCAATGCGGTTAAAATTAGTACAATTGTTATATTTTTCACGTCTCGTATATTTAAATAGTTTGCAAACATTCATTCAATAAACACGTTTATATATCAGTTTTTAATATTTGGTATATGTCTATGTTATAATATAAAGTATATACAAAATTATCCTATTATAAAAGAAATTATGTGTATACAAATACATAAGTTAATATTTTATATTTTAAAGCGCTATCTTTGAAATTAACTCATGCGTATATATTTTTTGCAGTTCAATCGTATCGAAGTAATTGAGGCGGAAGCTTTACAGTCCCTAGCCAATCTCCAACACCTCAACATCCAAGGCAACAAAATGCTCGAAGTTGATGACATCCTCAGTCGTTACCCATCCAGTTTACGATCTCTCCAATTAACACATAACGAAATTGTGACCATGAATGCTAACAGCCTCCTCGGGCAAAATAAGCTCGAAATCCTCTGGCTCAATTTTAACAAGATTAAACGATTACATCCGGAAGTGTTTCGGGATCTCATCGAAGTTCAGAAACTGTATCTGGACCATAATTCGATATCGGTTATTGAAGGGGGGACCTTTTCTGGAATGCGACAACTGTTGTATTTGAATCTGGAACACAATAACCTAAACCATCTCAACGTGGACATGTTCCAAGGAGCGGATATGTTAGAAGAATTATACATCACTCACAATAAGATTATGGATATAGAACCCCAAACCTTCCAAACCCTAAAGAATTTAAAAATTCTTCACATGTCGCATAACCAAATTTACGTTATTCGAAAATATATGTTTGAAGGTAACTTGCCCTTGAGGGAATTGGTTCTTTCAAGTACAATGGCAGAAGAAGTAGAAGCTGGCTCTTTTCTCGAACTATCTGCCTTAGAGACTCTGGATATGAGTGACAATAAACTGAGCAATGTTCGAGTTGACTTTCTCTTTTTACCATCTTTGAAAAACTTGTACTTATCCGGTAACAACCTAACTGGAGCTAATGAAAATCTCTTTTATGGACTGTCCGGTCTTGTGACTCTTAATGTTGAAAATACTGGTTTGATACCAACCACTGGCCGTATGTTCGAACAATTAAACGAACTTAAAACCCTACGTCTAATTGGAAATGGTGTCCAAATCCTGGAACCCCGCCATTTTTCTAGTCTTGGATTCTTAAAAGAGTTATACCTTGACGATAACGAGATAGAAGAAATTCCAAGCCCTGCGATTGAAAATCTCCCAAACTTGGAGGTACTTTCGATAGCCAAGAATACAATCTCATCTGTCCAGCATCTAGCTTTTAAAGCCAATCGCAATTTGAAGAAAATTGTTCTCAGCAGTAACAACATAGTTAATATTGAACAGGATGCTTTTCTAAACCTGACTAAGCTTAAAGAATTAGACTTGTCTAATAATACACTCAAATCTTTCTTCAGTGGGGTGTTTGATCCCTTAAAGAATTTGGATAAACTCGTTTTGGATGGAAATTTATTTTCATACTTGCCCAATACAGTTGTGAATGCTCCGTTGAAGAACATCAGGATCTTATCGATTAATAGGAATCCTATAGTGCGAATACGCGAGGACTTGAGTACTACAGGAAGTTTCAAATTCCTGGAAACACTGCGAATCAACAGAGGGAATATCACTGTTATAGCATCGCATGATTTTCTTGGTTTCAGGAACATTATCCATTTATCGCTGAGGCACAACAAAATTGTAAAGATTTCACCTGGAGCTTTTAAGCCCCTCACCAGATTAGCCGTTTTAGACGTCGGCTTCAACAACATCGATATACTGCCCGAAGAGCGTCTGTACGGCTTGAAGAAACTCAAAACTCTGAACTTGACTTCAAACAGGATTTTGGAACTACCGGTGTTTAGTGAAGACGTAGAACAAATCGAAAATTTAGATGTTTCTGGAAACCAACTGTATAAAGTGGAAGGCGTTACTTTTCGCCATCTTTATAATTTGAAAACTTTGTGGATGCAGAACAACCAGATAAGCTGGATACAGTCCGGAACGTTTGCAGACCTTGGATCCCTAACAGAACTCAATTTAGAAAACAATAAGCTAACGCAACTGAATGAGAATATTTTGATGCCAATTGAAGTAAGGGTATCCACGCTTTTGTTGGCAGGTAAGGCAAGACATTTCTAAAACGCTATTTAACGTATCTTAACACAAATTTATATTTTTTTAAATACCTGACATTTTCTCTTCAAAAATCCCAATTTTTGCCTAGGCCCTAGAGAACACAATGGTTGAACCAATACAAAATTATGTTTGAAAAACGTAAAACACATAATTAATAAGAAAGTTATACTTATGTTTACTGAATATATTGCAAACACCATTGCTGTATCATTTATTAGATAAAAACGCTTATTTACTATCAAATTTTCTATAAAAAAGATAATATGTTTAAACTTAAAACCTTGTACTATTTACAAAAATTCATTTGTTATTCCATGCAAAACGGCATACAAAATAAGCTTTAAAAAACATCAGTTTTTAAATGATATTTTTTTTTAAAAAAAACTAAACAATGTTACACAGATTAAGAACTTCTATTTACAAAAAATACCAAACAAAATCCATTATTATAAGCATATGATTAAAATGTATTATAAAGTCCCATTAAGAATAAAAACGATTTAAAGCATTGTTTATCTAAATTTTAATTTGTACAAACATTTTTATGTTTAAGTCTTCTAAATATTTTTTCAGAGTCCTAATTATGAAATAAAAAACAGTTTAAAAAAGATTGTTAACTTAATTCTTTCAAAACACAAAAAAAAACTCTTAATGATTTTTAAATGCTTTAGAATTGCCAGTTTCACAGGCTTTTGGCAGTGAATTAATTATAATTAATCCCAAATGAAACTTTTTATTCCGAATTGAATATCTTAATTAAAATAAAAAGACTAAGGCACATATAAAATATTTATAATAAGAATTAGTAAAATTATCAGATCAAATAATTAGCTTATTATATGAATAGTCTGAATATTGATTAAATACAATTAATACCAATATGTTTATTTGGTAAAAACACTTAAGTTTTTACAAGTTTTATACTTATTTATAATGCACCTATAATTTACTTAACATTCTATCCCAGTGTTCCTTAATAAATTAGTTTGTATCAGTAGAAAGTTGATGTTATTTTCATGAAATCTTAAACTGTTCGATTGATTTTTATTTAAATTTTTAAGATTTAAATTATATAAACCGATATGGTTTTTATTGTTCAAAGTTTGATATTGCCTTAACATCGATAAAATAAAAGTTCATGTGCCATAAATTTTAATCGTAAAGTCCGCTAAAAAGTTTGAAATCATACATGTAATACATATGATATATTTATATAGTTATATTTTGTGCTGTATATTTCTGTAAAATTAATTTATTTTGAAATATACGATTTTCAAACATTTTATGGAACTGCAAGATTTAATTTTATAATCTACAAACTATAATATCGAAATTATACTTAATTATTTTCACTATTTAAAAGCTCTATTAAAAGCATATTTGTAACTAGTACAATTCAAAATCCCTAGGTATATCTTAAATAATTTATAATGTAATTGTAGTATTCAATCCCAACTTTACTACACCCATGCTTTTTTTAATTTCCAAAAATTAATTTCGTTGCACAATAATAGATTTTCCATACAAAATATTTTACAAATGCATTTGAATTAATTGAAAATAATTTCCCAGTACTATCAATTTAACACGTATTTTTTTAAGTTATAAATTCTGTATTCTCTGTATTCATACTTTGCTTTGATAAAAGCATAATATTCCATTTTTTTTAGAATGAGTTAAACCTTTGACCGGTTAGGAAAATTTCGACATTGTATAGTTGTTTTATCTCCCCAAAATTGTTTACTTTATATTTAAAAAACTTGAAATGTGTACATATTTTTTAATTTTAATGATTTTAACAGATATAACTTACAAAAAACACCCCAACGCTTTAAATTTCTACGTGCCCTCTACATCTACAGACGTTCGAAACATGTAGAGGGTTAAAATAAGTTTATAAGTTATTCGAAAAATATATTTTTACCATGATAGAAGTCGAGAGGAACGAAGCTGGATGGGCGAGCTGGCAATAAGCAAAGACTGTTTCAGGTGATAGGAAGCGCTGGAAATCTAGACTGCAGACCTTATGCGCAACTGGTCACGATAAGAAATTATGATGATGATAATTTTTACTAACAGTACCTAATAACTAATTCTGATACATTTAATTTCATTTAACAGGTAATCCTTTCTTCTGCGACTGCAGACTACTCGGATTCTGGGAATGGATGCAAGAACACACAAGGCTGATCCAAAACCCGGAAAACGACACCAAACTTCTAACCTGCCATCAGCCGGATAAACTAAAAGACCACTCTATTATAAGCCTCCACCCCGTTGATATCTGCCCTGCCCCAGTCATCGCAGACATCGAGGTCACCCACCTAGACCACGAATCCCTGATCATCAAATGGAACGTCCAGAACGGAACTCTCATTGACGACTTCCTCGTAACATATCACCTCACTGCATCCAGAGAGAGCGGGACAAGCGAGCCACTATCAGCTTCCCAAAGACGATTCCAGCTGGAATCCTTGAGACCAGAGACATGGTACACAGTCTGCGTGACAGCAGCTGGAAAGTATCTGCGAACATTAGGCAAGCCCATACCTTACGTGACCATCGAAGGCAAGTCGCAATCTGCTGCGGCTGCTGACAATGGGAATCACAAGTGCCTGCAGATTAAGACATTGGCCAAACTCCAGAAGACGAAAATGACTTTGTCCACCTTGGGCATCATTCTGGGAAGCAGCATCAGTGCTGCGCTTGTGCTCACTCTGTCAGTGCTGCTGACAGCTATCAAGTTCAGAAGGCGAAGGAGAAGGCGTCCTGTCAAGAATGATGTTCCGCAAGAATATATCTCTTATAGACACTTTTCCCTCCAGTCTTCTGAAGGTAATTGGAATGCGAGGAACGTTTCGACCTCACCGAGCTCAAAAAGCCGAATCGCTCGGAACGAGGCGTTTTCTTGAATCAAGAAACGCGCAATTTTTCTACCACAACTTCGCGAAAAATACGTGTTTTTATACTTAATACCACGATGCTTTCTTTATTTCTCAGCGAGAATAACTTTTTGATTAAGACACTTGTTAAAAGGATAGTGTAGGTTGACATATTTTTACTTGGTAATTTTTACGCCAGTCACTCTCTGAAAATCAGAAGTACAAACACTTATTTTTTAAGGTATCATTAACTATATAAAACGTTAAAACGAATATGAACTACAAATCATTATTGAAACATTTTATTGCAAGTTTCTCATAAAATACAATCATAAATGAGTGTGCAAATTATTTAGTGGTCAACAATTAAGAAGTTGGATTAAAATATCTTTTCCTTATAAATATTTAACATTATATCTATAGTATATTAAAATTATTAAACATTCATTTTATTAAATTTACACGATGTTAATGCAATGGATTTAAAATTAACTGTATCGTTTAAAAATTCATTTTTTTTTATTTGCTAAAGATATCATTAATATATCGGTCTACCACAAACTTTTTTCGAATCAACACGGCCAAGTATATGTGACAATTTTGAAGTGGAAATCCTTGTTAATATATTTAAAAAGTTACTATAGTAGAAATTATTATTTTTATTGAAATAGAAGCGTGCAACCATTGCGAGAAAAATAACCAATTTAGTAAACATAATAAAACGACATCCACCCAAATCTTTCGGTACTTAAATATCTCGTTCCTCTTTTTAAACAAGTATGCGAAACCAGGAATCATAATATTGCAAAGTAAACAAATAATCACTCCAACCTTTTCCTTCCTTTTAGTCCCATCAGGAAATGTAAATGGGTGAGTGATAAAAAAAAGAAAGAGAACAATCTTGAAATTGAAATCCTTTGCATTTGACTTAAAACGCACCAATGAATATTTAACGGAGCGGCATTTGTTTCGTATGCAATTTCTCTCGTATACCTCAGTCGTAAAGATTGGTTGTTGCAGTAGGAAGCGGGGGATACTATGAATTATTCAATATCCAACCAAAACGGTTGAAATCAAACTAAAACGGTGAAAAACTAGAGTGAAAATGCCGTAGTTTTAGTTTTATTTGTGGCGTTACGGTTTACTTTTACCATGTTTTAATCGTAAGACATTCATGAGCTGATTAGAACATCTATTTAAATACAGTACTGATCTAAAAATTATTTAAAAGGACATTTTTAACAAACATAGAATTAGTTTTTTTTTATTTAGTATGAAATTTAAATTGATGACGCGTTGTTTATTTTTTGTTAAATGTTAAACCTATACATCTCAAAAATATGTTTATTAGAATCAACGTTCCATATTTTATTGATCATATTCTTACTATTCCTAATTCACTATTTACTACCTGCCTAAGAGTACTGTATATTAGCCCAAATGTTTAATAAAATTTCGTTGTTTAGAATTATGTGTGAAGGATTAATTTAACATCAGAATGTCACACGTGTGTTTATGTTTTAGAACCCCCAAGAATTATTAACCACTGTTTGGAGCATACTTCGTGATTTAATGGACAATTTCTTATCTGGTGAGTTGACATGCTGAACATGATTTATTTTATTTTTATTTTTTTATTTCACAAGAGGAATATTTCGGGAGTGTCTGTTAATTTTGTGATTTTCTATTTTTATTTCGATGATACAGTACCCTTAATTACATTGAGTTATGTTTATCATAAAAAATAAATTACCTTTGCAATTTTATTGTTGAGAGTAGTTAATGAAGAATATTATGGGACAATTATATGGAATAAATATACATTAAGAATACAGTATAATATTTTGCTAATTTATAATTATAAATTACACGCATTTTCAAACACATTACTTAAAGAATAATTATATTATACTTTAATAGTTCTTAATAAATAACTCTTTCTTGAATTTACAATCTTTCTTGTTTATATTAAATCATTAATTAATTTTCGAAACCCAATCACATTTTGGTTATTGTTGTAGACCTATTTGGGAAAACAAATCATCCTATGCATATACAGAAGGAAGCATTAGCACCCGAAACGTTACCCATGCTCGCCTATTTAATTTCTAATTGCAGAAATCGAATAATTGTAATTAAATAGTAGTATTCAATTAGCCATATTTGACTAAATATTTCTAAATACTTTCAAAAACACATATCTAAATTAATTATGCATCTTACAAAAGCAAAACAAAATCTCTAAGTTTATCATAGAAAACAGAACACAAATCTATATTATATTTTATTTATCAATAATAGTTTACTCTATAGCATGATATGTTACCTAATATTTTCCATGAAAGTATTTCCTCTAAATTATTATTTTTAAAACCCCTATGTGCATGCCATCACATCATTCTTTACTTTATCATCTCATTACATGCTGTTTATGTCATATAATTTCATCCTATTTTATATTTTCATAGTCACCATTCACTTTTTATCATAAATTCCTCTTAGAATATTTTATTTCTATATTTTTATGTCTAGATATTATTACAAAAACCTTCATTATACAATTTTTATTGCCATATAAACTTGCTTTAAATTATTACAATCCCAGCATTCCTACATTGCTTCTCACCCCTTCCTCTTCTAATTTTAATAACGATCACTGTATAAAAGACTCTCCCACTAACAAAATATTTGTATCGAAATCACATCGTCAATCCCTGCTTTGATTTCAATAAAACATAATTTTTAGAATTTATCAATTATTAAAACTACACTGCTAAAATTTTTGCGTTAAAAATAACAATTTTTAGAATTTATCAATTATTAAAACTACACTGCTAAAATTTCTGCGTTAAAAATAAAAAAATTATTGGTAAATAAGAATGCAGTGAGATTTCAAGTCCTTGCAGTGATTTTAATGCTGAAAATTGATAATATTTTCAGGTGTAGGTACACAGTTTACGTCATTTTCAAAACTTTGGAAAAACCCATATGTCAAAGTAGATAATATAACCCATTCATATTTAAAGACTTAAGTTGGTTATCTTGATACTCCTATAATTAATTGATATATCATTGTAATAGGTTGTATCGGTTTGCAATGCCCTTTGCACTCCAAAAACTCTTTGCGTTTTCCGTTCTTTCCACGGAACAGTTATTCATCCTTATGTTCTTTTCCCTAAAATTTGTTATGCTTACAGAAAAAAGAAACCTAATCTGTTTTGGATCTGCAAAAGAACGAGTTGAAAAAAATATCGATGTTTTTTAAAAACAAGATCATGCTGTTCTCATTTATTTTAAAGAACAGAGAACCAAAAGAACGAGTCGTTGTGTTGTCGCCTGAGCGGCGCCAACGGAATGCAAAGGGTTAAAACCAATAACTTTATACGTGTAATGAATAACCCAATCAGTTTCAATGGAAATCATACACTTTCGGTTTTATAGTAGTACAACATTTCTCAAGCATACCCAGCAAAAAAAGTCAGCATGAAACCTTCATCAAAATTGTCAAATTGAAGGTTTCTTGAAGGTTTTTATAAAGGATATTGAAACAAAAAACTGTAGTTTTTTTGAAGTTTTTAATTTTCCTGCATAAAACCTTTAAAATATCTGCATTTTCCCTTCATGACTAAAGATTGAAGGTTTTTTGCAGGTTTTTATGAAGATTTTTTGCAGCTTTTATGAAGGACATTGAAACAAAAACCTTTAATTTTATAGATCTTCAAAAAACCTGCAGTTTTCCTGCATAAAACCTTCAATTTCAAAATTTTGATGAAGGTTTTATGCTGACTTTTTTTGCTGGGTACGGTTGTAAAAGAATACATTGTTCTATAACAAACTTATAGTTTAACGTTTCCTGCCTTTTAGTTAGTAGAACACAGTTTTAACTACTTCCTGAACATTTCAAAATTCTTCATCTCACTCCAAAACCTATGCTTTATCACCTTTCATCCACTCTCATTATCATCCTATTAATCTGCAAAGACGACAAAAATCAAAAAATTGTGCTTTTACTTACAGCTTCGGGGCGGATAACCATTCGGAGAAGCACGTCTTTCTCTACATTTTCATTTTCAACCACTTGTGTCCTATCCTGTGTTAAAGGAAAGTACTTTAGAATCAAGAGAATCACGCTCATTACAAAATCACTTCAAAACACACAAGGGCAGAAAGTTAAGAGTGAAAAGGAATTGTGTGCTTTCGAACTTTTTTTATGCTCGAAATGGCGTTGTTGAGGTCGAAAAATGAACACGACATGGCGGTTATATAGTTGTTGATTAATTATCTTGGAACAAAGTGTACGTTGCGAACTTTTTTCAAGAAAGTTGAGGCAGAGAAATGAATTTTGAAATAAATGTTACTGAAGCCTGTTAAAAAGAAGCAGTTTTTAAATATGTAGTTGGTGTGATTATTATGTTTACATGTTTATTGCTTTTGTACAAACGAACAAGTGGGAAATAAAATTATTGATTTCGTGGTCATTTATTAGTATTGTCTTTTCATGGTTTATAGGGCAAAAGTGTGAAAAAAATCATTTTCTAAGCCTAGAACACTAACCATATGTAAATTTTACGTATTCTTCAATTGACTTTACATTGGGGAATGTTTTAGAACATGGTTAGTGTTTTAGGGTTAAATTCTTTCCACTGCTAACTAAAAAATTATGTTGTACATCAAGTATCTTACTATTGTTTAACAAAATGGATACAATGGTAAATGTTTACACTTTTTCTAATTTTTAATGTTAAGTTTTTGTAAATTTAAAAATTACAAAAAATTAATGTTTTATATTGCAAACTTTAAAAAAATCGAAACTAACAGTTTATTGAAATACCTTTTAATTAATAAATTTATCAGCCACTACATCTCTATGCAATATAAAATGTTTCAAATAATTATTTTGCAACTTTTTTTTTAAATAATAATTTAACTTTTTAAACTCAATTTTTAATTATTTTAATTGAATAATAATAATTAAAAGTTCTGCAAATTTAAAATAAAAAAGTCAAAATTTATTTACGCTTAAATGCGATGACAAAATAAAATACAATTTACATACCGAGGAAAAGTACCAGGTGAAAATGTATTTATCTTTTCCATTAGACCTCTGCACAGGTGCAGTAAAAACATCCGCTGTATATCCTCGAGTAGGAAACTAAATTGTAATACAAACTAATTATATTTTAAAATTCACATACAAAAACCACATTAAAATAAACATATACTAAATATCAAGTATTAAAATAAACATATACTAAATATCAAGTATTAAAATAAACATACTAAATATCAAGTATTAAAATAAACATATACTAAATATCAAGTATTAAAATAAACATATACTAAATATCAAGTTTTAAATAAACATACGAGCATAAATGATATAAGGAAATATTACAATAACAATATTGTAATAATTTGCATATTTTAGATAATAATATTTTTACAGTTAAAAAATTCATAGCAATTAAAATACAATATTTTTATAATGGGAATATATTAAACTTAAAAGTATTATATTTACATATACAAGTTTTATAATCTTTTCCATTTCTGATCTTCAAAGAGATCAGAAATTACATGCATGGAAATGTTAAAACAACATCAGCCACTGAACTTTAACCAACATAAACAAACCCAAAAGAATACTATTCAGTATAACATTAAGATGTAATTAACTTTAAAAATAACTAGCAAATATAACTAGTTTAACTTAAAAAGTAGCATTCAAAGTGTTTTTTATTGTAAAATTATAACAAGTCTCCAGTTCTAATAAATATTAACTAGCATAAAGTGCAGTTATTAATTCAATTTACAATAATTCAGTTACTCCACCGTAACCATATTGAGAACTAAACATACAATTAAATTTGAAAATATGTAGCAATGTTAAATGTAGCTGTTAATACCAATTGCTATAGCTTTGAGCAATTAACTTAATTATAATGTAAAGTAACTCAATGGTAATGTAAATGCATTACTTTTTAAAAACTTAATAAAGAAGTCGAAATTAACATTTTTACAAAGTATTAGTTTACATTAAAAATCTTATCATACACACAAATCGATATTAATATAAAAAATTAATTAACTAAACAACATATTATATTTCTATTTAAAAAAAACTTTAAATGTCCTATTCTTAAATCAAACTCACAATTTTCAATGGCGTTTTAATATTAAATAAATAACTTTAGAGGCAATTACTTTTAAAATACTAAAAATAGAGGTCAATTACTTTGAAAAACTGAACAATAGAGGGTAATTAATTTGTAAAACTAGACAATAGAGGTCAATTAATTATAAAATATGTTTCAAAGACTCATAAATTCAGATAAATATATACAAAACTAAATTATTTCCTTACAGTATTTTTCAAGAAAACAAAACATTTTATTGATATGTAAGACCATGAACAACAAAAGAAAATCAAACTTTTAAGAAAATATTATATCTTTATTGATTTCTCACCTGGCCATTATAAGCGATTGTTTTAGCATTCAAAGAAAAGAACTGGTTTCCATTTGGCATCTTGTCGTTATTGGTTGGTTTCACAATGACAGGTCCAACTGTGACTTTAAAATTATCTACTTCACATTTACCACTTATAGGGTCGATATTGTATTGAACTCCTAAAAATAAGTTAGAATATCAAAAATTATACTTAAATTTATTAAAAGGGAAAAAATTAACATGTGATTTTAATAAACGATAATGGAGCATCTCTAAAAGAGTTTTGGAAAAGTATTTTACAGAATTTGGGTGGTTTTAAAATTTTATTCTGAATATGCAGGCTAAAAATACTCCCTATGTCATAATACTTTAGCAAAAATTAAAAATAAGCATGTTACAATGATTTTAAATTTTGAAATTTTTACTGAAAACTATTCTTTTTTAAAATGTAGAATATTTTAGATATGGTATTTAACACTTATATAACAATTGTCTTCCGATTTCAACAATATTAGTAAACTGATGTACAACATGTAACATATTTATAAGCATGCTAATTTTTAAAATCCGTTAAAGTTTATTCAGAATGGAAGCATTATTTTTTTGGTATATGTATTGTCCGAATTCTCCTGTTGCAGTATATAAACTGTACTGTACACTAGCTCAAAATTCATTTTCTAATATATTGTAAGAACCTATTTCCAACAACATATACCAAAACAAACAAGCACAATATTATGTTCTTTAACTTCAAAACAACAAGAAACTCCTAATTACTAAGTAATAAGTCCCTTTTAAAATAAAGTAATTTTTAGGAACCCCAAATGATGACCCATTACATTTTTAATACGATCTGGCATCCCAAACCATAAACATGTATCTTTGTATTAAACCAATTGGCTCCATTCCCAGTATATAAAATAATTCTTCCCTTATATCAACCGAAGGACAACCATTAACCGGTAATGATTTCCTGTAAACAAGTATGCGCTTATTGAGTTATAGGGGAGTAAAGTCCTGTGAAGAAACTCTTAAGGAGCTCCTTTTTCTTGAAGAAAGAAGATAGCTACAGTTCGATTGGTTCATAAAAATGACGAACGCATCTCCTAAGGCGATACGGAAGGAACTAAGCCCTGTAAAAAAATTTTAGCCATCCTTTTTATATCTATGTTGACATTTGATTGAAAAAAGGCCTTACGGTGAAATAAAAAGTTGACTTTTACTGAAGAGAGCTATTAGATATAAAGGGATTTTTTTTCCTTTCCTTACCTGAATTGAAGTCATGGATAATGGATAGGCCTTGCGCTGTAACGGGCGAGAAAAGGTCTGTGTTTTCCGCTAAAGGGTCGTAAAAGTCTGTGCGGGAGATGCCTGCTGGGAAGTCGTAGTACGACTGGAAGTAAATGCATATGTTAAGAAAATGATATGCGAAGTTGGATCATTAAAGAGTGATAATATAAAATATATACATATCTTTGAATAAAAAATATCAACTTGAAAAATCTTGATCCTACTTGTTTTTCTTTAAGTACAATTGAGGAGCAAACATTCAAAATGCGTTTTCCTCAAAATTTAAAAAATCCAACAGGCTGTAACGCGGACGATGTCATGTAACTGAAACGTATTGTGCGTGCTACAGAGGATGTATAAGCACTAGGGTATAGGAATTGCGTAACCAAATATACAATGTACACTTATATACGCCTTGTAAAGATCACATGTTTAACTAACGTTACAGCTAGTGGAGGGGGAAGGGGCGAAACTTGCCTAAGTTTATTCACACCATTTCTGGACACTATGTGTCAAACGCGCGGGTGCAATTGCCGAGCATTCGTCAAATTTCTGCAACAAATTACACACTAGTAAGCCTTTTAACTCCTGATGAGCAACGATTCGATGGATTATCCTTACTATAGAAGAGTGTGCTGTCTCAAAAGCGACCACTCCCGCTCGGATCGACAAGCGTACTGCCGACCTGTGGCCTATGTGAACAACACGCGCGAGGCTAAATTTAGCTCCGATTACGTTATAACGGCGTCATCTGCGCATGCAACACATGAGTGATCAAGTGAAGGTTTTGCTCCTCTACACAATGATACCACAATAAGGTGCGCGAATAGCAAAGATATAAGCAAGTGTTACATGTTTTCGTTAGTGTTACATGTTTTCGTTAGTGTTACATGTTTTCGTTAGTGTTACATGTTTTCGTTAGTGTTACATGTTTTCGTTAGTGTTACATGTTTTCGTTAGTGTTACATGTTTTCGTTAGTGTTACATGTTTTCGTTAGTGTTACCTGTTTTCGTTAGTGTTACCTGTTTTCGTTAGTGTTACATGTTTTCGTTAAATGCGGTTTTAGCACAATCGACGTCTTACCAACCGAAATAAAAAACGTTGCACGTCAAAAAAAACAAGTTTTTACACCACTAAATTCGCCTCCGGATTTACTATACAAACTAAACTATTTTATTCGGTTAAAACACACTTTGTCTCGTTGAAATTAACTTGCAAAGAATGAAATTTAAACATGGGTGAATGAATTTAGTAAAAGTTTTTTTCATTTTCCCACGAATCACCTTAATGAGACAAAGCACATTTTGTATGTTTGCTCATAAGTAGTATCGTAAACGAACATACAGAAGATATGTTAAGATAAGGGAAATTAAACGTGAGTTTCAGGCTTTGTTTCAATCCACGAATTGAAATATATATACTACCTAATTCATAGTGTGTGAAACAAATTATTTTAATTGAAAAAACCTTCTAAAGATTTTGGTTTTCTATTTTTAAAATAACGCTACAATTATTCAAATGGATGTCCTGAAAAAATTAGCGAATTGTTATTTACTATATCTGTTCACTAAGCCATAGATACAAAAATTAAATTATTTAACTTTTAGGCCCATACTTTAAATGATGTGTTCACTTGCAATGTTAAAAATATGTATTCAAAAATAAGTAAAATGTACTCATTTTTTAATACATTCGATGCTTATCATAACTCTGAATATATAAGTTTCAATTTTGAAAAAGACATGTACTTAAAAATGAGTACAATGGGAAATAAAACCAATAAAAAGGGCAGATGCTAACCTACATAAGCTGTCTTTATAAATCACTTTCAATACATATCGACAATTATAACCAAGACTTAACCAAAATTGAACCCACGTCTGCAGCCACACCTGTCCAGAGCTTTATCCATTGTACTACCACAGCGACGTGAAGAAGTTATAAACAGAATACTTGTTTAAAAAGTATTCCAAAAGAATAGAAAGTAAAATAATTGAGTTGTAATAACTCAGTTTCCATTTAAGCAATCAACATCAAATAATGTGGAAAACCGTCTTCTGAACAACTATTTTAAGTTTGCCAGGTCGCTTTGTTAAGAAGGCTTGAACAAAAGCTGTGATTAGCAATATTAAATCACACTGCTCATTTTTCCGAAAGTACGATTACTTAGTTTCGAGTACGTCATCGCTTCATTTACGATGCAATTGTACTCAAAGAAAAACGAGTACATTTATGTACTCATTTTTAAAAACTTTTTTTACAGTGCGGGTGAGTTGGAGATGAATCAATTGAAACACTTGCTTCCCATGTAAACAAATAGGGATATACACCCAAAGGGGGTGTCTGGGCAAGCTAGGGCTCACTTAAATTCTCATAAAAATGTATAAGAAATATATAAAATATATAAGCCACTTGAGTTTAGTAATGGCTCACTTAAATTCTTAAAAAATAAGGGTGTTTGAGAAATCTAAGGCTCACTTAAATTCTCGTAAAAATGTATAAGAAATATATAAAATATATAAGCCACTTGAGCTTAGTAATGGCTCACTTAAATTCTCACTTAAATTCTTTAAAAATAAGGGTATTTGAGAAAGCTAAGGCTCACTTAAATTCTCGTAAAAATGTATAAGAAATATATAAAATATATAAGCCATTAGTAATGGCTCACTTAAATTCTTAAAAAATAAGAGTGTTTGAGAAAACTAAGGCTAACTTAAATTCTCATAAAAATGTATAAGAAATATATAAAATATAAAAGCCACTTGAGCTTAGTAATGGCTCACTTAAATTCTTAAAAAATAAGGGTGTTTGAAAAAGCTAAGGCTCACTTAAATTCTCATAAAAATGTATAAGAAATATATAAAATATATAAAACACTTGAGCTTAGTAATGGCCCCACTACGTCACACTTTAATAATGGAAATAATGATCAGACTTGGACTGTTGTGGAAATAGTTTGTTTTAATGATACTGATAATATATGCAAAATTAGAATATAATAAATTATTTTATTTACTAAAATAAGTACTCACAGAAAATTAATAACCTCCTAAATTATCAAACTTCACACATGAACTAATCATCAATTTTCTCTTTGTTATAAATCCCTCATTTTATGGCATCTGTTAGAAATTTCTTAATTGACCACAACATCAATACATAACAAAAGTTGCAGACTCATATAAAAAAAAATTGGGAAAGCTGTTGCAATAAAATTAGTCTCATAATCAACCCCCAGTTCGATAAGCAGAGCCGAATACCCTCCGGAAAATCGGTTTTCCGTCAGAAAAAAGTTCATTTGAGCTTTGGAAATGTATTTCACTTCACAGCTCATGTGGCTTCCGGCTACAGATCTCATTTTCGAAATGCGAAACGTAAAAACTTCACTTTCCTAACAACTGAACTCTCCTTTTGTTACCAAGTTACAACCACTAGAGCTTCATTATCGGTTAAAAAGAGAGTTCTGTGAGAAACTGTATAAAGATGTTTAAATTGATTAGTTGTAGTTCTCGAATTATTTTCTTTCGTTGAAAAAATTCGGGCGTATTTGGGAATTTATTGACCATTCATTTCGGGAAAAAAAGCAATTGTTTGCTATTTGTCCATATTCCATTGTTAAATGATAGCAGATAATGAAACTAAGAATTAAAGTACCGCATAAATTGAAAACTACTATGCAAATAAAACCTTAATATGTGAAGGGGAAAACGATGACGTTTACTTTTTGTTGAAATTGATATATCAATGCCTTAAATTTGCTACAATGCTGTATTTTTATTGTTCCAAGTTGTGAAATAATAAGAAAAATGGTACTCATCAAAGAACTTTAAAAAACCGTATGCAAGATATGTCTACGAAACTTTAAAATGTGTTTGCGTTTTCTTTAAAATCAGTGCGAATGGTAGCTTGGGCAATAACGATATTTTGCCATCGCGATTAATCACCAGGCACAAATCATTATTTTCCAATTAATCGATATTTCCGATTAATCAATATTTCGGACTAATCAATATTTCCGAGTAACCGACATTTTCGATTAATCGATATTTTCAATTATTCAATTCTGATAAACCGATAATTCCGATTAATTGATATTTCCGATTAATCGATATTTCCAACCAATCGATATTTCCGATTAATCGTTATATTTGACATAAACATAGTGTTGGCATATCGATATTTCCAATATATTGACATTTTATTAGTAGAATAAGTACAGTAGCAATAAGTAAACAAAAAGATGTATATAGGAACTAGGCTTTTTGTTTTAAAATCAAAGACTAGTACAATTTTGTTTTCTCTTTATTATTACAAATATAGAAACTATGTCACTTTTCTCCCGATCATCCCGAGTGTTATTCCGAACTTCCGAGTGTACTTTCGATTAATCGTCAAATCGATTAATCGTCAAATCGATTAATCGTCAAATCAATTAATCGTCAAATCGATTAATCGTCAAATCGATTAATCGTCAAATCGATTAATCGTCAAATCGATTAATCGTCAAATCGATTAATCGTCAAATCGATTAATCGTCAAATCGATTAATCGTCAAATCGATTAATCGTCAAATCGATTAATCGTCAAATCGATTAATCGTCAAATCGATTAATCGTCAAATCGATTAATCGTCAAATGGATTAATCGTCAAATCGATTGATCGTCAAATCGATTGATCGTCAAATCTAAAATTTCAAAATCGAAATCGCGATGACTTTTTACTTAAAAGAATTTTGATATATATCGAATCCTCACCCAAGCCTAGCGGATGGACCGTCATTTTTTTTTCCAATGAACCCGTCATGTTCAATGAGTGAAGTAAATCGTTAAATTCCGTACTGTGACAAAAAATATATAAGTATTTAATTTTCTAGCCCTCTTTGCACAATTAAAAATGTATGCTCATTTTTTAAGAACATTTTGTCCGTTTTGACGAAACAGTTTTCTGCTGTGCTCCGATTAAATATTTCGCCAAACTAAAGAAACGTATTTCGTCATTTTTTTTCTCGAAATTTATTTCATCAAAAATGAGGATGATTTCAAATACAAATTGACAGCACAACTCTATCCGGGAATATCTTAGTACAAAGTGACCCGCGCTATCAATAGAACCAGAAAAGCTCGTTCACGATCATGGAATATAGTACACGAGGCCTGTTATGTTAATTCCCGTAAAGTCCACTATTACTTAATGGAGTTACGCATAACAGAAGAACCAAAATTAAAACCGGACGACCTAATACCACCGTAAATGAATCGAAGTAAATTACTTTCGTTAAAAATTTGAAAATTCTTTTTCGTTAAAAGTCACATGATTCAATGACAAAACGATTGGCAGAAACAATTCAATAAAATAGCCTTGTCGATCTCAGAATACTAAAAATGATAGTTTTATTTCTGAAAGTGTAGTTTCAATTGTATAATTAACTTCATGAGTATGAAATTTTTTTGAAAGTGGTAAATTCTATTAGCGCCTTAAGTTTTAGCAGTTTATGTATTTCAATCCATAAGGTAAAATTAAAAGAAAAAGTTTCAAATGCTTCAATATCAACTTCTTAGTTAATAATTTAAACTTTTTTTTATAAAACACAATTTTTAAATCTGTATTAATAAAATTACAGAGGTATCTTTGTCCATGCTAACCTCGTAAATAAAATTACCCGATTTTGATTATATTTTAATTCAAAGATGAATTACTTCAATAGACATATTTTCCCTGTATATTTTAATAAATGACTTAAAAGTCCATTATTTTACAGCCTAATCCCAGCATCTCTTGATCGCACATAACAGCCAATTTTAATTTAGAAAAGGTTTTCCTTTTTACTTTGTGTCATTTTAGCTAAAAAAGAACATAGTTATTACACAACTTTTAATTTTTTGACACAATTTTTTTCATTTGCTAGATATAAATTTTATGTGTGTGCCAATTATGAACGATAAATATCGATAATGGTCCCATTCATAGATTTTTTTTTATAAACATTCAAACTTTTTGCAGGTGAAAAAGAAAAACTTTAAAAACTACTAAGACTGATATTATTATGTGTTTATTTAATTAGGACAAAGCTTTTTTTTTAGTTCTATGGCACTTTGTTTTAATTTTCCCAGTTTAGAAAAGTCCTAATTTTAACATATTTTCAAGATTTAGAAAAGTATATATATAAAGCAGTATGCATAGATGAGAGATAACATATTTTGTCTAGTACATTTTAGTACACACATTATTAGTTTTTTTTAATAAAGCAGTAGAACATTGTTTTGGCGTATTTCCTTTACAAAATACTTACGTGGTTGAGACACACGACGTGTATTGTACGTGGTCTTCTTAACGTTATAATTTATAATGTATCATTAATCTTTATAAAAGCGATGTTGGAAAAAAGACCGGTAAGAATATTTTTCTTAGTTACTTCATAGATTTTACATAGGAGTCTAAATTTAATACTGAAAACAGATGCACCAGTGAATTGGAAATTTTTAAAATACAGATTAATTGCTGGAAAAATATTGTTTGGCAAAGCAATATTTTTTATAAAAGGGCAAAATAAAATCAATAAGTATTCTAATCGTTAATCGAATTAAAATTATATTTATTACACTCATAAAACGTTAAGTGCACAATGATCATGTGAACAATTTTATGACAAATATTTTTGAAAAATAACGAACGAAATTAGTTCAGTCATGAAAACTAAATAACGATTGGTTAGTTTTAGTTCATGTTGACAAATGAAAAACGAAATTGTTATCATTAAATTGAAGTTTGACATGTTTCCAAAATATATTATTTATTTATTATTTGTTGAGGGATTTATATTTATCTCAAATATCAGATTTTAAAAATATTATTAAATTGAAGTATTTATTTGCGTAAAAATAAGATGTTCTTTTGCAAGAGTCATGTGACATTCTAATTTCTACACCATAAATCTATGAAGAGAACTGATGATGTCTGCCTTTAAAAGTATACGAAGGGTTTTTATTCAGATAGGCATAAAATTTATGGAAAACAAAAATTAACAAAATAATTTCTTTTTTTTAAAATAATAAAAAACTATAAGAAAAATAATCCCTAAAAACTAAAAATAAATATTTTTAATTTTACGAAAAAGTTGAAAAAATTTAAATATTTAACCTTAATTTATACTTATTACCAAATTGCTTAAGCAGACCGCCCAACTGTTACAATATTCTGTAATCATTAAAGCTTATTTGGCATAAAATTAGAAGCATATTTCCATTTGTACTCTAAAACTCTCCTCATCCTACTAACGAAATTGCTGAAAAGTATAAGAGATAATTATTGAAAATATTGAAAAAATAATGACTAATGGGTGTAAAAGTAAGGTCGTCAAACTGAAATTTTTATTAAAAAAGTTAGGCGTCAAAAATGACGACTGCACTGTAAAACAATGAGTTCATGAACGTACTTGTTTTTTTTTAAATACAATTGCATCGTAAATGAGCGATGTCGTACTCAAATTTAAGCAATCGTATTCTTGCAATAATGAACAGTGTGATTTAATATTGCTAATCTCAGCTTCTGTTCAAGCCATCTTGACAAAGCGACATGAAAAACTTAAAATAGTTGTTCAGAAGATGGTTTTCCACGTCATTTGATGTCAATTGCTTAAATGGAAACTGAGTTATTACAATTCAATTATCTTAATTTTCAATTTTTTGGCACACATTTTTAACATTTCTTCTGTTTATAACTTCTTCGTGACGCTTCGATAGCCGAACAGATAAGACTGTGGACAGCGGAGCTGCAGACATGAGTTCGATTCCCGGAAAGTGTAAGTTATAATTGTCGGTATTTATTGAAAGTGTTTTATGAAGGCAGCCTATGTAGGCAAACTACTGCTCTTTTTATTCATTTGTACTTATTTTTGAGTACATGTCTTTTTCAAAAATGAAACTTATGTATTCGGAGCTATGATAAGCATCGAATGTAATCAAAAATGAGTACATTTTACTTAGTTTTGAGTTCCTATTTTTGACAGTATAGGTGTGAAATTACGACTAACGACCGCTTAAATTTTAGGTGTAAAATACGACTAACGACAGATAATTTCGAACACTGCACACGACTCAAGAAAACACTTCTGTCCACATCACATATTAAACACCCAAGAAAATCCAAAAAACGCAAACTTGCCACTAAAAAAAAGAATCTACATTGTAAGCCTACCCCCTCCCCAAAAGAATCCACTTCTAAGCTTAATATTCAAAGAACGCCAAGAGTTAAAATTTGTTTTCATTTTTCTTCACAAAAAAAGCGCCAAACTTCTCTCCACCCCTCTGCTGCTGTTGGCGAACTGTTGGCTAGTGGTGCTCGTAAAGTTGGCGGATTGCACTAAACAAAATAAAAGACTGGAGGCACCATTTTACCCTATACTTTATTTCCAGCATCGGCTTTGCTTCTATACTTATTTCTTAGGCGCTGCTTTACATTGCAGTAAATTTCCCAACGAGACGACGACCCAGCGTGCTTTGGATAAAAGCCCTTCACTTCGCTAAGCGTATAAAGTTTTATTCGGTATAAGCAAGAAATGCTATTTTAGCACACTCTAAAGTGAATTAAATAGGAAGAATAGTGACGGGATTTAGGGTATATTCTGCGTATTTAAAAAGTATAGAATCTTTAAAACAAACACAACCATCGAAATCATCTTTGGGGATCTATATTTTCTATTTATTTAAGAGTTATAATGCTTTCAATTTAGCAACTGCATCTTATTGAATATATTTTTACGTTTGTATAACTCGCATAACTAATAAAAAGTATAACACTTTTGGAAATTTTACCAACTCTTTGAATTTTAAGTAAGTGTAGTATATAATATCAAATACTATAAATGATATCAATAGTAATGTCTATTTATAATGCTTTCAAGTTTAAAGAATAAGAATTCTATAAATTGTAATGTCTCCTTCCTTTGAAATAGTATAGAATAAAACTGAATATTTTAAAATGCTTTCCAACAATTCAAATTTCGCAAGTGCTCTGCTGTATAAATACCAATATACTCTAAACTATATCAATACAAATGTGTTTTCTTTAAATAGAAATCTATGCAATTGATTTTAGCAACAATCTTCTTAAAATTGATATAGTTTTGGAAACATTAAAAAAAAAATATTATCGTTATTTAAAGGGTTTTTTTAACTCCACCTGCTATATGCTTTTATAAGGGGGAAAACAGCTAAAAATTGTACTATTTATTTTCCATAGTTTTTTATTATCTGAAAATAAAAAATGCGCGTGAAAATAGTTTTTATTTGTGTATTTATATTTTTTGTTGGAAAAGTTATAAAAAGTACAGAACTCATTAAATTTAAAGTTTATTAACTTATTTAATTTTCCAATTGATATTCCAAACAATATCTTAAAGTAATATAATTGTATATAATAATTAAATTACATTTTTCTATTAATAGATTTTCATATTTAAAAATGGGATAATTTTATTATTTTGAATTGTTTTGTATAAAATAAAAAAAATATTTAAATATGTTTTTATATATAAAATTATTAATTTAGAAATTTAACTTTAAAAAATACTGCATTTGCTTTAACTGCAATATACTATTTCTAGAATTTTTAAGCCATACTCCTTCATTTCAAAACAAATTAAGTTCGAATTTAAAAACTTTTTTAAACCTTAAACTCCAGCTAAAAAATCTGGAAAAATCTTCATTAATAGATTTATGATAATACATAATTTTTAAACACGCTAATGGCTTAAGGTAGGTTAATTGAAAACTGCTGGACTCCTACAGTTTTCGAAAGTATAATGCTAAATAAAAGTTCAGCAAAAAAATTTTAACAAAGTCCTTTTAAACTAAATATTTTACTTACAGAACGATGAGAAGAAATAGGTGCAATGCCCATAGAGCTTTCGTAAACTATTATTTCAGAGTCATAGCTGAAGTAATCTGACATTACTGGGGGCGTTTTCTTTGAGGTGATTCCATTACAGAAAACGTTTTCAGGAGGCTGAAAGAAAATTATAACAATAAGACAAAACAATGAAAACTTTTAGCTGGCACTGTAGAACATGTTTGGGATATTACATTTAATTTTACTTAGCTGTGTAAAAACTAGATTTTGTTTACTAAACTAATATTTATTTTTGAAAAATTCGTGATATTGGTATAATAGGAAAAATTTAATATTTTTGTTTCATTAACGCAAAAATAAAAAATAAATGGCATAAATAAAAAGATAATTTTTGGTGATTCCATTACAAAAGACGTTTTCAGGAGGCTGAAAGAAAATTATAACAATAAAACAACAATGAAAATTTTTAGCTGGCACTGTAGAAAATGTTTGAGATATTACATTTCATTTTACTTAGCTGTGTAAAAACTAGAGATTTTGTTTACGAAACCAATATTTATTTTTGAAAAATTCCTGATCTTGGTATAATAGGAATAATTCAATATTTTTGTTTCGTTAACGCAAATAATAAAATTAAATGGCATAAATAAAAAGATAATTTCAGGTGATTCCATTACAGAAGACATTTTCAGGAGGCTAAAAGCAAATTACAACAATAAGACAAAACAATGAAATTTTTTAGCTTGCACTGTAGAAAAGGTTTGGGATATTACATTTTATTTAGATGTATAAAAACTAGATTTTGCTTACTAAAACAATATTTATTTTTAAAAAATTCCTCATCTTGGTATAATAATAAAAATTTAATATTTTTGTTTCATTAACACAAATATTAAAAATAAATGGCATAAATAAAAAATGAATTGCATTGTCAAATATTAATTAATTTACAATGAGTAAAATTTAAGTTAATTTCTGTACAATTAATTATCACATACTCGTAGCTACGAGTAATTAATAAACAAATTATATTCAATTAAATTTACATCGAATTGTGTCAAATTCAATAAAGTTAATGGCAAACATAACTTTAGTTCACACAATAAGCAACACTTAACATTTAATTACTCCTAATGAAAAGCAATTATAATGATTGAAACATCAAAACGGTTTTTCTTTTGTCATGATTTTAATGCATTTTTCTAAAATTATGTTCGATAAATATTTATCCGCAGCAATGTGATAGTTCTGGATAACAAGAACATACTAATATAATTAGAACCATGCTTTTGTGTTAATATTAAAGAGTCATTCTTTGTTTTTGTAACATTCATTTCGTTTTTGCTGCAGATTTATCACGATTCGTAATTGAATTTAGCGATCAACTTGGATATTTTATTTTTTTATTATTCAATGTTAGTAACAAAGTATCATAAACCAGACGCTTTGCGCTAGTTGATGAAATCTTTCAACACAATTGTTTTAGTTTTTTACTTTATTTATTCTCATAACAATACTAGTCACTATTCTTTTATATTGCGACAATCCAAAACGAGATCAATCGTTCGACTCCGTAACTTCGGAACAAGAGATCGGTTGGTCGAGTCGTGCAAGAATCCACCGTCGATTTTTAATTCTTATTTGTATTGCTGTTGCTTTCCTGCTTTATGCTAAATATTATTTGTTACGTTTTTTTTATTTCTATTCAAATAAGATATGTGTAAATTATCTGCATTAGACTTTCCTTATAGCTCTACTAACATAAAAGCAAGATGCTATCGTTTCTTTGGGTTTATTGTGTTGTTATATTAACAATTATGTTACAGTAAAAGATATTTATAAACCTTATTTTTTTTAAATGGGAATATCTTAATAAAATATTAAATTTCTGAAATAAAAATGTTTATAAAAAATAGTTTTCGTTAAATGCTCAAAAAAATACAATTTTTCCTATGAATAAACCAGTATTAATGCTTGTACTAAAAGACTAAATATTCTAAATATATTTTTTGCAAATACAAATATATAAATTAGTCTGAGTAAAAGTATACATATTTAAAAAACTAAATTTAAAGAAGTGATACTCTCTACTCTGTACGTTTTTTATTTTCTAGTAAAAATTCCTTTGTTCCCCTCATTAAATAAACTAGGTAGTCACAAAATTTTAGGAGATTATCATTGTTTGGATGTTTAACTACAAATAATAAACCATTATATTTGATATTATCTAACTGAAGAATAATAACAGTATAGAAAAGTGTCTAAGGCACTTGTTTAAAATATAAGCGAAGTAGTTGAGCAAAAATAACATTTTATTATATCAATACAGCTAAATTGGATACAGCCAAACAATGATCATTACCAATCAATCTCTTATCTGGGGTTTTCATATACAATTACCAACACGAAACGATATTCAAATGATTTTACAGATAGCATTTTAGTGTGTTAACCCATTCCACTCGTATGTCCCACTCGTATGTTTCACTCGTATGGGGGACATAACTCGTTTTACCATCGCGCTCGTATGGGGGACACGTACAGGGGACATCGCATCTGTACCGTTGCGTTCGTATGTCGTCATAGAAATAGGAATAGGAAAAACACAGAATTATAAAATGTAATTGTTTCTTTATGTTGTGCTTTTTATTTTGTTTCTTGTTTGTAGTTTCTTTGTTGTTTTTATTGTCTTTTAGTTAGTTTTGTTACAATTACTTACTTCTTACTAGTTATAGAAAGCAGAAATTCTTTGGGCAAACTGTGATAACTTAACCAAAACATTTCTGTTCGAAGTATTTCTAAGTTGATTTGCTATGGTGGAGGTGCCGGCATTACGTTCCGCCCCTAAATATTGTTTATATTATTTATTACATTTCTTAGATTTTTAATGCGGTGTAAGATACTTAAGTATTTTTAGTAGTTTCAATAAGTTATTTTGACACGTTGAAAAATAAAATATTATGTGGCTACATTTCCATCCTAGGTCAAGGGGTGTATTCAGGGGTTATATTTTTAAATTTTTGATTTAAGGATGGTAAACCTTCTAGTTAAATTGGAACACATTTCCATCAAAAAAATCATCTTGATCGAACATGAAAAAAATTCCGAGTTATTTGCTAACTTTCTAAAGCATAATTACGAGTGCAAAAGGTTAAAATTAGTTATTTGAATAACATTCAATTTTACATCTAACGCCTAATGTTTGATTTTTACACTCTTAACTTATTACAATTTCAATCTTGTGACTTTTTCTTCAATTTTCGCCTTCTGAAAATTCATAAAAGCAAATCGATTCAATTATCTGTTTACTCTACAACTCGCCTTTTATTGCATAAACTTTTCACAATGTAATAAAAATATCAGGTCACGATATCTTAAAAAAAAACTCGCCACTAGTATTGGTATTCCTCAAAATTCGTTTCGAAGCAAAATATTTAAATATGATAAAACTTTATTTTTTATTAAGTCAACACCTTTTTAATCTTCGCCTCCCTGCGAAAAGTGCAAAAGGGGAAAAGTCTCCAGGAAAGATATTTCAGGGTAAAGGACCCAAAAGGGAGGGATGAGGACAAAAGTAAGGGGAAATGCAAATGCCACTTTCTCCAAGAGGGGAGTGAAATTTACGGCGGTACCGAGAAAATGAGAAAGAGTTACTTGAGATTTTGGAAAGAGCTTACCCTTGAAGTTGTGTGCGTTTCCGGAAAGTTTTGAGATCACTGTCGACATATTTACTGTATGTACAAAGCTTTGGTTAAATTTATTTAATTACAATATTTTGAAATCCACATTTTAGTAGTTGTAAAACTGTTATCCGAACACCGCAGTGCAAGGAAATGTCACTAGGATCGGATAGATTGTATGTAAACATATTGAAATTATCGCTTTGGAGAGTCGTTAATGATAAAATCCTCATTACAATCAGTTATTATGAAAAAAAAAGTTATTAACTACTATAAAATTTACTCTATTCATTTACTTGAATCCCAAGCGTGGTTGATTTTAAATTATCATGTCCACACAGAACTAGATTACATTGTTGTGCCGATCAAAAATCCTCCTTTTTCAAATTGCAATAACGTAAATTGAAACCTACACATGAAATTAAATTTTTAATTACAAGGTATATTACATTTTTAATCACAGCGTATATTACATTTTTAATTACAGCGTGTATATATTACATTTTTAATTACAGTGTATATTACATTTTTAATTACAATGTAAATTAAATCTTTAATTATAGTGTATATTAAATATTTCATTGCAGTGTATATTACGTTTTTTTTTATTACAGTGTGTATTACATTTTTTATTAAAACGTATTTTTAATTACAGCGTAATTTAAATTTTTAATAACAGCGTATATTAAATATTTAGTTACAGCGTATATTAAAATCGAATTAAGAATTGTTGAAACTTGTTAACAACTTAAAAAGAAATGAATCATTTTTCCGATTTAATTCTGTGGTGATAACCAATTTTACCAATATTAAAATGGAAACAATTAACTGTATAAACTGACCCCAATCCAAAATAAAGGTATAATTTCGGAAAAAATTCAGCAATTAACAACCATGTAGATATAAAAAAAGTTTCAAAGTCACATATCTAAATTTGTACCTTTGATTGTTACCACCTGGGTCATTCAATAGAGAAAATTCCAGTAACTTAAACGAAAGAGACACTAACACACTATAATGGAAACACACGTAACACACTATAATAGGATACTTATCGAATTGAAAAATGTTTTTAATTTATTTATGTTAACTTTTTTCGTTGCTATTTCAAAAAATCTGGTTTTCAAATATAAGTTTATGTTAGTTGTTCAAACGCTTAACGGCAACCTCATAAAAAATTAATGGTTAAAAGCCTGTCCAAACAGCTTGTTATGTATTGTAAACCAAGACACCATCCCAGATTTTCTGTAAATTAGACGTGGCAGATTTATCATGAAAGAACAAACTGTTTAGGGAAAAACATCTTTCAAAATGTAAATTATCTATGTGGTTAACTCTATTTGAAGTATAAACTCTTTGAGGACGTTCTTGTTGAAACAAAATAATTGCTTAAATCGAAAACAAGAATTCGGCATTTTTATTTTTCATCTACACAGACTTACTTAAGACGTCTGATGAAACTAAGAGAATCTTAATATATGCCTCTCCTTGCAATTTATTCTTCCAAGACTTATCCTTTCCCAGAAAGACTGTATAAAAATTCCATAATGCTGCCAAGATATGCAAATGAAGTTTGAGGTCTCTTCTAGTCTTTTAGTGCGAAAAGTTACCATTTAATGTTCGACTCTCAGAAACAGTAAATCATTGCTTTTTTTTAAATCTGAATAATACAAAAATCTACATTCAACCAAACATGGCTTTAAACCGCATTTAATCCAGAAAAGCTCAGCATATTTTCTTATTTTTTTTAAGAAATTATAGTACTCATCCAAAACAAATTGTGCAATACTTCAACTTTTTCTAATATCGATTAAAGTGCTTTGCCTGAGTAGATAATTTCATGGGCATGCCTCAAATTCTTTTTGATAATTAGGTTATAAATTAAGATAAACCAATTGATAAAATCCTGATTGAATATTTGCAATAATACGAGAGTAACGTAGAACTGTATTTTACATTTATTATTTAATTCTAATATTAAAAAATATTTTCTTTTAGTCTTGAGAAATTGTGTTTCATTCAAAACTATATATAAATTTTGAAATATCGTTTCTAGACTAGTAAAAACAATAATTTGCTAGATATTTGACCAAGCGTTACTAGGACACCAGGAGCGAGAAATTTGAGTAGCTCTAACCCGCGACCTATTGCTCCGAAGTCATGTGCGCTACCGTCTACGATACAAAAGCATATTTCACTAGATCTTGGAAATATTTTTTGTAATGTAAACGCATTTTTAAACAAACCGTTGATATTTACGAGATGAACGCAAATTCAGTCACTGAAATTCTCTTTCTTTCGGTACCTAACTTCTTCATCGCGTTTTAGAGGCTTAAAAGAGATCTATACTTTAAAATTAATATATATGAACATATAACAATTAAAGTTATAGCTCATATCCGATCATTTATTCTAACCCGTTAATAATTTCATAGATATATACAAACATCTCTAAATGAAACCTATAATCATTAACTACAACTTTTCTTTATATTATTTTATTTTTAAGGCTTATATGTTAAGTTTCAGAAAAACTTCACCCCCCCCCCCCCCCTTCGAAATTCAAATAGAATTTTTTTAATATATAATCACAGTTTTAGTACGTGGAGTTTTAACTAACTTCTGACTAGAAAGAACAACCTACTTTTTCCACCTCTACGTAATTTATACACTAAACATATTTATCTAAGCTGAAAGTCACATAAAAGCTTAGCTTCAAAAGGAGTACTGAGCTTTATTTTCAATAAATAATTTATTTCTACATGGAGCCTCACTAACGCAACGTTAATCATCTTAATAAATTAGGAATAATTAAAAACTTTAAATAGACAAGACTTCAAATGCCAATAAAATACTGAAATATGCAGTGTATTAATAATCTAGGCGCCACGGAAATGATTAGGCTGGGTAGGCTATGGCCTAATCACTTTGGAGTCGCTGGAATCGCTGATTTAGAATATAAATTTTAAATTCCAAGAAATTTTAAGTTGAATAAAAGAATATTTAAGTTTCTTGAAAGTTATAAATAGATATTGATAAGAATGATTTTGGAAGTTTTCCCGTAACCAAACCATTACTTAATTTTTATTTATAAGTTTAAATTACTTTTGTGCGTGTCGTTTTAGTATACGTGAAACAAGTCAATAATCTTTTAAAGTATAATGAGAAAGACTAATTTACTAGTGTATCACAGATTTAAACTGTATATTTAATGTGTTACTATATATGAAAATAAACCAATTCACTTACATTTCTTTCCTAATTAGTCATCTCACACTGTTAAAAATAAGTATTCAAAAATAAGTCAAATGTACTCATTTTTGAGTGCATTCAATAATTATCATGGCTCCGAATGAGTTTAAATTTTGAAAAAGACGTACTCAAAATTAAGCACAATGAATAAAAAGAGTAGATGCTAGCCTACTTAGGCTGCCTTCATAAATCACTTTCAATAAATATCAACAATTACAGCCAAGACTTACTGGGAATCAAACCCAGATCCTAAGGCACCGCAGTCCAGTCCCTTATCCGTTGTACTACCAGAGCGACGTGAAAAAGTTACAAACAGAAGATTTGTTTTAAAGGCGGGCCAAAAGAATGGGGAACAAGAAAATTGAGTTAAAATAACTCATTTTCCATTAAAGCAATCGACATCAAATAATGTAGAAAACCATCTTCTGAACAACTATTTTAAGTTTGTCAAGTCGCCTTGTCAAGATGGCTTGAACAGAAGCTGAGCAGCAACATTAAATCACTGCTCATTTTTGCAAGAGTACGATTACTTAAATTTAAGTACGTCATCGCTCATTTACGATGCCATTGTGCTCAAAGAAAAACAAGTAGGTTCAGGTACTCTTTTTTAAGTATCTCTTTTTTACAGTGCACCTACTTTTTAATTGTTCAAGAATAAAGAGTCCCTTACAATTTTAATCCTTGGCAAAGAAGGCTTTACAAATTTATGTTATTTTAACATAACAGTTAAACCCATTTCTGTTCTTTTTCTTAAAATGTTTGCCACTTCAATCTTTTTTGACTTCAACTCTATAATCAATTCAACTTAAACTGCCTTAAAGTGCAATATCGATATAAAAATAGTTATAGATAAAGAGTACTTACTTGAAATTCACTGTCATCTGGCATGACCGGATTGAAGTTGCTGACTAAGGCTGTTAAGTAGTCAGTATTAAGTTGTGCATCTAAAGACACAAGGTACTGGAATCCTTTGTGAAGTGCTGACGTATAAGCCTGACCCCAGGTTTTGTCTGGAAAATAATAAACCTTTACTCAATATTGTGTCATTTCAATTGTATTTGTCAAAGTGTTCTAATTTATGTATATTACTAAAAAAAATTCCAGTTTAAAAATTAATAAATAGGTAATACGTAGAAAAAAAAATTGTCACTTGCTTATAAACAATAGTCACTTGTTTATAAACAATAGTCACTTGTTTATAAACAATAGTCACTTGTTTATAAACAATAGTCACTTGTTTATAAACAATAGTCACTTGTTTATAAACAATAGTCACTTGTTCATAAACAATAGTCACTTGTTTATAAACAATAGTCACTTGTTTATAAACAATAGTCACTTGTTTATAAACAATAGTCACTTGTTTATAAACAATAGTCACTTGTTTATAAACAATAGTCACTTGTTTATAAACAATAGTCACTTGTTTATAAACAATAGTCACTTGTTTATAAACAATAGTCACTTGTTTATAAACAATAGTCACTTGTTTATAAACAATAGTCACTTGTTTATAAACAATAGTCACTTGTTTATAAACAATAGTCACTTGTTTATAAACAATAGTCACTTGTTTATAAACAATAGTCACTTGTTTATAAACAATAGTCACTTGTTTATAAACAATAGTCACTTGTTTATAAATAATAAGAGTTATAAAAGTATGTATGGTTTAGTCAAAATTTATTTTTTTGAAGTGGTGAGTAAAAATTTAATTTGCTGTTAGTCCTTTTGCTAAAAGCATGAAATAATTACATGCAAATAAATGTCCCATTAGTATGTGGATACTAAAATTTGTAGGGTTCAGATGAGACTAACCTTGATGAATTCTTAGGGTCAGACAAGACAATTGTTTCCTCAATTATGAAGTGCGTACTTAATATGTCAATTTGCGGCAAATAATGGAAAATAATCTGTTTATTGCACAAACGAATAAAATTATAAATTAAATTTTATAGAAATTAAAGCGTTTACTTAGGCTTCTTATAACGCTTACTATAATTAAATAATTTCTTACTAATATTTTCAAGCAAATACTCCTTAACTGAGACAAACTCAGACATGCCTTCCACTGGATTCCACGTCAAACTTGAACACTCAAGTAATTTACAATGATGTTTCAGTAATATATTACAATATAGTCACTTTAAAAGCCAATCATTCTGAGAAAAAATTTTAAACTTTGTAGTAAAGAAGTTAAGCTTTAGCCAATACATATTTAACTTTTATTGCTAAGTTTCAAATTTTATTTAATAAGTATACTTATAGTATAATAGATCTGCCGACGTATTTTGATATTGAATCTACATATATTTTAATAACTTATTATAGTAGTATAAAGTAATTACCTGTGAAAGATAATGAGACGTTAATTTTCGGATATATAAAGCATCCTTCCCATTTTTTCACAAAAGCACTGTTATCAACAGAAAGATCTGAAATCACAAATTCCGATTGGTCGTTATTCTCCTCATGTATGATTTCGGATATTTTCTCCAAAATGCGATTTGGTCCAAGGTCTTCAGGCTCTAATTCAATTACAGTGGGAACTGTCTTGACCGCGCAAGTTGGGGAACCTAGAAAGAAATACGAAATATAAGCTGAAATGCGCGTTTTACGAACGGAAAGGAAATAAAATGTAATAGCATTCCCGTGTTATAATTATCGCTATCGCATGCCGCCCCCCCCCCCCCCCGTTAAAAGAATTATAACCACAGATGGCAGCACTACTGGCGGCTCGTTCAAAAACTGCTTAGAAACTATTTATTTTAAGCAGGGCGTAAAAGGGATCTTTACAACAGAAAAAATATATACCAGCGTGCACGTGCGATAATTATCGCATGAACTACTCCCCCTCGAATATTAGCGAATATATTGTAGCCGAAATATTAAAAAGCTTAACGATTCTACTCATAGATGGCAGCGCTACCAATAGCTCGTTTATAAACTGCTTAGAAACTACTAATTTACGTTAATATTCATGAGACAAAAGTAGGATTCGTCATCCGAAAATTCTCTTTTTTTATATACCTCATATGTTAAGATCCGTTGTGTGTGGGACCCGCAAAAGGGATCATTACTACTTAAATAATGTATATGATGATAGTTTCTAGTACTATATATAATCACTTTAAGTTTGGAAAAGCTTTAGATATTTTCAATATGCGAGTTCTTGATAGCGCGACATATATCAATTCTAAAATTAAGTTATTGCCATACTAGTCTGAGCATATCACCATCAACGCTACAGATACCACAAAAACATCAGTGTGTATTATTTTTCTCCAAAAATTGAATTTATGCCTTTTTGTTCACTCCTTTGTGTTTTACCGTGTACTATACTGCTAAGCTAAAAGGCCATATCTCCAAAAAAAAATTAATTCATTTTTTAACTTCTCTAATTTATCTTTAAAATATACCTTTCATTACATTAAAAATCCGTAAGTGAAATATAATGGTTAGTAATAGGAAAATTTATATTTCCACTGACTCCAGTGAGAACACTCACTGAGTCCGCAACGAATCTTAATAAATGAGGTATCAAAATAAAGGTAGTTTCATGGACCAGTGACGAATCGAACTTTCTATTTATAAATATCAACGTTTTTTTAATGCGTTTAAAATAATTCCTTTTTACTGTTTTTTTAAATAAGCCGTTGATAGTGCTGCCATCTATAAGCAGACCGTTTTTTTTTTTTTTTTTTTTTTAATCTAAAAAATGAGTGTGTGGTGTGTTTGGAGGGGGACGGATTGTTCATACGATAATTGAGGACTAAAAATAGAAAACGAACTAAGTACCAAAATACCGAAAATCTTTTTTTTTACGGAAAAATGTCCTAAAGACCAAGCTAAACAAAGTGGAGAACGCCCAAAGTGTGAACTCCAGTAGTAATAGTTTAAAAAAATTGAGTGAAATGGACAACCCCTAAATATCAAATGCGAGTGTTTTTCATTTTTCGGCTGTCCTGAAAATGTTTCTTTTTTGGACTTATGTCGTTTTCTATTTCTAGTCCTCAATTATCCCACGAGCATGCTAGTTGCATTCAAAATACGAGAGTATAAATGAAAGTAACACCCTTCCAAAATTGAACGTAGAAGGATTCCTATAAAAAAAATTCATTCCATAAACAAAATATAAATTCATAAAATGTCAACAATGGTGCATAAGAAAAAAAGGTTTTAATCAAGAAAATATAAAAACTCATTTCCGGTTAATCAATATAATAAATAAAACAAATAAAAGCTTTAAAAAAAATTAAAAACATAAACTTTGGTATCTTCCATTGCAAATAAATTTTAACTAATTTCTCATTTAATTTTTTTATTGCAAAAGTAAATCTCAGACAAAGCTTGCATTTTTTCAAAAAGAAAAATATTTTAGTAGAGAACATGGATCACTCTGGACCCTCTCAAGGTCCACCAGTGGATCACGGTTCTCTGAATCACTGAGTCGCTAAACATATTACCATCCAAATTCAAAACTTATATATGATAAAACCTTATTAAATAAAAATTATATAGATATTAATAAAGTAAGAACTTTGATAATAGTTTACTTACTATCATCATCATACTTTATTGTAAGCTGTTGAGTTCCATTTTGTATGTATTTAACATGTCGCTTATTTGCCCAGATTTCAAGCGAATATTTGTTCTCATCGCCGTTGGCAACAGCCCTCATTTCTATCGAATACTGTTGTTTCAAAAAATTGACTCGAATATTGGCAGAATAGGCACTGGGCAACTTTGGGAGTCCTTCACCTATAAAAAGAAAATATCGGTTACTGTAAAAAAACATTTAATATCGATCGATCATTTAATATTTTTAAAAATAAGTTCTGTTCCCAGCAAAAAAAGTCAGCATAAAACCTTCAACAAAATTATAAAATTAAAGGTTTTTTGAAGGTTTTATAAAGGATATTGAAACAAAAAACTGCAGTTATTTTGAAGTTTTTAATTTTCCTGTATAAAACCTTTAAGATATCTGCATTTTCTCTTCATGATTAAAAATTGAAGCTTTTTTGCAGATTTTTTATGAAGGTTTTTTAAAGTTTTTATGAAGGATATTCAAACAAAAACCTTTAATTTTATAGATCTTCAAAAAAACTGCAGTTTTCCTGCATAAAACCTTCAATTTCAAAATTTTGATGAAGGTTTTATGCTGACTTTTTTTCTGGGTTGCAACACTGTTTTACAAATGTTTAAATAAACACTTATTACAATTTGAAGGGTACAGAGGAAGAACGATGATGGTGCATGGAGTGATTACACCCAGCAAAAAAAGTCAGCATAAAACCTTCATAAATTTTTTGAAATTGAATGTTTTATGCAGGAAAACTGAAGTTTTTTTGAAGATCTATAAAATTAAAGGTTTTTGTTTCAATATCCTTCATAAAAACTGTAAAAAAAAACCTTTAAAAACCTGCAAAAAACCTTCAATTTTTAATCATGAAGGAAAAAAAAATTTATGCAGGAAAATTAAAAACTTAAAAAAAACTGCAGCTTTTTGTTTCAATATCCTTTATAAAACCTTCAAAAAACCTTCAATTTGACAATTTTGATGAAGGTTTCATGCTGACTTTTTTTTGCTGGACATAGAAGCTTACTTCACAAAAAAAATGTCTCATAAAAATGCGCTTCGTTCTTTATCTTTTAACTTATAACTTAACTGATTTTAAACTACTTATCCTCGTTTTTTTTTCGTTTTTACCATTTGATATAATGAAAGTAGAGCTCTGTAGCTAACATAAAACGTTAAGATCTCGATTTTAGCAAAAAGTGGATCTTCATAGCCTATTCCACATGTTAAAAGATTTCCAATGAAAAAAATGAAAAAATCCGAAAAATATCAATAAAAAAATCCTAAATGATTAATGTGGAGGTAATGATAGATAACATTTTCAATACCGTATACCTTGGTAATTTTGGGACATCGGGTAGATTTTCGGCTTTCTAAATCGAACTCTATTGTATTTTATCAACAATACCATTTAGTACCACGCTTAAATTTTTTGTGATTTTTAAATTTTTCAAATAAATATTTCCTATTTTTTTTATTTCTAACTACATAAGAAGTGTAAAGTTGCTACAAGAAAATAATTATCTCCCAATTACTTGACTAAACCAAAAATGTCTTAATTTAAAAAAAAAATACATTTTAATTATTATTAAAAACTAATTATCAAAATAACTATACATTTATTTCACGAAAAATAAAAACTTCGAATTGCTTTAAAAAACTAAAAAGATTCTTACTTGATCCTTTTTTTGGACACGTGAATTCTGGAGTTGATGAACATCGTTGAACTGCAAATGCGGCTAAAAGCAGCAACAATGTGCCTATAAAATAAAATAAAAATAATTATTTGAAATACAATGCAAATAGTTATCCCACCACTTAGTTTATAAAAAATAATCAGTAATAAAAACCATCAAGCGATGCTTAAAAAGAAAACTGCTGTTAAATTTAAAAATAACTTTATACAGGGTGGTCACAAATCGTTGAGAGATAGTTATTGTTTGGCATTAACTACACATAATAAACTATTCTTTTTACTATGCTTTAACTAATTTGTTTGTTTATTCTAAAGATAAGCGACTTGTTTAAAATATAAGCGAAGTAGTTGCGCAAAAAATAGTTTATTATGCCAATACATTCAATGCGATACAGCCAAACAATGACCATCACCCAACAATTTGTGACCATCCCGTACATCTGAAACGCTACATTAATATGATTTTAAGTGCATTAATCCACTGCGGTCGATTTCGTAAACAAATCATTTCAATTGCGGAAAACTATACTAAAAATACTTTATTAAATTGTCACTTTTAAATTAATCTGTTTTAAAATTGTTTAAAATACAAATTTAAATTTAGATCGCTTGCAAACTGAGAAAATACGCTTGCCTTGATGTGGCAAATTGTTGTTTATATCATACATATTCATTTTGCCAAACCCCTTCAATATTTAATCTCATTCCTACTACCTGATAGTATAAATTTATTATCAGACATTGTTTCAACGGAGTAACTATTACTGCAACTACATATCTGAACATAACTTCCATGTTTCGTTTGGAAGTATTAAAATCGTTATCAACCTCTACTATTCAGATTAAATATAACATTAATGTTAAGATATTACTCCTCCAAATTTCGTGATCCAATAGCTTAAGAGTTCATGATTTTGGTTTACTTTTCATATAATGTCTTACAATATTTAAACTTATAGCGAGAAATAGTTTCAATTTATAAAGAGCCACTCTCAAAAAATTATATTTAAAGTCTTTATTTTAAATGTCATTTTTTTTAATTCAAAATAACGCTGAAATATTTAAATTGTTTAACCCTTCAAAATAATATTTTGTCAATTTTTCAAAAATACATTTGAATTTTCTGAAATAATTTTTGAATATTTCTATAAAAACATGTTACAATTTGATGAGTGTTACTTTTTGTTTGTTACTTTTGTAGGGTAATTTCTTTCCAAATTGTTAAATTAATGTTTAAGATGAAAAATCACAACACTACCAAACCAATTTTGAAATAACATTAAATTCTTGATTTTAAACGTAACTGTCTGGTTCTTACCAGGATGGGTAATTGAATTGCTAAGGTATTTCTCAGACACAATAAATTTTTATGTCCTACGAAGTATAATTTTGAGATATATAATTTTTAGTTTACAGCTATTTATCCCCATGTCATAATTTTTTTCGATAAAAATTATCTTTACATTAATTAGTTTATTCATCAAAATAAGGTTTTATTGCCGAGAAAGTCTTATCAATAAAATTAAAATTTTAAATGATTTTTAAAAGAGTTTTTTTTTATAAAAAAATCTTTCTGAAACATTTAGCAAAATTCGAAATCTAATATCGATATATGCTTTTTATTAATCTTAACTTATAATCAAAGGGCCAAATGTGGTTGGCTTTTACTTTAAGATCCAGGCAGGTAGAGTTACATATTACAACCTAATCCATTTATAATACATTTTCTGTTTTAGATTAAAGGACCTTTGTATTGTTTATACAATAAACTATTGCTGATATGACAAAAATATTAATTTTAATGGGAAACCATAATAACAACTTAAACTATAAAAAATATAAGAGGGAAAACTAATGCAAAAATTATTCATTACTAATGTACTGATTGAGATACTTATTGTACTTTTATTAATTGTAAATAGAACAGTCAATTGTAAGGTATTTGTAGAATTTGACATCTCACCTTGAAGAATATAAAACCTACGCAAATCAAGAGAAAAATCACTAATTTATTGCAAACATTTATTAATTAAATACCAGTATTTTAAATAATGAAATAAATATTTTCGAACAGTTCTAAAATATCGTCAAAGTTTCTCCAAAAATTCATAAAACAAATTCTGATTTAAATATGCTAATTAATTCTAGACTTTTCTATGCATATACCAAGCTATCATAAGTTTAAATAGATTTTAAAATATTTTTATTTATAACCTAATCTACACATCAAACTATGGAATTATCTGTAAATTGATTTTTAGTTGTAAATTCCTTAAAATATACAAGTATTTTTAATCCTTACTTACAACAAAGAATTTAATAATAGATTTAAATCATACCTCAATTAATGCATAACTCTTTTATTTAAATTAAACTGTTATGAAAGTATCTAATTATGCATACATATCGCATTTCATACGACATCAATAATAAATTTCAAACATTAAATATTTTCATTCTCTTCTACTAAACCTGAAGGACAATTGATTGAGTAACAAAGTTTTAAAATTACATAAAATTATAAAACATTTTTTAAAGCAATTCAATTTAAATGTTTGCTTTAAATTGAAATAAGGCTTCGAAATTATTTTCAAATTAAAAACTTCAACTGACTTACGAATATTAATATTAAAATATTTCTATTAGAATATATAAATTAAAATATTTCTATTAGTATATTTATATTAGAACTTTTCTATTAGTATTTTTTGTATTAAAATATTTATATTAGACTATTTTTCTTACAGTAATTGTATAATTTTTTCTATCTATTTAATACCTATTATAATAATAAACTGTTTGTACAATTTCTAGCTATACAACCAATTTAATTGGATATAAAATAGCAACAAGTTGTATTTCTTTTTTCAAAATCAGTGGAGCCAAGAAATGATTTTCTAAAAATTAAGGAGTCTAAAATTAGCATATCTGTTTTAAATCGGGAAATGTTTGACTGCCATAAATATATAGTAGCAAAATATTTACTTGCAGAACACAGTAGTACTTTTTTTAGAATTCAAATAACTATTTCCGAATAATTTAAATTATTCGTGAAGTACTTTTCAAATTAGCAGTTCAAAGTTTAACTAAATATAAATTATTGCAGCCACGTGCATGTACGGTTTATCAACTACTGCAACATTCTCTGTAAGGTACAGCCGGGGGAAAAAAACGAACCACCAATGATTATTTTGTTAGTTTTTATAGTAGAGCTAAACTTAATATACCATTTTGTAGGGAATAAAGTCTACTACACATTAATACACAAAAACTTTGCATAGGGGACTATCTTCATACTCGAATACGCACCAACTTTAAAATTTCAATAGCAACACCTACTTTTGATAGCGCAGAAATGTTCCCCGCCCTCAAAATAATCTAAATATAAATGTTCCTTAATTTCCTACATTTATATGCAGAGATATTAGACAATATGTATCAATCTTATTTGAGGGGCTACATCCACATTGAACAAAGTATTAGTTGGACTACGAAATGAAGGACGCGGGTAGAAAATGTTTTGGCGTTAGCCGTGGTTCTTCTTTTCCCGTGGTCATTTACTCTGCCACTCCCGTATACCCCTCGCCTATATATAAGAATTTAGAATTTTATGCCAACACGATCACAGCGATTTTAAATCTCAAAATTAGTGAAGATTTCTGTTAAGTTCTGCAGATTTTAAATTTGTTTATGACCCCTGAAATGATCATTTGATGTACATTTTAATATAGCAAAAAAAACTATAAAGAGGAAAATCACGAAATTTTAGATATGCATATAAAGCGTTTTTCTGAATCCATCACTATCAAAATATAGCATGGTTGCTATTCATAAATTTTATGAATATTAATATCCTAATTTAAATAAAATTAAAAATATATACATATAAGTAATGAAAGTTAGTGCATTTTATTTGGGTCGTTTAGAAGTAACACAGATAAAAATATCAGCTAAATAAAATTATTATTTCGAAAGATATGATTAAAAGTTTAAGAAATTCATTTAACAATACGAGTTCTAAACTTTCGATATTCATAATTAAAAAACTACTTAACCAAATGACTTGCAAATTGATATTCAATGATAAATTTTGTCGTAGATTCTAAATATTGATTCAAAATCGGGTGTTGCTGTTGGAAATTTTAAAGTTGGTGCGTATTTTAATATGAATATAGTCCCTTATGCAAATTTTTTGTATATCAATGTATAGTAGACTTTATTCCACACAAAATGGTATATTAAGTTTATCTCTACTATAAAAACTAACTAAATAATCATTGGTGGTTCGTTTTTTTTTTCCTCGGCTGTACATATTGTAAAAAAAACTATTAAAAAAATAATAAAAAAAACTTTAGCCAAACACATAACAAAGTAATGCAATGTCAACAATCATTTTCTTATAGTAAGTCTTTACCATAAGCTAATATTAAAAATATTTTTAAAAAATAAAAGCGTGTAAAAACACTTCATCACTTACTTTGAAGGGAGATATAATTCCTCATATTAAAGATCACAAACGTAAGACTTTTAATTTCAACAAATAATTCGCGAAGCACAAAAGCCCCTATCAAAGCCGTAGTTGAAATGTACTTAGAAATCTCTACTTCGTGACGCCCCCTGTGCTAGGTGATTCCGAAGTCACAACTACAAGCCGGTGTAATCCTCTGTTATCTAACGTTATCTGCGTATTGTGTGAAGAATTGATTTCATTATTAAGATCCTTGCTTCTATTGTAAAGGAGTCGAAAGTATCGTGTGGGGAAAAGATAACATTATTTTGAACATTTTTCAATATTTTGCTCGTTCTTTATTTTGTGTTGGGTGTGTTTCTGATAAATGCTTCTTTGCTTATCGTAAATACTTATATCAATATTTGGTTAATAAATTATTATGGTATAAATTTATTTATTTTTTTGAAGAATTAATATTTATTATCGATTGATTTCTATACGTTAAAAATGAAAGTCGTACAGGTAATACAAATTTGTTTTTGGTAAATATTATAACTTATGTTTTTTTAATTATTTTTACACTATTTTGAATTTGATTTTCATTTAGGTTTGTACATTTTATGCTGTTGTTCTCTAGCTTCTTTAACAAATATTAAATAATTTATACGTTGGCCTTCATTTTTTTTATTTACTTATATACGGATTTTAATTAAATTTATTAGAAGGCTGATAATTTTATTATTTTTTTTATTATGAACTACAAGAATAAGTAATTATTCAAAGTTTTTAATAAGTAATTAGTAATAACTAGATTTTATTTATTGGTGTTTTTAGGTCATATTTATGCAAATATTCAATTTATTATTTTATTAGCTTTACTAACTTGAGGCATTACGACTTTAAAGAGAAAAGCAAGTTACATAAATAAATTATTATATAATTTCAATGTTTTAAATTATAATAATTATTAAATAAAGAACACTAAAATTAATTATTAAATAAAGAACACTAAAATTAATTATTAAATTATAATATAATCTAAATTAACTAATAATGGTTAACTAATAATAGTTAACTAATAATAATAAATAATTATAATTAATAAATAAATAATTATTAATAATAAATAAATAATTATAATTAATAAATAAATAATTATTAGTAATAAATAAATAATTATTAGTAATAAATAAATAATTAGTAGTAATAAATAAATTATTATTAATAATAAATAATTATTAATAATAAATAATTATTAGTAATAAATAATTATTAATAATAAATAATTATTAATAATAAATAAATAATTATTAATAATAAATAATTATTAATAATAAATAAATAATTATTAATAATAAATAAATAATTATTAGTAATAAATAATTATTAATAATAAATAATTATTAATAATAAATAATTATTAATAATAAATAAATAATTATTAATAATAAATAATTATTAATAATAAATAAATAAATATTAATAATAAATAAATAATTATTAATAATAAATAAATAATTATTAATAATAAATAAATAATTATTAATAATAAATAATTATTAATAATAAATAAATAATTATTAATAATAAATAATTATTATTAATAAATAAATAATTATTAATAATAAATAAATAGTTATTAATAAATAAGTTATTAGAAATGAATAATAATTATTGATAATAAGTAATTATTAATAAATAAGTAATAAGTCATTAATAATAATTCTAATTAATAGTAACTACTTTGAATAAATAAGTAGTAAGTAATAAGAAGTAGATAATATTAATAAATAATTAGTTATTAATAAATAAGTAGTAAGTAATAAGAAGTAGTTAATATTAATAAATAATTAGTTATTAATAAATAAGTAATAATTATTTAATAAACAATTATTAATAAATAAGAAATAAATATTTAACATCAAATAATAAATAGTAAATAATTATTATTATTATTTATATTTTATGTATAATTTAAGTATTCGAGGTGGTATAAAAATCGGGGACACAGCCGCAGTGGATTTCGTGAAACGTCTTGTTTGCTGCGGAAGTTTTATGGGCATTAGGGAGCTGAGATGTCAAGTTTGAGGCGGATTTCTCGCCAAGGAAATTAACTTCTAAATGTGGCATTCTAAATCTTTGTTTATCTTTCTCCGTCAACGGTTACGTGCGCATCGAGTGAACTCTCGCGTATGTTTTCTATTCGCAATGTTGCAGAGCAATTTCTTTACGGTTGTCGATTAGTAATAATATGGAAGATTTTAACAAAATCTGATTGGTTGCATTTTTTCGCGAAAGATTCCGTTTATCTTATAATTTTTGCAACATATTGATAGCTAATAAAACTAGTTAAATACAGCGAAATTCAAAAAGAATTTTATTTAGAACATTTGGATATTGGTTCCTTGTTGTAACTATTTTAGAATTTTAGAAGATTGTTTATTTTCCGCGTTGTATTGGCTATTATTTTAATACATATTACTGTTAATTTATAAAATATTGTGTGTAATTTTATTCTAATTTTGGAGGCAAGTACCCTTAATTATCTGTTGGTACGACTAGAAGAGGATGTGATGCCGCAAATGACTGCCTGTCGGGCATCGCATACCCTTAAATTTAATGCAGTTTACATCCAATTCGATACAGAATGCCCCATCAAATTCAATGTAATTTAAACCTACAAATCATTTTTCGAGGTTAGATTATAAAATAGACTGTTCGAAGGGGTTGTGATGCCTTAATCGTCTACCCTAAGGGGAACCAGCTACTATCCTAAGTAGTCAGAAGCCTAAGAACCGGACAACAATTTCCCGGGGCCATAAATCGACGTCAGGAGTCTGACATTAGCGCACGGTATGTGCTGCGTTTGAAACTCTGGGCGAAATATGACGTTCTATGTGATGGCCGAGGGTCGTAAGCAAACGGACGTCAGAGCGGACACATTCGAATTCCTGTCAGGGCGAATTTTAGCATTCAGTCTCAGTATACTCGGATTTCTCCCTTCAAACAAAACCCAGTTTCTAAAGAGGAAGTTTTCGATCTTTAATCGTTACTGCTGTTACGTAAATAGAGCGCATGGGATTGCTTTAAAAGTAGATGCTATCTGGGCAAGCGCGCTACATACTTCCGTTTCATGAAATTTTACCAAGCGACACCCTATAAACCAAACTAAAAAACGCTTCAAAAAAATCCCACCATGCATGAAAGATAAGAAAAAATGGGACATTTTTTAAAACCCACCTAACCTCCAAAGAGTTAACGAAGACACTGTTGTAGTAGTGTTTATCAAATTGCTTAAAAAAGCTATGATGTTAAAAAATGTATCTTCCTGAGCGAAATGACTGACCCGCAAATATACAGTAAAGTTATATCAAAAACAGGTATGTTTTCCCCCCTTTGGGGAACCGATCACTCAAACCGTGGTTTTTAAATACTCAAAGAAAAGTAAAGGAGCCCCAGTTGCTCAGTTGGTAAGGCGTTCAGCCACTAATCAGAGGATTGGTGGTTCGAATCCGTGAAATGGACTTGACATAGAAAAGTAAAAAAGTAGTGATCTTGCGATCGGAGGGTTGCCAGCTTCGCTACAAAAATACTAGAAAGTCGTCCAGAATATCCAACAAATTATACTGGCGTGTATACGGGCTGGTGCACGATAAATCACATCGGGGTCCAAAGTCCCGACGTCTATTGAAGGCGTTGGGTGCCAGTTCAGGTGTTTCCTCGTCATCTGACCATGGTTCTAAAATAACGAGGTGCATGTATGAATGTGTGTATGAATGTGTGTGTGAATGTGTATGTGTTCCCGGGTCTTTCCTTCGAGATTGACCCCGAAACGTCGCCAATAGCCCACTGTGCAGCTCTAGTGCGACGTTAATTAACCAAACCAAACCAAAGAAAAGTAAAAGAAATATAAAATCACCTGTAATGACGTTCTCTCCTAAAAGAAAATAGTGGTTTAAGTGAAGCAACATTATTTTATAAACTGTAAATTATAATCTATTTTAAAATTTAAAACAGTGTACTAGTCCTGTTCCTACTTTTTTATATATTATAATGGAATACAGGAGAGTTTTCACGCTCCAGTAAAAAGGGTGTGAGGTTTTGTAACCCGGTGCGCTTAAGACATAATACAATATTGAATCAAAACATCACTCAAAGGTAACTGTATGGCTTTAAAGCCCCACGATGCTATTTGCGTAATTAATTTTTCCTGGTAGCTGTTCAAAAAAGGCTTCCCAGTAGTTTACACGTCAACCGTTACATAAAATCTAAATAAATATCAAGATTTTACAACACGCCAACGTTTTTTTCCCCCTTGTATATCTAAATAATTGCACATATGCTCGGCTTTTATATTATGCACTTTACCTTGAATTATATTGTCTTAAATATCTGTTTTTGATAATTAAAATAAATGGAAATTTTTCCTCTTGATTCCACAACGAAGTCAAAGCTTTACAGCATTTATAGTTTTGACCATGTGCTAAAAATAGGCTGTATTTTAGTCTGCTTTGAATGGGTAAATTAGAAATTTATAAGTTTTTTCAATTATGTAGTACGTACCATGAAGCAGTATAGAAGTTAATAATAATAGTCCAATATATATTTACGATTTGTTTATATGTAATGCATAATTTAAAAAATATATCTAATTTGACCCAGAGTGAAAAAGAAAAATAAAGTTAATTAGATAGTGATAATAACTAGAAACCGATTCCAAATTAAGATGCCTAAAAAATTCAATTATTGGGAAATAGAGGTTGAAAGAGATAATTGAGATTAAAGCAAATCCCAAATAAAACTGCATTAATTCTATTAGTTTTATGTTGTTTTGTGATAATGGCTATATAAAGATAGAAATAAAGATACACTTTCTCCTTACAAAACCTAACATTTACTTAAAATAACAGTATATTATACGGCATTGGCATTTCAAAGCATATTATAAGAGTAATAAGTTAATAATGAAATATTAAAAAATATATATTTGCTTCCATACCGAATAATTCAAGAAAAATCAAAAACTATTATTCTTAAAATACAGTATTTTTTAAATTTTTGGATTAATTGTTACAGATGAAGATAAAAATTACCACACTTTGCATTGCCTCATAGAAAACATAGTACAATCCCTGGATCTCCTAGTGATGCTATATTGATGAGCAAGTCGCAACCTACCTTGTTCCACCAAGCTCAATCTAGTTGATCTAACCCTTCCTCCCCTCCATTCAGAGCCTTAACTCTTGGTTCGTCCCCAATCTTGTTCCCGAAGTTTGCCTCACTGCCTCGGCGTTATCGCTGTAGATGAGGATTGTCTACTTCTAGGATTTGTAAATCGGCCCACGATTACTGTAGCCGTTTACTGCGAGTTCGTCTGGAATCTCATTGTTAGAGAGCTGATTATCTAGAAGGATTAATTTATTAAATGGGCTGCGTAGTTTGCGAAATGGATAAAAAGTTAACCATGCACGGTAATGGTTTGTTTCGGAAACTCAATTAAAATGAGAATTGTTTATCTCGCTTTCCTGTTTAAATCTTTTGTTATTTTAATTGAACAATTTCAAACCTTGATTGACTATATAGTTATGCTTAATGGTTATACTTATAGCTATGTTTAATGGTTATACTTATGGCTATGCTTAAAGGTTGTATTTATGGCTATACTTAAATAAATACAATTCTTTTATAAGCCAATTGTAGATTATAAATATTTTAAACATTTTTATTGCGCAAATGTACCATATTTATTGCGCAAATGCGCAGAATGTAAAATATCTAAAAAAAAATCCTATATAATTAAGAGTAAAAGAATCATATAGTGCATATTAGAGATATTGTTGATACAATTACACAAACTGTTAAACTATAAAATCGGTGCTTAAAATAGTGGCTTATTAAATATTAAAAGAAATGTTCTTTTTAACCTCGGCAGGCTTTTATGATATGTCAGTGGTAAATATTATCATAACAAAAGTCGACACACGTCATATGCTATCAGGATATATCAAATTCTGTAAGAAAAAGAACATTTCAATCGTCAGTGGAGGAAAACGGCATTTCAGCATTTTGTCAGATGTGATTTTCCCTATAATAAGAATTTATTTCAAATGAATCTGGGCCGACTACAATACTCCTCTTTAAAGGTTTTTTAATTGTTTTTTCTTGTAATCGAGTGGCCATTAAAAATATAAATATTAAGTAAAATTATGTATATTGATATGTTAGTGTGTAGTTGGAGTCGTTGAATGGACAATCATAAGTTAAACTGAACAATGATTATGTAACAACCTGAGATAGTTTAAGGATACTCAAAAATGGGATGCAAGGTATTGGACACGATGATAAATTCTTGGATAGGTGAAAAAATTGGTTTTAAAACTCGGTTTTTGACGCTCAAAGTCCAATTGCTCTCAGGACAAAAAAAAATTTAATTACAATTTTTTTTATTTAAAAAAATTCTCTTTTTTCCCCAAAATTCCTTATTATTTTTATTCAATTTGAAGTTTAAAAATATTTTTAATAAATATTTTTCTTTTTGAACTGTTTTTTATTTAAATGTGGGGGGATGGGTTTTATTTTTGGGTATGGAATTTTTGTAAAAAGGCATTATGAAAACATTTTTTAATAAAATTAGTAACTTGAATAGAATAAAATATAGAACAACCATTATCTCTTAAAAACCCAGTATATTTGATTATTAAGGGAATGGCTTTGTAGCAGTTTGTCTAGAAGCAAGTTCTAATCCGCCATTTTAAAAAATAGGCTTTTTTTATTTATTATCTTTAAAAAAACACCTGGGAATATAATTTATGGTTTATTTTGATTAATGAATCTATGCAGTATTTACGTTATTTTGTATTTGTTCCGCAGACGATTTTTTATTTCATTTAAAACATTCTGTTTACATTTTTATTATCAGGCCTTGGGTCAAATTTATCAAAATGTGTCCTTGCTGACATTTTAATTGAAAAAAAGTATGTAACTTTGTTGTATTAACATATAAACATTGTTAAATATATTGCAGTTAATACTTGACATTTATAAGGTACAAAATTCATATATTTGGTGAATATTGCACTTTTGCCAAAAGATGATTAATTTTTTTTTGTGAATTTTTTATTATTCAGCATTAAAAAGTCGAAAACCCATTTTTCCCACTTTGCAAAACATTAAAAAAAAGATAAATTATAAATGTTTCTAATTTTTTCATTGGAAAATGTATCAAAATGTTTGTTTTTTACAAAACTCAGAAATATTAGTAAATAATTCGACTTTTCTAGTTATTATATAGAAGTTTTCATGCATCGAAATATCACAAGATTATTAATTATAGCCCTTTTTATTTTTTAAGAAATATTATTTCAAAAACCTTAGTCTCAACATGCAATCCTTATAAAAAATGTAATACAAATATTTATAAAAAAGATTAAAATATTTATAAAAAAGATTAAAATATTTATAAAAAAGATTAAAATATTTATAAAAAAGATTAAAATATTTATAAAAAAGATTAAAATATTTATAAAAAAGATTAAAATATTTATAAAAAAGATTAAAATATTTATAAAAAAGATTAAAATATTTATAAAAAAGATTAAAATATTTATAAAAAAGATTAAAATATTTATAAAAAAGATTAAAATATTTATAAAAAAGATTAAAATATTTATAAAAAGATTAAAATATTTATAAAAAAGATTAAAATATTTATAAAAAAGATTAAAATATTTATTAAAATTCAGAAAGGCCAAGGTGCATTCCCGGTCACGTGACAAATTATTGGCGATGGTCATTGCTTGATTATCACATTTAGCTGTATTTACATAATAAAACATTATTTTTACCCAACTACTTTGCTTATATTTTAAACAATCCGTTTAGTTTTAGTAGCAGCAAAAACAGTAGTTAAAATACATAAAAAAAATAATGGTTTATCAGGTATAGTTAAACAGCCAAACAATGGCCATCGCCCTACAACTTGTAATCGTAAAAATAGTTGGTAAAGTAGTTAATTTTTTTCAAATGTCAAACGTTTTTGTCATCAGACAATTAAAAAACACGGAAAAAGTATTTCAAGGTGTATTGTTTCTGGGAATCGTATATTAAAACACCAAATAGAAAATAATTTTAATAATAATAGAAAATAATAGTATAATTCTTCAAAATTCAATACAAAATGTTTCGGATTAAACCGTATTTTATTATAATATAAAAGGATTTATGAGTCTCTCTGTGTAAATTTAATCACAAAGACACGTTATACTATCTAAAATAATTGACTGGTTAACGGAATACTTTGAACGCAAACCATTTCCCCGAGAACAGCTTCTCCCAATCCCCTTTCCCAATCTGAACAACTCCCAAACCAACCGAAAGCAGCTTTCCATGCGAAACCAAAGCTGAGAATGGGTCGCAGTTTGTTAACGATTCCCTTATCACTGTTATAGAGGATGAAATGATTGGGGGCTGTGTGCGAGTCTATCTTTTAAAAGCTGAAAGAATGGGGAAACTGGATGGGAGTGTTGTTCCGAATTAAGTTTAGTGGAAGGTTTGCCACAGAATAAAGATTCCTATCTGCGATTCTGTTCTTGTCAGTGAAAAATTAACATATATGCCGGGGATTCCTGGCCTTAGATGGTCGCGGATCGCCATCTTCTAATAACCCTAAATAAAATGAAAACACGAAATATAATGTGCGTGTTATTTAATAAATTGATTTACAAAATGCGTTAATTTAAAGTTTACTATGACATTTACTATAAATTACATAGCATTTGAAATCAATGAAATTATTTATAGTTGTTCTGCTCTGAATATTTAACCCTTTGAGGTCCGCATTTTTATTTATCAGTAAAAAAAATATTTTTCCAGAATTATGTCAATTAGTAGTCTGAATTAAGTTTAGTGGAGGGTTTGCCACAGAATAAAGATTCCTATCTACGATTCTGTTCTTGTCAGTGAAAAATTAACATATATGCCGGTGATTCCTGGCCTTAGATGGTCGCGGATCACCATCTTCTAATAACCCTAAATAAAATGAAAACCCAAAATATAATGTGAGTATTATTTAATAAATTAATTTACAAAATGTGTTAATTTAAAGTTTTTTATGACATTTACTTTAAATTACATAACATTTGAAATCAATGAAATTATTTATAGTTGTTCTGATCTGAATATTTAACCCTTTGAGGCCCGCACTTTTATTTATCAGTAAAAAAAAATATTTCCAGAATTATGTCAATTAGTAGTCTGAATTAAGTTTAGTGGAAGGTTTGCCACAGAATAAATATTCCTATCTACGATTCTGTTCTTGTCAGTGAAAAATTAACATATATGCCGGTGATTCCTGGCCTTAGATGGTCGCGGATCACCATCTTCTAATAACCCTAAATAAAATGAAAGCACGAAATATAATGCAGATGTTATTTAATAAATTAATTTACAAAATGCGTAAATTTAAAGTTTTATATGCCATTTACTTTAAATTACATAACATTTGAATTCAATGAAATTATTTATAGTTGTTCTGATCTAAATATTTAACCCTTTGAGGCCCGCATTTTTATTTAGCAGTAAAAAAAATATTTTCCAGAAATATGTCAATTAGTAGTCTAGACTCATAAATATTTACTAAAAAATGCATCTTAATTTTTAAATAAATATTTTAATGGTGTCATTCGTCATCCTTGGGGCCTAATGGGACTTAATTTGGTACATGAAACTTCCATGGTTCTATTTGGCATCACTGGAACTTACAGTCCTGGAAAAAAAATGCTATTCAATTCAACGGGAAAAAAACAGATCCTTGGTAACAGAAAAAGTAAAAATTATTTTTCGCAACTATATTTTCACTTTTTGCTTCAGAGCGTGTTCGCATTAAAAAATTTATAAATATAGTAGTACCATTTACCATTAAATATACAAAAAATACTGGTGTATTGATAGATAAGACGCCTTTAAAATAGTTACAAATAAAACCTACATGAATTTATGTTTCAATGAAAAAAAATGCATTGTTACCATTTGGCACCACTGGGCACCAAATTGTTAATGAGAAATTTGAGCTTGAAACACATTCAATATACTTCAGTATTACACACTATATATTTAAAATCAAGGGAAGAGTAAAAAATAACACCCCCTTTCAAAACTGCAAGTACAAGAATTGAATTAAAAAATTATTTCTAAAACAGATATATAACCTGTAAAATATATAACTAGATTGACAGTGACGAATAAAGGGACAAAATATATTTTCATTAAACTATCTTTTTCGGTTAATCGATGTAATAATCAATACAAACAAATAAAAGTTTTTCAAAAATTAACACTAAATAAAATTAAAATAATGAGATTCCAATGCGTAAAATTTTATTTATTTAAAAACTAATCAGTTTTATTTATTTTGTCGAAAAAGATCTTGATTTGAGATAAAAGATTCACTAAAGATTTTGGATCTTATCGCAGATCACTTGTTAAGATGTTCATTGTTCAGCCCCAGCTCTTTCAGTAATGTTAAGTCCATTAAAATAACTGTCACTCGCATTTGTCTTGAGGTGTAATGTTTATGAAGTAAAATCGAATATTTTGTGTACTAATGAGAATAATGTCTTCTTTCTACAATTGCAATGGATTTCACTACTTTTTTAAATAAAATATTTGGAAGTAATAATTGTTAATTAACTAATCAAAATCATTGCAATTGAAATAATGGCAAGTGTAAAAAGAAGACAATATTCTCATTAAACTATCCTTTTCGGTTAATCAATGTAATAATCAATACAAACAAATAAAAGTTTTTAAAAAATTGACACTAAATAAAATTAAAATAATGATATTCCAATGCGTAAAATTTTATTTATTTAAAAACTAATGAGTTTTATTTATTTTGTCGAAAAAGATCTTGATTTGAGATAAAATATTCACTAAAGATTGTGGATCTTATCGCAGATCACTTGTTAAGATGTTCATTGTTCAGCCCCAGCTCTTTCAGTAATGTTAAGTCCATTAAAATAACTGTCACTCACATTTATCTTGAGGTGTAGTCAGAGAGTTGTAATATTAAATAGAGAGCGCCTTCAATACCAGACTCTCATAAGGCCACAGTATCAACATTGAAAAGAAAAACCAACATCACGTGGTTATAGCGCTGCCACATTTGGCGTTCAGACATCTGCAGGAGTTTCAAATTTGGCGCACTTTCTTCTTTTTTGGTGATAAGGAGTTCTGTCCGTATTCAACTTCTTAACATATATTACGAATTTACTTATTTTCAAACAATATGCGCTAAATATTTCCTCTTCATTAACGAAACGAAAATATTTTATTTGTGTTCAATGCTCGAAGAAGCTAAACTCTTTATATTTTTCAGGTTTTATTGTTCATATTTTCTTATTGAAGTGTACAAAATAACAATTGAAAGATGGTAAATTTTTTACATAAAAACTTAATGCAATTATTTCAAAACCACAAAGTAAGAAAACTCTCCTTAATATATCTATTAAACTTCCTTAAATTGTGCCACTCGTTAAAAAAAACTATATTTAAATACAAAATTAAACACAAAACCATACTTTGATCTCGTTTAGTTCTGCAAGTCTCCAAGGCCTGCCAAGTAATATTGGCGCATGAATGAATTGGCATTTCCACCTATCACGGGGTTTCAATGATGGACACCCGAGAATCAGCATTTTTATTCCTCTATTTGTATCATTACTCTATGGGTGTAGTGTTTATGAAGTAAAATCGAATATTTTGTGTACTAATGAGAATAATCGCTTCTTTCTGCAATTGCAATGGATTTTATTACTTTTTAAAATAAAATATTTTGAAGTAATATTTATTAATTAACTAATCAAAATCATTGCAATTGAAATAATGGCAAGTGTAAAAAAGAAGACAATATTCTCATTATATTCACACTCTTACACAAACTATTCTATTACTCTTCCTAAACTCTACACCGCAAGATGATATGAATGAAAGTTATTTTAATGGACTTAACACTACTATTGAAAAACCGCTTGCATTAAAAAAACTATTTTACAGAGTTTTCTTATTATTAGTTAAGCTGGATTAATATTAAAAACACTTAAATAGTAACTTTGTCATATTTATTATTATATACTAATCTTAATCAAACATGTATCGACACATTATTTACACAATGGGTATTCAATTCGCATTTGTGAATTGTAAACGTTTTAAAGGAAACCCGATCCCCAATTCCTAATATTTGAATTAATGAATTCTGAAATACCATTTTTTGTACTATTAGAAAATCTCTTTCTGAACAATAATAAAAAGAAAAAAAGTATATTTAAAAATTTTATTTTTGTTTTTTTGTGTGTTTTTTTAGCCTAAATATGCTTTTATTAAAAACAACACTACTCCTTCAATTTGTAATATTATTTAAAAATTTTAATTGATTAGATAATGGCAAAGTATATAACAGACCTAAGGAGAGATTTTTGCAAATTTGTGTTTTATTAGTTCTCAAAAAGATATTTTATGTTCATAACATAAAAAATATTCACTTTTTATGTTCATTGATTCGTAAAAAAAAAATTTATAATTTAAGATAAAATGTCTCTCCCTGCGTTTATAAAACATGTATTAAAGATGCCAAAAACTATTCACTGTTTAGTTTTAAGTGCATTTTTTACAAAGCCTAAGAATTTCAAACATGACAAAAATATCAAAATTTGATACTGAGTAAATGGCAAGTGTTGCAGATGAAAAGTAGGTAGGAATATGATAAATGGTATATAAACTTGAAAAAACATATGTTCTTTTTCTTCTACTGCTTCGAAATTTGTACACATATTCATAAATATGTATAGCATCGTTTTATCCGAAACGAATTAGAATTTTTTTTGAGAATTTGGATCTCGGGTTTCCCTTATGCAATACCTATTTTTAAAACCTGTGCTTATTAACCTTAAGTCCCACAAAAAATCTTTGTAATACATTATAGATAAATCCTTAATAAATCAATTTTTAACAAAGAAATAAATTTTTAAAAGAATTTTTTTAATTAAAATACGATTACAGCAAAGGCGCAATTTTAGTATGCCATAAAAATTTAAAAGAATGTACAATAACATTTTAATATATCATGATTTTTTATGAGTTCAAATCGTAAAAATTTTACTTTTAGTTTATATTGTAAAGTATACTTTATGTGTAGCGTATATATTTAATGGAAATAATAAATTTATTTACATTTTTAATATATACTTATATGCAATAAAAAATATTACATATTATTAGAAGCATATAAACAAGTACATACTATCTATTGCATATAAACAAGTACATACGATCTATTGCATATAAACAAGTACATACGATCTATTGCATATAAACAAGTACATACTATCTATTGCATATAAACAAGTACATACTATTTATTGCATATAAACAAGTACATACTATCTATTGCATATAAACAAGTACATACTATCTATTGCATATAAACAAGTACATACTATCTATTGCATATAAACAAGTACATACTATCTATTGCATATAAACAAGTACATACTATCTATTGTATATAAACAAGTACATAATATCTATTGCATATAAACAAGTACATACTATCTATTGCATATAAACAAGTACATACTATCTATTGCATATAAACAAGTACATACTATCTATTGCATATAAACAAGTGAATGCTATCTATTGCATATAAACAAGTACATACTATCTATTGCATATAAACAAGTACATACTATCTATTGCATATAAACAAGTACATACTATCTATTACATATAAACAAGTACATACTATCTATTGCATATAAACAAGTACATACTATCTATTGCATATAAACAAGTACATACTATCTATTGCATATAAACAAGTACATACTATCTATTGCATATAAACAAGTACATACTATCTATTGCATATAAACAAGTGAATGCTATCTATTGCATATAAACAAGTACATACTATCTATTGCATATAAACAAGTACATACTATCTATTGCATATAAACAAGTACATACTATCTATTGCATATAAACAAGTACATACTATCTATTGCATATAAACAAGTACATACTATCTATTGCATATAATATAAAAGAGTACACCTGAAAAACACGTACGCACTTGGTTGGTTTTTAATGATTATTTTGCTCGATAATGCCTATATATATATATATATATATATATATAAGTTGTAGGATGCCAACTTTTTTCTTACAAAGGGTGTTTTAGAAGGGTTTTTTATTACTACAAGTGGAGGGGAGAAGAATGCATAGTTCTCAAAATACCTCAGTAAATCGTTAGGAAAACAAGTCACTTGGAATCCATCAGTCAATCCTACAGAATCCGGTTACAGATTGAATTTGTCGTTCCATGAAAAAGTATCTAAAACTTTTTTTCTTGCAATCAAAAAAATTCTTGGGGGGAGGAGTTTCGGTATACTTTGTAAATAGTCAATCTATGTAAATTGAAAAATATGCTCTAAAATTAAACAGTTCAAGCAGTTTCCTGAAAATAAAAATAATAAATATTTTTTCCTTAGAGAACAACTTAATTAGAAAAGTTAGCATCTGTAATCAAGAAAATTTTGACAATTTCATTGTTATACCTTTAAATGCAATAAAATTGCTTATTTCACTATTATGCATTTGGATTCTTATATTTAAGAAATAAATTTGCATTTCGGCACTAATGAAATATAAAACAACAATTATTAAAAACTGTAGATATTTCAAAATGATCAAGGAATATTTTACATTCACGATGCAATTTGAATCAAAATTATACTTCGCTATAATATCCAAATATTTTTCGTAACATAACACCTTAAATTTTCAACTTAATAGTATAGAATATTCTAATTACCGGTAATTGTTATTAACACTAATTAATATAAATGATTTGTAAACGATTCAAGGTCTTGATATGTACAATCTAAAACATTTATACCTAAAAATTAGATATATTTAATCATTAGAGTATTTTTTCCGCTTATGATATCAACGAGTGTTTACATTTCAAAAATACACACTATTTTTAGTATAAAGGTACATCAGTCCTAAAATAAAATTATGTTACTAAGAAGTCCCTTACAAGATTATTTATTCACATGAAATTTATATTGAGAGTTTACTTATGTTTGAGCATAAATGTCTTTGCTTCCGATACAATTGTATCATTAGAAGGGATTTTATGTTATGTTTTCTTTAATAATATTCGTTTATAGTAAAAATACGAAGCCTCAGTATTATGTGTGTATCACATTACTCCATATGACCGTCCAGTTGTTCCTTAGATCAAGCTTTAATCTCTGTATATTACTTTCAATTTTTGGTTAATAACTTTGACTCATATGCGGACTCTTATTATAGTTACCTAAATATTTCAACTTCTTTATAGATATTTATAGTAATTTTTCATTTTTCTTGGGTATGTACTTCAGTTTTTACATTTTCATTGTTACAATGATTTTTTTTGTCCCAGGGATTATAAACATCAAACCTATTTTACTTATATTTAATATTTTACACATATGTTAGCTCCATTCCTCAACAAAAAAATATATTTTATGCTAAGAAAATTTTTTAAGGCTGGATAAAATAATTAGAAAATTTGCATTATTGGCACTATTTAAAAAGACCGAAATCAAATAAAGTGTATAAAATCATTATAATAAACAAATCTTACTTAGTGATAAAGGTATAGATTATTCATGGTAAAAAAAATCATATTTTAGTTGGTTGTTTAGTGATCATTTTGAAAAGAATTCAAAATAATTATATAAACACCAAACTTAAACACATGTGTTCTAACAAACAAATAAATTGATATTTTAATATTTTTATTTACAAATTTCGGTAAACCTGACACAACATGTTGCATTATACAAAAAAGTTTCATTTATACGTAATAATATGTTCTGCAAAATCCTTTGATGTAGAATAATTTGAGTAAATCTACTGTTAAATCTTCGAGTTTACCCTAGAAGGCATAATTACAGGAATATCTCATCTCCAATGGTGCATTCATTGTACAGTTATACAGTATCTTACCTAATTTGCATGTGTCATCAACGAAGGACAACCTATTTAATATATCCTTGTGTAACCTTGCATCGTTCTGTGAGTATTGTATGTTAAAGACCCTTTGATTGATCCATTTCCTTATTGCAGCACACTATGCATATTGCTGTAGAAACTTTATATTATCCTGAACTCAGATTAATATAAATGCTGTTTCTTAGATGATAAAACAGCACACAACCGATGTTATAACCTTGGAATGTTAGTAATTATGAATGAATCCTCACTGGTTTATATTGCATTAACGGTTTCAAGAGGTTTTGTTTAAATCTCATTTCGTTCGCCACTATTCATGATTACAATGTCATATTGTAGTCTGACATAAGACAATGTGAAGTGTAATATTATAAACAAACCGTTAATTACCCAATCATTGCATTTTCTTCAATTTATTAAGAACTTTAAGTATACCCTCTTATAAACCTTTCTCTGTGCAGTTATATGCGAGGATTATTTAAGACTGGCTTCCCGCTAAATAATTGACTTAAAGTATAAAGACACAAGAGCTGATGTAGCTACATTTCATCAAAACAAAAGCGGAATTAAATTTATTAACTGAATAATTGCACAGAATGTATGATTCTGGGAATTACTAACTCAATTTTTTACAAACGTATTTTTTTATTGAAGACTTAAAAGAAATCCTCGTGCACCACAAAGTACACTGTTAAAAATAGGTATTCAAAAACCATTCAAATGTACTAATTTTTTATTACATTCGATACTTATCCTATCTCCGAATACATAAGTTTCATTTTTGATAAAGACATGTACTCAAAAATGAGTACAAAGGGTAAAAATGAATAAAAAAGAGTAATTGCTTGCCGACATAGGCTGCCTTCATAAATCCCTTTCAATAAATATCGACAATTACAACTACGATTTACCGGGAATCGAACCCAGGTCGGGATCGCAGCCCAATGCCTTATCCGTTGTACTACCAGAGCGAAGTGAAGAAGTTATAAGCAAAATAAATGTTTAAAAGGTGTGCCAAAATAAGGGGAAGTAAAATAATTTAGTTGTAATAATTCAGTTTCCATCGACATCAGATAATATGGAAAACCATCTTCTGAGCACTTATTTTAAGTTTGTCAGATCGCTTTGTTAAGATGGCTTGAACATAAACTGATATTAGCAATAGTAAATCACACTGCTCATTTTTGAGAAAGTACGGTTACTTCAATTTGAGTACGCCATGGCTCATTTACGATGCAATTGTACTAAAAAAAATAAGTAGATTCAGGTACTCATTTTTATGTACCATTTTTTTCACAGTATAACAAACGAGACATTTACTAACATATCGCCGCCATATTACGAGAAGTCACTAGCATTTATTAAAATGAAGAATTATTTCCTTTTCCTACACAATAACCAATTAACAAGTTAACCCTCAATTTAAATTCCGAACCAAAATAAACATCCTAGCTTGTCTATAAACTGAATACATCACATTCTAAATAAAAGATCCCAAATCTAATCCCTGAAATATTAGATGAACAAAACCTTAATTTGAGTAAATATTCTTCCATTAAAAATTACATTAACAACCCCGCGTTACAAAAGCACATAGCACATCAAATGCAACCTCTAGATTCTTGCCGCAGTAACAGAAATAATCTTCGAAGATCGAATTTATTCCAACTCCCAGTCCCCTAATCGTAGATCCCCTTTGAGCAATTTCGGTGACTTCCCGCTAAAAGTGGGCTGGAGGATCCATGCTTTATGGTTTAGCTCAGAGCTTATCACTAAATTGCATCTTAGAAGTTCATTTAACCGGCCTCTCTTTACTTCGCCCAATTAGAGCTTCAGTTAAAGGTAGATTCACAAATCGTTGCCCGAAGGTAGCGATTTTGTGTACGATTTGAAAGTGGAATCAAATTAAAGTCAAATTTCATTGAGTTCTCTAATTGTTTGGAAGTGCTTGCGTGGCGGGAAAAATGGCCTGGAGGAAAAGAAACCTGATATCGAGTGCTTCAAGATTTGGGAGAATAGTTGGAACTAGAAGGATACTTTCAAAAGGAATTGTGCCCTTGCCTTCAAAAGAAATTATTTTATTTAAAGATCAAAGATTAACACGGATCTATCGATTCTCTTACACATTTTAGTATTGAAATGTATCTATGTCTCTATATGTAATGTCGGATATATGTAACATACTAACATGTAAAACACAATACTTTCTGTTAACCTTTGTAGTCTTGGTAAATAATGTTTTCATAATCAAAATGAATTTCATTTCAATTCAAGCAACGAGCCGCCAGTTCCCTAGTGGATAAAGGCATTTACCTAGTTGGTTTGGTTTGGTTAAATAACGCGCACTAGATCTGCACAGTGAGCTATTGGCGACGGTTCGGGGCCTATCTCGAAGGAAAGGCCCGAGAACGATGCCTCATATTTTTGAACCATGGTCAGATGACGAGGCATTTATTAGCAATTAAAGCATTGCTGTTCGAATCCGCGCGATGGACTTGACAAAGGAAAGTAAAAAAAAAGTAGTGATCTGGCGATCGTAGGGTTTCCAGCTTCGCTACAAAAAAAACTAGAAAGTCGTCCAGAACATCCAACAAATTATACTGGCGTGTATACAGGACTAGTGCGCGATAAATCTGATCGGGGTCCAATGTCCTGACGACTATTGAAGTTGCGTCGTGTGCCAGATCAGGTGTTGTCCACGTCATCTGACCATAGTTCAAAAATACGAAGCAGCGCTCCCGTGTCTTTCCTTCGAATTACTCCCCGAACCGTCGCCAATAGCCCAATGTGCAGCTCTAGTACGACGTTAATTAATCAAACTAATCAATTCAGGAAATTTACCCATTTTTAAAGCATATAATAAGTTTAAATGTATTATGGTTATGTAACGCACCAGGAACTAACATGTAAAACATAAATTGCTTGCGACATTTACTTAATGCCGCTTATAACATACTTTATGTATCAAATGCCAGATGTATCAAAGCCAGTCACGATGTGAATTCTATTGTATTGATTTCTAGTTAAAATTTTTGGAAGTAGACTGTCACTGTCTGTACGGAAAAAAATTGAGGGTTACCCGTCGGGACTCGAACCCGCGGTCTATTGCTACAAAGTGTCACTCGCTCTTATCCAAGCTACAACGGCACTCTCGAGCTTTATCTTGGAAATATTTTATGTTTCTTTATGCATTAATTCCTTTAAACGCAGTTTTTAAACAAACCATTCATATTTATGAGAGGATATTAAAGTACGATTTGTCACTGCTCCGAGAAATTATCTTTCTTTTGATACCTCACTTGTTAAGATCCGTCACGTGTGAGAGACCATATAACGGATATATATTACAGAAATAATATATATGATTATTAGTCCGTTTTAATTGAAGTTTTGAAAATTGTGAAAGGCTCCTGCTGACTTAAGAAAAATGTGCGTGAAGAACATTTTTGCACAAATATAAACTACAAATAAAACATTTCCGTAAAATATAAAACATTACATTTATTTTAATAATTTCTTTTGAGAACTAAATAAAAAAAATTGTAATATTAGTATCTAAATATTCTCAAATATTTATTACACTTTATATGTTTAATTTAAATTAATAATTTGGGTAGTAAGAGGTTATTAACATTGTTCCTCTAAGAATATGATTAAAGTTTTTAAATCGAAGTTTAAGCTTCTTATAGGTTTTAAAAATAGTTAAGTTGCCTGAATTGAAATGAAATTCATTTGGATAATGAAAATATCATTTACCAAGACTACAAAAGTTAACTGAAAGTATTGTGATAACAAAAGGCTTTGTGATGACCTCCTATTTTATCATACCTTATTAGATCAAGGAAAAATAAAAGAAAGTTTCATTGTTCATATAACTGTTACACATTGTGTGAACAAAGGAAATAATTGGGTATCCCATACTACGTGAGACTAGATATTATTAGTTTAAGGGTAACTATATGGATATATCATTCTCTTTTTTTTCGTGTTACTTAGCATGAAGTAAAGTAACTAGTAAGTATTTTTGTTTGCTTAACTACTAAATAATTTTGACAATTGGAAAGAAACTTGGAGATACAACTGTTAAGTTATAGAAGATTGCCTAATATATAAGATTTACACATATTTATTCTCATTATATTATTTTCACTATTTAATAGAGAAGTTAAGTAAAGTTTATCATTTACCATATTAAAGTATATTAAACTATAGAACATATAACAGTTGATCTCAGCTAACTAGAAACAATTCGTTTCAGCAAAGCAACGAAATATCTTAAGAAAAGCAGGAAAATATCTTTAAAAAATCATACATATTTTAGCAAAATCTTTTATGAATTCAGATTTTATATATAAAATATATTAACCTAATATTTTAGATAAATTTTGTTGAATTTTTTATTTTTCCTTTACGATTATTTTATAAATGTCAACTTATGGAATCATTCTATTGTCGAAACTTGGAACCATTAACCATTCTTGGTTAATATAATTCAAGAACAAACAATTTAACAAAACACTTTTCCTGCTCTAAGAAGAAATTTAAAAAGGTTTATATTAATGACCTATAACCGTTTTAAACCCTTCCATATTTCAAATGCCCGAATTGAACCTAAACATCTAAATTATTTTTTGGTTCATAATTGAAGGGTTTGCTGCAAAAAGGATGTAGCTCCAACTTAGGGAAATTTGGAATTACATGTACAATCTTGTGGTAAAAAAAATTTGTTCGTTTGGTGCCAGAAAGATGTAGCTCCAATCGTTAGTTCTCGCGTTACTCAATAGATGACACGCAAAAGATGAGCCGGACGTTACAGAGGGGGAGTGTGATGTTTAAAAATGTAATTTTCTGTTTTTAAAATCAAGTTATATGCTATATTCCAATTGAAGTTTTATTTAAATAAAATAATCTTATAATAAATTGTATTTTTTTTGTGAAATATTTTTCATAGAGGTAGACATAACATCTATTTGGTTCCAAGAAAGAGGTAGCTCCAACAATCCAACATGTGCCACGTCATCTGGAATATATATTTTTGAGTGAAAATATCGTCATAAGATGTAGGAACAATTAAGAAGATTGATCAAAAAGAATATCTTCACACAACTTGGAATTGTGAATTTTCAAACGTTTTTTACGGCTTTCTGCAAACTTGAATAATTGGAGCTACCTCCTTTTTACAGCAAACCCCTCAATTCAATCATAACAACAAACTAACATGAATAATATATATATATATATATATATATATATATATATATATATATATATATATATATATATATATATATATATATATATATATATATATATATATATATATATATATATATATATATATATATATATATATATATATATATATATATATATATATATATATATATATATATATATATATATATATATATATATATATATATATATATATATATATATATATATATATATATATATATATATATATATATATATATATTATATATTTATATATATATATAATAGTATGTCTATTTATCAATAGTTATCTCTGTTAGATCCATTTTAGTAAACGGTTTTAATTACAAGAGTCTGATTCACAGCACATCTTACAATACTATTGGCACTGTACCAAACGAATTATCTCTTTAAGCAGAAATATGCACATAATTTTACTTCTTAATTAGTGAATACGGGAAAAATTCAAATAAATTTATATTACTAAACGCTTTCTTATTATCACTTCTGTAGTATTTTTACTCGAGTGATGTTTGTAAAAAAATGCTGTATACCCACTGTCCTACGAAACGATTCGTCAGATATTTCTTTATACTACTACCGTCCATTTTTTTTAAATACAAAATATTTCCACTCCAATTTTAAATGCAAGAATTTACTTTCCAACATTATTCCTTTAGAATGGTTGGACTACTCAAACAATGAAGATGCATTGTTTGTGATGCCAGAGTAGAGTTAAATGCTTCTGCAGCAGCCCACTCTGATTCGAAGTGTTTCAAAGTATTCAAATTCTCTCTATATTATGAAAAAGACTCTTACTTAGTCTCTCATTTCTCTCTGATTTGCATCTTTCAGTTTGCCAAAAGAAACGCTACGAGAGCTATTTATCAAATGGGGCTAGACTTTTTCATTTGTAATCCTCTTGTCCTGGCTCTGCTTACAAGACAAATGCTCTTTTCGTATTGATCGCCAAGTTTGGCACTCTGGCAGTTGCTTTCTTTTTTTTTTCTAAATGTGTAACAATTTTTTTTCGCTTTGCCACAAGCCTGGTTTTTTTTTTTTTCTTTTTTTTTCTTTTCCGCTTCGCGATGTTTCTATTTTATTTCCTACATCTAGAGAAAACGGACGGTAGTTTGTTGTTTGAAGAATGATTTCCTTTTACATTTAAAAGAAAAAAAAGTGCTGTTGTAGTTTAAAGGATCTTTGAGGTTTTAAGTAATATGAAATTTCCATATTGGCGACTACGTGGTATTCCGTTGAGGTATATTTATCGGGGCGTGGATTAAATGGGAAAAAATTGGATTTCCCTTTTGTTTCATATACTCGTGGACAATAAAAAAAAGGATAAATTTAAATTCTTTGATTTTAAATAGATTTGTTTCTGTTAAACGAAAACATTTTATAAATTCAATATAACGTTCGATGCCATAACTTGAGTTGTGATTCGCATAAAAAAAATCAACGTAAAACCTTCGTAAAAGTTTTGAAAATGAAGGTTTTATAAAGGTAAAAACATGCAGATTTCATAATGGTTTAATGCTGAAAACATTAGCATTGAAATTTTTTAAGTTTTTTTTTTTTAGTTTTTTTAAAGGTTTTATGCATGTAAATTAAAAAATTTAAAAGCATGCAAGTTTTATAAGGGTATTTGAAACATGTAGGTTTCTTAAAGGTCTTATGAAGGTTTATAATGGTTTAATGCTGATTTTATTTTGTTGCGTTATTTCACTTTAATACATTTTAATGGTAAGTCTCCCGTACATTTGAAGATTGTTATTAACGTCCTGACTGCAAAAGAAACAATCAGTAAAACTTGGTGTTAAAAACTTATATAAAACAAAAATTTACACTAATAAAAATAATTACTATAAAATATATCTTGCTACTAAAGAGCAAAGTTGGGTTTGCTTCTGAATCCAGTTAGAGAAAAAATACAATAACTAATCTCAAGATTTCCCACAAAATCTATGCAAATTAGACACAAATTTAAGAATTATAAAGAAGTGGGAGTTAAACATTTAAATAATAGAATTACGATTCATATTTCTAGTGTTGATTAATCTTTATAATGTTCCATAGTAACTATACTATAATAAATTAACAGATAATCTGAGTTTGTATAAACTAATTTTGGAAACTGGTAGTTTGTTTTCTTGCTCTCAGTGTCTGTGGGATACATATTAATGAAACTTGGCAAATATTAAAATGGCACCATAAGATTATTCTAACTTTATTTAATGTCGATATTTTAAATAGTAACTTATTATATCCTTACTTTCCATTCGTTGGCACACTTTTTTATTTATCCTAGCATAACTTTTACTTAGTGTACCAATCTCGATAATCTTTTTTAATTATAGTGGACTATCGCATAGGGATTCCATCCCATACATTTTTCATGAAAATCCTGAGTTTTTAAAGGAAAAAGGGAAATTAAAAAATCACTTTTATTAAAGGTTTTTTTTTATATAATTAAGGCATATATTAGGGCTTATATACTTCTGTGGTGCGCCGTTAAACTTTTCTCATTTAATTATGGAATTTATTAGGGCCTATACGTTTCAATGGCACGCTGTTTTAATTAACATCTTGAAAAAAAGGAGTTTATATATGTCCATGGTGCGCCGTTAAACCTTTGTTATTTAATTGGGTACTATACATTTATATGGCGCGCTGTTTTATTTAACATCGTGCAAAAAAAAGGAACTTTATATGTCCATGGTGTACCGTTAAACTTTTCTCATTTAATTAGGGGATTTATTAGGACCTATACATTTCTATGGCTCTCTGTTTTAATTAACATATTGCAAAAAACTGAGCTTATATATGCCCATGGTGCGCAGTTAAACTTTTATCATTTAATTTGGGAATATTAGAGTATACATTTCTATGGCGCGCTGTTTTACTTAACCGCGTGTGAAGATATTTTACTAGTACTAAATAAATAATAATGTAACTAATAGTGTAATAAATAAACTATAATATTGCTATTTTCTTAAGTGAACTTAACACAATTATATATATTTTCATGAACAATCGTTCCTCTTTGATAAAGTTTATTTCTATTAGTTCATGTATGTATATTCCCTGGTAAAGACAAATATAACAGCATAACTTATAAGAGAAATAAGCTTTTTTTGTTTGACATGGCAGAACAACCGAAATAACATGTTCTCTCTTCAGCAGTTGAAATTTATTCTATAAAAAGATGAATGCTGAAAATGAATAAATATTCGCGAATAACAAAATCTAAGCAAGAAGAAATAATAAATTATGGGGATATTGGAAGTCACAATCGATTTTATATCATTCTATCATTTTTCATTACACACCAAAAGACCACAATGTTCATTAATTTAGGGGGTGATATGCCAGAATCCTCGCATCCCTTCTTTGTTAAGCAACAATAGAAGCTAAGACTACCATTATAAGCCCAGAACTAGAATAGAATTCCAGCGCGCGCTTTTGGGCTGAAATTTTCTCGAAATAATTATAGAAAAAAATTGTAATGGCCTCTCTTAAACACTTCGATCATTTTTTAAGAGAATAAAGGGTACTCATGATAAGTGAGAATTATCATATAAATTTAGACAAATTCCCGTGATGGAGGGTTGGAAATGATTAACATTCTGTAATTAGCGTAAGGTTAATTTTGTCTTTGATACGAGTTAATTATTCACTTTTAATGAGTGTCAACACCTTATAGAGTAATTATTCACTCGTAAAGTTAGCGGAAAATAACGAGTTATTTTAAATTCAGTTTTTGATATTATTGATGGTTTTTAGGTGGGTAAATATTCGAGGATAGCTAGTACTATAAGGTTATTAATAGCGTATTAAGTTTTGGGTATTTATCACTAGTATAAACAGTTGCTCACATTTGGTTAAGTTTCTTATTTAAATTGTCTTCAACGTGACAAAAAATATTATTGTTTTTACAAAATTTATAAATCGGTGTTGTTGTTTTTTTTGTTGTTTGACAAAATAAATTTCTCAAGCGAATTTCAAAAATAATAAGTCATTTCTGTAAAAAGGACTTTCATTAATTTTCATCGAAAGTTTAATTTAAGCGTATTACGAAACTTTTTCACATTTTAATAATTACTTTTAACAATTATCTTCCTCTAAGTAAACTTTTTTTATTACAAAAAAACTTAGAATTTTTTTAACAAAAAAAATAATTGGCCGGTTTTTTTTTTTAATCCGTTATTTGAGAAACCAATCAACTAATTCAAAGAATAAATTTTACTAAATTTCTTGAACTAGTATAGACTTTATACTTTTATGTATAACATTATAAAGTAAAAAACTTTAAATAACTGATTTTTGCCAATTACCCAAACCACAAAATATTACTTAAAATATTAGGTTGGAGGGAAAGTTCTGTCGTATTTTAAAGAAAATATTTGAATTCATTTATAAAAATATGTGTTTAATATTAATCAATTATATATGCTCCGTTATTTGTTACAACCTGTTGCCATCTTTCAGGTAACCTGTGAATTCCTGTTTTTCCTGTTTTTTCTCATCCTTGAGTTAAAATAGTCAGCAACTGCCTTAGAAACACTTTCAAAAGACGTGAATTTTTTTTCCCGTTAGATAATTTTGCAGTAAGATTTTTTTCTCTTAATATTCTCGTAAAGAATCCACTTTTCATCTCCAGTAACCAGCCTGTCCAAAAACGGCTCCACATTGTGTCTAATCAGATGTGATGAACACATTCTTACACGATCAGACAAATTCTTTTCCGTTAATTCATGTGGAACCCAAACACTTTGCTTTAACACAAACCCAACAGATTGAATGTGATCTCCAACAGTTGTATGATGAATGCCAAACTCTTCTGCAATTTCTCGACTTGTTAAATGTGGATTTTTTTTCCAACATGGATCGCAAAACTTCATTATCGATCTTGGATGGTCGTCCAGATCGATCACTTTCTTTGAGGCTCAGATCCCCGGAACGAAATTTGCTAAACCATCTTTCACAAGTACGAACATTTACAATATCTTTTTCAAATACTGCACATACATTTTTGCATGCAACCGACGCATTGCTTTCTTTTTGGAATTCATATAAAATGCAGTGTCGTAAATGCACTTTATCTACCGACATGTTTTTCACTTTAAATATCACAAGTAAATGATGAACGGTAAAAAAGGGCACCTTTTATATTATACAGCAGCTAAAAAAACAAAACAAAATCCTATTGACTCACTAGCCAGTTGTTCTTTTTATTTACAAGAAAAATCACCAGCCTATTTAAAATACGACAGAACTTTCCCTCCAACCTAATATTTTATATTCACTGAAATATTAAGCGATTAATCAATAACTTAAGTTTCTTAATTGTTTGATCTTATAAATGAATGTTATACAGCAAATTAATATATATTTTATTTACTCTTAATTTCCAATTCCTGAAAGTAGTTTATCGAATCTCAAAGAGAATGTTAATTACACTAATTAATCCAAAAACAACTCATTGAAAATGTTTTATCTCTCTAGGGAAGATAAATGTTTCATTGTTCAGTTCTTGATTGGGATTCCTTTGGGGGATACATTTGTGGTTATTTAAACAAAGGCGGATACATTAATTACTTAATTATACGATTAAATATTATCACGTTTTTCTTTATCTATATATATATATTTATTTCTTTTGGTTGCTTCCTAAACGAATATATCTCAACATGGCAATTGGTGCTAGTTTGTAAAAATGACAGATGGCATACATTGAATAAATTTTTATCGAATTGTGAATATAATTACACTTAAAAAGGCATAAATAAGTATAATAATTCTATTTAAGTATTATAAAGTATACTAATAATGGTAGTTGTAGTTATTATTTTCAGAATGTTCGACGTTTTTTAATCGAATGCCAGTGATATTTTATAATATTTTAAAATAATCAGATTATCGCCGTCATATTAAAAACCTAACTCCAAAAAACAAAACTTTACAGGAAACAAGAAAACACAAATTTTTCACCTGCATCAAAGTTTTCATACTTTATAAGGCTATTATTGTCTAAAAGTAGTGGTTGCATGTACAAAATTTTATTTTGGTGATAGTTATACTTTTTTTTACCATTTAATGTTTACCACTTTTTATACTAATGCCAGTGATATTTTATTATTTTTTATAATAATTATATTATTGCCGTCATATTAAAAACCTAACTCCAAAAAACAAAACTTTACAGAAACAAGAAAACACAAATTTTTCACCTGCATCAAAGTTTTCATACTTTATAAGGCTATTATTGTCTAAAAGTAGTGATTTGCGTGTAAAAAATTATATTTTGGTGATAGTTATACTTTTTTTACTATGTACCGTTTACTACTTTTTTTTATGTACACCTCATCATGGATTTAGGGCCTTTTAAGTATTTACTTGACATGGCCTTTTTTTTTATCAAAAACCACCTCGAACTGAAGTTAGGGTCAATATAAATTTCATCAACTCACCATTATATTTGATTTTGAAATTATATAAATTTAATAAATATATAAATTTATATTTGATTCATAAAAAGGTGTATTTTTAAGGACAAATGAAAGCTAAAAAATTCATTTTAAAAAGTTGGAGTTGATGTATTTTAACTTATGATGTAAGATTACATGTGTAACAATAATAGTTTTTTTTATTATAAATGCAGCAAAAATAATTTTTTTAAACTTTTTTTATAAATAAATTAAAACAATATAAGTCTTAGAGCAGTTAAGAAAACACATAAAATCATCATATAATATCATATCATATAAGCATAATAACCTTTCTCAAAAGTAATATGTGCATTTGATTAAACAAAAGCTGCTTCAAACTTTTTCCCTTTTGCCAATAATAATGTTCAGAATTTGAGCTTTTCTTCAATTATATATTTTCCTTAGTGTAAATATTTGTGGTAAGATAAAGTCAAATAGGTTATTACGAAGAAGTCTAATATAAATGTTTAAAAATATATCATACAAAGATTTCAGCAAACCAAAATTTCTAAAAACCTGTAGTATACAGATCTAATCCATCAAAAACCACAAATATTAATTACGTTTAAATTAAATGACAAATAAATAAAAATTCACTAAAAACAATCAATGACAAATTAATAAATTCTCTACTAAGTTACAAATATATCAATTACAAACAATGTTTTTCTATTTCCAAAGAAAATAGAATAATTGGTCATTAATTCAGAAAAACAACCTTTCCAAGTTCCAACAAAACAAATCATTATCCAGGTATTTAATATAAACATCCCCACAGCGAACCTTAGTTGCTACAGACAATTTTAATGAGGCTAGCTAAATTTAGCAACCTCTAAATTTCCACATCTTCCGCTTGAATATCCCCCACTGTGTTTGAAATCATCTCCCCAAACATAATAACTAGCTGTCTCAATGACATATATCCCCTTTCAACCAAACGCCGACTGCGAGCTCTGACGACAGCGTTGGTAACAGAGTTTCCTGTAACTCATCTTTGCAAATCAAGGGTTCTGCGCGTCTTCAATCTCGGGTCGCTTTAATAAAGGGGCTTATATGAGTATCGGGAATCGCTAGCCACAGGCAACAACCGGGGTATTCCCCTGAGCGGTATCTGGTAATGAGGTGGTGAAATAACTACTCGATATTTGATTGAATCATCTGGATTGGGTAACAAAAATATCTTTGGCCTAAATTGAGTTGGCGAAGATGCTTTTAATGTTGTTTATTGGGGTATTATTCAATGATCTGTTGGTCGTTAGTTGATTGCTGAGGTACACATATCTGCAACGTTTTTATGTTTGTTTAACCCTGAGGAGTAAGGCCGTTTTATACACGGAGTAAAGAAAAAGGTGGAGGTGAATTGGCGAGATTTCACTGGAAGTAAGATGGCAACCTTAAAGTAGGTACAAGAAAATCCAGCTGGCAGTGCGTTTCAACGTGGACTGCGTTATTTAACACACGATATTTAAAGTATAAAAACTAAAAAAAAAAAGTGTTTGCAGTTGTCAGATATAGTACAAGTTCCAAATTGATAAATAATGCTATTATTTCCACTTCATAGGTAAATTAAATTATAAAATAAATTATCGCCAAGTACGCCAGGTACAAAGTAGTGCTTAGGAATAGCGCCAAATACTTCGCCAGTACCTACTTTTTAAGCGATTGCTTACTTCACATTTCAAACCGGTTTTAGACTTGATCGCATCTCCACCTTTTACTTTCCTCCGTGGTTTTATATCAAGTGCAGGCAAAACCGGAGCAGATGAGTGTGCTGGCGCCGTTACCGGTGTTTCTTTGCACAAGCCAGCCAAACCAGAGATTGTGTAAAGTTCATTCTGGTTTTTATTTTAATTTTTAATTTTGTAATAGGGGTTTTTAAAATTCGGGTTCAGGTGACCATCAAATTTGTTACGCAACTGCTAATAAATACTTGGCAATAATGTTAATATGTTTTTTTTATATTTTTTTTTATCTTCTAAATAAAAAGCCTTACTTATTTTCACACATTTTTTGTTTTCAATTTTATTTTGAACAGTTATTTTTCTCATAAACAGGGTTAACTTTCCTTAAGTTCTGTTAAGATCACAACTTGGTCAAATTATTAATTTTTATCTTTGACAAAAATACTCGAAAACAATGGAAGAAAATTGTACGGTCACAATGAGAAAAACTACAATATTAAAATAAATGTAAAGAAAAAACGCAAACACCTCACCGGCACCGACAAATGTAGTGAAAAAGTGTACATAAAGAAACATAGAAGCCGACATGCCCCAGCATCCGTTTTGTCGAGTTCAACGACGGCTGCATTTTCGTTGCCGCTGCTGAAGCCGGCAAATTTGCCGGATCGGACAACGTGAAAATTTTCTAATTGAATAATATTGCATCCGATGTATGAAAACCTCCGAGATGGTTTTATTCCCTCCCCCTCCCCCCCCCCCCCTATTTGATGTTAAAGATCAACCTTTTTGATATTCCTCAAAGGGACAGTTGTAAACACAACGTCCCTCTATGTATACCCTCTCATGTATAAAAGATGTTTAAAAACAACCAAACAACTTGTGTGTTATAAAGATTAAACAGTTTGAAAAAGTTTTGGATTTTGCTATATTGGAATCCTGCTTTATAATTTATTTTCATTACTATTCACGACAATTTCATTTCAATTTCATCAGATTAAATTGATTTTAATAATTCTATTTAATCCTTGACTGCATAGGTCTACAACCTCATCCTGGAACTTGTATTTCAAACTTAAATAAAACTTCAGAAATATTAAATCCATATTTTATATTTTTATTTATTCACTCAGATACAGCTCTTAAAAAAATTCTTCAAAATTGATACGGTTAAAGCTCATAGTTTTTTTTTAATCAGAGAGAAAAAAAAAGTTATACAAAAATGCTATATTTTCCAATAATTTTTTTAAAAATTCTAATTGTACCCTAGAGAGAATTCAATTTAATAAATTTGAACATAATGATGCTAATATATATTTGTTGTTGACCGACAAAATTTAATAAGTTTCAAAATTTAATTTTAAAAAAAATATTTAAAATTTAACTCTAAATAAATATATTTTTCAATAACTATTTTACAACATTTAATCGCAAAATATATATTTTTTATTTCGAAATAATTTTCATAATTTCTTTACTTGAAAACTATTTTTTAAAAAAATTTACGAGTTTAAATCTTGATTTCATTTATACACCAAGAATACTGTTAATTTACTAAACTGAGATTTTATCAATTCAGATAAGCCAAGCCGTGATTTCAATCCTTAACTTTCAGTTTCCCTATAAAATGTATAGAAAAGGTAGAATGTAATAAAAAAAGTCGAAAATTGGATAAAAATTTCTTTCAGCGAGTTTTAGTGCTTTGTCGCATTGTACTATGGAAAAATGATAGCTCTTGATTCCAGTGATCCTTTATTTCTCTTCAAATAAAGACGAAAGTTTTTCTTGCGCCCCTCGACAAAGGTTGTAAAAGCCCCTGAAACCCGACTCCAGCTAAATGCGGCGAACTTTTATGATTTAGTCTTCCACTTTTATTGGATCTTGGGGATATTGAGAAGTAGTCTTTGCAGTCAAGCATCGATAAATAGAATATTTTTAAGATGAAAAGTTTGCTTAGACATTTTTGCATGAGAGATTTGCGAATAAGTGATCGTTCGAACCTAAGCTGTGTTCCTTCAATCAAATATTCACTGAATCGACTCGAAAGCACGTATATTTTTCATTGCTTGTTCTTTATTATTTGATGGTGCTATAGTCTAGGGAATAGGGGTAAATAAAAGTATTGGAAGATAATAAGCAATCATTTCTAAATTATACTTAACGCTAAATTATTTCATGTCTTGTGATAACGAAATTAGTTCCTTTGTAACATATCCCCAAACGCAATTACATATATGTCATCTTTTATGATCGTCACATGAAATTACATCTAAATCGTACTTAAGTACACTTTACAATTTTACAAAAGAACACTTTTAACCCTATACAGTACAATGTTTAAATTGAACTCGTATGCCTCTTGACTTAACGGGACGGCCATATGCAAAAGTTCGCGCGCGTTTATCACGTCCGTGTAGAATACACGCGTACGAGCTTTTGCAGATGGCTCTGTGATTGGAGCATATAAACCACGTGGTTTTGAATCCACCAATCGCAGAGCCATCTGCAGAAGCTCGCGAGCGTTTATCCCGTCCGTGTACAATTGGCCCAAGATACATGCACTTAATAAAACAAGCAAATTCGTTAGTTACAGTAATATTGTTGTAGTGTTGTATTCTACAGTTGATTGTTAGTATTCTATTGTTGAAAAGTAAGTAACTTGCGTTAATAACGTACGTGGGCCTGGTTTGTATCCACCAAATGCAGGGCCATACGCAAAATCTCGCACGCGTTTATCACGTTCGAAGAGAATGAGCCCGAGATACATGCACTTAACAAAACAAGCAAATTCGTTAGTTACAGTAAACGTTACCGTAGATTGGAATTGCTTGACTCGATTTTTTTTTTGTATTTCCCAACTTTAGTAAAGTGTTTGAGTACTATGTAGTGGGGAGCCGGATAGCCCAGTGGATTAAGGTGTCGGCTGGGAATCATAGGATTCACGGTTCAAACCTATGCGAGGACTAGATTAAAGAATAGTAAAAAAGTAGTGATATTCCGATCGGAGGTTTGCCAACTTCGGTACCAAAATACTAGAATGTCGTCCAGAACATCCACAAAAATTATCGGCGTGTATACGGGACTAGTGCACGATAAATCTGATCGGGATCCAAAGTCCCGACGTTGAAGGCGTTGGGTGCCAGCTCAGGTGTTGTCCTCGTCATCTGATTATGGTTCAAAAATACGAGGCATCGTTCCCGGGTCTTCCCTTCGAGATAGGCCCCGAACCGTCGCCAATAGCCCACTGTGCAGCTCTAGTGCGACGTTAATTAACCAAACCAAACCGAGTACTATGTAGTAAGGCTAAAATTATGTTCCGGGTATTAATATATTCTGCGATTACTAAAGATTCTGATAATCTATTGTCTCTCAAGAGTGAGTGGGAAAAGTCCAAAATTGGCGGGGGAAATGCCCAAATTAAAGTTAGTTTAAATTTTTAAAAAGTAGGGATGCACTTGCCCCCGCTCGCCGACCCTAATCACCGTCACTGGTTTACTTTGCCATTGTAAGGTTTACTTCACTTTAACAAGTGGAGTAAAGTAACCCCGAATGTAGGACTGGAATGAGATTGATGAGAAAACGATTTGTAACCTGAATTAAAAACAAAAAAGATCAGAAAGTCTATTAGTATACTTTCATATTGATAGTTAAATAGCAAAACTGTGCACTTACCTTTTTAAGGGTACACGTGGTTAACGTAAAATATAAAACTTTTTCCACTGAAAGAACACATGTTATACCTACACAACAACACTTCCCATAACAGAAAGTGAAGGAAAAAAACAAACAAACAGTTGGACAGCAGGGTTGCCAACTCTTACAGGAAAAATATATTTTTGATTTTTTTTCATTAAATGTTCCGAGCCCCAGTTGCTCAGTTGGTAAGGCGTTCAGCTACTAATCAGAGGATTGGTGGTTCGAATCCGGGAAATGGACTTGACATAGAAAAGTAAAAAAGTAGTGATCTTGCGATCGGAGGGTTGCCAGCATCGCTACAAAAATACTAGAAAGTCGTCCAGAATATCCAACAAATTATACTGGCGTGTATACGGGACTGGTGCACGATAAATCTGATCGGGGTCCAAAGTCCCGACGTCTATTGAAGGCGTTGGGTGCCAGCTCAGGTGTTTCCTCGTCATCTGACCATGGTTCTAAAATAACGAGGTGCATGTATGAATGTGTGTGTGAATGTGTTCCCGGGTCTTTCCTTCGAGATTGACCCCGAACCGTCGCCAATAGCCCACTGTGCAGCTCTAGTGCGACGTTAATTAACAAAAACCAAACCAATCATTAAATGTTCCACATTTTTTCAAATGGGACTTTTTTCAAGTTTTTTTGGTTAGGTTTGAATAATTGAGCCCCAGTTGCTCAGTTGGTAAGGCGTTCAGCTACTAATCAGAGGATTGATGGTTCGAATCCGTGAAATGGACTTGACATAGAAAAGTAAAAAAGTAGTGATCCTACGATCGGAGGGTTGCCAGCTTCGCTACAAAAATACTAGAAAGTCGTCCAGAATATCCCACAAATTATACAGGTGTGTATACGGGACTGATGCACGATAAATCTGATCGGGGTCCAAAGTCCCGACGTCTATTGAAGGCGTTGGGTGCCAGTTCAGGTGTTTCCTCGTCATCTGACCATGGTTCTAAAATAACGAGGGGGGGGGGGGGGGGGTGTGTGTGTGTGTGTGTGTGTGTGTGTGTGTGTGTGTGTGTGTGTGTGTGTGTGTGTGTGTGTGTGTGTGTGTGTGTGTGTGTGTGTGTGTGTGTGTGTGTGTGTGTGTGTGTGTGTGTGTGTGTGTGTGTGTGTGTGTGTGTGTGTGTGTGTGTGTGTGTGTGTGTGTGTGTGTGTGTGTGTGTGTGTGTGTGTGTGTGTGTGTGTGTGTGTGTGTGTGTGTGTGTGTGTGTGTGTGTGTGTGTGTGTGTGTGTGTGTGTGTGTGTGTGTGTGTGTGTGTGTGTGTGTGTGTGTGTGTGTGTGTGTGTGTGTGTGTGTGTGTGTGTGTGTGTGTGTGTGTGTGTGTGTGTGTGTGTGTGTGTGTGTGTGTGTGTGTGTGTGTGTGTGTGTGTGTGTGTGTGTGTGTGTGTGTGTGTGTGTGTGTGTGTGTGTGTGTGTGTGTGTGTGTGTGTGTGTGTGTGTGTGTGTGTGTGTGTGTGTGTGTGTGTGTGTGTGTGTGTGTGTGTGTGTGTGTGTGTGTGTGTGTGTGTGTGTGTGTGTGTGTGTGTGTGTGTGTGTGTGTGTGTGTGTGTGTGTGTGTGTGTGTGTGTGTGTGTGTGTGTGTGTGTGTGTGTGTGTGTGTGTGTGTGTGTGTGTGTGTGTGTGTGTGTGTGTGTGTGTGTGTGTGTGTGTGTGTGTGTGTGTGTGTGTGTGTGTGTGTGTGTGTGTGTGTGTGTGTGTGTGTGTGTGTGTGTGTGTGTGTGTGTGTGTGTGTGTGTGTGTGTGTGTGTGTGTGTGTGTGTGTGTGTGTGTGTGTGTGTGTGTGTGTGTGTGTGTGTGTGTGTGTGTGTGTGTGTGTGTGTGTGTGTGTGTGTGTGTGTGTGTGTGTGTGTGTGTGTGTGTGTGTGTGTGTGTGTGTGTGTGTGTGTGTGTGTGTGTGTGTGTGTGTGTGTGTGTGTGTGTGTGTGTGTGTGTGTGTGTGTGTGTGTGTGTGTTTTTTCCTTCGAGATTGACCCCCGAACCGTCGCCAATAGCCCACTGTGCAGCTCTAGTGCGACGTTTATTAACAAAACCAAACCAAAGGTTTGATTTTGTTTTTGTTTGGTTTTGTTAATTACCATCGCACTAGAGCTGCACAGTGGGCTATTGGCGACGGTTCGGGGTCAATCTCGAAGGAAAGACCCGGGAACACATACACATTCACACACACATTCATACATGCACCTCGTTATTTTAGAACCATGGTCAGATGACGAGGAAACAACTGAACTGGCACCCAACGCCTTCAATAGACGTCGGGACTTTGGAACCCGATCAGATTTATCGTGCACCAGTCCCGTATACACACCAGTATAATTTGTTGGATATTCTGGACGACTTTCTAGTATTTTTGTAGCGAAGCTGGCAACCCTCCGATCGCAAGATCACCACTTTTTTACTTTTCTATGTCAAGTCCATTTCCCGGATTCGAACCACCAATCCTCTGATTAGTAGCTGAACGCCTTACCAACTGAGCAACTGGGGCTCTACCAAAGGTTTGAATAATTAACTTCGCACTAGAGCTGCACAGTGGGCTATTGGCGACGGTTCAGAGCCTATCTCGAAGAAAAGACCCGGGGACGATGCCTTGTATTGTTTAACCATGGTCAGATACCGAGAACAACACCTGAGCTGGCACCCAACGCCTTCAACAGACGTCGGGACTTTGGACCCCGATCAGATTTATCGTGCACCAGTTCCGTATACACGCCGATAATTTTTGTAGATGTTCTGGACGACTTTTCTAGTACTTTGTAGCGAAGTTGGCAACCCTCCGATCACAAGATCACTACTTTTTTTACTTTTCCATGTTAAGTCCGTCGCACAGGATCGAACCAGGAATCCTCTGATTCCCAGCTGACGCACTATCCACTGGGCCACGGAGGACCCCGAAACTTTTTTCAAGTTTGGTTTGGTTAAATAACGTCGCACTAGAGCTGCACAATGGGGTACTGGCGACGGTTCGGGGTCTATCTCGAAGGAAAGACCCGCGAACGATGCCTCGTATTTTTTAACCATGGTCAGATGACGAGGAAACACCTGAACTGGCACCCAACGCCTTCAATTGACGTCGGGACTTTAGACTTCGATCAGATTTATCGTGCTCCAGTCCCGTATACGCGCCAATAATTTTTGTGAATATTCTGAACGACATTCCTAGTATGTTGCAGGGAAGCTGGCAATCCTCTGATCACAAGATCACTACTTTTTTACTTTTCTTAGTCAAGTCCGTCGCACAGGATCGAACTAGGAACCCTTTGATTCCCAGCTGACGCCTTTATCCACTCGGCCATGGAGGCCTAAAACTTTTTGCAAGAGGTGGAGAAAAGCTACCATGGAAGGAGTAAAGTAACACCCATCTAATGTACCAATAAAGGCCTCCATGGCCGAGGGGATAAAGGCGTCAGCTGGGAATCGGAGGGTTCCTGGTTCGATCTTGTGCGAAGGACTAGACTAAGAAAAGTAAAAAAGTAGTGATCTTGTGATCGGAGGGTTGCCAGCTTCAATACTAGGAATGTCGTTCAAAATATCCACAAAAATTATCGGCGTGCATACGGGACTGGTGCACGATAAATCTGATCGGGGTCCACAGTCCCGACGTCTGTGTAAGGCGTTGGGTGCCAGTTCAGGTGTTATCCTCGTCATCTGACCATGCTTCAAAAATACGAGGTGTCGTTCCCGGGTATTTCCTTCGAGATAGGCCCCAAACCGTCGCCAATAGCCCACTGTGCAGCTCTAGTGCGACGTTATTAACAAAAACAAAAACATTACCGTACCAATACTAAAACAAATATTTTTTTCTTTTAATTTTCTTGGTTGAAATAACTCTGCACAAAATCTACAGTTCTTGGCTAGTAATTACAGGATTGAGAGTTCGAGCCCGTCTGATGGACTTGACAAATAAAAGTAAAAATGTACTGATCTTGCGATAGGCGGGTTGCCAGCTTTGCTACTAAAATACTAGGAAGTCGTCTAAAAATATCCAACAAATTATATTGACATGTATACTGAACTGGTGCATGATAAATCTGATCGGGGTCCAATGTTCTGACGCCTATTGAGGTTGCGTTGGGTACCAGCTCAGCTGTTGTTATCGTCATCTGACCCATAGTTTAAAAATACAAGGCCATGTCCCATGGAATATCCTTCAGGATAGGCCCCGAACCGTCGCCAATAGCCCACTGTGAAGCTCTAGTGCGACATTAATTAACCAAACCAATCTCTCCGATTGTGAGTCCGAGGTCAAACTACCTGAGCCTCTTCAGCTCCAATATACTTTGAAAATAACAATAAAAATATAAATCAGATTGACATAAGAATTAATCAAAAATCAAATCATTTAAGCCTTTAAATGAAAAAAAAATCTACATTCTCTCAGAAAATTAAACTCCCTTAGAAGCTAATCATTTTGAGTTTAATCTTCATTTAAATTGTAACTTGTGAAAGCTTACACTGTCTTAATGTTGTCTCTTGAGCTCAAAGGGGGAAAAAACGCGACGACGCGTAAGAATATCTGATGAGCTTCAAATTAGTCCCTCACTTCAAATCCTTAAATGACGTTCAGATTTAACGTCGTTAATCAGTGCTATGCTTTTAGACATATACACAATTCAAACTAATCACTAAATCTTAATCATTTAAAGTGATTGAAGAGCGAATGATTAACTAGCGTTTCTTTCAGTAAATAGAGTTAATGCTTACTGAAAACTGATTGATTTATATAGATAGGAAGTTTCTAACAGAAATACGCTTTTTACTTATTAATAAGTAATTAGTGCATTGTTTGTGTTGTATAATAGTTTTTCACGGTTTGTTTACAAATTAGAAGATTAGAATTAAAACTGTTTTATCCATTCTAAATCTGCCTTATATTGTGATACTGGATAGAAATATTCTGAAATTGGCAAATAATGGGGAGTCTTACATACAGTTTGAGAGTAAATGTAAAGCGGTAGATGAATGATTCTGAATTTAACTTATTTTTCATGGCTCAGTTAATATTAGAGCTTTAAAAATTGCGCTAGTTACTACATTTATCATAATTCTTAATGTCACGAAATTGTACAGTATCGGAAATTCAGATTTAGGCTTTTGATTCTAATCTATTGAATTGCAAATGCCTAATTTAGATTTAGACTTTTGATTCTAATCTATTGAATTGCCAATGTCTAAACTAATATTGCCAATGACTATGTCGTCATCTGACCGTGGTTCAAAAATACGAGGCATCGTTCCCGAGTCTTTCCTTCGAGATAGATCCCAAACCGTCGCCAATAGCCCACTGTGCAGATCTAGTGCGACGCTAATTAACCAAACCAAACCAATGACTAATAGCAATATAATAATTTAGATTAATTAATAATAATTTAGATTTAGATAATTGATTCTAATCTATTGAATTCATAATGCCTAAACAAATATTGTCAATGTCTAATAGAAATATTCTGAAATTGACAAATAAAGGTGAGTCTTGGGTACAGTTTAAGTGCAAATGTAAAGTGGTAAATGAATGATTCTGAATTCGACTTCATACCTCAGATGATGGTAGAGCTTTAAAAATTACGCTAGTTACTACATTTATCATAATTCTTAATGTCACGAAATTGTACAGTATCCGAAATTTAGATTTAGGCTTTTGATTTTAATCTATTGAATTGCCAATGCCTAATTTAGATTTAGACTTTTGATTCTAATCTATTAAATTGCCAATGCCTAAACTAATATTGCCAATGACTAATAGCAATATTAATATAATAATTTATATTAATTAATAATAATTTATATTTAGACTTTTGATTCTAATCTATTGAATTGCTCATGCCTAAACAAATATTGCCAACGCCTAATAGAAATATTCTGAAATTGACAAATAAAGGTGAGTCTAAGGTACAGTTTAAGAGCAAATGTAAAGCGGTAAATGAGTGATTATGAATTCGACTTATTTTCATGGCTCAGTTAATGTTAGAGCTTTAAAAATTGCGCTAGTTACATTTATCATAATTCTCAATGTCACGAAATTGTACAGTATCGGAAATTAAGATTTATACTTTTGATTCTAATCTATTGAATTGCCAATGCCTAATTTAGATTTAGACTTTTGATTCTAATCTATTGAATTGCCAATGCCTAATTTAGACTATTTATTATAATCTATTGAATTGCCAATGTCTAAACTAATATTGCCAATGACTAATAGCAATATAATAATATAATAATTTAGATTAATTAATAATAATTTATATTTAGACTTTTGATTCTAATCTATTGAATTACTAATGCCTAAACAAATATTGCCAATGCCTAATAGAAATATTCTGAAATTGACAAATAAAGGTGAGTCTTAGGTACAGTTTAAGAGCAAATGTAAAGCGGTAGATGAGTGATTCTGAATTCGACTTATTTTTAATGGCTCAGTTAATGTTAGAGCTTTAAAAATTACGCTAGTTACTACATTTATCATAATTCTTAATGCCACGAAATTGTACAGTATCGGTAATTTAGTTTTAGCCTTTTGATTCTAATTTATTGAATTGCCAATGCCTAAACTTATATTGCCAATGACTAATAGCAATATAATAATTTTGATTAATTAATAATAATTTATATTTAGACTTTTGATTTTAATCTATTGAATTGCTAATGCCTAAACAAATATTGCCAACGCCTAATAGAAAATATACTGAAATTGACAAATAAAGGTGAGTCTTAGGTACAGTTTAAGAGCAAATGTAAAGCGGTAAATGAGTGATTATGAATTCGACTTATTTTCATGGCTCAGTTAAAGTTAGAGCTTTAAACACTTCGCTAGTTACTACATTTATCGTAGCTATTAATATCACAAAATTGTACAGTATCGGAAATTTAGATTTAGACTTTTGATTCTAATCTATTGATTTGCCAATGCCTAAACAAACCGAATATAACTTATTGTTCTGGGAACAGTGAACCACGTGACCAAAAAAAACTTTTTAAAAATTATATGTCGTTTTTAATGACTTCAAGGAGCATTCATGCCAAAATTGAAGAAAATCAAGCAACGCGTTTGATCGGGACTGCGTAACAAACAAATTTACAGACAGACGAAATACTGAAAGATAGAGTTAAAACAGGGACTTCGCTGACGCTGGGCTAATTATGAATACATCCAATGATTAAAATCAAATTGTTAAATTTACTTCTTTGTCCGGGGATCCGAGGGAATCCGAGGATTCCTGGTTCGATTCTAGGCGATGGACTTGACAAAGAAAAGCAAAAAAGTAGTGATCTTGCGATCGGAAGGTTGTCAGCTTCGCTACAAAAATACTAGAAAGTCGTCCAGAACATCCAACAAATAATACTGGCGTGTATACGGGACTGGTGCGCGATAAATCTGATCGGGGTCCAATGTCCTGACGCCTATTGAAGGCTTCGGGTGCCAGCTCAGGTGTTTCCTCGTCATCTGACCATGGTTAAAAAATACGAGGCATCGTTTCCGGGTCTTTCCTTCGAGATAAACCCCGAACCGTCGCCAGTACCCCACTTTTCAGCTCTAGTGTGACGTTATTTAATCAAACCAAAGGCTAAAATAGCGTGAGCGTCACTGGATTAAAACATACCTAATGCATTGTTACCATTCCATTAGTCTTACCGTTTAATCAAAGGTGATTTGGACAGCTTGTCGTTCTAAGAATGATTGTGTCTGACATAACCATGCGCATTAGGGTGTTCGAAGCAACTTAATCCAAGACAAAGAGATCTGCCGGGAAGGACATCTTAATTCATCTCTTTTATTGTTGCCTGTCTAGGGTGTCACCGGGGGAACCTACGGATATCTCTTATCGCTCGCCACTTGGCTACTGTAAGAAGCTACGTTGTAGCCGCTTGTCAAGCTGGCCACAGCTGAGAACGTGAACTATGTTCGGGGCAATAGCAATAAACATCGGGATCTTTTTGGGATTAGGAAGATTGAATCACTCTGAATTGGGATTGTGTTCTGAATTGTGGTTGTGTTTTTGTTTGCAAGGCTGTTGGATTTAGCTTAATAATACCTTTAAAATAAAAAATACCTATAAAAAATAATACCTTTAAAATAAAAATTCCAGACGTTTTTAGTTAAGTAATCGAATTATGATAGAATTACTAGCCAATATTTTTCAAGTTAGATTTAGGTTTGGTTTCATTGGTTTGATTAATTAACGTCGCACTAGAGCGACGGTTCGGGGCCTATCTCGAAGGAAAGACCGGGGAACGATGCCTCGTATTTTCGAACTATATATGTAATAAAAATTGCGATAGCCACACAAATTAATTTAGTGATTAAACTCAAAGGAAATAATATTTTATTCATCAGAATTAGGCTCTCCAGAACCACATAGACTATTTTCAATGTGCTGACTTTTCTTGTGTATAACCTTCGAGCATGAATGGCCAGTAGTAGAGAGAATATGACGTCATAATCGTGAGGCAAACATCTCAGACCAAATCGCTACAAACACGTGACTACCTTTCAAAATTTATGAATGAAAAAACGTTCGCGATTGACTTTTGATTTGAAAATTGTAGTAAATGTGTTAATTCATGAAGTACAGTATATTTTTGTGAATGAACTAGGAAAAATGTATGAACGGATGACGTCATTAGTCACGTGTTTGTACCGATACATGTTGACCTCACTTTGATGTCGGCGAGATGATATCCCGATGTTTGCTCTACTATGAGGGATCCATGCTCGAAGTGTATAACAAATTGCATTCGATGAGCCGCCTGATTCTGATGAATAAAGGCTTATTTCATTTGAATTTAATCACTAAATTAGTTTGTGTGTCAATCTCAAAGAAAATTTCCAATATATTATACATATTTTCGGTTCTGACGTAGCCAAAATTCTCCCTATCGGTGATTTATGGAACTAAAATATTTTTTACGGAAATCTTTTTTCCCTTTACTATCCGTAATATGAAAGTTTGTGCAATTCCGTTCATTAGTTTTAACTACTGATGTCTATAAACAAGGAAACTTATTTTATGGCCCTCCCATATATGAATTAAAACCAGACGGTTTCCAACTTTTCTTTTTATATGTTTAGATATTAATAAAAAAATTATATTTTTCAAAAATTATTTACAAATAATTCAAGTATGTCAAAATAATTTGTGAATAATTATTTTTACTTACACAAAAATTAGCGTATAAAATATTTTTCAGGAAACTAATCACCGATTTCTATGACCATAATTTTTTTTCCTATTTTATTGTTAAGGTTATTATTAATAACATGGAAATAATTTATTTTCTATATTTATTGGTGTAATAGAAATTGGCAACTACTGTATAAATGTACTATTTTTAACGAGTTTTCATTTAAAAAAACACAATCTTTATATTTTTATACCTTATAAATTAAGAAAAGTTTCAAAATAAGAAATGGATGTGTCATATACCTAAAATTCATTGCACTATTTTTTTAAATTTTGAACGCCTGATTTTGAGACGATTTTTCTAAACGCAAATGAAACTCCTTAATGATTTTTAACTCTTTACAATTGTGAATATAATTGTCCTATAACAGTAAAGTAAGTTAAATTAATCACAAATTAAACAGTTTTAATTCTGACTAAGTCATAAATAAAATATTTATAATAAAAATTAGTATTTAAATATTTACCTTTATTTTATAAAAGGTTAGGTTTTTAATTAAACAATAATATTTAATAAATAATATTTTTAAATAATATTTAATATAATATTTTTAGTTAATATAATATTAATTAAAATAATATTTTTATTTGGTTAAAATACTAATTTTTACACATGATTTATACTTATTTCTAATGTAATAGGGGGGATTAATTGTACATTTATTATACTCAAATGTAATCTCAAATCAGTACTTCCAGGGCTTTAGAAAATATATTTTCTTTGAATAGAATTTTTTATCCATTATGTTCTTATCCGAAACCTAATTGTTGAGGAGCAAACATTAGCATACTTAGCTTTTACGCCTGGTAAAATAAAAAAAATGTTTTCTTTTATTTATTTCGATAGAAGATAATTAGGCTTTTATCTGCTTACTATTTATATTCCTATGTCATTACTAGTAATAGCACAGGAAATGGTTTTGAGATGCAAACGAAATCTAATAGGAAATAGTAAACTGTTGTTGGAAACTAAATGACAATAATCTTCATTTGGGTATTTTAAATATAGGAAATGCTCTTGTAAATTTGTAACAAAGACACAACGGAATGAATTAACCACAGAACATATTCAAACAGCGGATAAATTTCCAGTGTGATAATAAACTAACTCAATAACTTCGGATACACATAAAATGTTTTAATATAATTCTGTAAAATTATTCAGTTGCACTAATTATTATTGGAATAGAAATTGCTACAAAAGTCACCAGCATTTGATTTCATCAACAACAAAAAGTTTAATCTACATTTAAACATTGTTATGTATCGGTTCACCAAAAATCAAATATTAAGTTATAGCTATATTTGAACAATACACAGTGCGTTGTTTACCTTGCAAAAATCTATCAAGCATCAAATAATGCTATGTAATGTAAAGTTGGGGATTAGCTTTTCAATAAAAACTTTAAATCGCTATATCCTGTTATTAAAATAGTATAGATATTTTTTCAAAGTGTTTCTTAACCACAATTTTTTTAAACAAAACAGATATTGGCATTGTTTTATTCAGATTTTTTGTTCGAACATGTAAAATACATTATTTTTTGTTGAACATGTAAAATACATTATTTGTTGGTCGACACGAATTTAAAGCTATTTAACAAAGATCATCAAACTCAATTCACTCAACCCCCCAAACAGCACACAAATCTATAGAGTTGGCCATTTCCCATGAATACTATAAACTACGTTACACAAGAGGTGTTTAAAAACTGATATTTGACTCTTTAGTTTCAAACCCAGATAGATCCACATTTTCGCAAAATCGTTTTGTTTTTTTAATATTTTTTACACGTTTTCAATGCACTGCATTATTTTGAAAAGCGGTATTGACCAAAAGTGTCTCTAAACCCAGTCTAAAATTGCATTCAAAGTCAGGCATTTACATTCAAAAGTATATGGTTTTGTCAATCGTTTATAGCGTCTCCTGTAAAATTTATGAAAGTGGATCTATCTAGAATTGAAACTATAGGGCTTATTTATAAATGTAATTTCGTGAGTATTTCTATCCAATTTATTAACGATGAATTTTTCCATTTTCAATTAAAAAATTTAGAAACTGATATAGTATTTTAACTCAAATAAAATAGCATTCATGATTCAGGAAATGCATTTATTTGAATTAAAAAAATTTACCTCATAATGTTTAGACAAAAATTAATTATTAAAGAAAATTAATAGTTTATTTACAAGCGTTCAATAACATTCAAAAAACGGTGGATCAATTCATAATATCTTTTGAGTTAATTTTTATTTTTAATTTAACCACCCAAATTTATCTGAATCACATAAATTTTATCTCATCACTATAAAACCGTTTAACTATTTTTCTTAACCAAATTAATTTGTATTCAAGCCATATAATTCAGTTTACCGAATCCTATGTTTTCAGACAATTATTTTTGAAATAGGAACCTAATTGCTGCTTCTAAAGGTTATTCTCTTGAAACAAATGTGGCTACATATTGGCCTTTTATAGAACCTCTCTGTTCCTTAAGAAAGAGGAGTCAGAATAACTGAATTTGACATATGACCTATGTGTTGGGAATATAAAGAGATTGTCGCGGATATCTTATACCATGCTTTTATCCCTATTCTGACCTTACTAAGATAGCGTTCAAGATCCAAGAGTGGTTATTTGTGTGAATTTACTTGATGTATGAACGCAATAAACAATTAAACATATGTAATTAGCATCAAATTAATAAGCAATTATTAACAAGCTTATTAGAAAAAAAGCTATGTTTAAAGGGGAATAAAAAATTGCATTATAAAATTTTACTGATGTAATTGTTTATATTATGAGTTTGATTATTTCAATTACGTTACTATGATTTGCATTTATTAATTCATGCATAAAATATTCTCAGATAATTTGTACTTAAAAAAATTATTATATTTTAATATCTGATGACTCGTCTTCTGGTCGAGTGTTAACGCTTTGTTCTCTCACTTAAGAGGTGCAGGGTTCGAAACTCTGAAAAGGGTTCATTGTGGTTCAGAACCAACTTTGTTCTAATCAGTTTAGCTGTAAATGATTGTAAAAAAATCTTTCAAAGTAAAACACCTGTGAAAATAAAAAAAAATTCTAGTTTTTAGCAAAATCGGGTTACCTTTTCTTAATATTGATCATTTTTATAAATTTATTACATGTAAATTTGAAATAATATAATATGGAAATAGTAAATTACTATAATATATTTTGAGTTAATAAATATTTATTGGTTAGCCCTAACAATTGTTATAATAATAATAATTTATTTACTTCTTCATTATATCGCACTACAGTGCATTATAGCGTAATATACTTTACCTTAGATAATAATAATAACGAACACTTTAATTCTACCATCGAAACATTGTAATGCTAATAATTAGTAAAAATATAATTATATAGTTTTAATTTAATAATACTTGTAGTTAATTAATAACTATTATTTCATTAGTATATTGATTTCATTACTATTAAAACTATACATCTTAGAGTAATATATCTTATCAAAATATTACGGTATTCAATAATAAATAATGTAAGTCCCAAAAATGGTTAATTATTTGTAAGTTATTGTTGCATTACTATCTAAGTTAAATTTTAATGTTACACATTATCTTAACAAACGTTAACTCAAGTTATCTTAACAAAAGTTAACTGACATTATTCTTAACAAGGGTTAACTCACATTATCTTAACAAACGTTAACTCAAGTTATCTTAACAAAGGTTAACTCACATTATCTTAACAAACGTTAACTCAAGTTATCTTAACAAAGGTTAACTCACATTATCTTAACAAACGTTAACTCAAGTTATCTTAACAAAGGTTAACTCACATTATTTTAACAAACGTTAACTCAAGTTATCTTAACAAAAGTTAACTGACATTATTCTTAACAAAGGTTAACTCACATTATCTTAACAAACGTTAACTCAAGTTATCTTAACAAAGGTTAACTCACATTATCTTAACAAAGGTTAACACACGCTTTTTTAACAGTAATAAAAATAATTAAAAGATATGTTGATTAACAATTGGGCGGACTGGCTTTCAAGTGGTCTAAGTCACAAAAATCCGAAAATTAACTAACACTATTTTCCATTACTAAGCAGCTAGATATATCATTTGGCCAAGTGGTGTGACTCCAAGTTCAATAGATTGTTCAATAATGAGTTGGAAGCCATAAAACTTAGCATTACAGCCAAGGCGAATTGGCCCCTTACCTTTAAAAAACAACTGAACCCCCTTCGAGCAGTCGTTTGCAGCTACTCATCCCCTTTGAGCAGTCGATTTTGGAACCGGGCAATAGCACATTACTTTTAAAAAACAGCTAGTACCCCTTTCGAACAGTTGTTTTGGGTTACTCATTCTTAATGCTAAAGAATAGGTAATTTAGAAAAAATTAACGATCTTCGGCAAAAGTGCAATTACAAAAATATGAATTTCGAAGCTTATAAATGACAAAAATTAACTGTAAAATATTTAACACTGTCAACCTACCATGGTGTTTCCTGGGTAGCGCTAATAGGATAAACAAAAAAGTGTATGAAACTATATTAAGGCTATAAAATGAAGATGGATGGCAATCAGGACGCGGGCCACAATCTATTGTACTTAGAAACGAAGATTCCGCGGGGCACAACTCACCTAACAACCAACATGCCGCGGAACGTAATTTATTTTTGGGGCGCAACTAACCTATTCCGGAAATAAGACTTGTAGTAAAACATTAAGGAATAAATTAACTGTTTATATGACATCTACAAAGTTTTATTCTCCAAAATAAGCAGTTCTTATACTTTTCTGAAAACTACAAAACTATTCGTAAAGATACGAGTTTGAGATGCTGAAAATCTTAAAGTTTTTCGCCAACTTCGAAAGATCAAATACTTTACACCCGGGTAAAGACAAGGATTCTAAAACATGAAACCTCCGAATGGATGATCCTATATTCCCTTACAAGGAGCTTGAAATCGTTGAGTGTCAACTTTTGCGATCAAATCGTCATTCTTACAAACCGGGGGTTTGAGGGGGGGGGGTAACAGAAAGAACGGAGGAGAAGTGGGGCATGAAACATAGGTCCCCCCCTCCCACACACACACGCACTCTCAGTCATTGTTATCTTCCCTGAGGGGGACTTTTGAACACGACAGCAAAGACTTTTCCATTCCATCATTCAAGTTTCGAAATCATTCCTTTCTCTAAGAGCAGGATTACCAGAAATGGCGATTGGGAAGCTATTTTGGCGCTAATGGCTAATTGTGTTTTATTATTCCCTTTCTTCCATTGAATCTCTGTTTTTAAAGTTTATTTCTTTCAGTAGATGCCTACTGAAGTTGCGTCGGGTGCCAGCTCAATTGTTGTCCTCGTCATCTGGCCATGGTTCAAAAATACGAAGCATTGTTCCCGGGTCTTTCCTTCGAGATAGGCCACAAACCATCGCCAATAGCCCAATGTGCAGCTCTAGTGCGACGTTTTTAACCACGCCATGCGACTTTTGTTATTTAAAGTCGAATCTGGCAACCTTCCGATCACGAAATCGCTGCATTTTAAGTTTTAGTCAAGCACTCATGCCGATTCGAACTCGCAATCAAAGGGTTACTAGCCAAATTCCGTACCTCCCGGCCACCTTGCCGACGGAAAATTTCTGTCACAACAGATTTACGTACATCAACCTCCTTTTAAATAGTGTCTTTGGTTTGATGAATATATAAGACCCTTCATATTTAAGACCCTTCAGAGTCTGGGACGCCATGTATTTGCGGTTTGGTTATGTTCAACATGTGTCGGAATCTACGTTATTCTGTCTTCTAATATCTATATTGATTATAAGAAACAACTACTATCTTATCAGTTACTTATGAGCTTTAACCCCGAGTATTGGGTGCCATGTATTTGCGCTTTGCTTATGTTCAACATGTGTCGGAATGTACGTTATTCTATAAATCTTCTAATGTCTATTTTGAGTAACTACTATCTTATCAGCTACTTATGAGCTTTAACGCCGAGTAATGGGATGCCATGTATTTACGCTTTGCTTATGTCCAACACGTGTCGGAATGTACGTTATTCTATGAGTCTTCTAATACCTATATTGAGTATAAGAAACAACTACTATCTTATCAGCTACTTAAGAGCTTTAACCCCGAGTATGGGATGCCATGTATTTGCTCTTTGCTTATGTTCAAAATGTGTCGAAATGTACATTATTCTATAAGTCTTGTAATATCTATATTGAGTATAAGAAATAAATACTATCTTATCAGCTACTTATGAGTATGGCAAGGAGATAAATGTCGATTAATACAGCCTTCCACAGAACCCACTTTTATTCGATTCTACTCATAAGCGGAATTGCGCCCCAATTACATCCAGAGATCTTTCCATTGCTGTCTCGATGTTCCTTTTGTGTAAATGTCTTTTTCTCCCTTTCGTCTTAAGTACCGTCCTATTCGTGCTTTCTCATCTTTCGATAATTTATGGATTTATGTTTTTATCTATCATCTTTTTATCACTTGAGTCCGATGGCTTTCCTGCACGCACAACATGTGCTGTCCTTCATGAATAAAACAGCAGCTTTTGCTGCTCTGGCTATCGGAAAGTCATAATTTACTTTTATTCGATCGTTTCTTATACAAGCCTTCAAAAAACATGGCGCCGCACTTTATTTCCATACACGAACAACAGAAAAATGGAGTGGGAAGAATTTATCCAACAGAGTGACGAGATAAACATCACCTTCGAATTCATTCTTTCAAAATAAATAAATAAATGTTTCTGTGTGTGTGCTCGTTAAATGAGTTTTCTCTTATTTAAATTAGTCCAATCGGAAATCTAACTTGATATCTGATTATTTGAGATGTTCTTTTTGACACTTTTGCAATTGCAAGGCGATTTGATTTGACACTTGGGAATTTCAATAATTTCCATATTTATCAACACTACTAACATGAAAAAAATTCACACATATAATATAAAAAACTTTTTTAATGTCTAATTCCTTGGAAAATTTCTTTAACAACTAATTATTTAACATCGCACTAGAGTTAAGGGCAACGGTATTTGGGACACTCTGTATTAGGTTTTAGATATTTATTTTTCGGGCGTACAGGCATGATAAAAACATGGTTGTTATTACTTTTTTATAGTGCCTTCTGAACATTAAAATAATTTAAATCTTCATAGAGTTTAAAAAATCTCCATACGGTAGCCATTCATACCAATATGGCAATATTGCATGCTGTGGAACAAAATGCCTATACAAAACAGACCCAAATTTTTTTTACTCCTTATAATGACCTTTCACTATGCTCTTACTGGTCCTGTGAAGGATCTTACTGGTCCTGTGAAGGATCTTATTGGTCCTGCAAAGGCTTTTACTGGTCTTGTGAAGGATCGTTACATAAAAAGTCTAGATAAATTATGTTGCGATTATAATGTATTCAACAGACACCCTGGTATCTCGACAAATCTGGTAATTCTTTTAAGCAACCCTGCAAGAAAAAACCGGTAGAAATGGTGGTATATTTTTGGTATGGTATATTTTTTTAAATGAAACCTAATACGAATATTTGTAAAGTAAAGCAAATTAATCATTTATTAAAAATGATTGTTCCATTACACAAAATAACTTTTCTCAAAATAAAGTAATCGCCCCACAAAAAAAGTAGACGCTTTTTGGTACCATCAAGCTATTGAAAAAAAACAATCTCCTGATAAAATAATCCGTATATGAAATAAAAATATCTTACTTTCCCAATCCAAACTTTTTATCATGGCGACCGAAAATCCCCTTGGCGCAAAATTTTCAAACTTTTCAGCTTTTCATCCCAGTTGTGGCAACCTTGTTTTGGGGGTGGTATGGGAGTCTTCCAACTGTATTGGCGGGAAAGGGGGACAAAGATTAATGGAGACTTCCGCCGGATAAGTGATGCAGAGCTGCTGCTGGTCAGGAGGTGGATCTCCATAAAGAAGGGGAATTCGGAGGTGGACCGCCTTTAGGTGCGATTTGTCATTAACATGGGAGATCATCTGACGACTTACTTGAAAGGCTGCAACTTGATTCTTTGCAACGAAATCCCTTTCAATTGGTTGGAACTCTTAGGAACTTGTTTTAGAAGAATGATATGGAGGAATATTGTTTAAAAATATTAAAAAGGTCGCAAATATTATATAACAAAACCATATAATTTTTAAAAAATTAAAGATATTTTTTATTTAAACACTCCCGAAAACGTCCTAGGCAAGAGGGTAATATTCTATCATATTAGAAATAAAAATTGCCGGGTTCGAATCCGAAATAAGTTTGTATGCTGGTTTGGGTTCGTAATTTTTGACAAATATATGTTAAAAGTGTGCGCAAATATGATACTCGTAATTAAACTATTATAATCAGGTTTTTTATTGAACGTTAATGTTGTATTTTGTCTGTTTCTTTTTATGGTACATGTATATTTAAGTTAATGTCATTTTAATATGATAAATATATCACCACCAGCTTTTTTGAGGAACTAATCCAGTTTAAAAATGTATCTCTACATAAGCTTTCAACTTTTATCTGAATTGTACATAAAACATAAATTTAATCAAATATTATTTATAAATCACAAAATATTAATATTTCAAACCAAAAAAGAATTCGTGTATTGTTTAATATGTTATTCATTTGTACAAAACACCATTTTCTCTAATTAAAAATGGATATTTAGCTCATGTGTTAAAACTGTTTAAGAAACCATTTTATTCCTACATTTAACTCGTTTGTGATTTGATTTTTTTTTGTAAAATTATGTTTCTATGTTTTGTATTAAAAGAAAAAGTTTGTCATAAGGCCAACTTTACTCTTTAAATAAGTTATTATATGTAAGGAACATAAAATATAAGAATATTTTTTCTAAATATAATGATTAAAAATATAGCAAACTGTTTTTCAAAAATTACATAATTATGACCATCAATATACCATAATAATTTTATTCTCCACGAAAAATTATTACAATAAATTACATAGATCGACAAACAAAATTAAAAACCTCTTTTAAACAAAAAAAATCGTATTTAAAATATTGTAAATATGTTGTACTCCCAATCAACTGTACCCTTATTTAATAAGAAAATTTTTACTAAATTAATTTAATTATTAATGCGAATTTTCGCATTCATGCTCCGTAAACAGAGCGCATACGATTATTTTACTGTTATATGTCATCTGCGCAAGCGCACTACATACTTATATATATACTTCCGTTTCACTCGGTATTTCCACACACACACAAGCAACACAGTACCAAACTGAAAGACGTTTCACTTCAATATTTAAGGTAATACCGCTAGCAAAGTGTAAATTTTCAACAATCACCATAAGAGTATACGTAAAGAAATCACATTTTCAAATATACAACTCTTTTATTGACGCAGGTTCACCAAAACTTTAACTATATAATTTTATATTGAAATTATGCTGATTATTCACTGACATTTGGCAATGGAATACAATAGTTAATCAACTCCATAACAAAATGAGCACATCTCTTCATTTTTCCGCCAAATTTTACTTTTCTTGTTTCGTCGCAACAAAAGTATCGCTGAGTCATTTCCAATCAAGCAAGCAATTATACTTCATTCTCGCTCTGCAGTTGGTGAAGTACTTCGACTACAACCTTCCTGCACTGCTCCAGACACTTATCCCCACTTCTATTCTTTCTCTTCAACGGAAAGAAATCCTATTATCCGAACTGAGAAAACAAACACACAAAAAAAGAAACTCGCTTGAAAATCCTCCACCAAGTATCTCTTGTTTTCAAACGCCCAAAGTGTTGACTCATTCTCCTAAAAACTAATTGCCTGGGTAGAATGAGGCAAATCACACGGTTTCGAGGTTACGTTTCACTGTGACTGTAACCGAACCTAGCTATGAAGTAGGAGGGGTTCCATGGATGGGAGTATCTCATTGGGTGCTCGCTGGTCCGAGGATAATTCGGAAAGGAACACGCCAATAAGTTTTACTTATACTACGAAGAATGAAGAAAGTGATCTTGTGGGGAGAAAAGCCCTCGGATAAATTAACCTGGATCATATGAAGAAAGAGCTGACAGAGCAGCTCGGTCTTCATTTTCGGGATTTCTATGTTACATAGAGAAGTTAGTGGGGAGGGATATAGTTTCTTTTTATTTATTTTTTCTAATTGAAAGGCTTAGTTATAAGCTCACTGGCACCAAATCTTTCTTAATAAGTCCAATATAAAAAGCCCCCCTTTTGGGAAAACTCATTTAATGTTCATTGTGATTGGATTTAATCGCTTTGATTTTACTAATATGGTTAAATTCTCATACATGACGCAAAATAAATGTTTATCTTTTATTTCATGCATCATATTATTTTCTAATGGTATTAATAATAATTTAAGTAAGTCCCATTTCGTATGGTTAACATTTTGAGAGTAAAACTAAAAAGCGTATTATACTTATTTTTGAAAAATTGCTGAATGAAATGTTTTTTGATGCAATACTATTTTCAAAATAAATCACAATCCTACTATTAAAATGTCCTATATTTGTCCTATCCTACGAAATGTCCTATATTTGATCGTGATGTGGAATTTTGGAGAGTGGTGTATTAGCTCATATTTTATTAAAAAAAATACGTTAAATCGTGTACTTTCGGAATTTATAGATTTTTCGAATAACATACAGTTTACCAATCGAAAACAATAATTTTCTCTACTACTTCAAAAATTGATCTAAGCAGTTTAACACCAATATCTTCTATTTTAAATATAAATATCATATATTTATATCAAATACATAACATTTTATTACCTGTAATCTTTTTCATATTTTAAAATATATCTAAGTTATTTAATGTATTTTTTTACTAGTAACAATACTATTTCCTTCATACCAGATTTCCTACGAAATTCAAAACGACTTGAACCCATTTTACTTCTTAAAAATTCTAATAACTTTGAATGAATCCCATGCATATTTATAGGGATTTTTTTAAAGAAGCTATATTTGGGGAATCAAGATAATATCCCTCAACGAATCGCCAAATATTTTGAAAACTGGCATTTTATATTTATTTTATTTTGTGATTTTTTCATTCCAAATATGATACTTAACCTCTGCTTAATGGTCCTTGAAATTCAATAGATCGATGAAATTGAAGAGTAGAAAAAATCCTCGTGAAGCAGATTCTGAATTGCCGGTGTGTTTGGAAAAAATAAACTGTCTACTTGAAGAGATTCTCGTTCACTCACAATATCGAATTCTTTTTAAGTTTTTTTTATCCTTCCTCATTTTCTTTTCTTCGACCTGATGATCCAAGACCATTTCTTCTTTTTTTCCGTAGTTGGAGTGTGTTATAGGATGCGGGCACACAAGTAACGATGCACAACTAGATAGTAAGCTGTAGTGGAGGTAAAAAGAAGGTTTGTAAATTGGGAACTATTCCAAAAAAGGAATGAGTGTAGATTTAAGGGGAATAACCACTGGAATACAAAAAATACGAAATGAAATCGGGATGAAAATTAAACTTTCACATAAAATATTTTCTTGAAGCATTTTTAGACATATCTTCTATTTTTTTTTAACAAAAACATATTTTAGTTTGAAATAAGCTTTTTTATTAATATAGAAGTAGAAAAGGAGAAATCAAAAGAGTTGAAAATAGGGTATTAGTTAAAAAATTCAAAAATAATATATTTCAGCCATATGTGTGTTAAATATGAGTGATGTGCGTACCCATTTTTTATATATATCGGTCGTTAAAATTGCAAAATAAAATGTTTATGCATATATCTTTGTATGTATAAATGAATGCATCTGAGTATTTAGTCTGCTTATTTATTTAAGTAGATAGCAGTATATCTTTGTAAAGTTTTAATATTATACAATACGCATAAATTACATTTTTCGACTGTAAGATAACTGGATAAAATAAAAATATTTTTTCTTAATGGTAATCATAGTCTTTATACATTTCTGATTATTCCAAAATGTATTAATTTTGGAAATATGACAAAGCATTTTATCAGATCATATATTAAAAGAAATAGCAATCACTATATTTGTTATATTTCAAAATACTCCCCGTTTTAAAAAGTATTAAATGAAGTCTTATGCAATTTAACTTAAGCATTATTCATAAGTAAAACTTCACAGATTTTTTTTATCCGATTTAGGTGTATATCTTTAAATATTTACAAACAAGTCCCAAATTTACTGCAATTGTCTGATAGGTACAGCCGCGGAAAAAAAAACGAACCACCGATGATTATTTCGTTAGTTTTTATAGTAGAGCTAAACTTAATATACCATTTTGTAGGGAATAAAGTCTATTACACATTGATATACAAAAAATTTGCATAGGGACTATCCTCATATTAAAATCCGCACCAACTTTAAAATTTCCAATAGCAACACCCAATTTTGATTCAATATTTAAAATCTACGACAAAATTTATCGTTGAATATCAATTTTCAAGTCATTTGGTTAAGTAGTTTCTTAATTATGAATATTGAAAGTTTAGAACTCGTAATGTTAAATTAATTTCTTAAACTTTTAATCATATCTTTCGAAATAATAATTTTATTAAGCTGATATTTTTATTTGTGTTACTTTTAAACGACCCAAATAAAATACACTAACTTTCATTACTTATATGTATATTTTTTAATTTTATTTAAATTAGGATATTAATATTCATAAAATTTATGAATAGCAACCATGCTATATTTTGATAGTGATGTACTCAGAAAAACGTTTTATATGCATATCTAAAATTTCATGATTTTCCTCTTTGTAGTTTTTTGGCAATATTATAATGTGCATCAAATGATCATTTAAGGGGTCATACACAAATTTAAAATCTGCAGAACTTAACAGAAATCTACTAATTTTGAGAATTAAAAGCGCTGTGATCGCGTTGGTATAAAATTCTAAATTCTTATATAGAGGCGAAGGGTATACAGGAGTGGGGGAATGAATGACCACGGAAAAATAAGAACCACGGCTAACGCCAAAACATTTTCTACCAGCGTATTTTATTTCGAAGTCTCACTAATACCTTGTTCACTGTGGAAGTAGCCCCCCAAATAATATCGATACATATTGTCTAATATCTCTGCATATAAATGTAGGAAATTAACGAAAATTTGTATTTAGATTATTTTGAGGGCGGGGAACATTTCTGCGCTATCAAAAGTGCGTGTTGCTATTGAAAATTTTAAAAATGGTGCGGATTCGAGTATGAAGATAGTCCCCTATGCAAATTTTTTGTATATCAATGTATAGTAGAGTTTATTTCCTACAAAATGGTATATTAAGTTTAGCTCTACTATAAAAACTAACGAAATAATCATCAGTGGTTCGTTTTTTTTTTCCGCGGCTGTACCAATATATTATATTATTTCTGACAAAAAAACGGACACATAATGATTAGTATTAACTTTGTTGTGAGAAGTATGATACAGCCGATGCAACAGCTCAAAGACAACTTCTAGAATACAAAAACCTCAGTCAGCAGTACAAATAAAACAATGTAAACACTAAAACCCTAACTGTTGCGGAAAACCGCAAATCTATGATTAACAGGTGGAAAAAAATTAATGACGCTATTGTTAACAATCTCAACGAATCAAGAAATTGTTCATGCAAATATACATGTATCGATTTAAGTCATAAAAGTATTTATAAGTAGTTTTTATTAAGATACCAATCGCTGACATTAACTATATAAGATCAACAAATATAATTAAACTTCAGACCAAAAAATAGCTACCGAACATATTTAGTTATTTTTCTGTCTCCAGCAATAAAACGTTTGTTTTTTATACTTATGCAGAAACATAATCATACCCAATTATATTACAGAAAATTTATAAATACTTTCTCCTTACAAAAGACATCCTACTCCTTCAAGAATTGTTTCTGCAAAACTGTTTTCACTACTGATGTTAACTTATTGCAAAGAAGATAGATAGCAAACTCAAAGAATATAATGATTAATTCTTCAACATTGGTTTCTGTAAAAGTGTTTTCACTACTAGTGTTAACTTATTGCAAGAAAGGCCTCAAAGGGGAAAAGTCCCTACTTTGTCAAGATTGGTTACTGTAAAAGAATTGAAGTTAATGCTGTTGACTTAATATTACAGGAAAGATTGCTACAAGGAACTTTTAATTAATGAAATTTTCTAATTCTCTTAAACTCATTTTGTTTTTTGAGTTTTATATTTTAAATTATTTAAAACAGTGCCTTTCAATGTCCAATAAATAAAAAAAATAAACTTTGAAATCTTACAAATAAATTACTAGACTTTCATCTAGATTAAACTACGGTTTTCCAATAAACCTTTTTGATAACTTTTTATTTTAATCATTCATTCAGTAAATAAATTCAATTAAATATTTTTGACAAAAATATTTTAATTGCTTTTTTCGTTGATTTTACATCATATAAGCAAGGAGTTTATTTTTTATAAGTGGTCGGGACAAAAAGATTATTTTTTGAGGAATTGATTTGAAACTTTTTAGCATTGATGTATTGAAAATATTTTTATGTAATACATTTTCAAGTTCTGAATGTGCGTTTGTGGGACAAAAACTACATGTAAAACCCAAAAGAGTTACGGTCGTAAGATACTGATTTGTTCTATTTTAGCTGTGACCTTTCATGTTAATATTAACTATGGAAGAAAGACTCTTTAAGTGAAAGAAACCTAAAACCTTACGCGAATTTTGCTCTCCTCTTGTAAATTTTATTTTTTTGCTAGTACAAGTCTTTAAATTTAAATATATAAAATGTCTCTATTGTGTTTTTATGTGCAAGATAAATGTTTAGGGGCCTTATATTATATAAGAATAATTATTAATACTATATTAACTTACTGTAATTATTTCAATAATTTAAATTAAAGTAACCACATTAAAGTAAAAAAACAAAATAAAAATTTTGTTGTTTTTTACGCTTTGAATTAATATGATTATATTCTATAACAACGTACATTAGTGCTCACTGTATATTAATTAATTAAAAATTCTCGTACAAATTGATCAATGTTAATTTGGGTGATTACTTTTAAACGTTTTTCGCACAAAGATACTCTTTAGCCAGTCTACTCTTAGCTTTAAATAGCTGAAATAATACTTTATTAAATCCACTAAAATCGTTAAATTTCAACAATTTAGTTTAATTAACTAAACTGTTAAACTTAAATAATTTAAGCATATTGAATTATAGTATTATTTAAATAATCTAATTATTTCCGTGCAATACTAACTACTATACTAAAATTATATTTCAAAAGAAAAATATTTAGCGAAAACATCTATTGTTAAACGAAGAAAGATGTTAAAGCACGTCAATCCATCTACGTAACTAATTCTAATTAAATTAACAAATTATGGTCATGTAATACTAATATCACACCACAGAAATAGCCCATTCTTGTCATGACCGTAATAAACTTTCGGTTTTAATGCACTTTGTATTTTCTTCTCTCGTGCTCCCTAATGCACTTGCTTTGAAAGGAAAAAGCACTGCCATTGTAATCTTCGCGTTTAAGTGAAGATGAGGCGAAAGTAATTTTATAGAATGAAGAACGCAAACAAGGGGATTAAAGAACTCAGGAATATCAATCTTCATTTTTTTTCCCACAGTTTTTGCAAGCTAATCCGAAAAAATCAGCCAGCCGTAAATCACCAAATTAACTGAAGTCTTAACGGTAAGCTTGTAATTAAAGAGTATGGCATTAAACACGCTAGATGCGCCGCGACGTCCTTTTTACGGGGCCCCTTGTACTGGAGCAAAAGAAAGTATTCAAATTCTATGTACGATAAATAATCGGCTAAAGTCAACTAGTTTTTCAGCGTTGTCTTGAATCTTGAAAAAGAAAATAATTAGCTTGTCTCTTAGAAGTCGGAACACGTTTTATTTATTTTTTTAAATAAAGGTGATAAATAAACAATATAAATAGTAAAAGGGTCTAAAATAAAGAAATCATAAATGGCGGAAAAGATTTCATCAGCTGATTTTTCGCGAAATATATTTTTTATATGGCATTAAGCTAAAAAAGTTAAATTAAAGAGTTAGACTCTTAGAGTTAAAAGTTATTAAAGAGTTAGACTCTTAGATAGGATCACAACAATTAAAAAGTAGACTAGGATGGTACAAAATGGTTTTTTTAATTAATTATTAAATTAAGCATTTTGTTAAACTTATATTATGATCTCGTTAATTTTTTTTTAATTTACTGCGTTTAATGGACTAAATTTTAGCAAAAATCATTTCTCGGTAATTTAATTCAAGTACAACCGTCAATATTTACAATATACAAAAAAAATTGTGATTGTAAGATACAGGCAAACTTATAAATAAAATCTAGAAAAGTCGAATTATTTATCATTATTCCTAGCTTTTGCATAATAGAGAAATATTTTAATACATTTCAATAAAAAAAATTAATATTTAATTTATTTACGTTTTTTTTAGTGGGAAAATCTATTTTCGAATTATTAATACTAAAGAATAGGAATTTACATTTTACAGAAGGTGAATAAAAATGTTTTTTCTTTATGTGGAGGGGTGCGTGTGCGTGCGCGTGTGCGTGCATGCGTGCGTGCGTGCATGCGTGCGTGCGTGCATGCGTGCGTGCATGCGTGCGTGCGTGCATGCGTGCGTGCGTGCGTGATTAAAACTTATCAAAAATATGCCTTGCATCAAAACATGAAAAGTTCGTATACGTAAATAACCTGTATTTAAGTAATAGAAGCTCGTAAGTAAAATTTAAATGAATTTGTATTTACGGTTTTTATACTTTAGTGTGTCAATGTCAATTTATATATTTTAATTTATGATTCCCTTCAATGAGCAGATAGTTTCAACTACTTATAAGTCATAACTATATTATTTTGTTAAATATCACTATATTTTCAATAACTATTTTTATAGGATAAGGTAGAGAAAAAATGGGTATTAAAACTCGATTTCTTTTTATATTCAAAGTCCAATTTCTCTTTGTAAAACAAAATTGTAAAGTTACAACTTTTTATAAAAATGTTTCATTTTCATTAAGAAGATAATCTTTTATTTTTATTTTATTCTGAAGTTTATAAATCTTTTAATATATTTTTCTCTTCGTTCTTTGATTCAAAGCTGGGGGAAATGAGTAATTTTTCGAATGATAGAATTGTTCGTGTAAAAAGGCATTATTAAAAAAATTTAACCAAATTAGTAACTTGAATAGAATAAATAACCATAAAATCTTAAAAACTATATATTTTATTATTAAACTACTATTTTTAACAGTGTTTCTAAAAACAAGTTTAATCCACTACTTTGAAAAATACGTTATTTTTTTTTATTTGTTCCACAGACGATTTTTAATCAATTTAAAACTTTGTTTATGTTCTAACAAGTCCAAAAATGGCGTTCATTTTTTTTTTATCAAAATGTGTTCTAGTTGATAATTAGTTTAAAAACAGGAATGTAACTTAATTATATTAACTTATTAACAGTATCAAATATATTGTAGTATTAAATGTATTTTTTTTAAATATCATCTTTTGTTCTGAATTTTACATTAATTATTCTATTATTTTAAAATGCAGAAAAAATCATTAACTTTATAAAAAATCGGTTTAAATATTTTAAATATTTTTCGGAGCATCCTTTTTAATTTTTTAATAATGTAATCTGTAATAAGTCCAGTTCAAATACTTTCTTCAGCTGTAAGCTAAAGAAATTTAAAAATCACTATTTTCATAGTTTAAATTACTACGGAAGAAAAAGAACACAATTTAAATATAGCCAATTTTTGAGTTATGACCTTGACTTTAAAATTTAAAAAAATACGTCTATTCTTCCTCTTTTGTAAAGTTTACTATTTTAAAGAAAGTGGAAGACACAAATATGTATCTTAAATATATAATTTAGACCATTTTAATTGTCTACTAAAGAAACAAATAAATGTGCTTAAAACTTCCAGATCACGAGGCACTAACATTATACTATTTGGTCATTAATAAATCCTCGATGAAACTCAACACTATTAGTAACCTTACCCTTAAATAACTTTTCATCTGTTTGGCTGAGCTTTTATTAAACATAAACCAAGAGCGCTGTGACGACTGTTCCGGGGGGGAAATAAATATCCCCGGCGATAAGGCTATGACAGGTTGAGCTTAATAATGGCCACCATTTTCTAAAAGGTGGTAATAGGCAACGATTTAAAATAGAAGGCGTCTTCCTTTGGAACGCAAAACTTCCGGAGTGAAGGGGAAATGATGACAATAGAAGGATGATAAGTTAAGGGAAACTGGGGGACTTCCCAAGTCACTTGTAGTGGCTAATGGGGATCATTGTTTGCAGCTTGTAGGCCTGGCCTTTGACAACTAAATGTATCAGCGTTATTTAAGGATTACCGGATTTCGGAATTAAATTTTAAATTGTTCAAACATGTTAAAAAAGATGTTGCTATAAAATGTGGTTTGCGATTTGTTTCATAGTAAAAAGTTTAGATTGGTAATATATTTGTAATAGAAGAAAATTGTTGTTAATTTAAAAAAGAAAACTATAAATGATTCTTTAATATGCGTTCGTTTAAAAATTATTTATTTATTTTTGCCAACTCCGGGTGTACATTTATCTCTGACAACATTGCGAAAAGCTTTATAGTTACCATTGCGAATATGATTTGCGATTTGTTTCATAGTAAAAAGTTTAGATTGGTAATATATTTGTAATAGAAGAAAATTGTTGTTAATTTAAAAAAGAAAACTATAAACGATTCTTTAATATGCGTTCGTTTAAAAATTATTTAATTTGTTTTGACAACTCCGGGTGTACATTTATCTCTGACAACATTGCGAAAAGCTTGATGTAATAGAAGAAAATTGTTGTTAATTTAAAAAAGAAAACTATAAATGATTCTTTAATATGCGTTCGTTTAAAAATTATTTATATTTTTTTGCCAACTCCACGTGTACATTTATCACTGACAACATTGCGAAAAGCTTTATAGTTACCATTGCGAAGTTTACAATAATGCTGTAATAAACTTAAACTAATATATAGGAGATATTTAAGTGTTCCCATTTAAATTGAGAAACGTTATATGTTTGAACAACATGCACCACAAGTCCAAATTTTAAACTCGCATTTCGTAAATAATAGCATAATTTGTATAAAACTCTCTTTTAGCTGTCAAATAATTTATAATAGAAACTATTAAATATTTTTTTACTATTACATATATTCAAAAACTTTTTCTTATTTGCTGCCTTTTCGTTTTTAAAAACAAATATATAAACATATGAATAATTAATGAAATCCATTTCATACATGAATAAATAGAAATATCTAGATTTTTTAGTGTTTTTAAACCATAAAGTAAGAGAAAGGCGATTAAATAAGTTTAATAGCCCATAATTAAAGTTACCATTGGACGGAGAACTTAAGCACATTTTAATACAACACAGCATCTTTACACCAATATTAGAAACAAATAAAATTATCAAGAATTTTTATTTGAATATATTTTTACATTCAAGAAGCAAGTTCGAACTTGGATTGGGTTCCTTTCCCTTTTCGAATCCTGGATATTAGAAAGGGGGGAAATATCTTCCATCCATCCGATTATCGAGGAACCGTTCCTGAATTTTCCGCTTTCCATAGTTTCATTCTTTTTGCTTCTTCATCCAGAATAAAACGGGAAAATATAAACTTAATATGTGGACCGCTACCCCTGACTGTATCTCCAATCAGATGAAGTAATCCCAGGGTATTTGGTAAATTGTTCTTTCCAAAGACGCAGGTGCTTAAGCCTAACTCAATGGGCCAACAGTGAATAAGCAAGACATTTCTGTTGACTTTTGAACCCTTTTGTTTTTCTCTGTACACACGTGTAAGATTATTTCTACTAAAATGTCTATTCAATCAATAAAGCGCGTGATGCATTTCCCTTGAAAGAAACAAGTATTTTAAAGATATGAAGTATAAGTATATATTTTTAAACATCAAGATGTTGTTTATTAAATATACAGACTAGGTATTGAAATAATGTTGCATAGATTGGTTTTTTATTCTTAAACGCGCAATGATTTCTTGAATTACTTATTTAAAAGTGTCAACCAAAAAACGGAAGTCAAGATGCCTATCTGTCCTGTGTACAAAAAAGAGAAGGAGCTATATTTGAAGATTTTGTTTTAATGTTATGTTTAATAAAAATTATTATTCAAAAGAAGAGAAATAATTTTGTCTATGTTTTTAAAATATCATAGTTTTGATAGTCGGGTCGATATACGACAAAAAGTAGCCTAAGAATTTTGGCGTTTAAGATTTTTGGCGTGCCTAGATTTTTGGCGGATTTTGCCTCAATGGGGTGTGCTAACTCATACTCCAAAATTCACTCAATTTTTTTAATTGCGAATTTTTTTATTGCATAAAATAATACCTTACATACTAGGAAGCTCCGCCCCCTGCTCCGCTAACGCTCCGCCAACCGCCGGAGGATTGCTACGCAATCCTCATAGGTTTGCTCCGCAAACCACTTCTCGCTTCGCTCGCTAAAAGGTAGGACACAATAACAATGTGTCCTTGTAACAATAATTTTTTAATTATATTACAAAAAACTTTAAACGTTGAAACTAATTTAAATTATAATTCATCTTGGCATAAATACATTTTTTCGCCATGTAAATCAATATAAAATCATTTAATTTAATTTTTTTTAAACTACAAATGAAAACAATGGAACCTTTTGGCAAGCCATTATTTATTATTTTATTTCTACCATTATTTATTATTTTCCACGTTATTTTCACACCTTTCCTGCGTTTTAGTTTAATTTTTAACATTATTGGTAGTTTGTTTTGACATAATTGACGTTAAGCTTACCATACTCTTGCCTACCAGAAGTGTGTACGTAACTAAGTTAATACGTCATAAAAATGAAGGTCATAGAAATCTAGTTTTCAAAATTGCCAACAGATGGCGCCACGTCAATGTTCCGCTCATGTAAAGTTTAAAAAGGCGTTTTTCAAAACTTCTATTTTTAATGTAATAGAGTTTATATTCTTCCTAATTTAAGCTGACATCAACAAAATAATTATTTACTAATGAATTGAAGGGGCTAATCCTCAAAATGGCTTACATAATGGCAAAATAAAAATACGGGCACAACAGAATTTCGTAAACAAACTAACTGTTGTCACTCAGCGTACAGAAAAATAGTGTTTTTCAATCACCGTGTAAGAGAAATATATATAAAGATTGAAGAAAACGCATTCTAAGCTTCAAAATTCAGTTTTAAAAAAAACATCAATTTTTGCATCGCATATGCATAATACACTACTTATTCATTGATAATAATTTAATTATAACATTTCACAAAATTTTCCTTAATAAAAATGCTGTAAAAGTTTTTAAAAAAAATTGATACATTTTATAATTAAATTAATACAAATGGATAAGTTGTGCATGTATATATGTAAAAAAAGTTTTAATTTAAATGTTTTATCTTTAAATGTATTTTATCTTTAAATGTATATATCTCAAAATCTATTTTTTTTTAATTCTTCTCAAAGGAAAAACCCTAAGGATTTTTTTAAATTAGACTTAAAGTTATATATATGTTTATATATATATATTAGTAATATATATTATTATATATGTTATATATAGAAAAATATGTTGAAGTAGAAAGAACACAATTCTTTGCAAAACTTTGATAATGTCACACATATAATTTTTTTTTCAAAAAGTTTCAACTATTTTTTTTTTTTTAATAAAGCTATTTTTTTTGTCAACAATATATACTTACTAAGTACAATTTTTTTAATGCTGTAACATGAAATTTTAAAAAGTAGTAGGCTTTTTAAACCCTTCATTTCTTTAATGTATTTATTTAAATAACCAATACAACATTTTTTTTACAGAATATTTTTAACATTAGTGTACTTATCTATATAATTAGTTTTCTATTTGTAACACAATAAATAAAAAAAGTCGAAATTCACCAACAGTGTCTGTCACCTTAAAGTATTTGTTATAAGTTTTTTTATTGTTTATTAAATTTTATTATTTATTAGTTTTAATAGGTCTAGTTTTCAGAAATAACGGCATTTGAAGAGGTTTTTTTTCCCTAAAAATAATATAAACGACAAGCTTTAAAATAAAAAATAATTCATTATTAAGACAGTATTAAGAATTGCAAATGATTTCCGCCTACTCATTTTTAGATGAAGAAAACAAAACAGAAAAGTAAAGAGCAAGCATAACAAAACTTCTAAATACTTTAAATATTTGATAAATTAATATACAAAAAAAATTCCTTAAATAAATAAGTTTAAAATAAAAAATATATTTATTTTTTCATTTCCCAATCTTACTAATTGTGCATTATACTTTTATATACATAATATAAATTTAACTTTTTAAAGCCAAATCTATACAAAAAAAAATTGCTGAAGAGTCTGTTTGTCCATACTAATCTCAGAAACTATAGATCCGATTTTGATGAGATTTAGTAAATTTATGATATCACTCGAAAAAAGATTTTAAAGTAGACTTTATTTTTCGATATCTTAATTAGAAGAGTTAAAACTATAAAAACGTTTTTCCTGCATATTTGTTTTATATATATATATATATAAGTAAGTCAAATTTTGTTCATGCTTATTTTAGCACTGGTTGGTTCAATCTTAAGTGAAACTTGACAAGCTTAAATAGTACTTCAAATAAAAAAATTCCCCTCTTGATTTCATGTCGGTATGTTTAAAATTTACTTAGTTATTGCAAATTCTTTAATTTCTCATGCCTTGGTAATTTTTATTCCAAACATAACTTTTAATTATGTGCGTCGATTTTAATAATTATATAAAATTCAAACGAGCAATCCTATGGAGGTCTCATCTCATAGATTTTCCATGAAAATCAAGTTTTTGCAGTAAAAATACAAACTGATAAAGTTATTTTAAGTGCCTTGAATGTGTAATAGAACAAAATCTTATTTATTTCTCTGGTGCATAGTTTAAATTAAACTAATGGGAAGAACATATATTTTCACTATTTGAATTATAAAGTACATCATTGTCTATAGCAATTCTTCTCGTGCAAAAAAATCAATAAATTTCTTTTTTTGTAAAATTTAGAAATTGGCAGCAATTATTTAGCAATTAGCTTACCAAAATCAGGATATTTCATTAGCAATTTTAAATTGATTCGACCTATAATATCCTTTATATTTATGATGGCAGGAAATGTTTTTAAGTTTATTAATACTTTTAGATGTCAAATATAACTACTACATGTATAATGCAAATATCTTTTTTTGCTTTTACAGAATTTTACATTTTGACAGAAAATTTGCAGGAACTAAATTACTTTTGATTATCGACCACTAAAATTAATAAAGGTAAATGATTTGTAGTTGATATTAAATTTAACATGAATTAAACCTTCAAAAAAAAAATTCAAGTGAAGAAAATTTAACCCCTTTTCAAATATAGGAAATGTTAACCCCTTTCTATACTTTAATTTCGGTCTAGTATAAAAAATATCTTTTGGCTTCTAGACATTTGAAAGATAAATTATTCTGTGTTAAAAATGCATTAAACAGAAACTTCTTTATTAAAAAATGTAGCATAATTGAAGATGTTGGTGCAACACAGCAGCTCCATTTTTTTTTCAAATTTATACTTACTCCTATAATCAACAAAATCCTCTATTGATTAGAGCAAGAACCAGGCAACTCTAAGCAATGGTTATAGAGATATAAAGGAAAAGGAGCTGTACTTTTGTATTATACGATGCACGAAATGTTCAGTATTTTCCATCCTTTCTGGACAATTTTGAAAACAGGAGCTACCTTGTTCTTGCTCCCATGTATTCAATTAATCTATTTAACTCATTTTAGAAGTAAATTTTGTGGACGTTTGAAAGTTTTTGATCACTTTATGGAGCCACGGCTGATATAAAATAGAAGTTGCATAATTGCTCTTATATGTAATATAAAGTGTCTAATAACTTTATTACATTAATTTTAGTTGTCTAGTATGAAAATTTCTTTGTATTAAATATATCTTGTGCTATGTATTTTTTTCTTTACAAATTAAAATTACATTAGTGATAACTTTTTTTTATCTGAAGCAGAAATCTTATAAATAGCACTTATTTAAAGCTATAGAGAATTACAAAAGTACAAAAATATTTCAAATTTTAATATATGTTTATTTTAGTTTCTTTTCCTGTGATTAAATAAAACTTTACAAAAACAAAACATGTATCACATTCTTTAATAGCTAATAAATAACACTGAAGTTCAATTAGTAAATCAATGCCAGAAAATAACTTATCTCAAAAACAATATATATTCATTTAAATACTTTCCTCAATACTTAGTGTTTTGTATCAGATTGAGGTACAATATTTTCATTGAAGTTACGACCAACAGAATCATTTATATTCAAATAATTTTCCAAAACTTCCCGCAACTCGATTACAGCAAATCTTCTGCCATTTGGTTTAGTTTCTTGAACACATTCCCTTAACAAGTCTTCAATTTTATCCTTTATTTTGTAAGGAATCTTGTGCAAAAGTCCTAAACAAAAAGCAAATAATCAACAAACATTACTGCAATGACAGATAAATAACAAATATAACTGGAAAAATTAAATTAAACAATAACTTAATATATATATATATATATATATATATATATATATATATATATATATATATATATATATATATATATATATATATATATATATATATATATATATATATATATATATATATATATAAAACATTTTATATAATCTATAAATATATTTTAATATTGTGTTTGTATCTTACCAAGATTTTCTTGTTTCTTATGAATTCTATGGCCATCAAAATTGAAAAAACCTTCTGTTCTGTGTTCTTCAATATTTGATAAAACTTGTTTACACACAATGGCATACATCAGTTGACTGAACTCGGGTACATGTGTACAAGCAGAAGAATTGTTGGAGTAAAACAATTCTAAAGTAATTTTTTGGAAGCATACTTCATTGCACAATTTGCTCCTGGTAACATCTCGGTTTACATCTAAATACAAAAAACAACAAAATTACACACATCTTAATTTATTAAATCGCTAAAAGTTTTAAACTTTAGTCATCTCTTTCAATATTACATAATTTATATTAAAAAAATCTTATAATCTGTAAATTAAAATTTCACAAAATCTAATATATATATATATATATCACAATATAGTTTATAAAAAATAGCTTTTACTTTTTAAATACATTTACTTTTAGAATATTTATTTATTAAATAGTGTACTATGTTTAATATATAAAGCTTCCTTTAAATTGTAAAACCTAGTGCAGAATGCTCCAAATGAAGTAGAGATTTGGGTAAATGATGTTAGGATGGATGCTATTTTGGCACGTTTATCCATACTTTAATCAACTTACAAATAAACTTGCAGTGGTAATACGGAGGGGGGAATAAAGTGTTAAAGAAACATTGTTTTTTGGTTTGAAATAATACACCTCTCTATAAAATAAGAGTAAATTATTTATTTAAAACAAAAGTCAATGGTAATTCACAGAAAACACAAGGGTTTAATTTATTTTTTAATTTCGGGTTTTAATATTTTAATAACGTAACTGCATTTTTAAACCCACTGTTTTACTCTGTTTATATTTTTTTAATAAACTCAAAGTGCATAAATTTTAATATCAAATAACGTTCTTGCTGAAAAAAAATTAAAAACTATGAAGTGTATCTATGAAAATATATTAAATAATTCTTGTTGTCTTAAAAGTTTAGAAGTCTTTTTAAAGATTATCTCACTTGAACCAAAGATCAGAAGCAGTTCAAGAAACTTTTTAGACATAAGTATTTGATTTTGGCAACCACCTTACATACCACCCCCATAAATAGATGGTGAATCCAATAACAACATATTAATATTTAGATAATTATAATAGTAACATTTAGTCAAATGTATAAGTAGCACATTTCTTGATACCTGGAGGAAAAGTTGCCTTATCCAAAATGACTATATTATCTAAGTCAATGACAACTACTTCACCTTCTTTTGTAACTACAATACCATCAAGTGAAAATCCCAAATACAGAAAATACCATTGAGGGTCTTCTTCCTAAATAAAAAAACAGTAATTTCATACAAAATCAAGTTTAGTACCAATATATTTATTAAAGTTAGTAAGTAAGAGAGAAATAATAATGATAATATACTATATGTGGTTTTTAAAAATGTATTTACTTTCTAAATAAGCAGTAAATTTAATATGCATTACTGTTGTTTAAGAAAGAGACTTATTAAAATGTCTTATTAAATATATATTTAAAAATATTTGATGGAATGTAAAAATCATAATGATAAAATGTAATATCCTACAATTATGCAATAATTAAAAGTTTCACATTTTAAATCTTTTTAGTATCAGTTTGCAGATCATCCACAATGACTATAAACTAGAACAATATTTAATGTTTATAAAGAATACAACTTAAATACTTAACTAAATGTATGTTGAAGTTATTAAAAGTTTTTAAGTTAAAAAAACAACTTATATTTACATTATTAAATAAATGGTTATTAAGCCATTTGCATGCATAAATGTTCTTTTTTACTATATGCCTCTTTTAAAAATGTTCACTTTATAAAAATAAAATAAAATAAATGCACATTATTGATGCTTAAGAAAAATACATTAAAATGTTATACTAAATATTTATAAAAAATATATTTGATTGAAAAACTAAATGTAACTTTAAACTAATGTAACTGTCACTTTATAAAAATAAAATAAAATAAATGCACATTATTGATGCTTAAGAAAAATACATTAAAATGTTATACTAAATATTTATAAAAAATATATTTGATTGAAAAAGTAAAAATTACAATGATAAATGTAATGTCATAATAAATGTAATTGTACATAAGTAAAATTTCAAATTTTAACATGTCTTAACATTGATATTGTGTTTGTCCTTATTTAGCTATGGGAAAGGCAACAACTTAATGTGGCATGGACTTAATTAGTTGAAAAAAGTCAACAGGAAAGTTTTTCAGTCCTGTTTTCTATAATAGCAGAGAATAATAGTAGGGTTGTGGTAGGTGCTCTGGGTGAAGAGTATAAATGGCTATTCATATCTAGTAATCTAGGTAGCCCAATCATATGCTGGACATTTCCAAAATGCTCCTCAAACCAATGGGAAATAATATGGTTCTGAGGACTATGGAGATTTATTGTCGTGGAACATCACATCATTAATGGGATACATTAAGCCCTTAAACAAATGCAAATGGTCACCAAGCAGCTAAACATAGCATTTTTCTATAAATAACTTATTCAAATTGACCAGATGACTCAATACTCACACTACTGTGCATACCATTATGGAACAAAGATAATGGAAGGGGGAAGATAGGCCCCAGTATCGCACAAAAGAAATCCTTAGTGCAATGCATCGTGGGATACTGTCAACAGCTTCGTTATGCCCAGAACATGAAAACCAATTGGAGCGCACAAAAAAACTCATTGGCGCAATGCAGATTGATGCGCAAAACCAGTCGGCAATACTTCATATTCTCCCACTTATAGGGCTTCTCCTTTCCCCCCTGTGTTATGGAACCACTACCATCTTGCACAGTGTTTTGGTGAATAGTTGAATAAATGGCCTCATTTGGTATGTGCACAACCCAAACATCTTGATTGCTCAAACAATCAGCTTGATTGCTTACGTCACAATAATATTCTAATTGGTATAAAGATTTTATTTCAGTGATCACCCAACAATTCCCAGTCTTTTGTTTAACATCAAAATAATGTTACCCACAGTTGAGTCGTTGTTGTTGTTTTTTTATCATGTAATTAACAGTAGTAATTTCTATAAAATTAAAAAGTTATGGGGCACTTCCACACAAATTTCCTCATAAATAGTTTGCAAATATATTATTTGTAGCAAATTCATTCTTGTTGTAATAATATTGCTAAACCAAACACTGGTGCTGTGTTCTTATGAATGTGTTGTCCTACAGACAGTTTACAAAATGTATCATATAAAGAACTTTCCATCAGAATGGAAATTTGGCAAATTCATTTATCAATGCAGCCATAAAATAGAAATTATTTTATACCGTACAAAAAATATGCCCTTGTAATTGAAAGATACCTTAAACAATATTCTAAGAATATTCAACAATTATCATTCAGTATAATACCACACAATATGAGAAAAGTAAGCAACTTTTAAACATTTATTACATGATTAAACTTGATATTTAAATTTTCTACCAATTGTGCAAATTACTCTTAAATTGTCTGCTAAACCAGGTAATTTATCAATTCCCTACACAATATTTAAAAATTATACAAATTATAATGTAGTGTGTATTGAATCTGTTATAGAAGGTGCATTTTTGAAATTTATAAATGAGAAAATGCTAAAAGGTGTACACTGTACAAATAATTTAAATGGATAGTAATATTCACAAAATGTCCCAATTAAAATTATCCCTAAATTGCTATATAGCAATTGAATAATTAGCAGATGTTAATTAAGTTTTTAATATTAAGTCTTTATTAAATTACTATTTTTAAATATTTAATAACTTACAAATTAGGAAAATTAAATATAAATGCAAGAAGAATTTATAAAGCATTTTCATGCATAAGTATGAAGACAACATTTCTAGCACAATAAGAAACACATTAAAGGTTTTGAAAGGGGAAAAATTATGATGTTTTCTGGTAAAATATATTTGACAAAAATGAGGAAACTTTTAAAAGCTATTAAATCATAAAGAAGCACACAATAAACTGAAAGAACATTAAACACATAAATTATAAAAATACATAAATGAGGAAAAGTCCAAATTATAAATAACCCAAATTAACAATGCAATTATTTTTACCAATTTGTTTGCATTAAGCAAAATATAGATGCTTAAAAATACTGAGCAGCGAAAGTACAAGGACTTACAAAAGAAACTTACTCATGACAGGCAAAAGACACAAGATAACTCATGCATATTCTGAAAAATAAAATTAAGAAATGAAGTTTTAAATTTATACAATAACTTATCCAAGCCTTTTCTAAATATGCATCATAAAAGGTACATTAATAAAATCTGAATAATAAAATGTCATAGAAATATTTTTTTTTCATATTTATAATAAATCAAATTGTCTTTTAAGACTTGGACAAAGGTGTTAAAAATTAAAACAAAATAAGATGAGAGTTATTAAATGAATAATGGTAAAAATCTGCCAAATTGAATAACATATTAAATTATACTTCCTTTTTGGTTATTTAAATACAATTTAAACAAAAAACTATTTTAAAGAAACGAATAATTTTAATTTGACAAAATAATACATGTGAAAAATAATTTTCAATCTTTATAAGAAATTAACAGTATCACGCAATTAAATCTTTATTATTACCCTGGTTAGTTAGATGTCTTATTGTGGTATTCAATTGATAAGTAATGTTTAGAATAACAAAGATTTAAATTTAGACATTAATTTATGTTATATCTAAATAATATTATTTGTAACATTGTTGTAAATAATTTTCATTTTATTTTTTAAGATTGGCATTTTTCAGTTTTGAATATCATATTATAACACATGTGAAGTATGTTTCTTAAGTATTATTTAAGTATTTTGCAAACTACAGCAATATATTGTATTACACTACAGTTAGGAGAGAACTTTAAATAATTTCATTCAAATATACATAAATGTTTATTCAAAAAGTTAATAAAACACCACAAAATAAAACTTTACTTGGTTCATGCTACTTTTTTCCTACTAAATATGTCTTGGTAATGCCATTAATTGTATTCTATGTATCCAAGAACAGAACATAATTGTAAAGTTTGAATTCAGAAAAAAGCTAGTGTAGGTTAAAATGAGGGAGTGCTCTAAGGGTCACCTATATAGACTTCTGCATATCAATCAGATTATGGAAATGCGTAGTTTAATCAGATTATGGCAACACATACTTTACTATCAAATTCATATCATAAATAGCATTTTTTGCAAAAGGCACTATTCAGTAATTCGATTTCGACAAATTGTGAATAAAATAGCATTGTATAAAAAACTTTAAAATCAAAAACTATTTCTTGTCAACGTCTGTATTTTTTTTATTTTTTTGGTACAATTATCTTCTTTTTTTTAAATTTCAGTAAAAGTTTTCAAGTTTTGCCATCAAACTAGTTAATGGACTGTCCTTGACAATCAAAGTAGTTCTCTGACTGTCTTCAATAATCAGTTTTATGTAGTATTAATCAAGTTAAATATTTAAATGCTCTTTTAGAACAACCTCATTAATTTATAACAATTCACACACACCGAAAAAGACATTTTACAGTTTTCATGAAAGGTAGATAAAGTAACCTAAAAAAATAAAGTAATAAAAAAGAAACCTCAAAATCTTCTACAAGCTGCAAAACTTGAACAGCTAGTCCAGCTCGGACATCAAACGAATCAGATAAATAAGATTGCAATGATTTTACTCCTCCTTCTAATATTACAGATCGCCCACAAGCTCCTAATAAGTTTGGAAATGGCATGGTCATATGCGTCTTTGCTTGCAACTGAAAATAAATTTAAATAGGAACATAGTAAATAATAACAAGAAATTTATATATATTTCTATTCAATGGATATTATTAAACACATTTTTAATCCAATGGTTATTATCAAAAACATTTCTCACACGTTAGACTTAAAATTAAAATGTATTGAATATGCAAGCCAGTGTGGATAATTTAAAGAAGTTTTGATATATCTAGTGAAATCCGTATTGAGCAATTTTATAAAAATATTTTGAAAGTATACTAGATTTTTTAATATTTATAAATATAAAAAAAGATTTATTAAAGCTATAGACTCCAGTTCTATGCAGAGAAATCTAAGGGTCATAGCCAAGTAGAAAATGAAACCATATGCAAACTGTAGTAAGCATTTTTGTAGTTATATAGTTATTGCAGTTTCTATATTTACTTCTTATGGATGCATAATTCTCAGAAGAATTTAATATTGTATGTATGATAAAAATAAATTTAATATTTCTATATTTTTTTCCAAATAGCAATAAAAAATTTCAATAGATAAAAAAGATGAAAACTAAAATTCTTATATAGTCTAAAATATCATCTACAAAATTGTTAATATGTGCATATTTATCATTTGAATAAAAAATGTGAAAACTAAATAAATGAATAACTACTTGGATTGAGAGATGCTGACATTTTCACATCACGATGCTTCAACATTGAAATATCAAAATTACTTTTAAACAAGGCATGTGCGAAAGAAAAATTTCAAAACAGAAGAAAAATTAAAGCAGGATGCCCTTATATACAAAAACGTGTGTTCATATTTTTGTTTTTTACACAATATTAATCTTTACATATAATAAATACGATACACTTGGATATGCACACTTAAAATAATACTTTCTGGATAATTACCAATTTTAGTTCTTAATAAATTAAATTAAAAATACAAGTCCCTAATTTAAAAAAAAAAATGTATAGTATGCGTCAAAATAGCCATGTGAATTCGTCAATTTAGCCCAATTGATTTTGAATAAACAATAATACAGAAACTCGTTATTGTTAAAAAAAATTCTAGAAAATTTTATGAGTCCGAATAAATTTATTAGTTTCATGCAGTAAGTATTTTCACTTTTTACATTGACCTTTCATTATAACCACCACATATATTGGTCCAAAGTAAAGTTGAGAAAGAGTTTATTGCATTATAAAAATTCACATATATAGTTTTTTTAGTCTAAATTTAATGTAACATTTTATTTTAAAGTAAATTTTAAATTTTCAGTTGAAAGGTTGGTCTTACTACAACTTTTCTAGTGTATGAAACTAAAAACAACTAAAGTTCACCATGTAGCAAAATGCTTACTAAATGGTTCATAGAAATGTGCAAATGATCAAATCAAGAAACAGTACTAAGGTATATAAAAAGAACCATTTTAAAGAAGTCCTCCATTGCCAAGCACTCTTGGGAACATGGTCATATATTTAATTTTTCTAACCCACATTTAATTTGTAAACCCAAATCTCCAGTTGAACTTGACTTCCTGGAGACGTTTCATATTTTTAGCAATATTGATTCGATTGTCAATGAAACATTTGCGGTCCCAGTATTTCCCACTTGTTGGCACACAATAGTTAACTCCAACCGATTGAGATAGTTTGTTTTTTGTTCGTTGGCAACACTTTCAATTCTGAGTTTATTTCTATTTTACTGCACACAGACTTTTCATTTTCTGCTGATAAAGGGAGATGTATCTCCCGAAACATGTCCAGATTTGATGGATTTTTATTACGTATTATACCGTTATATTTGTATTTTAAAAATTTTAATGCACTATAAGATATAATTACTATAAGACGAGTTTTTATCTTATATAAAAAGTAGTCATTTCTTCAACTAGTTGCTTATATTATATCAAAATTATTTCTTAAGTTTCTCATAATCTGGTTTCACCAACTTATATACTATATATATACTTGCTGACATGTTAGCACATGTATATTTTTGCAAATAGTTGTGTAAACAATTGTATAGAAATTATGTATGAAATTAGAAGTTACTGCTTTTCACACATTTTAATGAAAGATTGATTCAAAAGTGTATATCTTGTACGTATTTTTTTTAAAAGAGAAATTGAGTTTCCAACTTTTTTTACTAGAAAAATAGTATAATACAAAATAGCCATTTTAAATTATGTAAAATAGAAGAATAGCAGTATTCCAAAAAATATTACAAACCATAAGAACAACATAGCCAGGCTGCATTATCAAACTAGTCAACAGCAAAAGCCTTTCTTCTTTACTAAACTGTCCATCAAAATTCTCATCAAAGCTCTTAGTTATTTCAATAAGCAATTTTTCACTGGAGCAAATAGGCAACCTAGAAGACATTAATAAGGTTATTTAAATCTATTAATATTAAATATAGTTTTTTGTTAAAAAAATTTAAAAATTCAGTTAATAGCAAAAAAATTGTTAAAACCCCAATACCTTCACTTTGCCAATCCAATGTTGTTTTTATAAAGAGACTTAATTTTGTCACTAATAAAGCAATTAAGTGGATCTTGGATTTTTATTTTGTAAGAACTTTTCATTACTAAAAACACCATTTTTAACAATGGAATCAAAAGTGTGTCAGTCACCAGTGACCACAGACTTATGTTATGTTGTTATTGTCATGAGGCAAGAGCTGTGTGAATCCACAGTTAATCAGTCAAAAATGTGTGATAAACAGCGTTTTTCAATAAGGTGGCTACTTAATTATTTGAATTTATGTATATGCACGATCTGTTATACATATGCTTCACAAAAAGTTTAGGGTGAGGTGCAGGGAAATGGGTTTTAAAACTTAATTTTTTAAATTCCAATTTCTCTCTGGAAAAAATTATAAAAGTACAATTGTTTTATAAAAACCGTCACTTATTTATTGGAAAAAAAATCGCATATTTTTATTTAATTCTGAGTTTTTTTTTTTTAATATTTTTAATAATTATTTTTCTAAGGTTATCTACCTTGATTCATAGATTAGATAAAAATTAGTTTTTTTGTAGGAGTCATGGAATTCATTGTGTAAAAGGCATTATAAAACACATTTTTTGTTATTAGTAACTTGATTAAAATAGAATAAATAACAACCATCAACTCTTAAAAACACAGTATATTTGATTATGACAGGTCTGTTTTTGTTACAATTCTAAATCTTTTTCTGTAGTCCACCCTTTTGAAAAATGCACTTTTTATTATTTATTATCTTTGAAAAAGAACATCTTCCACTATAATTTCCATTTATTTTGATCCAATAATCTTTGATGTATTCACATTATTTTTAATTTGTTCCACAGACAATTTTTAATTTCATTAAAAGCATTCACTTAACTTCTAATGAAACAAGCAAATGCCATCCATTGTCTGTTTTTGTTACAATTCTAAATCTTTTTCTGTAGTCCAGGGGTGCCCACAGGGGGGGATCATGGCGCAAGGTGCGCCATCAAAATTTTTGGGGGGGATTTTTTTACATGGCTTTTTTATTATTATTTTTAAATTTTTAGGGGGGAAATTTTTTGAGCAAAAAAATATTTAATAAGTATAATACATTATATAATGTGCCTTCAATCACTGCAATTTCCAGCGATTTCGAGAAATGCCTCTTCGGCACATTAGCTGATGACATTGTAAAAAAAAATTATGTACACGTTTATTGATCTTTATACGGTTCAAACATTCAGAATACACTTCAGTGCTAAGATTGAAATTAAAAAACGGTATGAGGCAATAAATTTTCCATTAGAAAGAATGTATAAATAATAATAAATATGAAGAGTGCTATAAACTCAGAACCTGGATTCCCATTTCATACCCTTATATCATAAATTACGAGTACATTACAAAACATCTAAGCAATTGCTTTGATAAATATGAAGGTCAATTTGTTGATTCTATTTTTATGCTGATTCGATTCACTAGCTGAGCAACTATTAAAACACTTCCAATGTTCATACTACACTTTGGAAAAGAAAACGCTGACTACAACAAATTTTACTTTTCCGTATATATAAGGCATATGTTTAAAAAAAAATGCAATGAAGCAGACTGTCTCCTCATCTCAATAACACGTATAACATAAATTACGATTTTTATATACAACTCCACTAGAAACTAATTACTTTCATACGTTTGTTTACTAGTAAGTGTAGACGATTTTACAGTATTTGGGTTTCGTCTTTTCAGTCGAATCAGTTTTAATAACTTCAATGGTGTTACAGCAAAAGAACAGATAATATATTTCAGTCAACAAGAATGCTTGGTTTTTCTGAACTTACTGTTGAAATGTGGAGTAAAGTTATAATTATTTAAATTGTAAAAAAGAAAAAACCTTAATGAAAAGTATTTTCTGAGTTTGAGAAACTGTAGTGGTAAGTGGATAAATATTATACGGCATTTTTAAATTAAAGTTTAATTTTATAAGGTTTCTGAAGATTCGATGAAATGAAGTTTTGCATTTAATAGTCATAATTAATAGGTATATCCAAATATAAGAATGACCGCCCTTAGCAGATGCGGGGTCCCTTGAACCAGATTTTAAGGTTGTTATTTTTACAGCAAGACCAGTTTTGCATCATTTTTACATGAATAGAGTGAAAAAGCGCATTGTATACATTTTTCTGTAGCAATGGCAGAACTTTTTTTTGCTTTTAAATAATTTTTTAATTGTTCCCTAAAATATTTTAATTAAAATTCGTAACAAAGCATTCTAATTTAATTAAAATATGCAACAAAAAAAACGAAGGAGAAATAAGTCGGAGTAAGAATGTCATTACAGCAGTTTGTATTGATTGGTCGCCAACATAAGGAAAATAAACAAGCTGTTTCGTGTGACGCCACAGTCTCCCCCCCTGTCGTCTCGTATATTTGCTTTATATCATGATTTTATACGCATGAGAACCTATTTCCTATTAAACGAAGCCAAATCTATGTCGTGTGCTATTCGACACGTGTCGAAATGGAACCTTATCATATTTCTATCCTGATTTCCCATGCAAACGATTTTAAGACGTTTCACGTTAAACACCAATTTTCTGATTTTTTTAAAGAAATTGTTTCCCTGTCAACGCGGGGCCCCACATAAAGCAGCGGCACCTGTGGCCCACCCCTAATAGTGACCCTGCTTATATAAATGCGTTTGTTGAAAACGAATATGCAACCAGGAGATTATCGTAGTTTCTAAAAGTTGCTGGTCTGGTACATGTTGAATAAAAATAAAAAAGTTAGAGATAGAAATGGGGAGTGAATTTACATAATGTAATTAAGATGGGGGGGGGACAATACAAGGGAGGGGGGATCTGAAATTTTTTGGGGGGGATTTGCGCCATTGGGTTTGGGGGGATGGGCTCCCCTGCTGTAGGCCACCCTTTTGAAAAATGCACTTTTTATTATTTATTATCTTTGAAAAAGAACATCTTCCACTATAATTTCCATTTATTTTGATCCAATAATCTTTGATGTATTCACATTATTTTTAATTTGTTCCACAGACAATTTTTAATTTCATTAAAAGCATTCACTTAACTTCTAATGAAACAAGCAAATGCCATCCATTGTTTTTATCAAAATGTTTTATTGTTGACAATTTTTATTTGAAAAAAATATGTATGTAACTTCATTATATTAACATAAACAGTGTTAAATATATTATAGTTAACACTTGTCATTTATAGGCTTCAAAATTAATATTTTCATAAAATAATTGCACTTTAGCCGAAGATTGTTAAATTTTTATGAATTTCCTATTCTTTAGCCTTAATAATTAGTAAATCCATTTTTCCCACTTTGCAAAATATTAAGGGAAAATAACTAAAGAAATTAGAAATTTTTCCATTGGAATGTATTAAAAGGTTTCTTTTTTATACAAAACCCAGAAATATTGATAAATAATTCTACTTTTCTGTTTTTTTCGTAGAAGTTTTTATAAAACAAACTGTCACAAGTGTTTTTTTTTTTTTTTTGGCATGTTCAAACAAATTGACTGTTGGACTTGAATTAAATTACCCATAAATGTAATTTTTTGCTAATATGTACTGCTTTAAACAAAGTAAATTAAAAAAATTACAACCAGATCAAAACATAAGTTTAACAATGTGCAATTTAATATTTAAAAAAAAGATTTTCCCTATAACCCATTTTCCCCCACCTTACCTTAACTAAAAGTTACTATAAAAAATTGTGTATTGTTGGGAAAACTAGGGATTCTGGGATAGCTGATGGGAGGGATAAACAAATATCTCTTTTCACAAATATAATTTTAAGGTTTGGAATTAAATTCACCTTTTGAAAATCAAAATTAAGATGTGCTAACAAATATTAAATTAAAAAACGTTTTTTAAACATATTCGCTTAACAAAACGATAAATTCAATGTTTGTAAGTTAATAACATTGTGTGTAAATAAGCATCACAATAGGCAAAGTGTACTACAATGTGCACTTAATAAATTACACATAAAGAATTTTAAAAAATGAGAACTATCACTTTTTAAATTTTTAAACAAACCTAGAAAAAGGTAAATGCCAATAAAACATTTAATGAAATTTTGAAATGATATGTGAAACATAGAAATAATTTTTAATAAATATTATATGAAGAATATAAGCAGGAAAATATATTTGTTTTAGTATTAGGAAGAAGAATTATCACTAGCACTGCGAATAAATATTACTAAATTAAGCATTAAAAGATATTTTTTTATATTCAAGTGACTTCAAACATTAAAAAAAAATTTACTTATTTATACTAAATGTTTCAAAATATATATTATATAAAAAGACTTTACTTAATTTCTATATTAATAGTTTTATTTTTTTTAATACTTAAAGAACCTTTGAATTATAACCTTAATTTATTTTTATAACAAATAACTATGAAGAAATCAATATTTACAAAATGTTGTCATTCATTAACAGAACTTAAAACAATTTTAAACAATCTGAAAGTATAATCAATGCTGAAGTCCTTATTTCAAATATTTTATGAATCTCAGATTAAACAAATATAGCACTTACGCAAATTGACTCACAGGAATATCTAGCAGAATATTTAAATTTCGAAATTTCTTCATATCTAATAAATTTTCCAGGGCTAAAATAGTTTTCCAACTGGCTGATGACAGGTCACATGGAACAGGTTGACTTGCATTCCTACAGATAAATTCATCAAATTTACTCCATTCATCAGCAACGAGGGAACTGATTAACACTCTACGAGTCTGCAAAACTCCTTTTCTCCATAGTATTCGAGTATTTTGAGACATAGACAATTCACCATGAAAAAGAATCGAGCCTTTCATAACATCATTGCACATACCATAGCCAAAACATACTGGGCAAGAATAAAGATGACTGAACATCGGAGCCCATGGCAAAACAGTATTTTTGGAATTTTTATCCTGGCTAGTGATAGAAGTGGGTGAAAAATAACTTAGACGATAAATCAATGAAACAGCATTAAAAAGTCTAGCTGCCAAGAAACTAAAACCAAAAAAGAACATCATGAATAAAAAAACTAGGATAATAATCTTTTTTGGCCAGCGATGAAATAGCATCTTGAAAAGCTTGTTGGCAAATGAGTTGAAAATTTAAGGATTAAACCTGAAAAAGAAATACAAGTTAGATTTTTTGATCTAGATAAGAAATTCAAATAAAATACAAAATTCATATTTAAACAAAAGTAATATGCAAGACAGGGAACAGAAACAGTATGCCAACCCATACTACCATTCTTTATGCCAGCCCATACTCATATAAATGCCTAGAAGAACTAAAAATAAATATTTTACATTAAAGAAAATAACTCTTAATATGATAAAATGCATTAAAATGTAAAAAAAATTACTGTTTTTGCTGTTTGACTAATAAAAATAACCGTAATCTCTCAATATGGAACAGAAGCAGTATGACTTTTTCACAACAAAATGTTTTTGTGACAAAAAAAGTCACCAAATTTTTATAAGTATTATTGGAAACATGAATTTTACATCATTTCAACTCTATAAAACATAAATTAAACACATAGGCAAAGCACAGTTAAACAAATCGAGAAAAAATAATTAGCCGTATCCCGCTGAAGTGCAAGCATAAAACCATGCGCTAATGTGACAGACTCGTAATCTCGATTTATAGCCCCCAGCAATTGTAGTCTTCGGCCTCCAACTACATAAGATTGCAGCTGGTACCCTCTTCGAGCAGTTGATTATGGTGCTTACAGACAAACAAACCTTATTAGTCAATTATCACATCCTGTCATGTTAACATATCAAGTATCATCAGCTTAATTTGCAAACATAGTAACTCAAATGCCTGGGAAAGTTGCTTGTGGCAAAATTAAGGTGATTGATTGAAAACAAGAAATGAGCGTAATACCTGTGCTTAGATTATAGGTGAGGGATTCATTTGAGGGGTGGATGATTAGCTTCAAGAATAATGTTATTTCCGAACTCTTGTGATTCGATGAAATCATATTGAGAGCTAACGATTTTGCAGTTTAGATTTTAAAAAACTCAGAGATTAACTTTATTAATGTCAATTAGATCAAACTATATTTGTTAAGATTATGGATATTTATTTTTTTCTAGCTTATTAATAAGAAATGATCTTCTTAACACATGAATAAATTTACATATTGCACAGCAAAAAGCTAATTTTCATAAATCTTTTCATTCCAGGTAAAACATGTTTCTTCTATATTTTCCCGAGGAGTGCAACAACAAGAAAATAAACCAAAATCCACTCGAACCCCTGATCACCCTTTTCTCCATATCATAAGCAATATCGTCTGCTCAAACCATTTGTTAGTTTTTGCAAGCCTCTCAGGCGTAATAAGTTTCATCACCAACCTCTTGGCGCTATGAATTTTAAATCTGTACTTTAAATATGTGATTTTATTTCTATGCTGATGATATGTTAATATAATTAAAATTTATACCTGTTTTATTTTAAACAAACTTAATAAGAGACAAACACTTTTTCACAATAAAAACACCATTTGATTATTGTATGTTAGTAGATAAACAAAATTAAAAATAACATGCTTTATGTTGCTATGGATATTACTTCGCTAGGGTTGCTTTTTTTTAAACGGATAATGATCAGCATAAAAAAGACGCATGCATCCAATGCACCTGACCATTTGGCACGGTTTGGAGTTTTACGTGGTTTGTGAATTAAGCCGAAGATATGTTAATACTTTCATTTTTTTTTTCTAATTAAATCAAGGATTCTCCAGAATTGCCCATGTTACGTCACCACTATTAGAAGCATGAGTATTGTCATTTCTGTTAAATAATCATCACTTGGTGAATGCCCCGAAATTTGATGAGAAAAAGTCATTATACAACTTCTATACCCAAAGATTGTTATATAAACATATACATATAGCATGTTTAAATTGAAAAATAACAGTTTTTTAACTTGTCATGTTTTTAAAGCTGTTTTAATTTCTATTTAAATATTACATGGGTTTAATGCTTTTACTATATCCAATACACTTTTTAATAATATATTTGACATTACTGGATAATATTTTTAATGTAGCAACAATGAAAGATTCTTAGTATGAAGCAAAAACCTCATACAAATCAATTCAAAGTCGTTACAGATAAATACGGTTAAGCATACTGAACAAAGAGATAATATTTTTACAAGTTCATTAAAAATATAAGCCAGGAAACAAGACCTCTGATTGATCATCCCCTGATCAGAGGACAAAAAGTTTCAAAGAGAGATCTTATCTACTGTATTTTGAAAAAGGGTCACCATTAAGAGACTTGGTTTTGGCATATTAAATTTTGCTTGAAAGTTATAAAATAGGATTAATATTAACGTTTTCTTGAGTCTTGTAATCTAGGGTTAAGTTTTTTTGCTTTATTTAAATCTGATGTATTCCAATTTAAGTATTTTTTTAATCTAGCATGTATTTCTGTGTTTCATGCAAATTATATAGTTTACAAACTAAAAGTTAGTCAAGTTTTTCCTTATTTATTTATTCAATTGCTTTAAAATTCATAAAAAAGAAACTGAAAATTACAGATCGCAGAATCGGTTTTATTTTGAGTTTTGCCGTCAGTTCAATGGTTTTTGCTGAAAACTTATAAAAGCTCACAGCAATGTTTGATGCCAGCTTCAAAACTTGTTTTTGAGCTCTAGCGGGAGGAAATTGTTACACCACTGCTCTTGTGGAACTGCTTTGTGATAAGAAAAAGCTTCTGAGTGCTATACTCCAAAGAAAGATTCCAAAATTTATCAAGTGCTTACAATGCAACTGCACCATAAATTTGTTTAACAATAACAGTGAAAAAGGCAAGATATAGTTATCATTGTAGAACTAATTAATGTCTTATCAAAATTTGTGTAACTTGTTGCAAAAAGTTGTGTTTTGTGTAGCAAAAACTTGGTGTAACAACAAAATTTGTGTAGCAACTAAAGCTTCAATACACTTGATTAAAATAAAGGGGCATCAAATATAGAGTTAATGTACTCTATGGTTCCTTTAATTTTCGCAAAATTTAGTTACCAGTTTCAGCAATCCTACAGGGAGTAAATGGACACGTTTTTAGATTGGTAAAAAAAAACGATTTTTGTCGCCTAGAATGTGCGTTAACGTTACGAATACTGTTTTATCAATAAAGTAGTCAAGGGGAACCGTAAAATGCATTTTAACAAAATATAGAATCAATTACTATGTAATTGATTCTTAATAATCTTATAATTTATTAGATTTTTTATACATATTGCTAAAAAAACAAACCTCTTATATGATAGTTTTGGCAAGATCAATACTACTACAGAAGAGATTTTTTCTTTAAATTTGTGTTGAAAATTACAGTTATAGAAATGCGAACTCAAAAATTAAAGATATTAGATAAATAATTCGAAAACAAAACTTCTTATTACCTTCAAATTTGTGAAAGTTGCCAGGTTTTGGTTCGTTGTTTGAATTACTGAGCTAAACAATATAAACACTGGAGTAAAAACTACCATTTTGCGACAATGTACTGTACCGTGTCGAGCGGATGAATACTATTCAGAAGAGAAGGTTTAGAAAGCAATCTATCTTGATTTTAAAACGGTAGTCGCGGTGCATCGATCTTTAGTATTTGATTAATTAATTAATATATGTTTTTGGTTTTGTTTGATTAATAAACGTCGCACTAGAGCTGTACAGTGGACTATTGGCGACGGTTAAAAGGCCTATCTCGAAGGAAAGACCAGGGAACGATGCCTCGTATTTTTTAACCATGGTCAGATGACGAGAACACATCTCAGCTCGTACCCATCGCAACCTCAATATGTGCCAGGACATTGGACCCCGATCAAATTTATCGTGCACCAATCCCGGATACACGCCAGTGTAATTTGTTGAATGTTCTGAACAACTTTCTAGTATTTTTGTAGCGAAGCTACCCTCCAATCGCAAGATCATTACTTTTCTTTTTTATTTGTCTGGTTTGGTTTGGTTAAATAACGTCGCACTAGAGCTGCACAGTGGGCTATTGGCGGCGGTTCGGGGCCTATCTCGAAGGAAAGACCCGGGAACGATGCCTCGTATTTTTGAACCATGGTCAGATGACGAGGACAACACCTGAGCTGGCACCCAACGCCTTCAATAGACGTCGGGACTTTGGACCCCGATCAGATTTATCGTGCACCAGTCCCGTATACACGCCGTTATTTTTTTTTGTGGATATTCTGGACGACATTTTTTCTTTGTCAAGTCCATCACACGGATTCGAGCTAGCAATCCTCTGATTACTAGCTGAACGCCTTTATCCACTGTGCCACTGGAGGCCTTCCGGCCAGAAATCCGGTTTCAGAGCAAAGATGCATACATTTTATCCTAAGACATCACGATGCGAGAGGACTATATTTTCTACCTTAGCTCCAAAAAGGACCAGCATCTCCGGCCCGCAGTGCCTGTTGGAGGAAAAGCATCGTGGCGCGATAATTGTTTGGCGGTGAGGTGATAAACTGCCAAATGTTGCAACCTTTGCATTCACCCCCTCCCCGTGTGATTCAAGCTTACAGCATATGGTTGTTTTAAATTGAAGTATTATTTTTTTATTTTCTACTGTTTGGCGTAGATGTGTCGGGGAGGGGGGTGGTAAAGTAACCTAGCAGCAAAGTAAATTTACTTTTATATTTATTAAAGTTCTAACAAAATGAAAGTTGTAAAAAAATTTTATAATAAACATATAATGTTAATTTGAAATACATAACGAACGTTTATAAAAAAATTGTATTTTTGTAAGGAATATTTTTGATTCATAAGCATTCATTTTCATAATTAATAACTTATTTTCTGTAATCATAAGCAGACTAAATTTATATATTTTTAATATAATATGTAGAAAAAATAGTTTCATTTTAAATTTCGGTGTACGCATTGAAAATGGTATAACCATATATTCCAACCTACAGTTTTAAATACTTAATTTTGAGAATATTTAAATTTATTTCCTTTTGCAATGCTTAATATTTTTATAATACAGATAATAGTGTGCACTTGTATAGTATATTAAGTGTACAATTTTTTTTCTGCTTAATTAAGTGAAAATCATACATGTTTATATTATAAGAATAGTTACTGAGATATCACACAACTCGTGAATATACTTATGTGCCCCACGCGTTACAAAGGTCACGGGGATGAGTAAATGGCCAACCTGGTTGACGCTGCTCACCTATGGTATGTCCCACGATGATATTATATAATTTTTTAGATATTCATAAAAACATTTTATAAGTACAATACTAAAATTGTGAATTTCAATCAAAGAAATAAATTTAATTAAAAAAAATTATATAAATGAAACGAATGCATGTTCTTAAATCGTGATCTATTCTTTAAAGTTTTAAACAATAAAACTATTTGAATAGTTTGAGAAAAAGTGATAGTGTCATAAGAATATCTTTTCTATCGTTTATAAAATACTGAATTTTTATCTATAGTGATATATTACAACACTCTAAATATCTCATACCATCGTCACATTTTATTGCGAAAAATCTAGCTCTTCTCCATGCAGGCACGTAAGTAAGGGAGTAGTTTAGGGGTTTCAAACCCCTCCCATTGAAAGTCAAGAAAAAAAATAGAATTACTGTAAAAATCATAAAAATACTTTAAAAAACTAGACAATTTTCAATTTCTAGAATTATACTTCTTGTTGAGTTACATAAAGGAAAACCTGGTATTTTCCGTGGGTCTTACCCAGGAAAATAGTTTCCCAAAAGGCTTCAAAACATGTTTTGAGGTCGTCAAACGGGATCTATATATTATTTTAAACAAGGAATCTTAAAATTTAAAATGTGTTCTCTAAATTTATTTTATAATTATAGGGAGTATAATATTTATTAATTTTTAAAACTAGTCAATGACTTTATATATTGGTAACGATTTCATGGAAAATAAATGATAACTGTTAATGTTGATGTTTCGATACTTATATATGCCAGCGTATTCTTGTTTACTTAAATAAAAATTCATATAAGTTTTCAAAAAATGAGGGGAAGGGGATTGTTAAATGAGGGGAGGCGAGAGAAATAAAGTTACTCAGTCACTGAACCACCCCCCATGAAAAATCTATACCTACGCCATTAAAAAAAAGGGCAGTCAAAAAGTTGAACAGCCATTCCTTTCACAGGGTTGCGAAATAGTAAACTTATCAATATTGCCAAAGCTGGAACAATTATCGCGGCCAAGATGCTTTTCCTCCAACAGGCACTGCGGTTCGGAGATGCTAGTCCAAAAAGGTGTAAAGTGGTCGCCACGCGGAACCAAAGAACTACACTACCTCGTTCAGATGACAGGCCGGTGAATAGCTGCATAATGAAAGTGTCAGACATCAGCACCGAAGAGAGCAGGTGCGATTCTCGACGTGTTTGTAGCGATCTGATTATTGGAGGGCTGTCAGAATCGTTCCTTTCACTCACCGAAAATAATTCGCCTTGTAGAGGGATTTTGTATATATGTTAAATCCAGGAAGGCGATCCAATGTCCTCACGCCTATTCATATTGAATGGGGTGCCTACTTAGGTTTTGACTTCGTCATCTGACATGTTTAAATTTACGAGGCAGGGTTCTTGAAGTTTGCCCTTCTTGATAGATCCGTATTTGTTATCAATAGCTCATTATGTAGTTCTAGGGCACCGTTAATTCAACGAATAAACACTGTCTCGTAATTTCATGTTGCAAACAAAATAATAAATCACAAGGAAACATCTTGAAGACACTGAACATTACCTCGTATTATTGGAATTAGAAGACATTTGGACAACAGTTTCAGCGTGTACTACTTCTACGAGACTCATGATGGTACAGACATATCTGCAGACTCAGGATTGACGCACAATATAGAGTTTCGCCTTTTCTTTTTAAGAGATCTCAACCGTCCTGAATAGCCCATTGTATAGTTCTAGTGCGATGAAAATCCGACCATATTCAACCAGCCAATCACTTCTACTTTCTGGTTTTGAATAATATGTTTTTGTTACACATCACATTTTGCTTTCGCATTATACTTTCGCTCTCTAATTGACTAAAAGTAGCTGCGTTGATTGATTAAACAATCTCAATATGATTTGTTTTTGCTTAGATGTTTATTTTTCGAGGTAATTTTTTATATATTCAGGTGGTTTTTTTTGTCATTAGTGAAGTGTTGCAAACAAATTCATCTCGAAATTTGATAGGATTATATTAACGCATGTGCAGTAGAGTTGGACGATCGGAGCATGCATGACAGGTGTTTGTATTTTCTTTTCGCAGACTATCACATGAAAAATATAAACACACACGAAGATGATCAACAAACCGTGATTATTTGAAAACGTGGAAGTTTGATTATGAATTCATCGCCCTTGACCGATTAAAAGTTTCTTTTCGATAGAAAATATAAATGACAGTTATTTCTATAAGTATTTATTTATTTTTTTAATTAATATTACATCTCAGTATATTTATTCCAGTAATTTTTGTTAAAATTACAGGTAGTACGAATCACTTCATAGTAAATTAAAATAAAACAACCATTAATGTTATGTATGATATGAAATTTATTTTTTAACATGAAATATACTATTACTCATCGACTTTATAAACGTTCATAGCAAATTAGAACATTTGTTGATTTTATAGTGGGGTTTCACCAATGTTTTATTTAAAGAAGTATGGTTAATTGAGTTTTCCGTATAATTAAATGAAATTTTTGAGCATCTTGCCTCCATAAATTGAAGCAATTTCTATCCAACAAAATCAAAGAACTTTTGGTTTAATTTTTTTTTCTCCAGATATTTAGATTCCTGGTAATCAAACATTTTGTATTTTTCTTAAGTTGAGACATCCTCTATTTCAGCAAACAAAATAATTATCCAAACTCTATAATTAGCATAAAACAGTTATTCTGTCGACAGACCCTTTATATAAAAATCACATTTCAAATTTATAGCATCCTCGATGTTAGTAGTTGGTTGAAACATTTATGCATAAAATGAAAGTTTTCAACATTTTACTTCTATTATTATAAGTAAATATAGCTCATACTATATTTTTATAGGTAAACATGTTTAAACTTGAATCATACATCACACCATTGCTGCTTGGCTACGTTGACAAGTATATAAAGAATCTTAAACCCGAAGATTCTCAGGTGAGTTTTTTAACTTTTTCAAAAAAAGGAAAAACATATATTTGTTTGTAGTTTTTATAATGGACACAAAACTGTCACTATCGTATTTAACCCTATTTACTTGCATTATAAAACTGAAACAGCATATATATACTAATTAATATGACATCTTTTCATTTTTATAATTAATATTTTTAATTTCCATATTTCAAATTATCAATTGTTATTACATGCTTTTATTTAATTAAATTAGTTGTCAAAGGTATTTAAAAAAAAATTAAACTATTTTAACCCCTTTTCAAATGTTGTGTCAAATTGAAATTTAATACATTTTGTGTAATATTAATGAATAATATTTATTATTTTTATTAACAAATATATCATTATTACCAAAATTTACTAACTATTTACTAATCAACAAAACTTCATTAGCATTAATTTTGTTTTATTGGTAAATTACTTTGCGTATGGAACCCCTCCCCCATAGTTTTTGAATTGCTACATCATGTTAATCATGTTTGTGTATGCAATGAAGGTTTTTGAAATGTTGACATTGGCATAGATGTTTGAAAAAGTTATTTACTTCAAATGTGATATGCAGAAATTGTGTTTAAAATACAATAGCCTATAAACTTGATACCACTTGATTTCCCATTGTGCATTCATGTCAAGCACATTTTTAGAGTTGAAATGATGGGAAATTCATTTCTGCCAATCTTTAAACATTTGACAACTTTTTTTGTTGTCAAACTATTTGGCGGAAAAAAGTAGTTTTACTACTTCTATTCCATATTGAGGGATTAAGGTTATTTTTATTAGTCAAACAGTAATTTTTTTACATGATCTTTTTTTACATATTTTACCATTTTCTGTTGTTTATATAAATATAGAGAATAAATATTTCTACAAAAACTCATAATGCTCACTCCTCGTAATAGTCAATTATACTAAATATAATGTCAAAAATATAGTTTCATGCTTCAGGTTCCCAACTATGAACAGTGTACTCTCAGCTTTATTTTAAGGTTTTACGTGCATCAGTACTAATTGTCATATCAAGCAAACCAGATTTATGTAAATGTACTATTTATAATACATTTCTATCTTGATATGCGATGTAGCTGATTTTAAATGCATTTCTTGTGAAAATGGTAACTAAAATCGATCTGGCATAATTCAATAATCTGTGCTGGCAATTATCAACTTAAATCTTCTTATATAGATGAAGAAATACACGTGTAATATGTGTATCTGTACTGTAACTATTGGTATGGTTTATATTCTAAAATTATGTCTTCAAAATCACTTTACTCTCATTCCTTCTTGCACTGAATCTACAATGCATTTATGGAATTGCTGTATCAACAATTATAAATGTTTTAAAACAAAATATCTGTAATTGCTGCCAAATGATAAGCATATGCATTTAAATTCTAAGTATTTTATTAAATCTTATAACACTACCATGTTTTTATCTAAACTTTACATTAATAATATGAATTTTTCTTGTAGTTTTCGTTATGGGGTGGAGATGCTGTATTTTGCAATCTAGATTTACGGTTGGATGTTCTGGAACAAGAATTACAATTGCCTTTTACATTCATAAATGGGCATATACATGAGCTTCGTATACACATTCCTTGGACTAAGTTAGGTTCCGAGCCAGTTGTTATCACTATTAACACAATTGAATGTATTTTAAAGTTATGCACAAACAATGATGATATAGATGGTGACTCTCAAAATCAATTTCGACCAAAGAAAGCTAGTGCATCTAAAAGCTTGAGGAAACCAGATGTTGTTGAAGCTCCTCCTGGATATGTTCAAAGTCTTATAAATCGTGTCATCAGCAATATATGCATAATATGCAATAATGTTATTTTAAAATATGTCGAAGAAGATATTGTACTTTCATTAAATATAAAATCAGTCGAGCTTTTTAATGCCAATGAAAAATGGGAAAAAGCTTTTGTGGATACCAAAATTGCTGACACTATTTTTAGGAAAGTTATATACATGCAAGATTTAACGGTGTGCTTAGACAAGGTAATATATATTTATATAAATTGCAAAATAAAGTGTTGAAACATTTAAAATAATAAAATTGTTGTCATATTTTTATTTTATTGATCTATACAGTATCAGTAATTAAAATAAATTTTGTAATGTGTATATTTATAACTTACAAGTTTTAAAATATAATTATCAATAAAACATCGCAGTTAAAACTAGTAGTTCTAAAAAAACAGTTCTAAATTGAAACTTTCTTCTACATACTGAAACATTTGTAAAAGATGTTTATATTTAGATTCAAACATTGCACCTTGATAAAAGCATTATATATTCATAGGTGTACACATTATGGGGTTAAAGGGGTTGATATGAATGTTTTCTATTTATAGACAAAATTAATAAACTTATGAGTAAAAAATATATACTAGCTTTAAAAGTTGAATGTTAATTTATCATTGCTGGCTATTTTCCTTAATTTATAAAAATATTATGAATTGTGACTTAATAAATTATGTTTGTGTGTTTAAAAGTATATTATTAATCTTCTTTCAATGTAGAGAGATGCAAGCGGAAAAATTGAAACTTACCAAGATCCTTTGCTGTATCGATGTTCATCTACTTGGCGCATGTATAGTGTCTATAACTCTCCTCATTCAAAATATCCAGCATTGACAAGGATTCACATGTATTGTGAAAGCCTTGACTTCTCCCTCACAGATCAGCAGCTTCCAATGTTTTTAAAACTTATGTACCTTTGCATCGCTCTTCATAACAAAAGTGATGTAACTAGTCAGGAAAATGCTAAAGGTCCAGAAGAAACTCCTGAACCAAATCAATGCACTTCTGATGAGGAATTAGGTTGGAATTTTTTTTTAATGTTTATTAGATTGCATGAAATAATTTTTGGAAACTAATTTTTGAAGAATTATGGAAATAACATAATGTTCAAAAGTATCTTAATAATTTTTATGGTCAAAATTTGTAAATGTTATTCTTCACATTTTAGACAGAAGTGGTGTTGTGAAGTAAAAGATAGTCATTATTGCTAGCATTTACTACATGACAATGTGAAAACAATCATTAATATAAAGAGGTACACAGATTCCCATGAATAGCATTAAAAAAAATTGTGCAAGTACATCACATTTATATTTTTTACTGCTTGCATTCTAATAATATTTTTAATAATAATTAACCTTCGGTAACTTAACCCACTGAACTTACATGATTTTTGCAATTGTAAAGTTATCTTCACTGTTTGGATATTTAAATAATTTTTCCTGTGCATGCTGTTTGATATTTTTTTAAACAAACAATAAAATGTAAAGAGATAGTTTGTAAGTTGTACCTCAAACCTATAAATTAAAAAAAAATTATAAAATAAAGTATTTTTATAAATTTAAAAATTGGATGCATTGTTGGAAATCACTAGACGTGCTATCATGTAAATGAGTGTCAGGTTGTTTAACATAATTTTTCATTAAAATCTTTTCCCCGTCAATTTCTTTAAAATGTTTATATTTATGACATAACATACTAAAACAAAAATATTTGTTTAAATATCCTTTAGCTGCATTTTTATCTTATTTTAACATTTATTCTAATATTAACCCACTGACCCTCACACAATTTTTGCAATTGTAAAGTTGTTTTCACTGATTATAAATTTTTTTAAAAATTCCTCTGCACGCAATTTTATATTTAATTTTTTTAATTAATTGTAAACATATAGTTCTAAGTTGTACCTCAAACCTTTAAATTAAAATTTTTTTGTAAATTAGAGTATTTTTATGAATTTAAAAATGGGTGCATATTGCTTGAAAAACTGGAGATCCCTGGACGTATATACCGCCTTGAGTGTCAGAGGGTTAAAGCTTCATAAATATATAAAGATCACCTGTCATATTGTAATGTATAAATATTATTTAGTTACAGGTGTATCATTACTGTAGTGAGTTTATTTTAAAAACTAAATTAACCTTAATAGTTTCAAATATAATAAGTTAAAAAGATGAAAACCATTTACAGAAAAGTTCAAAATTAATGATTGAATTTAAGTATTTTCTCCTTTTTGTATTAAAGATGAAACTGAAATGATGTCGCAAGATGCAAGTTGGGGTACATGGGCCTGGTCTTTTGTTCCTGAAGTAGGAGTTATATGGGGCTCCTCAGGTACTGAAGAGGAACAAGAACAAGAGGCCAATATGTTAAAATCCAAAAAGATATTTCAATTTGGAGTGTACATTGGAAAAAGCACATGTGTTTTGAAGGTTAGCCTTACTTTGTACTAATGAAATGTAATAATTTTTGTGGTTCTTTTTTAAATGAAACATTCTAAAATACTAGAAAACATACTTATTCCTAAATCTGATAATTAAAAAATCACCTTAATTTTTTTTTTGTGTTTTTGTAAATATTTTCTATTATGTTAAATTTTCACTTTAGTATTTGTGTTTCTGCGACACATACTATTTAAACAATAAATACAAATGCATTTACCTAACATTTACTAATATTTATGTAAATTCATTGCTAAATTAGTAAGTATGCAAGAAATTTGAAAATGTGTGTTAAAGAAATATATTAATATTTTTTGTATTGTTTAGTTTCCTTGAAAACTCTTACTCTGCTTTCACTTATTTTTTGTGCATTTTCTAAAAGTATATTTATGTTATAAACAATACTTTACATTAATTCGCAATGTGAAGGAACCTATAAATCCTACAATGGTATAATTGGTGATTGATATTTTCACATGGTTTTATTTAACTCTGTTGTGAAATATTGCAACTTAATTTAAACTCGCTTCCAAATTAGTGAATTGGCTGTCAAGTGGTATTAAGTCCAAAGCAGAGTTCCTTCAGAAGAGTACATAAAGTTTGCAATTCGGCTAGTTTATTATGTTTAGTGGAATAACATTCAATTCATTATTTGGACAATTTATTGAACTAATACCCACACCATTTGACAAAATGATAGATCTAACTGCCTAGTAATTATGAATGGTGTTAGTCTATTTTCTGATTTTTTTTGTTACTTATATTATATGACAGCCAACTAGATTGTCAAATCAACTTGAAACTTATTTTGATATTTGGAATTAAGGTGTAAAAAAATTAAGATTTTTTTTTAAATTGATTCATTTGATTTAAATTAGATTTTTTTTTTATTTAAATCAGAATTTTCTTTATATATTTATTTACTCTATGCATGGGAGTCTGGTGAATACCCAGTGGGTAGGGTAAATAAAAATGTGTATTTACTCCCCCTACCTCATGTAAATAAATACCTGTCCCAAGTTACATGTTTGGTGCATTCGTTACACGTCAAATATCATTTCTCTGCTACTTTCATACCTACCCATGTGTAAAAAAAAAAATCATTTTTTTAAATGCATGTATTTATAATGTATGCATTATGCAATGATGTATCTATTTATATGTATATTCATTTTGTAGTATATTATATTTTACAGACCATTCTGAAGCCATATTTTATAAATATTCAGGTTTTTGTATATTTCGAGCATTTATGAGACAAATATATATATATATATATACACACACACTTATATTTAATCAATGAAACAAACTCATATTGCATATTTATTAACTAACTTATGACATTAGTTTTATTATAAGAATTCACTTCCTTTTTTACCTACTTCAAATTTATCATTAAAATGAAACCAAATTAGATTTTTTTTTCCAGAAGACATACTTCATTAATTTAAACTAAGGGCTTTCTTAGAAAATAAAATAATTCATTAACAAATGTCTTAACACTCATACTTAGCAGATTATAACACATGATGGGAAGAAATTGTAACTGGGAATGTCCACTATATCTATAGGTTTAAAACTGGAAAACAGTTGATTTTAGACAAATAATGGTAAACTGTCATTATCTCAGAGGCGAGTATGGTAAGGAAAAAAGGGCAGTGAAGGACTTTGAATAGATAAGAATGGGCAAATGAAAAATAAACTCTAGAGAAAAAACAGAATATGGAAGAAAAGTTGAAGTGACCGTGAAAAAAACTCCGCCAGTGAGATTTTTATTAACAGAAATTCTTAATCAATTAAAAAAACAAATGATTTAAATCAATGTTTGTTTAAAAATAATCAGTTGATTTAAATCAATGATTGTTTAAAAAAAATCAGTTGGTTTAAATCAATGATTGTTTTAAAAAAATCAATTGATTTAAATCAATGATTGTTTTAAAAAAATCAGTTGATTTAAATCAATGATTGTTTTAAAAAAAATCCTTTGATTTAAAGCATTGATACACTGTTTGGGATTAATATCAAACTTAATATTTATATCTTTATGTTCCATAAAATCTAACTTATTTATTTTTAGGTTACAGTAGTAATATGTCATAGTAACATAATTTAGACTTGCAAAACTATAAATTTTTTATTATTTATATCATGTTATTCAATGTTTTACAGCATACAACGTTTTCCAATGACACATCTTGTTGTATTTCTCCCAAGTGTGTATTTTTACCTCTTATGATTATCAAGATGTATGGTTGCTCCATGGAATTCACTTCTAAAGGAAAAGATTTTGTCAATATGCAAAGTGGTGTATGTGGAGTAACTGTTACTGGACTGCAAGATTGTGTTTGTGGTTTTCAAGACTGCTCAAATGACTCGAACGCTATGGTAAATGTTAATTTCCAGTATTCTGACTTTTTATGGATGTTTTGATAAATTATTAGGCATTAGAAAAACCTCACAAATGTATATTTTTGTAAATAAATTTATAAATTTCAATCTAAGCACTTATGATAAAATAATTGTTTAAAAAGCATAAAAAATTGTGACAAAACTGACATATAATGCATTTAACTTAATAGCTTTTGTGCATTTGTTTTATAAAGCAATTTATCTCTTAAAAAATATAGTGTATACCCTGTACATAATTTATTAATTTATATTAGACTATAATTAATACTAATCTTTACAAACCTTAATTTTCACTCTGTTCTCATAAATGGTCTTTATGTGTGTTATAAAATAACATTGATATAAACTATATGCCAACATTTTATTGATTCTATTCTATGCTTATAATGTCATTCATTCACTTTTCTGTCTATATAAAATTTCAATTCTTAAATTACTTGGTCACTGTATAACCAATTTTAAATGTGTTTCATTAAATGGGTCATAAACATTTGAGCTTATTTGAGTATAAATGAAATTTAGTATAAATAAGTTTATGTGTATTTTAGGTTTTAACTTTTTATTTGTTATTAATAGTTCATTTCGATTTTAGCAAAATATATTCCTTAAATCTGGTGTACCACCTGGAAGTGGCCATGCATACAGTTTTTTGTCTTCTTCACTATTCGATCCCCTGGCTCCTGAGAACTGCAAGCAAGAAAGAAAATATAGCTTTAATTGGGCAGACCATTTTTCTACTCTAACAGAAGAAGTTATGGTTAAAAGATATCCAGCATTTTCCTTTGATTACCTCTATCAGTTAGATATTCCAGAGGATTGGATAGGTTTGTACTCTTTGTGATCAAACACTTAAATATAGAAATTTTTAGCTACAGTTAACCATTGTTAATACCTAGCCTAAGAGTTGCTATTGATACATACAAAGGCAGTTATGACCAACTACAGACTCTAAGCCCAGCAAAGTGGCATCATTTACTGAACCGTAACAATCCCCCAATGCAAATCTAGCTGTCTATTAAAACTATCTACTCCTGATGAATTAACCACCCCTTCAGGCAAACTATTCCATTTATCTATTATAAAAATAATACTTTCTAAGCTTCCCAATTAATTTGTGTTTTGTATAACTTGTACCTATGACCTCTAGTCCCAGTGCCTATATTTAATTTTATGCCTTCAACATCACCTAATTTGATAAATTTAAATAGTTGAATAAGGTCACACACAATATTTCCAAACCTCATTTTTTAATATTGGATAATAATGTTAATTTCTTTTGAACTTTCTTTAAAATGAAATTTTGGATTTGACGAACACCTTTTCAAAATCCCTTCCATTAAAACTATATTCATTAAAACAGTTTGCAATCTGTTTCGGTATTTTTTTCTCTCCTGACACAATTGTGTTCCATTGTTACTTGTTCTTATACGAATATATCAACCTAAGTAATCCCATCCCGTATTGTATTAACATTGGACTATAAAAATTTACTTATCTAATTAATAATAGTTAATAGTACTAAGTTTATTTTAAATCTTTTTCTAATTAAATTATTTATTTCAACAACTGTATTTCTTAATGAAAGCATTCATAGTTGAAAATATTTTGGGTTTAGTTAAATTGTTATTAATATTTATGTAAATATTATTATTTATCAAAATCACTATTTCATAAACTTTAACTTCATTCTTATAAATTAAAAAAAAATTCCTTTCAATTATAATATAATTTCAGATAGAATATCAAGTGTTACCTCATCTTTTGTCGAAGATAGTAATTGGCATGAATCCTCTACATACCGCCTAGTCTTTGGTCCTTTATGTGTAGATGTAACTAGTAGTTTAATCCACAGACTCAGAAAATTGATGTTTTCTGCTCAAGATTATGATTATCCCTACTATGCCCCCTATAGTAAGTGTAGTAACTGTTATTGTGTTTTATTTGAATTGTTTCTGCAGTATAGTTTTCTATCCATTCTTCAAAAATTATAATTTAGACCAATTATCTCCTAAACAGTATCTTTAAACTGTTTTTAACTGTTATTAATGAACTCATTCTGTCACTGTTGGTTTATAATATATAAACATGCTTTTTTTAAATTCCTTTGTAATAAATGAAATAAAAGTTTAAAAAATACCTTCGATTACTATTATATGTAGAATTCACAGAAAGCAAAAGAATGACTCTTTAAAAAAAGCTTAATCGATTTCATTATATAAAAATATGACCACACTTTATTTTTTTGTTCAGTTACTATATTATATTTGGCATTTATAGGTAGATTATATTAAAACAATCATGAAGGCTATCTCTTAGAAAGTTTATTATTTTCATTTTCAAACGTATTGTATTTCAATAGGTCATTGGATTTACAAAAGGCAGTCATATTAAAATACAAATGCAACGTTAAAATACGCAATAAAAGTCCGTAATAATCCGGACATGTTTCGGGAGATACATCACCCTTCATCAGCGGAAAATGTAAAGTCTGTGTGTAATGAAATATAAATAAACCCAAAGAAATCTAAAATGTTGCCAAAGACTAAAAAACTAACTAAAAACTATTACAAACGGTTGGAGTTAACTATTGTGTGCCAACAAGCGGGAAACATTGGGACCGCAAACGTTTCATTGACAACCGAATCAATATTACTAAAAATATGAAACGCCTCCAGGAAGTCAAGTTCAAATGGAGATTTAGGTTTGCAAATTAAATGTGAGTTAGAAAAATTAAATATATGACCATGTTCCCAAGAGTGCTTGGCAATGGAGGACTTCTTTATTTCTTGTTTAACAGTATGTGCTTGGTGCTCCTTGATACGAAATTTCAAGCATTAAGATTTCGTATCAAGGAGCACCAAGCACATACTGTTAAACAAGAAATAAAGAAGTCCTCCATTGCCAAGCACTCTTGGGAACATGGTCATATATTTAATTTTTCTAACTCACATTTAATTTGCAAACCTAAATCTCCATTTGAACTTGACTTCCTGGAGGCGTTTCATATTTTTAGTAATATTGATTCGGTTGTCAATGAAACGTTTGCGGTCCCAATGTTTCCCGCTTGTTGGCACACAATAGTTAACTCCAACCGTTTGTAATAGTTTTTAGTTAGTTTTTTAGTCTTTGGCAACATTTTAGATTTCTTTGGGTTTATTTATATTTCATTACACACAGACTTTACATTTTCCGCTGATGAAGGGTGATGTATCTCCCGAAACATGTCCGGATTATTACGGACTTTTATTGCGTATTTTAACGTTGCATTTGTATTTTAATATTCTTAACGCAATGCTCTATAAGACGAGTTTTTATCTTAAAGGCAGTCATAATGAATAAATATGGACATGTTACTTCCTTTATTTGTATTTATAGTACAGAACATTGCTTAACTTACTAACATCAGGTAGCTTGTGATAAGTTTGTAATCTTGGATATTTGAGTAAAAACAAATTCAGAATGAATCAAAATGAGTTTTAGAAATGTATAAATTTATTTTCTAAATAGTTATTATTACCCTTTTTCTTTGTTTATAAAAGAGTTTGTTCAAGGATAGACATTTTACATCTGTAAAAATGGATCAGTCCATTTATTTTAGAAGTCTTTTGTGAAAACTATGTATAGTTGTAATTTTAATATTCTAATTGTTTTATTTTTCTGGAAAATTCACATTGAAAGGACTAAATCAACATTTTCCTAAACTCATCATTCAAATGACACCTTATAAATGACATGTTGTATAAGCTATTTTACATTTCTATATTTATTACCTTTCAATTACCTTTGCCTAACCTAAAAGAAAATGTATGTAAGTCTTTGTAACTTAAAAAAATACACAAAATAAATGGCTTTTCATGTTTTATTATTAGAATAATGATACATTTTAATTTCCATAGATTTATTTTAAATATCACTTGGTGGTAGTAGGGGGCCCATTTCTTTTTTTAATTACTATATAAGTCTATAGGATTGGCTTTAACATTTTTAATGAAATTTATGGTCAATGGAGTAATGTGCAACATTGCCTGCACTTTTCCCCTTTAAGAATCTAAAGGGATGTCATTTATGCATGTATGTATTTCAATTACTTAGCTAGCATTATACAATTATAATTATTATATTTTAGAAAAAACATCCATTAATTCTGTTAACATTAGTGATGAAGTATTAGAAGATATGGAAGAATTTGTACCACTTCGACAGTATCATCTTACATTATTTAAACCAGTTTTGCGTTTGTCTGTTGCGGATCATTCTCCATACCATGCACCAAAACAAGATTTTAAAAAGGGAAAAAAGGTAATCCTTCAAATTTTTTACCTTTTCTACCTTACTTTACTTAATTTACTTTGATAATCATGAACATTTCAAAGATAAATTTGAGTTTTAACTAATTTTTCTTATAAAACAAGCTTATTTTAATCACTAAACTAACTTACAATATTTAAAAACAGAGTAAATTATTTAAATAAAATAAACTGAAACTAACTTTCTGCTTTCTTTATAGTTCGGTATCTATATCCAGTTACAATATGAAAATTATTTTCACAAGTTTGTGCTTCACAATTCTAATTTGTTTTATACCTTGATACACATATTAGAAAAATCCAAATCCATATGTGTGAAGCTTTTTTTTATTGTTAATAATTTATATAATGATGCTTTAAGTATTATCTCTTTTACAAAATTGTACCCAACTTGTTTTCTTCATTACCAACTAAATATGTAATTATTTAAAAATAAATAATTACAATAAACTAATATTCTTTCTCTAAAAGTGTTAAGCTTTTTTAATCAAAACTGTGTACATCATTAGCGATCTGTTTGGGAGGAATCGGCTTATGTAATTATCATTCAAATAAATTAATGGTGGCAAGAGGAACAGATTGACGAGCCGAGTATGGGTTGAAGCCTCCTAATATGGGATAATTGTTTTCTAAATTATATACAAAAAATATCAAGCAATTGCTGTCAAAACTTTTTTAATTTAGGGTATATTTATAGAAATGTAATTGCATTTTTCTTTACCTATTTTATTGCTTTTTTTGTTAAAATATTTAATTATTTATGTCTATAACTGTAAAAAATTTATTTTGCAGAAACGTATAAAATCTACCAAATACAGCAAAATGCCTAAATCTTTTGAGACACTTTTCTGTCTTGAGGTCTATGCTGATTGTGTAGATTTACAAACAAGCATGCCTTTATATCCTAATAGGCTTGTTAAAATTATTGAAAGTTTATCAAATCCATCTCAGTTTCTTCTTCATCATTGCTTCAACTCAACTTCCACAAAGGTAATATTTAAAAAATTCTATTAGAATTATCATAAAGTGTTTTTTATGATATGTAATGTCATATGTTTTTAATATGTATAAGAATTATTATGTAGTTATTATTTTTTAAACTTATTTATAAATTTTTAACCAAAAATAGGTATGTTATTTTTATTATTTTTTTGTACGAGTTTTTCTATAGAATATAAAATTCAATAATTTTTGATAATATTATGAATAGCAAACATTCATTCAAAGTTAATTTATTTAAACTGTTTTATAATTTTATTGAATGTTAGTATTGTATAGAGTTTAGGATTTACTTTTCAAAGTGTTATGTACTTGTGTCATTACATATGATAGATTTTTATATATTTTTTTCGAATTTAGTATATTAGCAAATTAATATAATGATTAAATAAAAATTAGTTTTATATGGTTACAATTAAGATGACTGTATTACTGCTTCTCTGGAAGAGATCTGATTTCACTGAAGAAGTTACTATAACTTATTCAATTCTGAATTTGACATTGGTCAAACCTCAAATAACTTAGACAGTTCATATATAATTGATAAAAGTACATTTAATTTATCTGAATTGAACAAATCAAGATTTCTGTTGTCAAAGCAGATTCTGCCTGATTACCAATTATGTCCGTAATCTTTATGATAATATAGTGTAATTTGAATGTATGTTTTTAACCACTATGTCAATTCCAGTTAATGGTAGCTTTTAATAAAAAAAATCAGGTTCCAGTTTTTCCATGAAAACTGCTACATCCCTTATTAACTATTTAACCTCTTGAATGTTAGTCATATTTTTTTTTTCATTTGTGAATTTGCTGATTTTTTTTTCATTCATAAAAAAATATATAGCTTTTAAATATAATGCATTGAGTAAAATTTATCTGAAAATATAAAGTACCTTGCATTGAAAACAACTTTGACATTTCAGAGTTTGCTTGGTTGCTTATGTGGTTAATAGAAAAAAAAATAATATTGCCATATACTTATGCAAGTTAACTATTTGCCTTTGATTATACACTAATCCCAAGTGCTGGACATAGAAGGTGTGAAAAGGGGCTATTATAAAAGCTTTAATGTATATTAATAAGGAAATATATTTTAAAATTAGTTTTTAACAAACTATTGGGTTGGAGGGAAAGTTCTGTCGTATTTTAAATAGGCAGGGGATTTTTCTTGTAAATAAAAAGAACATGTGGCTAGTGAGTCAATAGGATTTTTTTTTTGTTTTTTTAGCTGCTGTATAATATAAAAGGTGCCCTTTTTTACCGTTCATCATTTACTTGTGATATTTAAAGTGAAAAACATGTCAGTAGATAAAGTGCATTTACGACACTGCATTTTATATGAATTCCAAAAAGGAAGCAATGCATCGGTTGCATGTAAAAATTTATGTGCAGTATTTGAAAAAGATATTGTAAATGTTCGTACTTGTGAAAGATGGTTTAGCAAATTTCGTGCCGGGGATCTGAGCCTCAAAGAAAGTGATCGATCTGGACGACCATCCAAGACCGATAATGATGTTTTGCGATCCATGTTGGAAAATAATCCACATTTAACAAGTCGAGAAATTGCAGAAGAGTTTGGCATTCATCATACAACTGTTGGAGATCACATTAAATCTCTTGGGTTTGTGTTAAAGCAAAGTGTTTGGGTTCCACATGAATTAACGGAAAAGAATTTGTCTGATCGTGTAAGAATGTGTTCATCACATCTGATTAGACACAATGTGGAGCCGTTTTTGGACAGGCTGGTTACTGGAGGTGAAAAGTGGATTCTTTACGAGAATATTAAGAGAAAAAAATCTCACTGCAAAATTATCTAACGGGAAAAAAAATTCACGTCTTTTGAAAGCATTTCTAAGGCAGTTGCTGACTATTTTAACTCCAAGGATGAGAACTTCTACAAAACAGGAATTCGCAGGTTACCTGAAAAATGGCAACAGGTTGTAACAAATAACGGAGCATATATAATTGATTAATATTAAACACATATTTTTATAAATGAATTCAAATATTTTCTTTAAAATACGACAGAACTTTCCCTCCAACCCAATATTTTTTTTTATGTACATGAAATTTTAATTTCACTTATTATATTACTATTTTCAGATTTTTGGATTGGAGGTATCTTTGCACAAAGACGATTCAAATATATCCCCCGAGTCTACTATTCTACAACAGACATGTTTGACATTTTTCCAAAAGCATTTAATTATTCCTGAAAATTGGAACTCTTCGAAAATTCCAACATTACAAGAATCAACATTTGAATGCAGTAATGTGAATTTAAAGTTTTCTGAAATAGATTGCTTAGTTATTATATGTATGTATCAATCATGGACAACGAAATGCTTTAATCCAAGTGGACTCGAAAAGTTAAAAGTAGCTCTTGGCCAATCTGAAAGTGGTATGTATATTTTATGAAATAAGGCAATTAAATTAGTGTAATTAATTTTGTTAGATTTAATATAGCATATTAAATTCATAAAATTTATAATATTATTTAAATAATATAAATACACACAAAGTGGTGATTTTTTTTTAAAATAGTGATTAAAAATTAGGCAACTCTTTTTGGTGAAATTGGTGTAGTTGTTTTTTAAATTATCCAAACCTCTTGATAAATATTGAAAAATCTTGCTTCCATAAATCATATTTTTGTGAATGAAAATTAAATATATGAGTCACCCAATTCCAGTACATCTGTTGTCCATTTTGAAAAACTAACCCTTCAAATTTTTTCTTATTAAATTTTATTTCTGCAACTAAAATTAAGGAAATGTATGGTGTTTTACACATTAAATGACAAAATTTGCTTTGCTAATTCCAGGGATAAAAATAAAATTTAATACGAAAAAATTGGGATTTAAAATTGTTAAATTTTTCAACGTGGACAAGAGATGTTTAGGAATTGGACGACTCTGATAAATAATTTTAATTGTGAATGGATAATATTCTTTTTATGAATTATTGATTATTTATTGTTTGAATGGTAATATTTATTGAAAAAATGAATATTTCATCAAAAAGCACTTTTCATTCAAATTAACTTGTATACAAAAACCTATTTAATATTAATGTCAATAAATTATTATTAATGCTTTAAATTATTATTAGTGTTGATGAATTAGTTTTATTATTGTAATGAATATTAATTACGTTGATAAGCTATTGTAATGTAATTTTTTTTATAGATTCGGCTATGCTCGGAATCGAAGTAAATGGCACAAACTTTCTGTACCTAGTAAGAAAAGATTCAATATCTGTAAAATCATCTGTTGTGTCCTTGAGCTTAAAATTTGAACAAGAGGGTATGTTTTTATTGATCCATTACCTTTTTGTTTCAATCAGACTTTCCACACTTATTGTTATTATTTTACAAAAATAACTAACTAATAATATAATTTGAATTTTTTATATAGGAAATTCAAGTGTTTTATTTCATTCACCTGTACCAACTGCACACCTGCACAATGGGATAGAATTGAAAGAAAATGAATATATAAATTTTAATGAAAAAAATAACAAGCAAATATTTTTTCAATTATTATTACAAATACCTAAAGATAAAAGCAGTGAGAGTAAGTTTTTTTTATATTTTAAAAGTTTCAATACTTATTATTTTATTGTTTCATTTATTCTTTCAAAATAACCACCACCTCTTGTATTCTTAAATGATTTTTTTTTTATTTTAGACCCTGTTTTATTAGTCATTCGGGTTGAAGGGTCTACTGCATGTTTAGAACCAGCTTTATTCAATTGGATGTTATCGTCTTTCTTTACAAATATAAATTTAGACACATCAGAAATTGAATATGCTTCCCCAAGTCCAGTTGATTTGGAAGGTATTTACAAAACTTTTGATTCATTAAAATTTAAATATTTGTATTTATATATATTATGCTTTTATAAGATACTAGTTAAAATATCTTTTCTGTGTACAAATAACATTAATATAATCAGTGTATAATAGCATATTTGTTGAAAGTTAAAAGTTGAAATAATGGAGAAAAATCAAGGTAAATGGATTGTAAAATTGTTTCACCTTTTTTCGTACTTTTTGAGAGATCAAATCAAAATCCTTTTCCAAGTAAAATTTAATTTTAAAAACAAATTAAGATAAGTAATATTTAAATAATTTATTTCCTTATTGATAGAGAGGGTAATACAAAACTCATATTGTGTACTAAGTTTTTTCTATAATCTGAACTCTTTCAAACTTAAGATTTTTGTATGCAATCAAATAGAAAATACAAGAAGGCTGCTATAGCACAATTTAGAAAGGTTATGCCTTTTTCAATATAGTCTTCAGTATTGTCTATTTCTCTTGTACACAGTGAAGGAGTGAAACATTAGCATATGTGTCTACAAATTGCTATGCAGTTGCATTTAAAATTTCATAATTTTTATATATTAAACAGGGTTACAAAGAATTTCTTATTAGCATATTAAAATATATTTTATACTTTTTTCAGATCCTGTTATTATTTTTTAGTTAAGAAACTATATTTTAACTTAATTCATCTTTCTCTAATGTAGATTATGTGTATTTAATTGTTCATGTTTTCAAATGATTTTAATATAACATGATGTGATATATGAATTTATGAAACTTGTTCCTTGTTATTTTTTATATTAATGTCTGATAATCCATATTTTGTCATCCTTCTTATTTAAACTTTTTATGAATAAATGTATTACAATGAATTTGCAATGTTATTTAAACTATTAAAGATTTATCTATATTACATGAAAAAGGTAAGCTGTGTGGAAAATATTCCAAATTATGACATTTTTTTTTATAAATAAGGAAAAATACAAACATCAACATATATTTATCATATAATACTGTAGTATTTTCAATTTACACATTGTAAACAATGTGTAATAGGACATTTATTTACTTGATATGTTATTTACTAACGATTAATCCTTCAAAGACAAAACTTTAGAGAAATTTTAAAGAAAAAATACATTTTTATAGAAGTTCTAAACAGATTGGACATTTGCTCCCTCACTTTTAATTCTTGCTCACTCACTCTTGACATGCATTCACCTCCAATGTTTGCAATCCCTATTTGGGAAACTTTTTACAAAGATAAAATTTCTTTAAACAATTTTCTATTTTAGGTCATAGAAATACATTATATATATAAATATTAACTATGTAATATGTTAAGCATTTCTGTAAGAAACTTTTAAACTTTACCGAAATGATATTGGGTATTTATTTTACTGTTATTTTCTGATTTATTTTCTAAATTTGAGCAGATTTGCAAAATGCATTGTTTACCTAGTCCCAATACTTAAAGCACTAAAGTTTAAGGCAACTGCTTTCGAAAAAGCCTGTATGTTAACATAATAAACATAAATTGCAACTGACTTTTAAATTGAGTTTGTTTTAAGTTATCTTCCATTAATTGATTTTTTATGTATTATTTTTTAAGATTTGCAAACTTGGTAAGGAATTGTGAGTTACTTGCATTTTTTTCAATAAGAACTTTTATTAAAATTTTAGGAACTTCAACAAGCAGCAGTGTAACACAAGAAGCCTCTATCAGTCAGTCATTAAGTAAATCTCATTCTACAATTGTGATTAGAGAAAAACAAATCAGCTTGCATGAAAATATAGAACATCTGTTACGGAAGCACTGGGAATATTTATCATTTCTAATTTTGGAGGTATATTTTATTTACATTTTTATATAATTTCAATAAATAGTATAATTATGTAATTTGAATAGTTAATGTAATTATGTAATTTCAATAAATAATGTAATTAAAAAAATTATTGTAATTATGGAATTTCAATAATTATTGTAATTATGTAATTTCAATAATTATTGTAATTATTTAATTTCAATAATTATTGTAATTATGTAATTTTGATAATTATTGTAATTATGTAATTTTGATAATTATGTAATTTTGATAATTATGTAATTTTGATAATTATGTAATTTCCATAATTAATGTAGTTATTTAATTTCAATAATTAATGTATTTATGTAATTTCAATAATTAATGTAATTATGTAATTTCAATAAATAATGCAATTTCAATAATTATTTTAATTATGCAATTCAATAATTATTGTAATTATGTAATTTCAATAATTATTGTAATTATGTAATTTCAATAATTATTGTAATTATGTAATTTCAATAATTAGTGTAATTATGTAATTTCAATAATTATTGTAATTATGTCATTTCAATAATTAGTATAATTATGTAATTTCAATAATTAGTGTAATTATGTAATTTCAATAATTAGTGTAATTATGTAATTTCAATAATTAAAATTGAGTAAAAGATTTCTAAATTAAACAAATTAATTTTATTTTACTAATAATTTTAAAATTATTTAATAGTATAAATTTACTTCTATTATATTTAAAAAGTCTTAAAGTTTATTCTCATTATTGCGGCTTAATTTTTCCATAGCAATTTTTTTTTGTTTTATATGACACTTCTGTCAAATACTTCCATTAATCTAGTAATGTTTAAGGAGTAAGAATGAAAAGAGATTTCTTTGCTAATTATTATTTAGTTAATTTCATATCATACCAAAACTTGTATAACTAGTACAGTTTTTAACAAAGCAATAAAAGTTAGTCAAACTTTATATCTTTGTATAAAAGTAGATTCTTGATGAATTACCATATGCAATACAAATTAACTTTGGCTTTAACTTTAAAATATTTTCTTTTTTCTTGAACTTTATCAACCTGTTTATCTCCCACACAAATTGATGCAAAATGCATCGGGTTATATCAGGAAACAACTCTTTTACTGTAAGTGAACTAAATTAAAAACATTTTAAGCTAAAATTGTTTATAATTAGGTGATGTATGAGCAGTGCATTTTCTCTAATAAAAGCATACAATTTTTTACTTTTGTACAAAATAAGGCCACTTAATAATCTTTCATATAGTTTATGAGTTGCATGGTCTTGCAAAGCCAGGTTTTTTACACAACCCAGCATAAGTAAAGCAATGATTAATACACAAAATACGAGTTTTGCAAAAAATAATTCGAATCTTAAAGGTTTGCTGTTTATAAAGGATTTTAAACTGTAATGAATAGCATATTTGTGCAATGCTAATTAATTTAGAAATCTTCATTCAAAGTCATCAAGATCGAACTCCCTGAAATCTCTATTAAAGTAGTCTTAAACTATAGAAAATAGCCTGTTTGTGAGTTAAAGGGGTTTTGTTATTAATATTGTGTTAAAATGATAGGGCTTTGAAAACCTGCTTGATAAATATTCAAAGGCACATAAATTTTTTAAAGAGTATTAAACTGCAACTTTTTAGATTTTTTACACAGTTTTACAACAACAACTTTCATTTAAAAAATGTCTAAATTTGCTCTTAGAAACCCATTACTTGCACCTGAAACAAAGCAATAGCATTATAATAGGAAGTGAGGAAGTTATAGAAATATCAAAACTAACTAAGTAGGATGGATAGAATACAGAAATACTTTTGACTTTTGAAAAGAGCATCAGACAACTTAGTGTATAAAATCAGCTCTTTCTTTGAAATGCACCCTTGTCAAAACCAATTGTTACTAACTTTTGTGGAAACACATCTAAATCAATAAAAATGTGCATACTCACTAATGGATGTGAAATTGTGAAACTCTTGTAAATATTTTTTTTTATTATAATAACTCCAAAACTTTTAAAATGAATTAAATAAATAACTTTTAGAAAGCATATTTCTCGACAAAACATAAAGGTTGATACTCAGCTTTCTTCACAAACTAAAAACATAGTGAAACCTTTTTTTCACCACAAGCAATCTATTTGTTAATTTTGTTTTGCAATGCAGTGTGCTAAAAATTTGTGAAAGCTATTGTAAAATTTTACTTTTAACTAGTAATTTTGGTTTTTAATAATCGTTTTCTTAACTTTAAAGGTAGAAATTGGAAGTTTATGTGGTATTTGCCCTCAACATAATTGGTCTATACTCCCAAAAGAAAATGAATCCATCTTATACTCATGGCAGCAAGCATTTTCTAGTGGAAGTTTGAATGAAGCCTGTGTATTTTCCTTACCCATGATCAAAATTAGAAACAATAGTTCAGTTAGCAATTTTCTTCATAATATTGATTTATCACAGATTTCTGTACCCATTAAAACTTTACAAAGTGAAAAGAAAAGTAAGTGACTTCTGTTATTTTTATATTTATAAGTAATTGCCACCTAAATTTTGTATTTTAAATAACTTGTTTATCATTAAGTATTTTAATTGATTTTTTTGTTATTGCATAATATTTATTCACAATACTCTTTATGAAGTCATCAACACAAAGGTTTTACCAACGGAATATTTTATTGCTTAACAAAATGTCTGTTTAGGTTGTTTTTTTAAAGTTTCCACAAGTAATTTTTTTTGGAGGGTAGAGTTATTTTTATATTAGACAAATGAAATAGCCAATGTTATGTGGTATAGAAAGTGTAAATATTACAAATAAACAAAACATCTGTTTAATTGAATTTAACTTCAGCAAAGTATTTTAATTGAAAGTAAAGTTTTATGGCAATTTAAATTTAAAACAAATTTTGTGATTTTTTTTTTGTTTGCAAAAAGGTAAAATCAACAATTCACATTTTTAATGATAATTTTGTTTTAGTTGGAATTTTTTGTTGGAAATGAATTGCTTATTTTTATATCAGGAAGGGACCAATGTTATGTGGTATAGAAAGTGTTTACAGGAAAACACAATATTTGTTTAATTGAATCTGCTGAGTTAATAAAATATTGTCAATGAATGGTCAGTTTGTTAATTGTTGATGTAAAACATTTCAGCGTACGTGTGTTTAGTTGTAATAAAGTGTCGATATTTTATAGACTGAGGCATCATTGGTGAAGTATTTCTTCAACAAAAGGTGTTTGATAACAGTCATTTATAATATTCTACTAGAGAACAAATTACATATAACTTTAGAAATAGTCAATATATTTCTAACTGATCTTCATTCTGTAGGTGTTCTGAAATTTTTGACAGCCCTATAACGAAATTGTGATCTGGAAACCTGTTTTCTTATAGTATTATAAATTGTTTAATGGTGCTTTTATTTTGGTAACCCGAAATTCCATTCAAACATTGCACAGTAATCGAAATTTAGAAAGAAAAAACTAATATTCAATTTACCGAAAAATTTGTTTAACCAAAACCTCCCGTTTTCCGATCATTCTGGATTAATTTGCTGTTACTGTATTGAGTTTACACATATGTAATATAACATCTAACTATAGAAATTAAAAAAATACTTTTTCTAGGTGAAGGTTACTTTCCCTGGACTTTACAAATAAATTCCAGCAGTATTTATACCATCGAGGAAAGTCAAAATTCAAAGTATAAGTTTCTGCTATGGCCTACAACAATCTCAGCTACTATTGCTTTATCATTAAAGGATAACCAAAATCACTTGGCATTATGTATTCACATGGACAGCAAGTCTTTAAATATCACCTTTTCAGCATTCCAGGTAAGCGTTAAGTTATCATATATAAACGTAATTTAAAGTTATTTTTATTGATATTTTATGATCTTATAATAAATATCACAAAAAAAATACTCACTAACTGTTGTAGTATAAATCTTATCTTCAAAAATCCTAGACTTGCATCAAATAAATTTATATTAGGTACTATAGTATTTGATACATACTTTATAACTGTATATTTAATTGAATGAAATTTAAATCATGAAATGTAATTAATTCTTGTTAGTTATCTTGAATTATTTTTTTAAAAAATTATAAACTAAATTAAGAGTCTATCCAGGTTTTTGAGCAAAAGAGGTTTATAAATATTTTGAAGTGAGGAATGTAGTTTTGGAGAAAAATAAGGATTAGTGAAGCAGTGGTGTAACAAACTGGCTAACTGGAACGACAATGCAGGATTCAAAGGTTCTAAAATATGTTTCCCAAGACAGAGATTCGCCGATTAACTAAACAAATTATTAGAATAATTAACAATTTATCAAAGGTACCAAAAGTTACATTGTTATAATAAATTTTTCATATAACTTCAAATTATTTACAAACTTCTGGTATAAAACATTTTGAATGCAAGAAAAATATTTAAGAATAGCAAACAAATATCTCCATTAAATATTCTGGAAAAGTTTCGTTTTTTTACTATTTAATACTTCAATTTATATCTGATCCAGCTCTTCAATTGTAAAATAATTTTTTAAAAAATATATTTGTGCCTGTCTGAAGATGTCTCATAATGATCAGGATTTAAAATATTTTCTTTTGGTGGTTGGAAGTTATGCAATTTATTTTATTTTATTTAAATGTTCAGAATTCATTAAACCAAGAATAAATTGTTTATTCTTCAAAGCTTTTGCTATCAAGAATCAAAGGTTCTGATATATGATGCCCAGTTAAACATTATCTCTTTAAGGGATAGCAACTGATATTTGTTAGTGTATCACCAGTTTCCCCAATAATATAGTAAATTTTACTATTCTTAAAAAACAATTCAAATCTAAAACATTAGATAATATTTAAAAGCTATATTTTCAAAAATAATTTATTTTTTATTTAAAAAAATGCTGTAAATGTAAATCCTGAAGTGGAATTTTTTTTTACAACTATAACTTGTATCATATTTGAGGATAAAAAAGTGTAAAATTTTAATGCAATACTAAACTAGCTTTCTAATTAAACTAAAATTGTTCTTGTATAGAATCATGTAATGAATTCATGAATTTAAATTATATTAAGTGATGCTAAAAAAATCTGTTTACAAAAAGCAAAAAAATAGCTGAAAAACTTAGAACGTAACTGTGTCAGTAATACTATTTAAAATCAACACTCACACTTAAGCTTTAATCCTTTGATAAAAATTACTTTATGAAACATAATAAAACTTTCTTTTTGCAGGCCAGTCTTCTTGTGAACTGCTTTTGCAATGTTTCATCTATATTTACATTCATCACAAGGTTAAATTTATGGATATCCTACTTTCAATTGAAATTTAATGATCATCTTGATTACGTTGAAAGCATTATAGACTTTAATCTGCAAGACAGAATGTTAGACCAAACTAAAGTATATGATACTAATAGTCAATGTAAGAAGACTTCCATTAGTGATTTGTCATATGATCCCAAACCATCTCAAAAATTAACATTGTGGATTCAACTGACTCTTTCCAAGCTATGTGTTGTAATACTTGGTAAATTAATTACAAATGCAAAACATGATGGTAAGCTATTTTCTTGCATTTACGTATAAAACACAACGCAAATAATTTAGGAATTACTATATTTAATATATATATAATGTGCATAGTCAAAGGTTTTGTCAGCCCAGGTAACATATATACATACAGGTACATATTATTTTTTACCTCTCAGTTTTTAATTATTTTCACACATTTCTTTAAAGTCTTTAACTTTATTTCCCAATAAGCATACCGTAAAAAATTATAACATCTGGGCTGACAACCCCTCTAGTTTTAATAGACATTTACATTCCTATATATACAACTTTATTAAAGGTCATTCAATATACAAAGTTGTAGTCTGTTTTGTTTTAAATATCTAAAAGGGTAGTCATGTTATGTATATTTTTTTCCTTGATTTTATATCCCACAATTTGAAGGATTTATTTTATTACCTTAAATATTCTATTTTTATTTTTTCAAATAAGTTAAATCTAAAACCGATTTAAATGAAATATGAGTGTCTTAATTCAAAACAGTACAATTTATATTTCAAAATTTCCAGTTTTGTGTTATTTTATTTACGTTAAATATTTCTAATGTAAGTTTACTTGTAAATAATTTTTGTACAATTTTCTATAGATTTCAAGATACAGTTGGATGCTGAAGAAATTGTTTCTTCTCTTGATATTCAAGATGTTTATTCTAAAATAAAGATGAAGCTAACATCTTTAAATGTAAATTGCTTTCTTAAAAAGTAGGTTTTTTTAAAACTTTTTTATTCAAATTGTATTTTAGTTTCCATCACCACAAACTTCTTATTTAAATTTTATATACTTACTGTACTCAGTTAAAGTGTGCTAGCATTGCTTCACATTGGGGAAATATATCACTTGTAAAATGTATTGCATTGTTTTTGAATGTTTCTTAAATTCAGAAAGAACTCTTTATTTAAATTAATCTTAATTTTTTATAGCATGTTGTTAGTATAATTTTTCAAACCCATATTATAAAATTTAATTAGTTTACAATACAGACTCCCAATATATAGTCTAAACAATCTTTTCAAAAGTTGCCAATAAGATTTCAATTTTAGATCAAAAGATTAACTTTTTCCAATTACTACATAAAATAGCTTGACTCTTTGAATTTAGACATTCAATAATTTCTTCTGATTTTATTATGTGGTTTCAAGTAAATTTGTTTTATAATATGAAAAACAGTTTTATTTCCTATCAGTGCCATTAGCATTATGCTAAAAAAAAACAGGAATAGATTGTTATACAGAAAATTGTTTTCTTATGAAAATTTTGCATAGTTTATTTTATTTTTATTAAACAAATTATTTTGTTGTGACATGTATAAAATTAATAATGTTGTTTACAATGAAAAAGCTGTATGAAGCAAAAAATTAATATTTTTTTTATGTTCTCATTTCTGCACCATACTAATAATAAATGTATTTTCTTTGAAGGTTTATTTATGAATTATGTGGGTATTGGTAATTTCATGCATGTTCAAATTAAAATGATAATTTAACAAATGAATATTATGGAATAGGAAATAAATAGGAAATAAATGGAAATAGGAACAAATGAATATTATGGATAGGAAAGAACCCTAACTAAGTTAAGGGAAACAGATTATTACTTTTATTTATTAATCAAGCAATAAAAAGAGTAAAAATCCTCACAAATGTCCTTCTGCTAATTGTTTTTATTAAAAGCGGAAAGGGTTATAAAGAAAAGGTATCAAACAGAGAGTTTTGTATTATCTGAAGGTGAAATTTACCTGACAGCAAAAAATGTAAGCATTTACGATAAACCTATTTTGTTAACCTGCTGCAACCTGATAGTTTGGAATGATTGCAAGAAGTTTTTGTCCAAAAGTAGATTTTGATCAAAAACAAAAGTTCTAGACAATGGATATATATATATATATACAGAACCTTTTAGTATCGGTTGAAAAAACTGTTTTTTAGAAAAGTATGTTCCCAAGTTATGAACGGTAATATTTATAATACAATGATGGTGATTACTGTTTGAATTAAAATTAAGAGTGCTGGACAATCTCCTTACTTAACCTTTTACAGTCCGGTCCCACTAAACTGTTTATTTTGCCTTGATTTTAGAGATATTTCAAGCTGTCTACCAACAGTTTAATATAATCAATAGACAGAAAAATGTTAAAATAACCTGGGATACAGGTTTCAACACTATAAAAATCAAGGGTTAGAATTCCCTCTCATTCAAAAAAGAAAGAACAAAGTATATGAATTAATTTATTCATATCATATGAATGTGTATATCGTCTCTATATATAAATCCGAAAGCCCTTGCCCCACCCATTATATGTGTGTATATGTGTGTATTTGTGTTTGTTTCTCTATCATATATCTTTATTTTTATTTCTCTATATAGATGTGACATTTCTGATTGGCAGCCTGCACTATATGAAGGAAAAGTACTATTCTGTAATAACATGATGTCCAAAAGTATGAAATCTAAAACTACAACTGCCAATGCGAGCTCAGGACAGCATGCTAAACCAAATAATCAGCCTTTCCTTGTTTTTACATACACACAAGCATTGCATTCAAATGTCACAGAAAAGTTGTCAAGTGATTCAAAACAAAGAGTTAAAACTCCAGTAGAAGAGCTGAAGTACATAAGTGAAATTGATTTGAAAATCAAGTCATTTGGTACTGTTTTGTGGATGTCCTTATTTGATATTCTACATCAAGTTTGTCATCCATTTCTTATGATGAATACAGAAAGCTCTTTTTATGCTGTTAATGAAGTTAGACATTTGAAAGGAGTAAGCTTTTGTGCCAAAAACTTACCACTGTTTTATATTGAAACTAATATAATTCAAATATATCTTCCTGAGAATTCTGCTTTAACTAAAAATTTAAAATGTCCACAAAGTATTCTTGAAAGAGACGAAGCTGTATTATTGTTACAACTCGACTGCGTGACATTAACTTCACAAGTAGAAAATCCTCTTCCTCGAATAATATTAAATTTAGACATTTACAATAATGCTTTGAATTCTAAAACAATTGGATTGCCTGGAGCTCCAGTAGAGGATCGGCAGTATCAAATGGACATTTGTGGCTTATCCCTAGGAACGGGTAAACATTTTTTGTTATCTACTTAGCACTTACATTTTTTTGTTATAAATTATGTTTTGGAAATGTATCTAAAATTTATTGTTCATTACTTTATTTCAGTTTCTGGTACCAATATTTTGTGTCAAAATGATCTGAAAAAGGACTTCATTTCACATTACCCTTTGACGATGGGAGAAAATCCAGCACTAGAATGGAACATAGGTGTAATTCATGAAAATAGAAGTTTTGAAAGGGATTCTACTATAACTACACCAATTATATCACCTATGAACATAAGAATTGCTATTGCCCCTGCTATAATATGTGATTCTTCAAATAAAAGTTTTGAATCAGAGGTTAGTATAGAAATATGGATTTTGTAACAGTAAGCTTTATTAATAGCTTCATGAATTAATAGCTTAATATTCTTAACTAATGATATATTCAAATCAAATTTTAATTAAAATTATCTAAACTTATTTTTCTTGTACTGAATGTTTTAAAAAGTTGGTTACAAACTTTATTTTTTTTTACATTACAGGTAGTTAAATAGTATAGGCAGCTGGAATTGCCTAAAAGACATTAGAAAAATCAAAAATATCCCATTTAGTAATTTTTTTGAAAAAAATTAAATTTATATAGGTAACTCTCTTTTCAAAAAGTTTGATTTAAAGGAAATCACAATCGATATAATAACAGAATAGGATGTTTAATTGTTATAATATTTTATAAGTAGTTTAAAAGCAACTTTTAACGAATTTTCTAAATACAAAACAATTTTGGACACAACCCCCTAAAGCATTTTAAAAGAGTATTTTTTTAATGGGACAATCAATCTAATGCTGAAGATGATTTCCATTCGTGTTTAAAAAAAGTATATGTATTTTTAAGATTTAGTCTGTGTCTAACCAATTGTTTTATATATATTTTATGTTTTTAGTAAAAATTTTAAATTGAAACTTATGAAGAGTGTTGAGCCGCGTATAAAATAATATGTATCGGCAAAGAAACTCTTTTTATTTTGTTTACAAAATTACTTTTGATACGTTCAAAACATCGCTCTCTAAAGAAAAGACAGTGTGTGTAGTTCACTTCAGTTCGATGGTGTGTGCAGTTCACTTCAGTTCCATGGTGTGTGCAGTTCACTTCCGTTCGATGGTGTGGTCGCCACAGAGCTCCCCCGCAAGTCGGAACGACGATACTGTTGTCACGGTAGTCTGAAACGAACAGTCCTTCCATATCTAGTCGTGACTGTTCTTGGTTGAGGATTCGACCCCAGACGAGGAATAGCAGGATCTTCTGCGGCAAGAAGAAATGCCGGTTTCAGACGGTTTATCGCGACGTTCTTCCTCGCACCCTTGATCAGTAACTGGAAAAACTTGGGACCCCGTTTAAGAACTTGAAACGGGCCCTCGTACGGCTGTTGCAAAGGTCTCCTCACCATATCTTGCCTCACAAAGACATGCGTTGTTTCCATCAAATCTTTGCAGACGAACACATCCGTCTTTGAATGCCTGGACGCTGGCGTAGGCTGCAACCTCTGCATGGTATCCCGCAGACGCTGAACGAACTCTGCATGCGTAGGAGTACTGGACGCTGGTGAAGAACGAAAGAACTCACCGGGTAATCTTAGCGTTGTTCCATACACGAGTTCGGCTGAACTCGTTCCAAGATCCTCCTTGAAGCAAGATCTAATGCCTAGCAGGACACTTGGAAGTACTTCTACCCATCTTTCCGTGGCCTGGCATCTGATGGCTTGTTTAAGCTGGCGGTGAAACCTCTCCACCTGACCGTTAGATGCGGGGTTGTAGGCGGTTGTCCGGTACTTCTCCGTCCCGATGAACCTCATCAATGCCCGGCAGATTTCAGATTCGAAAGATCTCCCCTGGTCGGTTGAAATGTACTCAGGGACTCCAAAACGGGATATCCATCCTCCGAACAGCGTTTCAGCTATGGTTGCCGCAGTCTGGTCCACCATGGGGAATGCCTCCGGCCACCGGCTGAACCTGTCGACACATGTAAGGCAATAGGAGAATCCTCGAGAAGTTGGAAGAGGACCTACCACGTCGATGTTTAAGTGGCTAAATCTACACTTTGGTAGGGGGTAACTCCCGACCTCGGACTTCGTGTGGCGGTGGACTTTGTTTTTCTGGCATTCCAAGCACCCCTTACACCATGCAGCAATGTCCTTGTGCAGGTCCTTCCAGATGAAGCGCTGTCGAACCATGTTAGTTGTGGCTTTTATTCCTGGATGGGCCAAGTTATGTAGAACTAGAAAAACTTGAAAACGAAAGTCTTTAGGTACATAAGGACGAACAGTTCCAGTTGACGTATCGCATAGCAAAGTCAAATCGGTTTGTGAGAAATGAAGCGGTTTCAACTTAAGACCAGAATCGGAATTTAAAACCTGCTGTAGTTCCTCATCATCAACCTGAGCTTTAGCCATACCATCATAATCAATATTTGTAGGTACCTGTATTTCTGAAATGCGAGACATCGCGTCCGCGACACAATTTTTGTCACCTGCCAAATATGAAAAATTTGTGGTAAATTGACTTAAGAATTCTAAATGGCGCTGTTGGCGAGGAGAACATTTTTCACTGCAATTTTTGAATGCGAACGTAAGGGGTTTATGATCTGTAAAGATTACAAAATCTCTGCCCTCTAACATGTGCCGAAAATGTCTGACAGCGCAATATGCAGCCAAGAGTTCACGGTCATAGGTACTGTACCTGCGTTCCGCGGCATTAAGCTTTCTCGAAAAAAATGCTAACGGCTGTACGACGTTTGAGTACGTTTGTTGCAAAACACCCCCTATTGCGATTTCCGAAGCGTCTACCAACAATGAATATGTGGCATCGACTTTAGGATGAGCTAGTAAGGTAGATTGAGAAATTGAAACTTTACACTCTTCGAATGCTTTATCCGAGTCGTCAGTCCAAACAATTGGGGTTTTGTCGCGTTTCTTTTTTCCTTTTAGAAAGTCGTGCAACAACGCTTGTTTATCAGCTGCGTGAGGTATGAATTTATGATAGAAATTTAATAATGCCAAAAATCGTCTTAATTCATCGATTGTTTTAGGCTTAGGGTAGTTCAGAAGTGCCTCCACTTTTTCCTGTAATGGAGAAATACCTTCTGGCGAAACCTGATAACCCAAAAATTGCAAAGTTTTTACTGCAAAAACGCATTTGTTAACATTAATAACTATTCCATATTCTGAAAAACGTTGGAAAATTTCTTGCAAGTGTGTTTTATGCTCATTCTCATTACGAGAAGCAACAAGCACATCATCAAGGTAAGCAAAGCAAAAGTCTAATCCACTCAAAACTGAGTCAATAAAGCGTTGAAACGTTTGTGCAGCATTCCGCAATCCAAAACACATATGCACGTATTCGTATAAACCAATCGGTGTAATTACAGCAGTTTTTTTAATATCTTCAGGTTCCATAGGAATTTGGTGATACGCCTTAACGAGATCTAGTTTTGAAAATATAGATTTACCTTCCAGCTCTAGAGAAAAGTCATGTATATGTCTAATTGGATACCGATCTGCTTCAGAAATAGAGTTAAGTTTTCGAAAATCCCCACAGACACGGAAGTCCCCATTACTTTTGCGTACCATGTGAATAGGACTGGCCCAAGGGCTATCTGAAGGTCTGATAATACCCTGGTCGAGTAAATCTTTGAATTCCTTTTTGAGAGCTGCAAGTTTTTCCGGTGATAAACGCCTCGCTTTAGCAAAAACTGGCGGTCCTTTAGTGACTATACAATGTGTAACCCCATGTTTTTTAGGTGCATCATTGATGCAAGGTGTAGTGATGTCCGGAAATTGGTTAAGCAATTCAAAGTATGGCATATCGTTAGTTATTGTACTTAACCCACCGGTAGATACACACTTAACCGAACCTTTGGTAGCTAACGAAGTTACATTATCAATCAAACGATGATTGCGTATGTCAATCAATAATCCAAACCGCTCCAAAAAATCCGCTCCTATTATAGGGTTTTGAATATCAGCTATAATAAAGTTCCATGAAAAATCCCGACGAAGATCTAAGTTCAGCGTTAACCTGCGAGTACCGTAAGTTGTAATTTTTGTACCGTTTACGGCAAAAAGGCAAAAATCGTCTTGTTTGGAAACACCTTTAGTAAACCTTTTAGGATAAACAGAAACACAGGCTCCGCTATCGATCAAAAATTGTTTACCTGTTCCTTTATCAAAAACAAAAAGACGACTCATTTGTTGGCTTTCATCCGTGGTCGCCATCACTGATGAGCCAGTTAGTTTTCCTGAACATTGGGAGTTTTCTTAAAGCTACATGGTGGATTGCAATTTCGTGCCTTATCCGCGTAACGGAAGTGATACCAACACAATGGATAGCGTTCAACTACAGCTGGAGATCTCAGTTGGCGATCCCGGGAGTTGGATCTAGTGTTACGTCTATTACCCGAAAAATTTTCACGAACCCTTGACCTAGAAAGTCGTTCGACACTTTCTTGCAACGCACAAATTTGGTTTTGTAGAGATTTGAAAGAGCATGAGGGATTAACTTGAACTTCAGAAATTTCTGTCGCAATGCCAGACACCTCGGTGATTTTGTCCGCAATGAGCGACAAAGTTTCCAATGTTCCGGTGCTAACCGATAAAATTTGCTGACAAGCAATTGGTAAGCGTTGCTTCCATAATTGCGCCAAAATTGTATCATCGGTTAACCGATCAGAAGCGAGGTCTCGCATTTCTCTAAGAAGTTGAGAAGGCTTTTTATGCCCCAGTTGTATTTCCTGTAATAAGCTTCTTATACGAGCAGTTTCGCTTTGCGAAAACTGGTTTACAATTCGATCTTTAAGTTTCTTGTACTTGTTCTCGATGGGCGGATTCCTAACCAGATCACTAACATACGTTAAAATTTCTGTATCTACCGCCGCCACTACCGAGTGAAATTTAGTGTCTTCCGAACTAATACCTGCCGTTATGAATTGGGACTCGAGCTGGTAAAACCAAAGTTCAGCATTCGCTTTCCAAAATGGCGGTGCACGGAAGGCCACGCGAGCAAGTTCCGGTTTGAACGTACTTTCGTTTTCCGATTCCTGCACTGCAGTATTTTGTACATTAGTTACTTTATCCGTATTCATCTTACACAATTAAAGTTCAATTCGCTAATAATTAGAACATCAAAAAGATATAATTCCAGAGTTAAAATTTAAAATAGAATTATCAAACTTGAAATAACGTGTTAAATAACGCTACGAACGTGCTAAATAATAGTATGAACTAAGAAAATTTAGCAATTTAAAGTTTAAATTCTAAATAAATTTAGGTAGGATTCATGGTCTCGAGTCAAAATACCACTCAAATCTCACTTACCGGAGTTCGCATGGCAATAAAGAATCCACTTCCATCTGCCGCTTGTCGCCGGAGTGTCTGTACATAATGCGTTGCGTGTTGTTCAAAACAAAACTCACGTCCGTAAGTCACCACTGAAGAGTGTTGAGCCGCGTATAAAATAATATGTATCGGCAAAGAAACTCTTTTTATTTTGTTTACAAAATTACTTTTGATACGTTCAAAACATCGCTCTCTAAAGAAAAGACAGTGTGTGTAGTTCACTTCAGTTCGATGGTGTGTGCAGTTCACTTCAGTTCCATGGTGTGTGCAGTTCACTTCCGTTCGATGGTGTGGTCGCCACACTTAAATAATTTTTTTTTATCCTTTCTGGTTATGTGGAAAGGATTTATAAATGTATTATTTTTTACATATGTTATACTATTATTAATAAGCCATTATAAAAGCATGTGTAACATATTTAATACTTTTTTACAGTGCACTTTATATTCTCAGACTTTAGTTTAAAAAGTTACAAAATAGTTTGCCGAGTATGATTCAAGGAAAAATTTTATTATCTTTTATAGAAATATATTTGTAAATCATATTTTGTATATAATGTTTTTATAAAAGTCTTATAAGAAATTATTCATTCAAATAGTATTTAAATTTCTAAATTATTGTTCCAATCATGTTTTTCTACTGGTATTGATACTATCAAACAAAAAATATTTTTTTCTCAAAACTCTATTCATATGTATTTAAAAACTGTTTTTGATATTTTTCAGGAAATAGTTGTTGCTGGCATATCATCAGAAGTCAGCATCACGAGTGAAGTTTGTCTCTATTTAAGCATCCACGAAATCTGTGCCCTACACTTCCTTCTTTTGAACAATTTAAACATCCTTTGCAAAACGTTTGCGAATACTGACTTGGTACAAGATAGGGTCAATTCTCATGTATCCATTGATACAAGTAGTCCTTGTGGAAGTAATGTATCCATTCTACCTCGTAAATTTACTCCAGATTCATCAAGTTTACATGTTAATCTAAGTTCGTCAGAAGAAGCTAATAACAATGAATTTATACCTTTTGAAATGCTTCTTACAGCTGGAACTGTAACTATAATGCTTTTTTATCATGAACAACACTTACAATCAACTAAAGAATTTAAGAAATGTTCCAAAAGTATGGAGAATATTTCAATAATACCGAATAACTCTTCAAAGAGAATGGATTCTGATCAGACCAAACACTTAAATGCTATTAATGACCCTACAAATTCATATACCTCAAATGATATGGTAATATTGCATCCATTTCTATGCTTATCAATAATTCAGCCTCATAGCTATTTGTTGTGCCATCCCTCATCTCAGAAATTTGAATCATCCTGCTTCGATCTGCAACTTTATGGAGCTTCTGTTGATAATGTTTTAAAAAGTAAGTAATCTTAAAAAAATCTCTCCATATTTAATTACTAAATTTGTTTAAAAAAAATAGTATTAAAATAACAAAAATTTGACTACATGGAACTTAAAAAAAAAAAAAGTTTGAGTATAAATTACTATCTATTGTTAGGCTTTTCACTCAAGAAATCATTCTTCTGTACTTTTTTTGGTAAAGTTTCAGTTTAAAGAAATCAAATTCAATATTTTGAAATTTTCACATTTCCTTATTATATTTATGTTGAATTTCATGCAAATGTGAGGGAAATATAATTATTAGGCCAAGTTTTGATGTTTTTGTCAATTTGTGCATGAGTTTTTCTGATCTAAACCAAATAATTTCTTATATATACTTTTTTGTATCAATTTGAACCCAGTAATTGCAGCCATTTCTTACAAATAAAGCCTGATTCGATTTCAACATTACCCTCCCTTGCTATAAATCCCTTTATTTCGGGTATTTACTTACAGCAATGTAAATATTTATGTAACTACCCTGCTGATAGTATATTTACGCCACCCACATCATTACTTGTATGTTTTTTTTATGTTCACATTCTTTAATTTTTATATAAATATTTCAGAACCTAATAAATCATGCACACCTATGAAAGATGACTTCAGCTATCCCTATTTAGAAACAAAACCAGGTGAACCACATCAGAAGACTGGTATTCCACCAGCTTTTTTCACTGTAACATGTACAGATATATTTTGTGAACCAGGTAAATTATTTGTTTCTTACATAGAAATATGTTTGAAATTAGATGTTAGTATGCACTGCTCCTTGATGTGTGTTTAAAACATGTTTAAATTTTATATTAATGTAACTAAATAAAAAAAGACTTAATGGTTAAATATATTTCTATAATATCACACAGTGCATTGTCACAAAATATGTGTAATATCATATAAATAATGCTTAGTGGGAGAAATCAGTAGCCATTCAATTCCTATTTCAAAGAAGCATTAATTCCCTAAGTCATAAGTTAATGCTAACATATATGAATTATATATTGACATAATAAACTATGACCTAAATAAATTATAGGAATTATAATTTGCAAATTATAGGAATAAATTATAGGAATTATAATTTGTTTTATAAGCAATACTTTCAAAATATATCTAATTATTTACCAATTTGTTATATTTGTTTAAATTGATAATTCTAGTTTATGTAAAGTTTTCAATTAAAAGACTTTAAAAAAAGCACAAACTAATTAAACATTTATAATGCAAATTGGTTTTTAAGATTCTAAGTTTAATTATTTCATGAAACTTTGTTGTTATTAAAGTATAAATTTTTATCTTTAAATATGAATTGTAACTAATATGATTTTTTTTCATTTTAGCAAACATTAAAATATCAGTTGAAAGACCAATGAAACTAAATTTGAGAATAGAAACTGGAGAATCTGTTTTAGCTTTTCTCAAATCATTTCATAACGAATTTGTTAATTTAAATGGATCAAAGTCTGAATCTGAATTTTCACCTGAACAAGAAGAAGAATTATCATTAGGAATGAAAGTGTTAACTTATTTTAAAACAACAGCACTGTGCACCTCACAGATAGTCTTGCAGTTCACACCTTTGCTGAATGATCCTACTGAAAAGTTAATACTGTCTGCTTCTAGCATGATAATTAAATCGGAAATTGAAACATGCAATGGTAAGTATTATATACTCTAAAAGTTTGTGCATAATATAACACAATGCAAACAAGTATACTACAATATTCATAATATGCATAAAAAATCTATAAACAGATTTTAGATAGTATTTAAACACACAATTAAAAAAAATTATCAATTAATTAGAAATGTAAGTGTTCCTTTAAGCTATTTTGGGGGGTTTCTGATCTAATTGCACAAAGAAAAAATATATAATTTTTTACTATAATCAAAGTTATTTTGCATGTATATTGCATTATGAACACACTGCAAGTTTTCTTCAGATCAAGGGTGCATGTTTAAAGAGCTCTGTTTTGAGTGACATTTGAGAAAAGCAAAATATCTTTTTAAATCATTTTATAATAGTTTACCTTTTGAAAAGAATATAAAATATATGCTTGTAATTCACATACTTTGTCACATAATTTGTATCTACTTATAGTACTAGTAGATACAAATATTATTTATAATAGAAACAACACATTTTAATAAAGAATAAGTTAAAGAAAAGGGATAGTTCATTGATTAATTCACAAGGCATATCATGAGATGTAACAAACATGTATTTGCAAAATATTGCAGGAAGAGGAGGATAGCAAGTGTTTTAGATAGCATTTAGATGAAAGGGTAAGTATAGTCAAAAACGAGCTAAAGAACTAATTTCGCAATAAAACAGAATTTTTGTTAATAACTTAAGTTTATTTCAGAATATATTATAGCTTTTACATCTGACAGTCTAATTTTTAGATTTTCTCTGATAATATAATTTTACCTTTTTTTCTCTTTACATTCATCATTTCTACAAATTTTACAGTTATTACATTAATAATTGTCTCATACTGAAAAAATATAAGAATTTAATGCAAGCAAATACATGTTCAGGATTTTACTTGCAAAGTCCTGTTCAGATCTATAAGCAATGCTCAATTCATCAGTTAAACTTTATTAGATTAAGTATATTTTTATGTTCATTGAAAACTACCTAAACATTTTCTTTTTAGAAGTTTTTAAAACTGTGAATTTAAATCTGGATATTTCAAGCTTTGTTATACAGACAAGTAATTCTAATCAAGTATGGGACTTCTTGCAACCATTAACATTTTCTACAGAGATGAAATGTCACGTCATACCTTGCTTCCAAGTTGAAATGAATGTTTTAGGAGAAAGTTTACTTCTGAATTTTAGCCTACATCACATTTTGCACTTAAAAAGACTAATGCAAGCCATTTTCACTCAAGTTCAGGTAGGTGCATATTAGTTCATTTTAATATTTTTTCAGTATATTATACTAACATATTGGGGTATTTTGATTATAGCAAACAGTACCATTTTCTAAAAGTTATACATTCTTAACTATCATTGAATTTTGAGGAACAATATATATTTCTTTTTCAAATTAAACAATTCAAGTAAAATGAATGTATATTTATCAATAGCTTATTATTTTTCTTTTAAACTGATTTGACAAATTGTATTCAGTAAAAAAGTTATTATTTTCTAAGTAAAAATTGTAATTTTTCAAGTGAACATTTTCAAGTAGCTTGAATTTTAGTATTTTGCAAATTTGAGATTTTTTTAAGAAATTGTTTTAAAATCTTTCTAGAGAAAACTAATAGAAAAAAAGTTTTACCTAATATTTTAAAAGTTCTAGAAAACAATGTAAAATGCTTTTATTTTTTCTTGTTTACATTTGAACTTTTCTTTAGAATAATATTTCAAGCATAAGAGACATTTCTCAGTCTCTTAAGAAAGTTAGTCACTTAGATGATCTGCATTCTGGTTTTAAAGATAATAAAAAAAGAAAATATTGGAGTGATGATTTAAGAAAAGGTTCATTTCAATTCTTACAAGTCAATGGTAAGTTTCTTTTATCAAAAAATATTGTTTTTACAGCTTATTGGAATTGACTTTTATTTTTCAACGTTTTTGTATTTCACGCAATATAACGTAAAAAGTGTAAATATTCTGCCAATTTTATCTGTAATTCTTCCTTAACAACTTGTCAAATTTAATCCTTCTAGCACCACATGAAAACTTTTTTTTTTCTTCCTATATAGCTCTTTTGTATAGGGTGAATACACCAGTTACCGATCATGTACTAGTTACCGACCATTTGGGGGAAATATTTAAAACTTAGAGCATACCATTATGTTTTTAAAAGTCCCTTCAATGAATGTTACTCAAAGGCTTTTAAAATGTAGGTAAATTTCATTTTACAGTCTTATGCGAGTTCAGTAATCATATGTTTGGCACTGGTCGGAAATTAGTCTTAACAGGTCGAATTTCGTACATTCACTCTAGACATATTTTATTATATAGATTTTTTATATATTTTCAATTACAAATTAATGAATTATCAGATCATTAAAAAAAACTTTTTTGTTTATATTCTATTTTGTAGCAGATAATCATGTGCTAGACAATATAGCATTACATTTATAAAAAAATATGCTGTTTTATTACATTAACTTTTTATAACATGCAAGTAAAATTGCATTTAATAAACATTCTTTGTAAACCTATTGATGCCACCAAATTTTGCATGATCTGTTATGTTTTTATCGAGTTTCAGGTGTATTTCAAACACATAAGCACAATCTTTCAATAAATAAATGGCAATTTCCAGTATAATAGTACTAGCAAACAAAATGTTTTAATATATGCAAGATGGTGCTGTATCTTTTGCATGCAGTTACTTATTTATGTTATAATTATTAAGTGTTTCTTATTCATTATGTGTTTTTTTGTAGAATCAAGCGACTGTCAACCTAGGTCACATGAAATTTTATTTGGTCGTGCTTCTAGAAATCAACCAGCTTCTATGACATGGCGTTACCCAGAACCTAGAGCTATAACAAAAATTGAGGTTTCTCCAGTTCCATTCCAAAATAGTGATCAAGAATCAAATAAAAATGTAAATATATATCTAAAATATCCCTTTAGAGTATATCATATATTTCTTCAATATAAACCATTTTACTCTGAGAACAACTTTATCATGAAAAAATTATGTCAAGAATATGAAACCTGACAACATAATAATATACAATAAGATGTTTTACAATTGTTTACATGTTTTGGAAGCAAAACAGCTCTTCTTACCAGCAGAAAAACATTATAACAGGGTTTATATTTAGAATTTACAAGTTTTGAAGAGTGGGAAAATTGCTAACATGTAATGAACAACATTTAAAACTATTTTTCATTAACTATTGCAATCCAGCAGAAAGAAAAATGGAACTTCCTGCTAGCTTGGAATTGTTATTAATATATATTTTTTGGGCAGTTTTCACTCTTTTCTTAACTTATATATTCTGCATATATTCTATTTTTATAGAATTGAATATATTATTATTATCGTTATAGGATTGAATATATTATTATTATCGTTATAGACTTGATATTATTATTATCGTTATAGAATTGAATATATTATTATTATTGTTATAGAATTGAAACAACAGATTTCTTTTTATTCACTCTACATTGGATTTTTTCCTAATTCTATTACCATGGTTACAATGGTTAAAATATGTTAAATGTATTGGGATTTCTGGAAATGGTCATACACGTTAGCATTGCATGATGCTTTTGGGAAAACCTTGCATGATGTTATAGATTTGTTGACAATTCAGATAACACATCAAAACCATTTTTGTAATTTAGTACAAAATTACATTGATCAAAATTGCTTTTGAGTGTGTTTATGTATACTGGATTTTAAATTATTTTGTGTTATACAGATCTTTAAGAAAAATAGTCACAATCGAAGTACTGAAGAAATTATCAAAATATCATAACAAACATAAATTTCTGATAGTAAGGATGAAATTAGTTTAATATAAATAAAATATATCAACATAACTGAAGAATCCACAGTGTAGGATCCATACTCTCAATGATGCCCGTGAAAGACAAAGAAGTTACTTGTTGTTAATCTAAAGGAAATTTCGGTACCAATAATGAAATATATTTATAAAAAAGAAGCTTTTCTATTTCATAGAGTAAAAGAAATAAAAGTTAAAATGTAGCAGATGGAACCCATTATAAATCCCATTGTCATATACAGTTCAAAGCAAAGGTTAGCTTTTTCGATAGTTTTCTCGTTGAAACATAAGTAGAATTTTCAATGGATTTGTGCCAATACTTTAAAATTGTCAGAAGAATTTATTTCACCAAAGCAATTTTTAATCGCCAACTTTCAATTGTTTTAAACACTAAACATATATTATTAATTTACTTTCAAGTGTTACCAAACAGTTTTGCACCAAAGCGATGTTCTTCTAAATTTATTCATCCATTAGCTACTCTTTGGTAAAACTGAAGGAAAGATATTTTGCTAAAGCAATTAACACAAACTTTGTTTTATTTAAAACTTTTGTAACATGCAGTTCAATTCAATCTAACTTTTATATATTTTCAAATTCTTCTTGCTTTGATTCTTTTGCTCTGAACTTAATGCATCATTGTCGCCAAGATAGCGCAAAATAAAAACATTTTTTTTTAAATTTATAATCATTGAAAAATATGATTTTAGATTATTAAAAATGCTTTTAATGTAACTCATTTTATTAATTATCATTTTCAGCTTTTCAATTAAAATTGTCCAAGATGGTGTAAAATATAAACACAAAGAAAAGCTATAATATTTTTTTCTAATAATTGAAAAACGGGATTTTAAACTATCAAAAATACTTTTAATGTAACTCTATTTATTATCGTTTGCAGTTTTTTAATTAAAATTGCATATATATAATTCTATTAAAATATTATGTGATAAGTTTCACATAACTTTTTTTTTAAATATTGTTTCCTTGACAATGTTAAATTATTGGAGAAAAGATATATTTCAGCAAATTTAAGCTGTTGCCATTCATTGATTTTTAATTATAAAACTTAATTAAAGAACTCTTTTTTTCAATTATTTTGCAACTCCCTGGTATTCCAGTGTTCTGAAAATTAGCCTAAAACCTGCTTCTGGTTATGTTCTTTGTCTGTGCCAAATTTCACCGTGATCCGTTTGACCATATTTGAGATTAGCAAAAGCAACAAACACACAAACTTTCATTTTTATAATTAGATAAGAATATGCATGAAAATAACGGATTTTAGTACATTTGAAGAAATATTATGTATGTTATTTATTAATCTATATAAGCACAAAGTTTTGTAACCCAATAGAAATTGTTTCAAAAGTTGCTAATCAAAAAGTTTTAAATGTACCTATACATATGGGATAGCCAAATTGTGTCAAAACAATTCAACCCCTGCGTTTAGACTACACTAATAGTAACAAGAAATTATCTTCCCTTTAAAATGTCAATAAACTGATTTTTAACACTCAATGAAGGTTTCAAGAGCTATAAATATGATTTCCTCTCTTATACTTGCCATCTATATTTTGTGTTGGCTAGATTTGACTTTATACAAATGTTAAAACTATATTTACCCAGAACATTTGTATTGAACTGTGAACACTGTTGTACTATTTAGTTTAAAGATTATTTTTTATGCAGGTTATTACATGTTATCTGCAGTACTGGAACTCAACTCATCATGAATACACAAACATCTGCGATTTTACTCTATCTGAAACAAAACATTTTAGTTTTGATCTTCCAGATTTGAATTCTGATTCTGTAGCAGTATCAGATAAATGGAGAGTTCTCTTAGATTGTGGAAGTTATGTGTAAGATTTTTATTTTTACTTTAAAATTTTAAAATAGACACTAGAAACTGCTTAAAATACTTTAGCTACTAGGACAATTAATGAAATAGAGACAATGAATACATTTTCACATGTTCTATTATTTGGTACATATATATTATGCTGTAATTTTTAAGTGTTGTTGTTAAGTTAAATATGTAGCATTGTTTTTATGACTATTAGAACACACACACAATATAGTGTGTTTCATTTCTTTTAAGCTACTATTTTTTCATATAAATAAGACTAGAAGCTGGCTTTTTTAAATTATGCAAAAATTCATTTCAAAACAGTATTGAGAAAAAACATTTTTACACAATTGAATTAAAAAATAATAGTAATATTAACGAAGGTTATTTTGTATATATCAATGACAATTTAGATCTATTTTTTATTACCTTTTTACATAAACAGATTAACATCAAATAAGTTATCAAGATAAAAGATAATAAAGTTTTTCACAAAGTAAATATTTCATATATCGAAAAAGAATATTTGAGAATCGTGTAAATTATCAATTTATAAAAAAGTTATTCGAAATATCAATATTTAACTAATTCTCTTATAAGCTATTTTTAAAATGTAGTAGTTTAGTAAGCTTTTTAGAAATAGTATTATAAAAATTTATTGATGTACTTGTTCTTTTTTTCTTAATTTATTAATATTGTAATAAACTTATTCTTTATTGTTTTAGGGATAATGATGGCATTTTGGAAAAAGATAATCCTGATTTATCACCTTTGGCACTTGCAGCATGCATGTCTATAGATTCCTGCTTTGATCCTAAGCTTGTACCCATGTTTCAAGCTAAACTTTCTTTTGAACTTGTCAAGTTCATTTTGTACAACTCATTTGGGACACCAGGTTGAATTTTTTCTTCTTTTTTAAGCAAATAAGTTTTATTTTGATTATTTACTTTTTTAATTGGCATGTATTTGTGGTAAGTGGGTGCAAGTCAAATGAATTAGAAAGATGTACGAAAAAGATGGTACATAGTATACCACTTACTTTTAATTAATATATTATTCTTTGGATGGGTGTGTGCATCAGTATAATTTATTTTTTATACTTCAATTGACAACGTCTATATATGAGATACACTGGGATGATCCCAATGCATGGCTAATGAAGATGCTTACACAACACAATAAATGAATTTACAAAAAAGATACTACATTAATTTATATACAAGTAAAAAATTAGAACAAAAAATATATTTTGCAGTAACACACACAAGTTTCTAGTCGGAACCTTGATGATACTGTGACAGTTTCTCCTATTGCTTGATAAAGTGTAGCACTTACCATGACCTCTCTTCTGGTTATAATTTGCTGTATACATAGCACAGAGCCATTTCCCCGGTATCCCCTATAAGAATATTTGAATTATTTTTGCTCTTATGCTTTCTACTGACTAGTTATTTTGAAATTAATATTTTAGAAAAAATATGACTATATGTAAACTTTTCAATAGATATTATTCATACCTATTTTCTAAAGATAATTTATTTACTGAATGTAAAATTACAGAAGTTAAATAAACTAGCTGTTTGGCCCTGAAAACCATGGAGGAAAAAATTGAGTAGTCCCTGCTGTGGCTCGAACCTGCGACCTATTGCTCCAAAGTTCCTCACTCTACTAACTATGCTGCAAAAGCTCATTCTACCTAGATCTTGGAAATATTTTTTAAGATGTTTTTCTTTATGCAATAACTCTTTTAAACACATTTTTTTAAGCAAACTGTTGATATTTATGAGATGAACATATGATTCGTCACTGTTCTGTGAAATTATTAAAATTTTTGTTCCTCACTTGTTAAGATTCATTGTGTGTATTGAGCGTAAAAAGGATCTATAATAAAAAAATAATATATTTGATGATATTTAAGTACTTTTGTATTTTATTATCAAATACCTGCTTAATTCTGTCAAAATCTACAAAGTTAAAAAAAAAAATTAACCTGCATTTCTGTTTGAATCTTAAATTTACTCAAGTACATTTTAAGACTGCTTAAAAACAGGCTAATTTTTCATAGTTTTCAATTATTTAAATGTAAGAAAGCTTTATACATAAAACTTTTAAAAACTTAACCTTTAAGACAAGAATTTACTCTTGTCTTCAGGAAGATGATACATTTTGTCTATGAAGCTAAAAGGTTAATATGCAGCAGTGCATGTACAAAAGTACTTAAAACATGACTTTGGTTTAATAACAAACAATGTGCATTCTAATTTTTTTTGTTTGTTATTTGCAGGTTGCACTCCTATTTTGTTTCCTTTTGAATTTGATGACGAATCTCCACTCATTCAAGAATTCTCACTTATATCATTCTTAAACCCTTCTTGTTCTTTTGTTAAGAAGACATCACGAATGAAAGGAGAAGTATGTACACATTAGCACAAGTTTCAATCAATTAACTATCCAAGAAAAATAAGATATGTATTTAAGAAAAAATATAACTATTGTTTTAGTCTGTTATTATGAAGGCTTTAAAATTCTATAAAATATTTTCCTGAAAAAAAATAAGAAATTTTAAAATTAATGTAAGCATAAAACTTTCTTATTTTTTCATCGTTTTTAACTTAAAGTAGCATTATTTTGTATAATATTTTTAATATTAAATGGTTTTGGGTTATTTATTCTAGTATTTTGAAAATAGAAGATCTGCTGTGATTTTAAAAAGATTTATTTGCATAAATTGTTGCATAAAAATATTAAAAAAATATTTTATATAAATATGTTATGGAAATGTTTTGATAGATTTCTTCTGGTGTAACATGCGAAATTCTGGAATATCGAAACCTTACTATGTTGCAAGTTATCAGTCCTGTTGATGTCCATGCAAAAGCTACTATGAACTTAGATAAGGAAAATGTAAGAATTATGTGTTTGCCATATATATAAAGTAGATTTTTAATGTCCTGCATTCGTAATTTTACCTACATTACCCAAATTTTTTACTAGAATATTTATTGGAAATATTAATACGAAAATATTTAACTCATTTATATAGTTTTAAAATTACAATTCTGAAATAAGCTTTATTACTATGGTGTTTTAATGTATATATTATTTTTATATGTATAGAAGTAAATATGCACGATTAATTAAAAATCTAAAAATCATTTCTTTAAAAATTAGGTTAGATTTTTGTTTGTATTTATTCCTTTTTTTACCCAAAAATGTCATATTTACATTGCTGTGCTTCTAAAACAAAATAAGTGTAAAAAACATAGCACAAAAACAGAGGGTGTATGTAGTAAGTGAGATCTGAAAAACAAGTGGTTAGTGAATTATATAAGTTCTTTACAAAACCAAAAAATGGATCCATTTTAAAGATACAATATTTTCAAACATTGTAATGTGATAATTATAGAAACAATATCTTTAAACAAAATATTTTACTGTGTTATTTATACCAAATAAAAATATATATAGGGATTTGAAAAAGACTATGAATAATCAGTTTTCAGGGTGAGATTTTTTATATAACTGTATAAAAAATATATATCTTAGAAAAATATATAATATCTTTATGGGAATCAGATGAAAACTTTTAAGCATGGTGGCTTATTGAGTGGCAGCGTCTATCTATTTATTGTTGCTGATTAGGTGTTTGAAAGTTATGTTGCATGCAGGAATTTCTGTTACTTGGGCTAGTTGAAAGTTGTAACAGATATTCCTGCAGGATTAACAATGGCAATCTTAAAAGTTGCATTATATCAGAAACAGGCTGTTGTAAAAGAAAATAAGTGTGCATCAATACTTGAACTGCTTATAGCTATGTACTAAGAAATTAAAATGTCCCGTTACTTAGCCAATGGAGAGTTGTAACTGGTATCCTGGTATAGCTAACAAGGCTTATCTTCAGGAGTCATGTAATCTTGAAGAATAGACAAAAAGGGTAGCCAATTACAATTTGTGTAAGGATTCATTTCTTTAAAAGGGTTTTTTGGTAATATAAAAATGCTCCATAAAATAAAGGCTTCTTAAAATAAGGATTTAATTTATTCTATAATAGTGTACAATAAAGGCTTCTTAAAATCAGGATTTAATTTATTCTATAATAGTGTACAATAAAGGCTCCTTAAAATAAGGATTTAATTTATTCTATAATAGTGTAGTTAATAGCTTTGTAAGAGGTTAATTTAGATTATCTTTTTAAAGAGACTTATTCTCAATATGTTCTTTTGAAGACCAATTAAAGGGGCTAAGTGCAGATGAATTTTATTTATAAAAAATACAACTTTGGCAAGGATAAATACACAGAGTGGATACTCCTTAACTTTTAAAAAATTTGCATTTCAATCAATTTTGGCAATTGTAAAGTTGTTTTCACAGTTTGGAAGTTTAATTAATTTATCCTGAACATAGTTATTTTATATTATTATTTAAATTAGTAATTATTTGTAAAAAGCTTGTAAATTTTACCTAAAATTTTTTAATTTCAAAAATATTGTAAAATGGAGTATTTTTATAAATTTAAGAATTGGGGGCATTCCTGGAAAAACTGATGATTGTTGGACGTGGTGTGTGTGTGTGTCCTACATTATATAATTATCCATTTGAATATCTGCTTATCTCATTTACTGATAATTAATTATAAAAAGACATGAATATAAGTTTTGGAAAATACAAATTTAAATAAATAATTTTTGCAAATTTCTTTTGTTGAAGTTTTTATCATTGTAGGAAGAAATGATCACCAAAATTCTAGAAAAGTGATAGCCAAACTGTTAAGGCATATTATTATTTATCAATATTTTAAAATCTAATGTATTGAATTAATTTTCTATATTTTATGGGATTTATATGAATAAAATTGAAAAATTGTGTATAAACTATACAGTAATATTATACATATTTAATTTGTAGGTTCCAATCTTTGATATGGAATTAGTACTTCATCCATGTTTCGTAAGATTAAGTCAATCTATTTTTCATACCCTCACTTACACAGTACATTCAATTTCACAGGTAATTTAAGTTTTTAAAAGAAATTCTTATATCTCATGAACAATTTTTTGTGTTACTTAAATTTTACTTCATGTAATACTGTTTCATAGCATAGTTATTAATACTTATTAAACTTATTTTACATATCTAATTTATGTATTATCTTAACTTTAAAAATATGTCATATTTACATTTTTAATTATTGATTAATTTGTAAAACACTTTTCATCTGTACCTGAGTAATTAACTGACATATATGCTATGAAATATGTTAGGAATATATAATGTATATAAATGTTAATAAATTTAGGCAATTTAAAAAGTGTCAAAAAGTTAATTTAGCGATTATAAATTTAAACTTATTGTTGTATGATAATTTAACCTTATTGTGAAAGGAAGGAATTTATTCTAAAAGGAAGTAGTTGGGTAGACTTAAACTTATTATTTTGTACAATGAAATATTGCTTTTATTAACCATTGGTCTATTACCCTTGGCATTGTCGGATTTAGGAGACGGTCACATGGGCCGTGTTTCGATTTCAGTTGTTGGATTTCAATTCTTGGGAGTTCATTTAAACTTCTGATTTATCAGTAAATAAGATATTTTAACTTGAAAATGTACATTTTACATTAAATTAGACTATTACTCTTGGATTTTGTTAGAATTCTACTCATTTTGAGGTTCATATTACCTTTGACCTCTGAGGTATATATCATTTTTGATTTTAAGTATTCATTGCACATTTTATTTGGGCACATTACTTTTCGGTTTTTAAAGTTAATTTGACTTTTAAGTGCATCGAAACTAATTTTGAATATATGTATTTGCAAATCTATTAGGGTTTTATTTGTAGTATTTATTTTATTATGAGGTATATAATTTTTTAATCTTGATGTATATACTTTGGGGGTATATTACTTTACTCTTGAATGTGAAGGAAACTTTTATCTGAAGAGGAAAAATAAGTCTGTTGTATTTATCTATTTTTTGCATATACCCATAGGGATACATTAAGCATTAGTCTTACAGGAAAATTAAAATTTTATTTTGTTATTTATGATGTTTAGCTAGATAAGGTATATTTCCCATATTATATAATCTGTAATTTTCTTTTTTTATTCTTGTAAGATATGTTATAGACAAGCTCTCCTGTACATATTTTATCAGTTGAGTATTTATAATAATATAACAAATGAAAACAAAGTTAAATCTGACATATTTTATAATTTATATATTTTATTTTTACAGGCACTATCTGGCCCTACAAATACTTCAAAATGCTTTGAATATATATTACCTAATTATTATATGATTTGCAATAATCTTGAGGAGAGGATTCGATTTGGACAGGTGTGTTAACAACTATTAGTGAAAGTATATCAGTTTTGTTATTTGACAAACTTAAGAAACAATTAAAGTTTATCATAATATACTTTGCATTTTATTAAATACATAAAATAAAATATTCCTTTTACTGCTATTTTAGATCATTTTAGAGATGTTTGATTTATTTACTATGTACAGGATGACATTTTTATATAAATATATTTTGATTAATAAATATTTCACTTGTACTATCAACTCACGTTAGACAAATTTTATCAATGCTTACATAAAAATGTGTATAATTTTATATTAAATTACTTTAATTATATTGTGTTTATAATTTGTAGAAATAATTACTTTTTCTATAGGCTGGTACTGAAGAGAGCATTATTTTGTCTCCATTAAAGATGCATGCATATAGCTGGTGGTGCCAAAAAAGTAAACAGGTGTGTATTAAAAAACTTTTATATATTATACTTTTTTATTACATATTTTCTGAATAGTTGCAATATGTCAAATGAAAAATTGGATAGTAAATTGGTATATCTGCTTTTAATTACCAATATACATTAAGTTTTGAGTTTCAACATAATTTCTTTTAAAACTTGTATTTTTCTTCAAACTTGGTACAAAAATACTTTCATGCATACATTGTTTGATTTTGTAGTTCAGGGACTGTAGCCATGCATCACAACACATGCATGTAATTAAAGTTGCACCGTTTAATATACACTCCCGTCGCTTTCCTCAGACATCAAAGTGTTTTCCCTGTGAAACTTGATTTTGTATAGGAGTTTATTTGTCATACACTGCCTGAGATTTTGAAAAGTGGACAATGGTACCTTCTACATGACAATGTGCATACACATCAGCCTCTAATGGTTAGAGTTAATCACCAGAACTCATGCTATTGTGCTTCCACATCCTCCCTATTCACCAGACTTAGACATGTTTTTTTTTGTTCCCACTGATTGAACAAACTCTTTTTTTTTATCACAACATGAGGTACAAGCAGCATCAGAGGAAACAATGCAGGCATTTACAAAATATGGTTTCAGTTTTAAATGCAGTATTGTGTCTTTGTGCAATTCTAGGAAAGGAATATTCCATCAAGTCGCTGATTATTTATTTTGGATTCGTCCTTATCCATATTTCTGAACCTTTTATTGTGGAATGTCCTTTAATATGTTTCCATAAAATGATAGTCTTTGTAGCTTTATCAAAGAGTTAGTTTTTATGCTGCTTGAAAGCACTTTAGAAATTTGGATCATAATTTTGGCTGTTTTCATCCTAGGTGTTATGGATAAGCATTGGTAGTTTAGGGTGGAAATGGAGTGAACAGATTAACATTGATAAAGAAGGTGTTAGTACTGTTACACTTTATAACAACATTGTTGCAATTGTTAAGGTAAAGCAGTTATCTAATCTTCAGAAGCAGGTAAGTGCTGTAGTTTTTTAAATTTTATTAAACAGTTAAATTTACTTGTCAAAAGATAGTGGCTTTTTGATATAAACTTAAAAACATATGATATAAAATAGTGAAACCCCAAAGGGATTTGTAAATTTGCCATAACAGATCTCATAATCATTTTGTATAACATATTATTCTAAAAATAGTCCACATTGAAAGTAATAAATTATTTTACTCATTTTTAATGCAACCGCTTTTTAAACTTCTGGAATTTAGTTATTTTTCATAGTGATAGTCTTTATTTCAATATCAGCATGAGTATTAGTTTTCCTGTTGTGCCCTGTTTTAGTCCTGCAATAGTTGATATGAGTGTTTTATGGTATTCAGTTTAAAACTTGTGTAATAAAGTCGAAATAAACAGCACAAACTATTGTTTATAGTTGAGTTATTAAATATATATATATTTGCACCTATAATATTAAAATAATTGTGGTAACTACCAGTGGCGCAGCCAGCGTTGGGTTACCTTGAGTTAGACCTCCCCCCCCCCCCCCCCAATAGCTAGTTTAAAATCAAAATTATTTTTTAAAAAAATAGCAAGTGCAAGAAAAATAAAATTAAGATTTTTTTTTTCTGATTTCCATAGAGAAAACACACGTTGCATTTCTTGGTCTACAACACATGTATCTCCTGCTCCCTTCCCTTCTGTCCCCTGAAGGTATGATTTTAAGGAGAACAGTGGTCACAAACTACCTTGAAGACAGAAAATTCTACTTTTTTTTGGGGGGGGGGGGGGGACGAATTGCAGCGATTGGGTGCCAAAAGAGCGGGGCAAGATCAAGCGGACACAAGAAGTGTGTGCGAGGGCGAGAAAAAATTCGACCATTGACCGTCTGTAAAGTGGGGGTGTTGGGGTTGTGTTTTATTTTTAAAAAGTGCAATATTAAAAAAAGTGAGGGGGCAACATCCAAAAAAAGTACGGGGTTACCGCCCCGCTCGCCCCCCCCCCCCCCCCCCCCCGAATCGCCGCCACTGGGTAGTAGGTCTATATGATTGTCATGGTTGTTTGTACATGTAAAGGGTTACTTTTCTTAGCACTTGAAATGGGGCGGCAGTTGAGCCGAAATTCCCAATGCATCAACCCAGAAATAGCTTGGAGAAAGGTATTTATCCTGAAAAAAACCATTAATCCCCTACGTGCTTTAAGAAAGGATTGTAAATTACTCCTGTAAAGAAAAATAACGCCCCTAATTGTGATCCTCTGCTCTACCTCACAATGCCGGTGGAATTTTTTCCCCTTCTCAAAAATTAGTTTTCTGAGAGGTTGTATGTCTCTCATTTGAATTTGAAAATCACTCCAGTACTGCATGTGCTTGCTAAGATTATCTGAATTATGCATTTTCCCGGTATGCCGTCATCAAAACATAAACTATTGGAAGATTCAAGACAAAAAAAAAGGAGCATCGTGCAAAAAATTTGCTGATATGTTTAAAGTATATATACTCCTTTTCTTATTCAAATATTTTTTGTTTATTGAGATTATCGTTGAAAATACCCAAAACTAACTAATTTTTTATTCAATTACATTTAAAAATTATTTTTATGTCACTCAAACGTGTTACTTTTCACGCGGAAACGCGGTTTTGCGCTTTATTTTCATTTGGGTTTTGATCATTCCCAAGATTGATGCACATTCGTTTGAAAAAATTTATGGAGGATTATTAAAAAGTTATATTCAACTATTATAAATACGAAGGGCACATAATGGAAAAGTTGGCTCTATTTAAGAAGGGTGGGGTCAACAGATTCTCGTTTAAATCTGTATTCATAACCTTTTTCTGGATTTTTTTTCTGCGGCGCTGTAACTCGTGCTGATGATTAGGCAAGCATTTTTCCATTGTCTAGCTTTACAGATTCTCTAAATCAATGTTTTTTTTATATTAATACATTTTTTATTCAGTTATTTGATTTTTTTACGAACAACGCCAATTTCCGTTATGATTTTGCCGCAATGCATCGTTTTGCTGTGTCGCGCAACCAGTGAAACTTCCTCCCCCGTGTCACACCACAGGACCCCCATCAATATCTAGCTACAGACTTAAATCCCAGTAAAATGTCAGCCAGGTTTGTTAGTAATTTAAATTTGGAAATGACTGAAGATTAACCTGTGAAAATTAAGCTTTTAATTTACATCTTATTTATAATTTATATATATATTTAATTAATTAAAATTTTAATTTAAAACTACTGCTTAAATTAAAAAATATCGTGAATTAAATTTACTAATTTAAAATTACTATTTAAAAATTACCATTATGATTAATTAAAATTTTAATTTAAAAATACTGCTTATATTAAAAAAATATAATTGAAATTTACTAATTTAAAATTACTACTTAAAAATTATTACGATTAATATAAATTACTAATTTAAAATTATTAATTAAAATTATTAAATAAATTTATTTTATTCCAATTTTTAATTAAATTTAATTAAAAAGCTTAATTAAAATTATTAGTTAAAAAAATTTCAAGTCAATTTTTAATAAAAAAAATTATTTAGTTGGTCCGACCAAAAATAATTTATGACCCCGAACCCCCCCCCCCCCCCCCCCTGGACAATCCTGGCTACGCCACTGATAACTACTTAGATTATAACTTACATAAAAAACAGTCTTATTTATTTTTGTTAAGTCTTAATACAGCTTTCACTAGGTTTAAATTACTTTCAAGTCTTAATTTTCATTTGTATTCCAAGTAATTGAATGCTTAATTATTTTTATTGCAACTAAGAATTAGTTATGCACATTTGTAACTTAACAGTAATTATTAACACTGAAGTGGTGAGCACTGTGTTTATGTATTATATATTTATGTATTATGTAAAATATGTTTTATGTATTATAATCATGCATAAAGTTTCTTAAAACAATTATAATGTTTAACTTTGAACTATTTTCAATGCTTAATATGGGTTTTATAAATCATTTGGAATTTTATTTACTACCTGAAAAATACTTAGGTTTTTTTTTACAAAAGTTTAGTAGTTTGTGTTTAATTTACAAATTTTGCAAAAAATAAAAAAAATAAAAACATAATTAATTTTTTAGCATCAGATCTGAAATTAGTTGATCTTATTTCCAATTATCTGTATTTTTTTTTACTGTGATGTGTTACTTAATGTTCTTTTCATTTATTCTCTTTTAACAACAGAAAAATAAGTAAAAAACTTAGGATTATGTAACGTTATTATAAGAATTAAATAAGAAAATCAACTTAAATTATACTCGCACATACTTGCAATGTTGCCTAGATTTATTTTCTATTAGGATACACAGCTTAAATACTAATTATATTGTATTGTTATCATAATATAATATTCAAATACTTATTAAATTATTTTTTCTACCTAGGTTATTATTGATGGACAATTAATACTGCATAGTCAACTTAGTTTTCCCATTCAATTACGTTGCGAGTTTCCTATTTCTACGACAATGAAAGCTAAATCTACAAATGTGTTCTTTATTAAATCTCTTGCTCCTCAGTTTAGCTCCCCGTCATTTTTATTATCTTCAGAACAATGTAAAAACATGTGTTTGTCTGCAACAGGAATTTTAGACTCACAGTTGTGGTCTGAAAACATTTTCCTTGGTGATAACAAACTGTTAAAGGTAAGTTTATTTTTATTTTTTATAAAATGTAATTCAATTGCAATACTTGCATGTTATTTGTATGTATCGCATTTTTTAAAATCTTAATTTAATTTATAATTATTCAGCAAACTTACAAGTAATACAAAATTTGAAGAAAAACATTATTATTCATACCTATGTATACTTTTGCCCCTCCTCCCCTTTACCCCTAGCAATTATGTATAATAAAGCCACCAACTTATCGTTCAATTATATTGTATATTATTCTTACGACACACTAAATCTTTAATCTGGGCTGTATGAGATATGATAGTTCTTCATTCTTAGACAGTTCTTTCAAGTGAAACTAAATTTCCTTTAATTATAAGTTATAATTTTATAATAATTATTGGATTTCTTACATCATATTTTTTGACAGTATATTTATCTTATGTGTATATAGTTTGCATAATTTGTATACAAACAAGAGTAGATTTTTCTCATTAATTATTTGCACTTTATATGATTCAAGATACCATGGGAGAAAAATAATCATTATCAAAGTGTGTGGTGTCAAGTAATAGAGAAAAAGGTTCTGAATGTCACCTCAATTACAGTAAGCATAATACTTTATAACAGTTAGCATCTAACTATTGTTATATTTATATTCTGATGCTTACTTCTTTATTTTAAAGGTTTTTATTAGTCCTTTATTCATACTTCGAAGTAATCTTCCTCTGCCATTGAAAGTAAACGTTATATCTGATGATCAAGAAGAAAATTACAACTTTGATCTCCAAGGACGAGGACAAGAAATAAAGCTTTTTAAAGGTTTTAATTCTGAAACTAATCTTCAGATTAGTTTCAAATCAAATACGGGTATGTAATAATAAAATTTACAATCTTAGACTTAATCCTTGGTTATTAAGTCACCTTGACAATTTTTTTAATTTTCTGCTCAAATTGAATTTTTAATTTTAAAATCCATGATTTGCAATATTGATAATTTTTATCATAATAGTTTTTCAATTTATTGATGTTAAAATTTAAAATAGCATAAATAGAAATTCTAAATTTATTTGAAATTTTTTGTTTCTCTACCTATCAAGTTTTTGAAAATTAGAAAAACAATTATTGAAATTTCTTTAAACAGTACTTAAAATATTTTTAATTGAAAATGTATGAACTTTGATTAATTTGTCAATTTTCATGTGAATTCTTATCTTATTCAATGTACATTTAAATGCAACATTTTATAATTCTTAGCTTTAATATTAATTGCAGACGTATGTGTGTATGTTGTGTATTTGTTATTTTTACTAGTTGAATGAGGGAAGTCTTTTTCATAATTTTTAGGTTATTTGATATGATGTAATTATGTAAAATCCAATCTTTTAATTATAGCAACTGATGTGTCCATTCCTGCTTTATCAGTATCCTTATCAGATAGGAATCAAGTGAAAATGAGGGAATTCGATGACTCAAAAGACTTATTTGAATTATGCAATTCTATGCAATCAATTCATTACAAACTTTGGCCATACAGTTTTCTCGAAAAGTTTGTATTAATTTCCTATATTGTTTAGTTTTTATTATTATATAAAAATGTTTAAATACTATTAAATTTTTTTTTATAAATACTATTTATTTCAAGGTAGGAACATAACAGTATATTGAAAACTATTTCAGTAAAAAGATAACATTTGATAACTAGAATCATAAAAACTTAAAAGTAATGTTTATATAACATTAAAAGACATGTGAGTACTTAAAAACCAACTTATTTCATGTTAAAATAATTAGGTCACCTTAGCAATACAAAATTTAAAAGGCATGTTTGTGAAAGTAATGTTTTATTCTATGTAGGTTATTTACTTCAACAAATATACAACTAAAATATTGATAGCATTTCCTTGGCGGTCATGGAGTACTATTTAAAGTTTTGCATCTTATTACTCCTGTTTTGACCATCTTTATATATGACTATGACAATAATGTATTCCCTAAATTGACATTTGAAACTTCCTGATATTGTTATAGTTAAAAGGATTAACAAAAATGTAGGAATAAAGTATACTTTTATGAAAATATAATGCTAACACCCATTAAGATGCTCATTTTCCCTTCAAAGCAATAATGAAATTCAGACTAAAAAATTATCAAGCCTAAAAGAATATCAAGCACATCATCAACCATCATTGCTTTTAACATATTTTAGAATTTTTATTAGTTACTTGCATATAATTATTAGATATTGTGTTTTACTGAAACAGAAATTTAAACATAATTATGAGAGTACATAGTAAATGTTTCTTTTTAATAAATTACAAGCTGAACTTCAAATATAAATTCCTGTATAAATGCTTTTAGGATAAACAAAAGCTGAAATTTTAAATTCACATTTGTGAACATATTCTAATTTTATTAAATATTTAACCGAAAGTTCATATAACATTAAATTAAAATCTAAGAATTTTTAAAAAATAAAACTTTAAAATAGTTTCTAATATGAGGTGTGTTTGCCACAATTATTATAACTTTTTTTATCCTTCAAAACTTGCTCTCATGTGATTAAACCATGCTCAATATATGAATACTTAAATTTCGAAGAAAAAAAAATTATACAAATTTTTTGATTTTTCAAGGCCATCCAAACCAACGAATTTCTTACATCCTTGTTCAGAAGAAAATTATGCTGTTATTTCTGCTGTGCCATCCAATAATGTTTGCTGCAAATTGAAGGTAGTTCAAATATTGATTTTGTTGTGTCATTATAATATTTTATAAACACATTTTTTTCTAACTCTAGTATTAATTACCAAAGAAATTGCTTAACTTTGCATTTATTTTCTAATAAATCTATTTTTTATTCCACAATTCTTTGCAGAACTAGTAAAACTGCATTTTATTGGTTATTTTAAATATCAAATTCTGTACTAACGAACAGTAATAACTTTTTAATTCATAATCCTCAAGTTTATGTAATTTTTGAGGAGAAACAAATTAGACATTTGTTACTTCATGGGTTATTTTTAAATATATATTAAAATACCTAGATATTTAAATTTAACTGCACAGATATAAATATATATATATATATATATATATACTTTTAATTACAAAGCTTGCTTTAAAGTAAATAAATACTGTTTCAAATTATGGTATAATTTACAATTTTAAGATTATTGGATATTTTTTGTTTTGTGTATGAAACATTATTAAAAATGCCATACATAATAGAAGTCCAATTATACAAATCAATTGGGACCAGATCCCATGCAGATAATCAAATATACGGATAATGGGATAATTCACGAAAAAAGTTTATTTCTTATTTTAGAAAAATGAATGTTACTTTAGTATGTAATTTAATGATCATAAAAACAATTTTGCTTACATTTTTTTGTGCACATTGTATTAAGAGAGGATCATTGTGTATCCACTTTCCTTACATTAACACACTTTCTTATCATAAGAAACTTTTTAAATGTGAATTTTTTTTCTCAAATTGATCTGAATAAATAGAGTCCGGATAATTGGAGCTCTACTGTATATCTTTATAAATTTTATTTTTAAATTATTGTATTCAATGAACACTGGAGAAAAGAATAACATGGTTTGAAATTGATTAGAAAATACATTGAGTTATTGACAAGCAATTGGATTCCATCACCACCTCATAATTCTAAAGTTTTTATTGTATGTGTAACTAAGGAAAAAACAAACTTCAAATGTTTTTTTGTATATTTAGGGTATTTTGGTTTCAAAGTACCCAGTCAGCATGGCACAATTTTCCCCCTTAATTTTCTCTGCTATAATGCTTCAACTATGACTTTCTGTGATGTGTAACATATCATTTTATTTCACTAAACTGTAATATGTATTCCAATTTAACATCTTGAGCAGAAATGTTTAAGTTAATGGTCATAAGCCCTCAGAAGACCCCTTAATAACATAAATTTCCGTGAAATATCAGTGTTTAGAGAGATTTATTTAAACTTTGATATGATCTAGATAAAATTTAAATACTGTTTAGTTATGCATCCATATAAGTATTTTTTACAATTGTAAACATGTCTATTATTTTAAATAAAACAAATAAAAAGTGCAATAACATGCAGGCTAAATTGATTAAGCTTGCACTATATCGGATTTCATTAAAAATCGTGTGTACCTTTAAAAAATGTTTCTGCACATTATAAACAACTATTGTGATGCTTCAATTCCATGCAAGCAGTTTTTGTGTAAAAAGTTGGTTGCTCTAAATTGGGTTGAAATAGCGGCTCAAACCATGTTTATATATAAAATACTTATTTATATAAACACAGTGCATATATAAAATTCCATTAACAAAAGAGCTATCACATTCAATTGGCACAAAGATGTCTAACTAAACTGTAATTAATTTTATCTGTATCAAATCAGGGTAAAAAAGCCTTATTTAGAAACCTGATTTTTCATGAGCATTGAGATGTATGATTGAGAAGTATATATTTTAATTTAATGAAACAAATACATGTTAGGATAAAAAGTCTCAATATAAACATTAATGCAGAGAATTGACTCTTTATAAATCATAAATGATATGGGGAAACACTTGAAGTTTGTTCTTTTCATTGGTAAGACAGCCCATACCAAAAGTCGTGACATTCTGAGATGGTTATGATATTTTTTAACTGATTTACTCGATATGACTTTTAACCCACTAACTCTCCAACAATTTTTGCAATTGTAAAGTTGTTTTCACAGTTAGGAAATTTAACTAATTTAAGGATACTTTCTGTGCATACTCATTTATATTGTTTTAAAAAATTCACATTGAAGAGATAGTTTATAAATGTTACCTCAAATCTTTAAATTAAAATAGTATGTTAAAATGGAGTATTTTTATGAATTTAAAAATTGGATTCATTGTTGGGAAAACAAGAGATTCCTGGGCATGGTATCACTCCCTGGGTATCAGAGAGTTATTCAGCCAATTAGTTAAGGTTTTTATTATTTATATAAGTTATAATAAATTGAGATAATTTAATTCATGTCTCTGAGAATTACACTATAAGTTTGTGTGATGGTGTGAATGAAATCATGTTTATTTTGTTATTTTGTACAATTTTTGAACACTTGAGTCGAGTGACTCAAAAATTAACCATGGGGTTCAAATTCAAACCTCCCCAACCATTCAAGGAATTCAGCAGAATTGTAGTTTAATCATACTATTACAAGCAGAGAAAAATTTATTGAGGCGGTGTATTTTTTAAACATATAATCTTCAGAAAGAAGTTTTTTTATCAAACGAATTCTGTCAGAATTTAATTGTGGAATTTAAATTTCAGTAATTGTTTTATGGTTTGAAAAGAAAATTAGTGAAAATACTTTATAATATTTATTTTACAGATTGAACGTTCACAAAGATGGATTGGGCTGAATACAGTTTTGTATGATATAAAGCCTCATGTGATTGTTATAAATAGATTAAGAGCTGATTTGTATTTGTTTGACAAAAATGGTCTAGAATGGATGCTGCCTTCAAATTCGGTGGCGATGCCTTCTCATCCATATGTAAGTATTTTAAATCAAATGATAACCTATTCATAGCAAACTAAAAGCTTAGCTTAGAATGAATGAGGTTTGGGTGTTCTTTATGTATTTCATAATTTAATAAATCTGTATTAAACATAAAGTCATCTCTTTGCAATAAAAGTTATTAACTTTTACTTGTAATAGAATTAGAAGTAATTTTTAATAGAAAGTTGTAACTATTGATATATGCTCAAAAATATCTTCGTTCGAAATTTTGTAAACTTTGTATCATCATATAAAAAATATTTGCACTTCCCTTATGTTCAATTTGTTTGGAAAGTGATGTAGTTGTTTATACTATCACTATTGTTTTCTTTTTATGATGTAAGTCATAAGTATATATATTATTGTGTATGGAATTATGTTTGTGTCTGCCACTCAAAATGCTCTAGCATATTTCTTTTTTTTTACAAAAATAGAATTGCATGATCTTTTATATTAAGTTTCCAGAGCATGTTGCCATTGTAATTTGGAAGTGTTCTATACTTTGGGGGGGGGGGGGGGAGATTCTTTAAAAAAAAAAAACTTAGTGCACAAAGTAAAGGTAACAGTTAGGTGATCTCCAATATAATCTGCTAATTTACTTCTAATTTTTATAATAATCTACTGAAACTATTTTTCAAATCAAATATAGGTAATTTTGTAGCTGTATAAGAATACAAAATTTGAGTAGTTATTTATATAAATAAACTTTCAGGCAGTATTTTGTTATATAAATTCGGTCAGTAAATTGTAATAAAAAATCTGTGCAAAATGAAGTTTGTCCGAAAAAATTTGATATTAGAAATAAGTAATAAACAATTGCAACTTATATTTAAAAATGTATAGGTACTAGCTTATTTTCTTAGTAGAAGCATAATCCCCATTTTTTCAAAAACATTATTTAAAAAAAACTAAAATAAAAAATTATTTTTAAGATGCTTATTAAGTATGTGATTTATGATAACTGTAATTCTTTGATAAAAAAAATTGTGACATGAGTTTAATATAAAGGTTTCAATGAGAAAACGATGATTGTTTACTTTTTGTTGAAATTGATATTTCAATGACTTTTATTAGTTACAGGGATTTACGAATTACTAATTTGAGAAACAAGAAAAATGATGATTGTCTTTAAAAATTAAAAGATCAGAAGGTTGCGTATGTCTGTAAGAAAAAAAGTTCAGATTTTCCTGTTTTGTACAATCTTTCCTGGTTGATCATTATAATTATTTCCTCGACTCTTTATATCTAAAATCTTCATATTTTAAGGAGAATATTTTTGCCAATATAGCAATCAACACCCTTTTAGTTACAAATAAAATGTAAGTTTAGCCATGATAAATATTTCACTGATATAAAAGAAGATGTTAAAATTCTGTAAATAACTAAATAATGTAAATATATTTTGATTAAGTTAACTATTGTGTTACTGTAATAAAAATATAAATTCATCTTCTACGAAATGTTCTTTTCATTTAACGTTGATTTAAGTAGTATTGGTATCGATAGATTAAATATATTTTCTTTTAGGAAAGTTTTCGACTTAGTATTCTAGAAGATGGAGAATATTTCTACAGTCCTGGATTAGCAGTAGAAGAAAAATGTGTCACTAAAGCTGCATTAAACAGAGAAGATCCTGAAGCTTCTTTCTTTTGTACTGATAGTAACCTCAGAATTCCTCAAAATGGATCAATTAATGTATTAATTAAAGTTCAGGTGGATGTACAGAAGGTATTTCCAATATTTTTTTTTATATATTATTACAGAAATAACATTAGACATGTATCTAATTAAAGCATATAAAGATTGATTTATAATCAACAAACTTATGAATTCATTCATTCTTATATAAACCACTTATGAAAAAATCCTAACATTTTTTTTCCAACTTATATTTAGTTGTATTTTTATTATCCATATCTCCTTGTTCCGTATCTCCTTGATAATTTTATTAAATGTTAATGCATATTGATCAATTTCAACTAATATATTTATACTTTTAAACATTAAAAGGGTTACTTCTGCTTCTTCTACCCAGTTAATAAATTTGCATTTCCATGCTTGGTCTACTGTAAACAAAATTTATTGCCCAATTGCTCAGTACAAATTGTAATCTTTATTGCAAGAGATTACAACAATTATTAGTAATTGTTAAAAAATGATTTCAAGATATTCTTCAAAATTGTCATGTCAACTTTTTTAAAGCTCTCTTCAAATCGTAAAATTCACATAGAAATTTACTAACTCCTTCAAAAATTACAAGAACTGACTTTATTCTCATGTACGCTACTTGTTTTAAGTAACTGAAAATTCTTCACCTATACAAATATTGACAACCAACAACAGACTCAAGGTTCAATAAGATTGGTCCAGTGCCTTCTTTCTTCTAACTATCCCCCAATGAATCTCTAACTTCTTATTTAAATCAATTACTCTTGTAGAATTAACAATATTCACTGGCAAGTGTGTCCATTTGTCAATTACCTTATTATAAAAATAGTGCTTTATCTTTTCCCATTTAAAATGTGATTTGATTCATTTAAACCCATGGTCTTGTGTTCTATCACTCATATTAAAATCCAAACCCTTGACATCATCCTGTTGAATATATTTGAACAGTTAAATACAATCTCCCCTAACTCTTATTTAGGTTCTTAATCTATCTCCACAATCCATGCTTTAAATACCTTGAATCATTTTAGTAGCTCTATGCTGAACTTCTTCGAACAAATCAATGTTTTTTTTAAGACTGATATGATGACCAAAACTGTACATCATACTTCAAAGGTTACTTTGTGTGAGAAACAGAAAAATATATGATTTGTATTTAAACAATGTTTTCTTTCTTTCAGGTATTTTTATTCAAACTTCATTCAGAAGTTCAAGAAGATATTATTGTTATCACAGCTTTTCCACTTGTTACACTTTCCAATGAAACTAACAAGAATTTTTACTTTTCCCTATGTTGCATTCCAAGTAATGCTCAAAATGTAAGTTTATATTATATGAAATTTAGCTTATCCTTAAATTACCCTTTTATCTATTATAGACCTTATATATATTAAAGTTTTCAAGGCGTGGAGTTTATTGTCAAAATTTCAGTTAGTAAAGTCATAAGTATACTAGTTGTCTAGAAATTATTTTTTTAGAAAATTAATATTAAAATTTAACATTAAAATTTGTACATTTTATCAAATATCTTTCAGGCAACATTTCCTGATAGTTCTCCACCTCCTGTCATCATTACTGACTCAATGATAGGCTGTCACCCATTACTTTTCTGGGAAGCAAGTTCTTTTGATGTTGTATCTTTAACAAGTTCTACAACCTTAAACTTTTATCTGTCTATGTGTTTGCCTTCTTGCCAAATTTGGAGCTATCCATTGTGTTTGCATCCCGAATTTGGTGAAAATAATAGACATAGTATATCTGTTCCTGTGAAATCTGATGTCAAATCAACTGCGACTATTCCTCTGGTCATGACTAGTCACTGGCAAAATGGAATGTTATTTTTGTTATTAAATGTTGACCCCTGTCCTTTAATACAGTTGACTAATAGAACAAGTATGGATATATACTATGGACAAAGTTGCTTGGACACAGATGGTGAGTGTTTTGTTTTCATATAAACTATATAAATGTTCACAACAATTGTAAAAGTTATTAATTACTACAAAAGTTATTGATACCCTAGAAGTACAGTTAATTTGAACTAGTACTTAGAACTGTTAACTGCAGTTCTGGGTATACAATGAAATATTTTTTCAATGAAATATTTTTTAAATATAAAGATTTAAAATCAATAAAATTATAAAATGGTATGGAATATGTAAACCAAGTTAGAGATGGGTCCCAAAAACCCTAACTAACTGGGCTTCTAGTCTTAAAAAATATTTAACTTATTATGAAAAAAACTCACTGACCAATTTTTTTAAACCTGGAATCAATATTCTCTATTATAATTTTTTATGTGGATAACAGCATGTGTGCATTTAGACATAGATTATACAAAGTTATGGAGTGCATATAAGTCCAAAGACTACCATGCATTAGATACATAGACCTTAAATTCTGTAAACTATCATGAATGAAAGATCTGATACCTTTAGAGTAATTGCCAGAAGCACTTGACCCAGCAGGATATTCAAGTATTGCATTGCTGACTGTCTTACTTTTTAAAAACATCAGAATATTACTTTAAAACTAGCAGAACATGCTTACCCTATGATACTCACACCAGACTCTCAAACTGCAAACAAGGCAAGATAGATCCATAGTTGCATGGAGTTTTTTCTAAATTCTAAAGTTTGGTACAAAACAAGGTGTACTGTAATTAACCTGTCCATATTTTTTCCTCAACTATTAGATGTACAGTTGAATTTTTCTCAACAATACTGTAACCAAACTCTAAAGTATCTTTCAGAAATTAAAGGTTTCCTCATTGGTATGCAACAAACTATACTGATCATTTGCACATTGTTCCAAGATAGCAAGCATTTGTTAAATGTTTTGTCAGGAAATCGGAAATCGGATATTAGCCTTTCGTTGCATCGACCCTAGGGTCCTTTCAACTTCATCGAAGATGATCCCATTGGGAAATAACTGTAGCGGGGTTTAATTGTACTGCCTGCGCAGCGAAAAAAGATAGAGAATGAGGTGCCCAAATTCTGGGCTAGAAGAACCCACCGAGGTGGGTTTTTGGAAGGTAGGAAGAAGAAATAAGGAAAGTGGGGGAAAGTTTGATACTCGTAATCCAAGGATTTTGGAGTGTCTAAGAGTAGGAAGTTTAATGATAGGGAGTTTTTGTTTGTTTTTATAAAATTTTGTACTTTTTATTTGGTTTTCTATTTTTCTTCTTGTCTTCAGACGGGCGCCTGATCATTAGATACCCGAGAGCCGTTAGTCCGCCGAGACCTGACCCTGAGTCACCTACACCTGTGTGTAAGCTCGAACCCCAGGGTTACTCAAGTACGGCGGTAGCTCTCGGCATCGTCGTTGTAGATGAATGGCCATTGACCTTTTGAAGTTTTAGCAATCCGAGAGTTAATCGGTGTTGCAGATACTTGAGAACAACTCGAGCACTTAAGCCTACCTCCATTTTTTCAAATGGGTTTTCAGCCTGCTTAAATTTAGCAAAGAGTTCTTTAGCTTTGTAAAGAATATCTTTTAGGTTAATGTTTTTAAACCATTTTGCGATTTCTCTGAGAAATCCCAAGATATCATCAGTATCAGATTCGTTAGAGTTATTTTGGCTCGTCTCCCTGACTGGAGGCGGGGCTTCTTCGACCAATGGCAAAGCAGGTACTTCTGCATTCCTGAGGGTGGGCGGGGCTTCCGCCGAGTCGGCCTGTGGTCGAGTTTTTTGCCGCAATTTTGGAGCGCTGGGGCACCCAGTATAATTTGCGGTATGGCTACCTTGGCATAAGGCACATTTAGGATTTAAAATGTACTTTTCAGTACAATCAATTGATAAGTGATTTTCCGCACACTTTACACACCTAATTGGGTGCTGGCACAGATTTTTAGTATGTCCGTACCTTTGGCACCGATGGCACTGGGTCGGAGATTTTTTTCTGCGGTATGGTTCGACTTTGACTTTTAAGTGCAAGAGGTCTTTCATTTTGTAGATATCCGCGTCGTGCTTTCCAGAGGTTAGCTCGAGGTAAAAAATGGGTAGCGGAATTTTACATCTTTTGACCGTTTTCTTCAATTGATATACGCTGACAATAGGGTGACCCAGTTGGGCTAAGCCCTCTTTGATCTCGTCAACTGGCATGTCCGCCGGGACGTTTTTAAGAACAACTTTGAGATTTTTAGCTTTGGTTGTACTGAAGGTGTGGAAGGGGTAACCCTTTTCCTTAAACAGTTCAATTACTTTATCAAAGCATTCCTTAGAGCTAAGCCTGATGTTTATTGATTCAGCGTTTGCTTTGCCTGAGAATTCGGTGATTCCTTCGGAATTGAATACCGAGCGTATTTCAGTCCATAATTTTGGGTCTGAAACAATTATTGGTGGAATTTTGGTTTTCAAGGGTAGTACTTCTACGTTAGGTTCAGCCTCCACTATTTCGCTATCAATAGCTGCGAATTTGTTAGAGACTTCAACTTTGGTAGGGCTAGATTCCCTTTGTCTTTTTGCCGTCTTTTTTGGCAATTGAAAACCGTCATTTGTTTTTTCGAGACTTTGGATTTGAGTATTGCTCGAATCCATTGAATCAACTTCAATTGGCATAGGTTCATTAACTATGGGATCAGGCTCTGATACCGACATAGTAACTAATTTGGTTGGTTGTATCTCGGTTGAGATAGTAGTTTGCTTAAAATCCGAGGATGGAGGCGCCATGAGGCCTTCAACTTTTAATTCTTCCTCGTTCTTAGTGCATTCCTTCGGTTTCTCCAATAATTGGAGTGCATTAATTCTTGTTTTTTCGGCTTCGACGGCCGCTTCATAAGCTAAGATCTCATTCATTATCTCTCTCTTAACAACAAGAGTGCTTTCGAGGTAGAGTGATTCTTTGCGCGAGAGTGTACCCTCTCTTTTTTTAACTAATTTTGCTGCACACTCTTCGGTTAATTTAGCTCTTTGCCGATATAACAGCTTAATCTTTTCGGGGTCAAAATTTAAATAGATGGGGTCCATTTTTAAAGATAGAGTGGGATAGAGTAGGTAGGGTAGTATCAACCGGGCGAAGGGAAGCTAAGCTAATCCGAAGATAAAGCGTCGCTGAATTCAGACTTTCCTAGGTATTGGTGATCAAAGCCACCACCTTAGAGAAAGAACAGAAAACGGAAATCCCGGGTTTACGATTTAAGGTAGGTGCAAATGCAGGCATACAATTACCGCAAGCGAGGTTCCACATTTACAGATGATAACTTCTTATCGGGAGTTCGTTGTTAACTTCGATGATCAGCTTGAAGGTACGTCCGACTCCGATGGAGGCGAGAGAGCGAGATGTTTTGTCAGTTGCAACACAGTGAAGTTTTATGCTGGAAAATCCTTCACCAACTTAATAGACAGATTGTACAATACCATGGCCATAACCAACATTTGCATTAAAGATTCATTTTTTTAAATTCTTTGGCCGATCAGTGTATAAATATATATATATATATATATATATATATATATATATATATATATACATTTTAAAATTTTATGATTTAATTTATCATACTTCTTATTAGTCTCAAAATAAAGAGATTTGTATACTTCATATAGTTATTTGATTGAAAGTAAAATAACTGCAGTTTAACTTTGATCTCTCTTTTAAGTTTGTGTTTCATGGGCAATAAAGTTTTCTCAAGTCAAACATTTTAGGCCCTATCTTTATATTCTGACAAATTCTGCTCCTTCTTTTTTATAATCTAATCAATTCTTGATTAATTTTTTGTATTTCTCAACATCATACTTATATTTTTACAATTCACTAAAATAAATTGTTCAATCTTAATTCAGTATTAAACATAATAGCATATAAAATGAATTTAAAGAAAAATTTTAGCTGAAGAGAATTATTAACATGTATTTTCCTTGTGCAAGAATTATTTTGATTATTTTAATATACGTAATATTAAATATGTGTTTCTAGGGTGTTTTTTCCCTAAATAGTGCTAAGGTTTATATTTATTATATAGTTATTTAAAATTTCATTTTAATCTTTGTAAATTATTTATTTTTCATGATATCTTTGATATAATTGCATTTTTATTTCTTTTCTTGAAGGGAAAATTGAAGGAAAATATGTATATGAAGAAATTCAGAGGTTCTCTGTAATTCCAGTTCTATTACCTGAAAGCTCAGCCCATTATTCGTTTCCTGCTTTACAGAAACAGTTTCCTCTTGTACCTAAAAAACCACCCATGTTATGTTTGGGATTAAGAGAAGAGAGTTCCCAGCAGTATATATGGAGCATTCCCTTTAAAGTTAACATTGATAAGCAGTTTGTTCATATTCTTGGCATTTGTGACTTTATGGTTTGCAGTGAACGAGTTGGACATACAATTAATTTGTATATTGAGCCAGTTAATCGCATAGAAGTAACTGCCAATGAAGTACGAAGCAGAATTGCTCTTGCTACTGATACAGGTTCAAACAGTGGAAAGAAAGGTTCCTTAACTTTTAAGACCCACAGTGCAAAAAAATTAAATGATTCGAAAATAAGGAACCGAAGTGCTTCTATAGCAAAACAATCAGCAATCCCAAGTCTTTCTCTTGAGCTTCGCAATATTTATTTTATTAATGTACGAATAATTCATATAAGCTTTATAATATGTGATGAATTTCTAGAAATAAACAAAAGCTCAGAAGTTGTAAGATTAAATATTGATAATGTAATATTATTTTCTAGACCCCAAAATGAGAATCTTTCAAGACTTCAAGATATATCATTATGTTTTCAACATATTCAATTCGATAACCAAATAGAGGATGATAATATTGCTTATGATTTCCCAGTGGTATTAAACAGACATGTTGATTCAAAAAAACAAGCCCAAGTGGAAATGGAAAATAATATTTATTTACCTAATAAAATTAGAGAAAATTCTATGTTTATATTAAACGCTTCAATTGAATTGCCTAATGAAAGAAGTCAGTGTATAATTGTACAGTCTCTCAGTATAGATTTGCTTCCAGTTTCTTTACATGTTGAAGATATATTTTGCTATAAAGTTTTAGGTTTATTCAAAACTTATATCCCTTATAATTTCCACCAGCATCAGTTAGAGTGGGTAGATATTTATATTCCCAAAAATATTAAATACATATCTAATGCATTTATGTACCCTGTGCATTTTCAAAGCTTCAGAGTGAATATACAAGAAATTTCACTAAGTTTGCATGCTTCCTTAAAACTATATTTGTCACTTGAACATTCTTTACTTCGGTTCCAACCATTTGAAAGAGAGGATATTTTAACTTCCCATTATGAAGTTGGAAGAATGCTTGTAATACATTATTTTACTGGAGCACTATTTAGAGCAGGTATGTTAAACATTTCATAGTATTTTTTACTGCCTAATATTTAAATAATAATTCCATCCTTGTAACTGTTTTGTTGAATTATCTGAATAAACCAAAGTAGATATACAAAATTTAATTATTTTTAAAAATTGTCAATAAATATAAAAAATATTTTATGCACATATTAATTTACATGAAGTGAGCGTTAATAACTGTTATTTAAGTAAAAGTAAATATTATAATGACTGTCAGTGCATTTAATTAAACAATGCTGACAATAAAAATTTCCAAACCATATAAAAAGTTACTGTTTTATTATATAAGTTTCTGTTGCATCCTTTCTTATGACATAAAAGTAAATATCCATATCAAAATAGAAAACTCTTGCACCAGAAACTTTTGCGCTCAGATACTATTGACCAACAATAACTACTTTAACTGGTACTTCCAAATCTGAAGTTGTTTTAAGTGAATTTTCAGTTATATCTATAATTTCAAACTGCTGAGGTTTTTGATAAATAATTAATGTATATAAAAGACTTTTGAATCTTATTTGCAGAGTTACAAGTTTTTATATACAGTAATGCATTTAAACAAATTTAATTAAAAAAATTATTTGCAGCCATATTGAGAGTGGTCGAGTAGTAAATATTAATAGAACTATCAAAGAATTTTAAATGAGATAGAAAGAGTAACTAAAAAAATAGAAAGAATCATAGTATTTTGCATAAACATTGTTAGAGTTCCTTTAAGAAGGTTTTTCAACCTTATAGCTGGTATAATTTGCTTAATTTTCAGGCTCCTAGTACTCCTTAATTCTAATCAAATCCAACTCAAGAAAGAAGAAGATTTATATCCAGACTTATTTATTATTATGTTTGTGGCTTGGAACAAAAAGGACCAATGTTGCATTGGTTTAACATTAGGCATTGTATTTTTTGTTTGTTTTAGGCCACAAATGTGATATTTCAATTATTTTTTGAGAAGTAATTTTAAAATATTGTTAATTTAAAAGACCACCTCAATAAGGCTGTTAATTCTTTATCTAATTAAGATGTATGCATTTAATGATAAAGTAATTATTTTTGGTTTTGTTAACTAAATAGGATGGGTTGTTGGTTCTCTGGATCTGCTTGGGAATCCTGCTGGATTTGCTCGTGCAGTAGGTGCTGGAATGTCAGATTTAGTATATTTACCCTATAAAGGAATGCTTCATGGACCAAGAGCTTTTATTTCAGGATTAACTACTGGTGCAATATCTTTATTTACACAAGTGTCATCTGGTTAGTATATAATTTATTTATAATTGGTTTATACTTTTTATTTGATCTTGAGTGAACCAATACCATTCTTTAAAAACATATCAAAATCTAAACACTAAGCAATATTAACAATATGAGCATCTCATCTTCTTTCTACTTTATTCTTCCAACATGACAATCTTCATTAATATCACACTTAATAAGGCTAATTATTTTATTAATGACTGATGTGTACAATAGTCATTAATTCTAAAACATACATATGTTTTTGCCCTAATTATAAAATTTTCTAAGGAAATGGGTCATTTTTAATATTTTTTCAAAATAAATTAAATTTAGATTGATTTTTATTAAAATAAGAATATATAATATAGTTTAGTTTATGTATATACCAATAAAAGTAATTATACATTGTTGTGTAATATTTTTTGTTTGAAAATAAATAAATTTTTAATAATAATAAAACAGTTCTTTTTGACAATATTGCAAATATAAATCGCTTATAGTGTAGTTTAATTTTGAAAGTGTACTATTTGCATTTTACTAATTTGCAGGTGCTATTACTTGTATGGCAAGCCTGACCTCAAGCATCTCGAAGAATATGGATTTTCTTTGTCTAGACAATGAACATTTGGCACGCCAGGAACTTGTGCGGCAGCATTTACCACAAGGCATTTCAGAGGGTTTAACTCAAGGATTAAGCGTTTTCGGCTTGAGCGTCTTAGGTACTTTATCAGTTATTTATAATCAATTCACCTTTTAATGCTATGTTCAGTATTTTCTAATACAATACATGGCGAAAAGTATTCGAACCCTCCTCCCTCCTATTTCAGATTCAAAGACTCCTGTGATATGTATAAGTTTCAATATGTGGGTATTAGTGGAATGCCTGTACATGTCTGGAAAGACTCTCTACCAGATTTTAAGAATTATCCACAGTAATTGCCTTCTAGGCATCTATGAAAGCTGCTGTGAGTCTGGTCACAGAGAATGGTCGAAGTTTAGGCTGGGGGAAACTCTCCCTAAAGTAATATTTCTGCTTAAAACAGTGTATTTACATTGTTCGTAAGAGGAGAGAGCACATTTGGATCATGCAGTCTTCATATTTGCAAATTTTTTTTAATTTATACAAAAACCGTAAAATAGTTATAAACTTTTAATGTTTATAGTTAATAATATAGTTTTGTAATTGATTATTTATATCATAAGATATGTCTCATATGATTTTTCACTTTTTAAACCAACCCAGTTATACCTACCATTCCCTTCCTTTTTTTAAAAACTTTAGAAATTAGCTTTACCTTTTTCCCCCCTCTTTTTTGGGTTTGTCCCTTTCTCCCAACTTGATAGTATTTCTGAAAAAAAATCTATTTATACTACATATACATATGTACTTAAATTAGTATGTAAATGTTTTAATGAAATGCTAGATTTACATGTCATAATGCGTGCTGATAGAGTTGTTATAAACAGTAGAAATAATAATGTATTAACACTATTGTTGACTGATGACTGTAAGATTAATACAATGCATAAGTTTTTTTGTACAACTATAAAATAGAAATTCTGGTATATATCAGATTAAAGCATCTTAAATAAGTATATATAACTTAACTTATTTAAGTTATATATTTTTTGTATGTGATAGGTGCTGTCGCTGGAATTGTGGACCATCCCTTACAGGCAATAGTGTCCCCTTCTACGCCTATGCAGACTGTGTCTGGAATTGTTGGTGGATTGGGAAAAGGTATTGTAGGAGTCTTTACCAAGCCAATAGGCGGGGCAGCAGAGCTTTTATCACAAGCTGGTTATGGTAATTATTACATTAGTCTAATTTAAAATATTGACTGTTCATTGTGTTGTGTAGGGCTCATTATTTTTCATTCATTTATAAAAATATTTTGTAAGCAAATTGATTGCATTGAAGTAATATTTATTTCAGTCCTTATACAAGATATAAATCATCAAAACGTATTTAATCATCAACAAACCCATTATTCTTTTCTTATTTATTTCTCTAGGCATGATTATTTTTTGTAAAAGTTCCAATTCTGCAGCAAGAAGTTGTAGATAAATTAATCTGCAAGTACACAAACAGCATTTCATACCTCAAAATACATACTAATAAATACATATATTAATGTGCTCCTTATTTAAATTAAAAATTCTCTATTTAAGGATTTAAAAGAAACATTTTCATATAGCCATGTGAAGTGTTTCACACATATCAAATCTCAATGCAACTTTGGTAGTTTCTCACAAACACTATTTTTATGTTTGAACTTTAATAAACTGAATTTTAGTGTAATTTTAATTTGCTATTAAGTGTTTCAAAAAATAAACTTGAATGTCTAATTTTTGATGATTGAAACTGATATAAATGAACAAGATTCAATAATTTTAACAGTCTCTAATACTTAAATTAATTACTTTTCAAAAGTCTTTATTAAAATGCAATTGATATATATTGTTTAAATTTATCATGAAAAATTGTAAGTTTAAGACTTTGCAGCTTTATTTCATGTATCCAATGCTATCTAATCCATGCTGCGTTATAATTCTACTTAATAAATGTTTATATTTTCTCTTGTTTTTAATATTCATATATTACAGGTCAACAAATTTTTTCAAGTGAATTGTTTTACACTATAAACATAGTTAAAACTATATTTCAGTGAAATTCAATCTTAGAAATGTCATTTAAAAAAGTTAAGTTGTTCAAATTGTAATATAAACTTCTAACATAGCAATAACATTTAATGAGATCAGTTCAATCATATTAAAAACAGAAAAATGTTCCAAGTTTTCATCACTTCCAATAAGCGTATAGAATCATTTTGTGGAATTATATAAAGTTGTATTCTAGGTTTCCTTCATGGAGCTGGTTGGCTGGTTCCACCCAAAAGGAAATATCAACCCGTTACAATGTCTCTTGAAATGGCTTCTAGCAGTCTTATTAAGTATTTGTGTAAAGTTGCATTATGTCAATCACTTGGGCAAGTTTTATTGTCTATTGAAGCTACATATGTTAACAGAAGTGGAGAATATGAAAAGAATATTCTTTTGCTAACATCAGAGGTAATATATGTATTTATTTTTTGTTGAACAAATTTTAAAATTAGTTTTATATTTATGTAGTAAAAGCCTAATTACAAAGTCTTAAATTATCTACAAATTGGTGGGTGGATTGATAAATGCAGTACACTATTAACCATAATTTTCTAAAATTACTCAAAAAACCAAATTTATTCATCTTCAAAAATATATATATATTTTTTTGTAAATCCAAACCAGGAAATATAACCCTAAAAAATTCAATGATTGTAAGTGTGGCAAAACAAACTCGGATGATAATGAAAAAAATAATTAAAAATTGGAAACGCTGCCTGATCTTGTGTTTAGCAACATTGAAATAAGTTGATAATTAACAAAACTCAATGAATCCTTAATGTTAATTTCCTGAATATGCTAGATAATCAAGCATTTACTTATAGTAGTGTAATGTTTTGTTATTAACAATTTGAATGTTGTTTTATAAAATAACTTGCGGCCAGAAATTTCGAAAAATTACGTTCAAAATAAAGCTACAAATTACACATTGTTTCAAACAGGTTATTATAACAATAAGGAACCATTTTCAATTAGTATTAAATAGTATTTATTTTGATATATAACATTAAGAATCCATTCAATAAGTTTGGATTCATTATGTAGACCTTGAAGTGATCAATAACTTTATTTCACAAAATAAGTAAATGTAAGGTGTTTAAAACATGGCTACACTTTTTAAAAAACTTTATCTATATTATGTATGCTTTTAAGAATATTTTTTCTAGGCTTTGTGCATTTTAACTGCAGATGAAGTGACACTTCATCGAACATTTGCATTAACAGAGATACAATGCAAAAAAGCTAAAAGTGATAGAAGTACACTAGTAATTATTCCAAGTTCTACATTCCATAAACATGTGTTTCTGGTAAGTATGTTTAAGTTATTCATTAGTTAAAATTGCAGCAGTTAAAAAAAATATTTTATGAAAAAGGATGCGATTGTGAGGCACTTGCATTTAATGTGAACCATCAAATATAAAAATTAAGATTTTAACATAACTCTCTTTCTTTAATGGTTTTAAAACATCTCCTTTTTTTTATATCAAACTGCTATAGGTTCAAAACTAGCACTACACCATTAAACAAAAATCTGATATATTTTTTCAATGTCTGGTACGTTTTTAAAACTACCTAACTGACCAATATGTGTATACTGAATTTATTCGAAATACTTCCTTATAAAAATATATTTGTAAGTGTGTGTATAGTTCGTAAAAGTTATTTTTGTGAAAACTAATTTGAACATCTTATTCAATAATTTGTAGCTTGACATATTTTGGAAATTCTCAGAAATAACTTTATAGATTTTATATTTTAGAAAATTCTAAAAATAAAGAGAAAGATTTAAATACCGAACTATTTTAAATTAAATTGCACAAAAATCTATTTATGAGAAATATTTTTTTGTGAAATAATTATTTCTGTATATTGTAATAGCAGTGTATTTATTTGTGTTTGAAATTGATATGTGGTCTAAAAGTACCCCTAAGGCATCCATTTAAGAACATTTTTTATATGAAAAATTAACATTTCACAAAGAAAACATTGTAGGACTGCCCATCCTGCTATAAAGCTAAAGCAATTTTTTAAAAAATAATATAAACAATAATTAGTTTTCTTTTTGTTCTATATTGAATTTCTTTTTTTACTCTTTGTAATTTATAAAAATATAGTCTTAAAGTAATTTTAAAATCTGAAATACATTGGAGACTCTGCTTTATAGGAATCAAGTGATGGTCTGGATAGAGTTGCGGAGTATTTGAAAAAAAATCGTGAAATTTCCAGTGCTGCAGACAATGTTTTATGTCCTCAAGATAACATTACTGAGTCTTTAATTAAGTCAAGTTCTACTTATCACATTTTCTTTTTGTATCCAAAAGACAGAAATTTATTTGTGACACTCTTTGATTATGCTAAATGTAAAGCACTACGTAAAGGTTTTTAACAAAAAGTTAATAATTTAATTAACATTTTACATGTGATCAATTTATTATATATGTTTTTAACTTTATATTTTCTAATATTCTTTTGGCATTTAACTTCAATATAACTTGTTTGTTAATAGTATAAGAAATCCTGTTTAAAATATCTGCACATTCTTTGATGTTCCACTTAGTATTAAAGTGTTAATAGTTGATATACATATTAGAGAAACGATACATTCATCAACATAGAAAATTTATGTTAAAAATATATTAAGTAGTCTACCTAAAAGAAGGTAATTAAGTACTTCTTTAAATGTGGAATATATATTAATTATGTGAATTGCAAATTTATACATTGACAGTAAAAAAAATTATTTGGAAATTGTGTCAACAGTTTTTGCAAAGCAATTTTTTACATATTCTGTCCAGCCAAAAAAAATCTTATACAAAATAATTTCTTAGATGACATGATTTATGAACATTTTAATTTTCTTCTCTTTTTGAAACTTTGTATGTATTTGAATTTATATATCCATTTAAATTTATTCATAAATGATATTATACTTTACACTTGATAATGAAACTATTCAATTTGTATACCATACCAGAAATTCACTTATTTGAAATGCATATGATATGGTGGGTTATAAGTCTAATTTTCTTGATAAGTTACAATTTTGTTAATTTTTCCGAATCCAATTAGATATTTTATAATAATTGCAAGTATTTTTCTTATAGGTAACTTGTTTTTAATTTTTTTTATCTTGAATTATAATAAATTATATCATTGAATGCTATCATTTTTAACTTATCTAATTTTTTGATAATTTTTCAATAATTTTTGTTTAACTGTCTTTAGTGCTTAAAGTAATTAATATATAAATGAAGTGTCATAATGCTTAACAGAAAACAATTTATTTCTACCATTTAAATTCAAGAATTAATTTTCAAAATTTTGCTTTGCAATGATGACAAAGTATCAAATAGAACCTTGAATTTAGATAAGTTTACTAAAAATTTTCCAATCCTGTTTGTTCAGGGGTCCTACTTATCTAGGAAAGAAATAGAAGATCAGAGAAAGTTATACTTTATTATGAATTTCTGCCAAAATCGAGAGGATACGTCTAAAAAGAGAGTTATCTTAAATTTTCTTAATGTTTACTAGACCAACCTAGTATAAGGAAATAAATGGACAGTCGCAACCAGATTGTGAATTTAAAATTTGTAGATAATATTTTTAAAATTTCAAGAAAATGTATCTTTAAATAATGAGGAAATAATACACCACTATACATAATTTTCTTGACTAAAGAGTAAATCCTTACATTTGAAAGAAAATTGAAGTGACACATGTGTCGTCACACTTTTCTCTATGACAATATATGAAGTGTCAAATATATACATATTCAAACTCCTTTTAAATTATATGCGTTATAAAACTGTTAATGTAAATATTTAGTTTTTAATAATTATTTAAGAAGTGTGTGTGTGTCTGTATTATCTTAAGAAAAATGTGTAGTCTACTTGTCCATAAAATATTATTCAAACTTGGAATATCTTTTAATATGGTATATATATCTTTTATAATATAAAATTTTAGTTGTTTAAATATTAATTTATTTAATGTGTTTTAAGTTAATATTTGTTTCCTAATTTACGCTATGCAAATTATATGCCGAAAAAGTACATCTGTATGCAATATGCAAAAATTTCAGTTTCGCTGATCTTCATAAAATAGTTTTAAGGATTTTTTTAAATAATTCCACAAAAAAAATTACATTGAATGGTTCTACTACCAAAAATTTAAACAATTATAGACAAGAAATTTGTTTTAATTTTTTACTTTTAAAACAATTACATGTTTTATAGAAAATTTCCCTAACCACAGTAAAATTTAACATATTAATTAAACTTTTTAAAATGATTTGTTTACAAATTAGATGGTGGAAGCAATATCTTGCATTTATTAAACAAACTAACTTAGGTATGGGTATTCTCATTCTCTATATAATTGTATGATCTAATAGTTCAATTTTTATAAATATATATTCTTTCTAGTCCAGTTTCAGATTTCAGTTTATATTGTATTAACTTGTACTTGGCACAATTAGTATATATAATTTATTATTTATGAAGGTAGTATAAATGTATATAGGAATATGATAAGGATAAATATTGTGACAGAATACAAGTTTACATCCAAATTATTTCAAGACATTTTTATATGTCCTGAGTATTCCATTCATCTATTAAAATTGTTAACTTTGTTTATAAAGTATATTTTTGTAACACATGTACATGTGAATACATAAACTGTTGTGTTAATTTAATGTTGTCAGTCTTCTTTTAAATATTACAACAGTACAATTTTAAGTTACGAGTATGCAATATAAAAATTAAAAATTTTAATTTTCTGAAAGCTACAATTTGAATTTTCTTGAGTCCAAAATTTTAATTTTTCAGGGAACTGAATAAAATCCAATACTAGTAATTATTTTTTCAAACATTAAATCAGTTATATAGTAAAAGCCCGTTTATCCGGTATTAATTTAACTGGAAATTTTGAAAATAGGATTTAGTGACAAAATTTGGCGAGTGAAAAACATATCCTGCCAAAAAGATGTCTCCAAAACAAGTTTTTCTTGCTGTTGATTTTTATCATAAACAAATGTAAATGAGGAATTAGTTTGGGGTGGAAGAGAAAAACAGTCATTCATTTTAAATAATCTAAAGAACACTGTGTATAATTGTGAATTGTTTCCAATTGAAAGAAAGTATATTATGAAATCGAATCCCAGTCATGACCCTAGAATACTTTTTATAATTGATTATATATTCGTGACACTATTTTGCTGATAGAAAACATATTTTATTTCAAATCAATTTATTTCTACAAAATTAATTTAACAGAAATAAAATAATCTATATATTCTCAACTGATCTTCACTCTGCAAGTGTTCTGAAAATTTCAGCAACCCTAAAACGAAATTGTAATCTCGGAATCGGTTTTCTTATAGTATTATAAATTGTTTAAGAGTGCTTTCATTCCGGTAATCCTAAAAAAATAATATTCAATTTAATTTACAGGATACTCTCCCGTTCCCCGATCATTCCGGTTAACCCTTTGAGTACTGAATCATTTGAAGATTTTTATGTCCATGGGACGGATTTAATTTCATCAATTTATCCCATTCTTGACCGAACCTACAACAAATTGTTTGCGATCAACGCCCACTGGCGGGGGTGCCGCAAACGCCTGCTTCTTAAATTCAGATGACGAGTCTCACGCGTCAAATGTACCTAAAGGGTTAAACAGGCTTTTAATTAGTATATTCAACATGTTTAAAAAAAGTAAGAAAATTCTCATTTAAGTTTTTAGTGCATTTAATAAGTTTTTCTTTTAGAATTTTTGATAAAACAACCCTTTGCATTTGAAAAATATTACATTATTGGTCACTAATGGGAAGAGGGCTCCTCCATGTGTTAGATTTTAAAGTGTAGATTATGAATATACCGTTATTGCCCTCCAAAGGTTGAATATTTGCTGGGCCAAGGCGTTCTATTCATTGATAAACATTGATTTTCGTTTTTTCTCGAAATGGTCGTGTTATGAACGAATTTTCTCTGTTCCTTATCTGTTTTTGTGTTTATTGACCAGCTAAAGAATGAAGTTTTTCAAACCAGAATACATGCTGTTCTCATTAATATTAAAGATTTAGGGGGAAAAATAGGTTATCGTTATCTGAGGTGAAATATGACTACAAAATTAAAAGCCAGAATATGATTTTTCTACTCGATTTTTTTTTAAATCTTGAAAAACTAGCAATTTGGCCACATGTTGCTGGGAAGCTCATTTATTAAGGCATATACATTAAAAAAATTGAGTAACTGTCGTCAGGACTCGAACCCACTACCAAACAAACTACAAAGGCATGTTCTAGTTAGATCATGAAAATGTTTTTTTAAACTTCTTTGCGCAATTATGTTAAACAAACCATTGATATTTACGAGATAAACGACTCGTCGTCATGTTCCGGGAAATTCTTTTGATACTTTGTTAAGATTCGTTGTGTGCAAGAGGCATAATCAGGATCTATATTATAGAAATATATTATTTTAAGCTTTTTACGTTCAGTCAGTCCCAATAATTACTCTAGATTCCCCAATGCATAAACCTTCTGACCATTTTGTCCTATTGCCAGTTTTTCCAACAATACCATGTACACGTTTTTAAATTCATAAAATTACTTTTTCCAAGTATTTCTTATTTTATTTAAGTACAAATTACTGGCCATATTTTTTAAGGATGGCAAAAGTTTTTTTTTTTAATTTATTAAAATATTTAAACTTTTCAAGAGAGAAAACTTTATAATTTGGTTAATTTACAGACTGCTCAGGTAAATTTTTTTAAAAATGATACTACCAGAAATCAGAATTTGTAGTTAGAGCTATTTCGTTCCTGCACTAATCGACGAGTTTTCTTTATTAATTGCTATAAGTGAAAGATCAGAAAAAAGTGGAGCTGCCTTGTTTTTGCAACCACATCTTCAATTATATTCTTGCCGATCCTAGGAAGTATCCCATATTTACTAAACTTTTGAATGTTTTCAAAATAAGCTATACCAACCTCAGCGTTGATTTAAAACATTCAGATAACCTAATCCAAGGAACATGCTTACACAAAAACTGGTAAAAACTACCTTAACTCGGGTTGATTTTTATCACATTGAGCATAAACTCAAACATGTTGCAACCTACATACTGATATTTCAATATTGGGTATTTTTATTTAAAAATAATTGAAACAATACAACATGGTTCATATAGCTTTTTAAAGTAAAAATGTGGTTTATTTTTTAATAAACCTCTTAAATTGTTTTACAATAGTGAATGTAGAATTAAAAATATCTAATCAACGTTAAACAATAAAACGAATCAAATTGGAGCAGTTAAATGATTTTTTTTTAAAATTGTTAGTTTATTTCTCATTTTTTTTTGGGGGGAAATTTTCACAGACATTTCCAAAATAAAAAATTCCACTATAGTTTTAATTTCCTAGGTTATGTTCATGGTACATTACTGTTCTTTTTAAAACTACATTGAATAAAAATTGTAATACTTAAAAACTTATAATAAAACTAACAAAACTTAAAACCAAATTTCTGTAATTTTTATTCTTAAAATATTAAACAAAAAACATTTCAATATCTTACACATTTGAATGTATAACATAATAAAATCAATTATGTTCGTCAATAGGATCTTCATCATTTTCAAAATCTGCTTCATCATCAGCAGTGGCTTCTTGGTATTGCTGATATTCTGACACTAAGTCATTCATATTGGACTCTGCTTCAGTGAATTCCATCTCGTCCATTCCTTCACCAGTATACCAATGCAAGAAAGCTTTTCGGCGGAACATAGCTATAGAAAAAAAATTACTTGTAAAAGGGTTTATATATTATAAACAATACATTTATCAGACATGTGAATTCTAAGAGAAAAAAAAAAAGCTAAATTTTTCCCCATGATGACTGAACCTGCCGATCACTTAAAAACTGAAACATAGAAGTTAAAAATAATAAGTTCTTATGTGTCCTTCCAATGTTGAAAAAAAGTGTGGTTAAAATTAAACGATTTATTCAACCTACAACTAAATTAGTTGATAAACATAAACCAATGTCTTTCAGTACATAATTAGTTTTAAAAATTTTTAAAGAATATTTTTTGTCTATCTTTAAATTTACTTCTGAAGGACCAGAAACATCCTAGCTTTTTTTCCCAGAATTCTACACTTATTAAAGTCAATCCAATGTACATCTTTTATTAAAACACCACTTGCTTAATAAATGTAAAGATATTTCACACTTGATTTTTCCTCCGCTGCTAATACTATTTATCTGAATAATAACATACTCCCAGAATAGCATATCTATGTTTGCAAAGCCAACAGTTACTAGCTACACATACATTTTATAATAATTACTCAATAAGGATTTTGAGGCATGCTCAGCGAGTTTAATATTACACAAGTACATGCTTTCAATTATAATAAAAAAAAGTCTCAGAAAAAGGCTATTTCTACAAACTGAATGCAAAGCTGTGAAAGTTCATACATTGAGCAAGAAATTCATATAAATTAATAAACAAGAGATTTAAAACTTTTCACCTTTTATACAAGACTACAGAGTGTTATTTTCCACCATGAAGTAGGCTTTTATTTTTGAAAATTTGAATTAGAGGTTTTACAATGACAATAATTACTAGTTACATTAGATTACTATCTGGAAATTCAGTAATTTTATTAAGAGAAAGAATAATTTTTATCTTACCTGTAAACTGTTCAGATATTCTTTTGAATATCTCTTGAATGGCAGTCGAGTTGCCAACAAATGTAGCAGACATCTTTAAACCTCGAGGAGGAATGTCACACACGGCAATCTTAACATTGTTTGGAATCCATTCAACAAAGTAACTGAAAAATTAAAAATCCAAAATATAAACAGCAATAATGTAGTATTACATTCCAACACAATATATTTTAAACAATTATGAATAAGCTGCTGCCATAATAATCAAATGTTAAGTATCTTTTAATGGCCCTTGATTACATGAACAGGTTATTACAATTTTTCTATGTCCTAATTTATTAAAAAAATTTAATGATAAGGATTTGAAAACATTAAATGGAACTTAAATTATATATAGTTGTGTTTCAATTTAACTATTGCTAATAATAGTCTTATTAATAAACATAATTTTCTTTGTAATTGAGGATATGTATTTAAAGACTAGTTTTATTAATTTGGCTAATTATGCCCAAAATTAAAAACTGAATGAAAATGCTACTGCATAAAAAAAATTAAACATAATATTTTCCTCCTTAAGAGTAATATTATATATTGTTAGACACAGCAGTTAGTGATCCAGTTTGCAAGAACAAATTTTTTAAAAAATAAAATGGTTTCCTATGCCTAACAAAAAACAGAGGCATTTGTTTTTAAAAAGATATAATAATTTTTAATTCAATGTCTTCTTGCTCCACTTTTATAAATATAATCTTATTACACTTAGGTTTTTTTTTATTAGGTCAGGGACAAATTTTCACAGTTAACAAAAAGATTTCATGCTCTACACAATGCAATGTGTTTGTCAAAGGGAGAAGCTATTTTTACATTTTCAGTAAGCTAAGCAATGATAAAATCTTAAATATAGTGTTTTTGATTATAATAAATTAACCATTACAATGAATAATTATACATTTAATCATCATAGCTATACTTTTCATCTGTATTTTTAAGAATTTTATAAGTGCTCTTACCTGCTATTTTTGTTTTGTACATTTAGCATTTGCTCATCTACTTCTTTCATGCTCATACGCCCTCTAAACATTGCTGCAACAGTTAGATACCTTCCATGTCTAGGATCACAAGCAGCCATCATATTTTTTGCATCAAACATCTGAAAGTTAGCCAAAGAAATTATTAATATGTATAATTTGTGAAACGTGAAACATTTCTCTTATACCACCCTGCAATTCAACTAATTAATCATGAAAATAACTACCTATTTTTTTCTGGTATGAATGGTAAATTAATTTTTTCAAGTGTCAAATAGTCTACAAATTTATGACATTATTCATGTATTAAGTTATTTTAAAAATAATTTAATTGTGTAGAAAATAACGTAAAATTTACATTCCAAACAATTTCGCATCTTAAATAGGTATAGGTACAAAATATTCTGGCTATAATAGGTTAACATTGGGAGTATAGATTTTGTGATGAAGTACCAAACTAATTATAATTTCTTCTCTAAATGTAAAAATGAATTACTATTTCATGATATAACCTGCAATAGTGCATTTCCAAAGTGAAATTACTAAATTCTACAGAAACCTGTTCACACATCAAATGTTAACCCTTTGCACTCCACGGACATCTTTGACATTGCATTCTTTCCACGGAACAGTTATTCCTCTTTCTGTCCTTTTACCCACAATTTTTTATGCTCATAGAGGAGAGAAAATTGTAATATGTTTCGGATAGGCAAGAGAACAATTTGAAAAAAAAAAACACGATGTTTTTTTAAACACGAGGTCAAGCTGTTCTAGTTTATTTTAAAGAACAGGGAACCAAAAGAACAAGTTTTTATGTTGGCACTTGAGGAGACATCGGAGTGCAAAGGGTTAATATAAATTATTACAGTACAACTTAAATTAAACTTAGGAGCAATAACTTTCATATTTCTTTATGACCAGTTATGAACGATTTTTTTTAAAAGAAAGAATTAAACGCTTAAGCAAATAACTCTATAAGCAGATAAAAAAGCCTCCTTACCTGTTGAGTAAGTTCAGGAACTGATAAAGCTCTGTACTGTTGACTACCTCTTGAGGTAAGGGGGGCAAAACCTGGCATAAAAAAGTGAAGACGAGGAAATGGAACCATATTAACAGCTAGTTTTCTAAGATCAGCATTCAATTGGCCAGGAAATCGTAAGCATGTTGTTACACCAGACATGGTAGCAGACACCAAATGATTCAAATCTCCATAAGATGGAGAGGTCAGCTTTAAGGTTCTAAAGCAGATGTCATAAAGAGCCTCGTTGTCAATGCAAAAGGTTTCATCTGTATTTTCAACTAATTGATGAACAGATAATGTGGCATTATAAGGCTCAACAACAGTATCCGAAACCTGTAAAGATTAAAAGTAACATAAAGATAAGATGCAAACAAAATAATAAAATACATGGAATTTCTAACGCATCTAAAAAAAATTAAAATTTAGTTTAAAGATTTTTTTTATTTTTAAAGACAAAAAAAATATTCAAATTAGTTTTAACTTTAGAATTGAAGTGATTAAGTACATTTTATTAAGATAACATTTAGTTTAATCTATTTGTAAAACTTGTACTGTTTATTATAAAGACTATAATACTAACAGATTTTCAAAAGTAAAAATTAAGTAGTTCTTAAGGACCTCTCGATAATTTTTATGGACCTTATATTTTTTAGCGCCGTTGGCGGAGAATAATAATTTTTTTGGTGCAGAATCGCACGGAAATGTGGTTTTGTAGCAAGTTGGCGCAGGATACCACTTCCGGTAAACTCTGGCGCAGAAATGTTAAAGATGCTACATTCTTGGGAATTTCCCCGATTTTCTAAAATGAGTATCGATGCATCACAAAACAACAAACGAGCTGAGATTTTCTGACGATGAAGTGTCGTGTACGATAATGAAATAACATTGACTTAAATTGGATCAAAAGTGCATTTTTTTCTGTCACTAAATCAGTCTATTGCACTTGCGTATAACGGTCAAAAGTGTGGACACGATCAAAATAAAATCCGAAATTCTACATTCCTATATATTTAATGCTCCCGGAATTCTGGGTCCCTAAAATTAAAAAAACTTGGAATTTCGGGTTAGACATGAAAAAATACCACCCATGTGAATTAATAAAAAAAAAGCTTACGATTGACAAAAATTAAGGACCTTAGTTGAAAATTAAGGACCCTAATTAAGGACCTACCTAAATTAAGTAGTTCTTAAGGACTTTTAAGGGCTGTGCGAACCATGTAACATTGTGCATTATCCATCGCACATTAAAAATCAGTGCATTTTAAAATATTTATTTAATATTAGCAGATAATTTTTTTTAAAAAACATATCCAATTTAAAAAAAAGTATTATTACTTTAGTAGCGATTGCTAAATATTCAAAATAAATTTAGCGCTGTGCTTACTTTAGGAGATGGAACAACAGAAAATGTTGTCATTATCCTATCTGGGTATTCTTCTCTAATTTTTGAAATGAGTAAAGTACCCATCCCCGAACCGGTTCCTCCGCCAAGGGAGTGAGTAAGTTGGAATCCTTGTAAGCAATCACATCCTTCAGATTCTTTTCTGACAACATCCATCACACTGTCGACAAGTTCAGCACCTTCCGTATAATGTCCTTTGGCCCAATTATTACCTGCTCCACTTTGTCCTAAAATAATGTACAATGTCTTCAGAAAAAGTAAATAAATACAAAAAATCTAAATACTAGCCATCACTAATTGCAGTTCATATACAAATTAAGTGTCCTTACACATTTGGCTCACAAAATTCTACACATAAAAAAAATTGTCTGTTCGTTAAGTTTTATAATTACAAAATGCATCTTAAAAATATTTGAAAAATTTAATGCAATTGTAAACTATTTATATTAGTAGGTATCAATAATATCTTAGAAATATTCAAAGCTATTAGTGATTATTTAATTAGAATTTCATATAGAATCATTGCAATGTCCATAAAACAAGGAAGTTAATCGAATTTAAATGTTATAATTAAATTTTTTTCTGGGAAAACTATGGATTTATGCAAAATAAATTATATAAAATCTAAACTGTTTTTGAACAGGATAAATAAAAGTATACAGCATTACACAAGATATTGACAGACATTAGCTATTTTGACTTGCAGTTTTTAAACAGGTATTTCTTTAATTTGGATGCCTCTAAGTACCTAATTTCTTCCTGGATCTGCCACTAATAGCAACATTGAAATGTAAAACAATAAATAGTTATAATCACAAAATAAATCGTAACTTACCAAAGATAAAATTATCTGGTCTAAACAGTTGTCCAAAGGGACCAGATCTAACAGAGTCCATTGTACCTGGCTCAAGATCAACCAGTAGAGCTCGGGGCACATACTTTCCTCCTAAAATAGAAACACTCAAATGAACATTTAACAGAAGTTTGAAAGGAAACTAACAATTCAGTGATAGTAAACATATATAGCAATGTTAGATATTTAAATAGTTAATTATTTGGAAAAACAAGGAAACAAATTATGTTTGAAATATTATTAGTTTAATTTTACCAACCTGATGCTTCATTGTAATAGACATCTATTCTTTCCAGTTGAAGATCAGAATCTCCGTGATAGGTACCAGTAGGATCAATTCCATGTTCATCAGAAATAACTTCCCAGAACTAAACAAGTAAATTGCAATAAGTTTCACAGAAAGACTTTTGTAAACATGTGCATGCTTCATAATACAAGACTCTTAACCATAAATACCCTGTTGTGTTAAGTTAAAAAAAATTAATAAGATTTTCACAATCATAAACTACACAACGAACACGGCAATTTATTGTTTAGATCAGCGGTTCCCAATTAGCATTAAGCCACGGTTCCTCAAACTGAAATAGCACCAAGGACTTTTTTTTCATGCTCATGGAAGTCCCACTGTTTTTTGAGCATGAACACATTTCAATTTCGTTTAAACATGAAAAGAACAAAAAAATTCTGAAATTTTATAATTTTTTAATTTTACAGTTTTGACTAAGAATATGGACACAAATTTACCCTACAAACCCATAGAAAAGATATCACAATCAGAAGTTATTACTTTTCAACCCCCTATTTGTACATTTAACACTCGTATGTAACAGTTACACGTCGGCATTGTGAATATCGCTATTTCAGAAAAGTCGGCAATGCATTTGACTTTTTCTTAAGTTGTATTATTATAAAGTTAAAATTATTTCCTTCAATCAAGTTAATAGATTTTATTGAAATATAAATTACAAGCAATCTAATTTTGTTCGGAATAATTACAAAATTGATCACTACGAAATGAAATTTACAGAACATTTCTAAAATAGCCAAAAATATTCATATGATAATTATATTTTATTAAAAGATGCATGGTGGAATACCAAATATTGTCAATCAATGTAATGAATACAATCATACTTTTTTTTGTCGAAAAACTAATTGAACGCTAGTAACCTAAGACATATGCATGTCGACATTTTTAAATCACAAATCCAATCTTGTTGAGTACTTATTTTGGTTTTAGAAAATGTCAAATATTCATACGTCCACACACACGTCCAGGGCTGGTAAAAGCCATGATTAAGAAATTTAAAAAACTTGACACATTTAAATTTAGTTTACGGTACTTTTTTTACTTGTGTTTATGACCATGCTTGAAATCTTAATGTTAGCAAATAAATAAATAAAAAAAATTAAAACAATTATATAGCAAATGTCAAAAACCACAACTCAAGAAAAAATGTTTGTTGATCCCCCCTCCCCCAAAAAACTTTGCCAAATATGTGCATGTCGTATGTGCAACCAAACAAATTGAATACAATTGCAAAACTGTTTTATAAAGGAATTAAAAACTAAAATATATTCAACCACTACCTGGCAACATTCGAAATGGAAATAAATATATAATTTTCGTTTATAAAAAATAATGTATACATTTTTTTAAAATCTACTTATGCCAACTTTTATTATACAATTGCATGTTTGGTTTCACACAAGATAAATATCCAATTAGGTTATTATTTAGATTAATGCAAATGGCAAACTTTTTTTAAAAAACATTAATTTTATATTACTCTCCCAGAAACAAAAATCTTTCGGAAAACTGGGGCGTGTCCATTTGAATTAAAACATTAATTGTACTAATTGGACAATCTTTCCTATTGGTGAATTTAGTTTTATCTACATCCCATTCGTATTTTTAATGTATATTTAATTATACACTCCTCCCCATTGTAAGCACTGCATGCAAGTCCGAACAAGGCGGAAGTCAATTCAAGCAGCAAATGGCGCTGGACAATCCGAAATGGCATCCCTGACACGATGTCCCAACTTTTCCAGTTTCACATGACGGGATGATCAAATATCGTATGGACTGCGATTTGTTGAACCGGGCATTTGTATTACTGATAAAACCAGGCATTAAAGTGGCTTTCTAATGTATGAAATAGTAAGCAAAAATTGGGCGGAAGAATTTCAAAAGACCGGACATTTTTTTTTTCCAACACATTTCTAACGAACCGGCAATCGGGACCTTTGATAAATTTTAATTTAGGAAATACACAATTGCGTAATTGGTTTAAAACATTGTATTGTAAATAATGGGAAAATACTGAATAGTAAATTATCGGGGATACAATTTAATTCAGAATGGTTTAAAAATAGTTTTTATTACCTTGGCTCCAATTTGGTTGCCGCACTGGCCGGCTTGGATGTGAACTATTTCTCTCATTATTGCTTCAGAAATGAGCCTTTACACGAGAATGAAGTAGTTTTATACAAACGGTGAGTATACGTTGCTACCCACGAAGTGAAAATGTAAAGTGAAATGTTAAAATACGACGTCACGGCACACCTTCGTTGAACTACTTGAAAAAAAATCAGTTGTTAACTTCGCCAAAGTTTGAACCAATCAAAACCAACGAAGTGGGAAGTCATGTGATCAAAATAAGGGTTATTCTAGTTTTGCTTAAACTCGTATTTGGCGACCGCCAACAGAATGACGCAATACGTATTTTGAAAGGGATTTTAGATTTATGGTGTGATAGGGGGCGTATACAGTGGCGTATTTACAGGGGAAGGGGGCTTAGGTCACTATTGCCCTAGATGATGGGGGCTGCAAGTTTTGTGAATATTGATTTCCGAAAAATATCAAACAAATTCAAAATTATGTAATTTTTTCTTTAAACTATAATTTTTTTTTTATGAATTATAAAAAACTATTTTTAGAGCGAGTTTATTTATTTTTTGTTTTTTTAATGGAATTTAATTTCAGGACCCCGCACCCAGCAAAAATATATAATAAAATTAAATATTTTGGAGGGAAATTTCTATTTTAAAACTGCAATTTTTTATTTGCTTTTATTCATATCTAGGATATATTCGCTCTCCGATTATAAGTGATGAGACGTCCAGAAAACTAACAAATGTTTTTACCGTATAAGAAAAAAAAATTAACAGGTTTTATTCGTTATGATTTCCTTCTGCAAATTTATTACCTTTCGAAATACAATCTTTGCTAATTATTACAAAGAGTTTGTATTGTTTGTTTAAAAGGAGAGAGTGTTCTTCAGTAGTTAGGTTAAAGCAATTTAGAAACTGAACTGGGGATAGGGGTGCTAAATATTCCTGGCTAAATGGACCCCGCGGTAAGGTTCTCAGTCGGTTGGTTTTGACCTGGCTCATTGAAGAATACCGTTGAGCTTGAACATTAAGATGGACGAGTAGGAAGCGCAATTAATTAAGCAGCTCGCAGGCCTCAGAGGACTAGGATGTTACTCCGAGTAAATATTATGGACGCATAGTATTTGGACTATTTAATTTTAACATAATAAAAATCTATTTCTTTATGGCAAAATTTGTTTTCTATCGGATCCATTTTGATTTTTTTTATATAAATGAGAGCTATCTATGATTACACCCCAAAAATTAAAAAAGTTTTGAATTAACATTCCATATGTTTTATTTAAAAACAAATCATCAGCTGTCTACCAAGCTACCAGGTTCCTGTTTAGTTCAATCTGAATTTATGCGCCCCATTTCGTTTTTATCTAATTTGAGTTGATTAAAGAAATTAACGACGTACTAATAGACATGCTATCGACGGTTCAGGATCCTCAAAAGGAGAAGACTTTAGAACACATCTGCAACCGTCCACGATGGACAAGATCATAGGTATAAATTTGTATTATACGCGTGCCCCCCCCCCCCCTCTCCCCCTCCCTCAAATATTTTGAAAAACCGGCCTTACGCCTATGGACAGGATGGCGAATTTTCGTTTAGAATTACAGTGTTCGATCTCCCAATCTTCAGATCACTTGTCTAATGGCTTAATTTTACGGTCGTGTAGAGACTGGAATGCGGAAAAGCCTAGACCAAATAGTTAAGCTACCGTGTCGAGGGAAAAATATTTTTTTATAATTGTCGATTTAAAAATATCTTTAAATCCAAAGATGATACATGTCTGGAGCAAAAAACTTTTTTAAAGGAAGCAAATTAAAAAAAAATCGACTTGAGTTTTTTTAAAAAAAAAGTGTTTTATTTTTGTTTTATACTTAAAAAACATTTTTAATTAATTTAAGTAAAAAAGAAGTGAAATAAATTTCTATTCGATGCATAGAATTTTTTTTTTTCTAACTTTGACTGCTTCAACCTAAAAAAATATCTGCTTTATTTTTTTTATATATGTCCGATCTGTATAGCAATTTTAATCAAAGTTACTATAGTCTTTTCTGAGAACAATATATTAAAACAACGAAATCAAACAATGGCAATTTTAGTCAGGAAGTCTTTTTAGTCAGAAATAACCCCCACAGGCGGTTCAAAGGAATTTTTATACACAAGCATACTGGATTTTGGCACCCGTTGTGGGGGGGGGGGGGGGGGGGGGGAGCAATATCAAATACTGCACGGAGAAAACTCTAGCTGCTTGCATATTCAGTTGGTGTAATTTTTACAAAACATCTATAGTAAATAATAATAGTTAGCTATTTAGGTGAGTATATTGATTTATTTTAGTTTTTAAACACCCGGTGTCGCCCGCGTCTCCGTTACCCCGGTTGCTCTTCCACCAGTTCAGTCAGTCTGGTAGCACCTTCGAGCATGAATGGACTGTACTAGAGCGAATATGACGTCATAATCGTGAGACCAACATCTCAGACCGAATGGCCTCAGACACGTGACTTCTTTTCAAAATTATGAATTAAAAAATACTCGCGATTGGCTGATGAATTGGGAAATATGTAACAGTGAAAATTTATGAATGGAATGACGTAATTAACCACGTGTCTGGGGCAATACATGTTGGCCTCACTTTGATGTTAGCGAGATTATAACATTATGTTTTCTCTACTGTGAAGGATCCATGCTGGAAGGGTAACACAGTTAGTGAGTGTGGTAGAGGTGAACGAAATTTTAGTAAATTAAAACTCATTTACGTTCGATTAAGTGTCTAATGCAGAAATTTTTCAGTGCTAAATCAAGAAAGGTGCCGCCCATATGGCCATATAGTATGTTGAATTTCTTTAATGTAATTGAGGTATGCTGCTTTATAAAAACCTACTTAACGAATAAAGGTTGTTTTTTATACCAAGATAATTATCTTACTTCCTACTATTAAACAAAATGTAGCCTATATGTCGCTTTATTAATCGGTTTAGTGTCTGCATAGAAGGTGCTCTGAATGTATGGTGAGGGGCCGCAACTATGAGATTTCGCACCATCTAGAAAATGTTCTAGGGTCGTCACCCTGAAAGTTGGGAATTTAAAATTCTAAAAACCCCGATTTGGGAAAATTTATGCATGAAGAAAATTAATATTATTAACAAATGAAGGCTAGGAAAGATTAGAAATTGCCCAACTTGTAAGATTACATTTAAATTAGACATCAGAACGGACACTGTATTGGAATATGGGTGCAACAAATCAATGCTTGTGAGAGAACTGTTTAATATTACCTAAAATATATTTAAAAAAAGACGAAAAATGTCGATAAGTTGGAACTGGGAATTTTCAGCATTGTTGAGTTGGGAATTTCGAATCGTTAAGTTGGGAAATTTTTTGTTTCAACCCCCCAAAATATTTTTTGTGTAACGGCACTGGCCGTCACTGCCCAGACGTCTGAAAAGCCTAAATTTAATAGGTTGATGGAGATTTGGTAGTATTCAATAAAGTTTCCATTTTATTAAATTTTTGATATTTTTCCCCATTCGGCAAAATTTGGCGCCCTTTTTAATCCAGCGCCCCAAGCGATAGCTCGTATCGCTTTAAAAATTTGCAACACTTTCATTTTCGATAGATAATAAATTCACAGAGGGAAATTCATATTGAATAATCTTTCTTTTATTGCAAAAAAAAAACATTCATTAATTCTCTAGCGAATATATCCAAGAAATAAATAAACATAAACAAAGAAACAATATTATCGCAATTTTAAAATAGGAATTCGTTCACTCCAAAATATTTAATTTTATAAAAAAAAATTCAAAATTATATAAAAAAAAAATTCAAACCAAAACCTTGGAGACACTCGTCGCACACCCCTAAGAGCGACTCTTGCTACCAGAAGGTTAAAAATAAATTAAAACCATTCCCATAAATTGTATATCTACAAAATATTATTTGCCATTGCTACAAATTAAAAAAAAATCATTTCTAATCAACATCGTAGCAAATAATCGATCGGCTACTAAATAATTGATTTATTTTCTAACCTAACCTCCCTTTTTCGTTATCTAGATTTGAAGTGCCGCATTGAGAAGAATAAAAAATACTGAGCATGTACATTGATATACGTCACAATGCAAGACGGACGAAACTAGTTGGATCTCGATAAAACAGCATTACGCAGGTTAACATAATGAATACTTTATCGCTTGTTATGTGCATTTAGAATAAATCGGGTTTAAAATGAAATTTTTTTTAATACATCGATGTGTGAGAAGGAATGCGTTTGTTTACATAAAGAATATGTAAGATCAGGGTTACATTATTTTTTTGTTATCTTAAGCAAGATAACAAAAAAATCAGTCTTTGTCATAAATATCTTTTATTTTATGAAACATTAAATTTAAAATTTGGGAAGATAGACAAATTCTTTTTTTTCCCGTAATATTTTCTTATTGTTTCTGCTGTAATATTAGAATTGTTCTATACAATATGTTTTAGAGATAAATTTTTACACTACTGCGGGACGATAACGGCAAAAAAAAAAAATCGATTTTACATACTGGGGAAAAGTTATCTACTTGAACAGAAAGAACAGGGACAAAAATTCATGAATTTTGAAAAAAATCTAGCCGCGTCCCTCTGTCCTTGAATTAAAAAAAAAAAATCCAAAATAAAGTAATTAATGGGAATTACGTTTGTGGAAATAGTTTTTACGAACATTTCTTGAAATAGCATTTAAATATAATTTATTAATTAAGTTAAACCCTATAAAAAATTTAATCAATTATCTTCAATATTTCCTACCCTAATAACCCTAACCTTACTTTAAACTTGTGCCAAATTTCCCTACAAATTTTTTGGTGGAAATTGTGTTCATTGCAAGTTCTTTAAATATCATATAAATTAAATTATTGAGTAAATTAAAATATTTAAAAAAACTTTAATCGCTTTTGATTAATATTTTGTTGCGCCCCTCTAATTTAAAAAAGTTTAAACAAAATTGAAAATTGGATTTCATTAAAAAAAATTGGGGGTAATTTTTTTTTAATTGCCTTGACAAAAAAAAAGGGAAATTGATCTAATGACTCAAGCCCTACAAAAAATGTTGCGAATTTTGCATAATAATTAATAGCATCACTGTCATAAAAAAAAAGTTAAAAACAAACCTAAAATAATTTATTTAAAAATTAAATAAATAAATTTTAAAAAAATACTCATTGTACAATATTTTTTCAATATGGTTTCACAAGCAGCCATCATATTTTTTGCATCAAACATCTGAAAGTTACCCAAAGAAATTATTTATATGTAAAATTTGTGAAATATAAAACATTTTTCTCTTCATACTACCCTGCAATTTAATTGATCAATCATATGAAAATACCTACCAATGTCTTCCTGGTATGAATGGTAAATGAATTTTTCCAAGTCTCAAATAGTTTACAAATTTACGCCTATGTAATTTACGTATTAAGTTATTTGTAAAATACTTTAATTGTGTGAAAATTAAAGAAAAAAATTTAGACTGAAAAATAATCCCATCAATTTCACATTTAAAATCAGTAAACAAAATTGCAGAGTTAAGTTTTGACTAAACTTGTTTTTGAGAAACATTCAAAAAATTAAAAAGTAATAAAATATTTTAATGGTATTTTTCATAATAGTATGTGTATCTGTCAAAACTTCGATGACATTCTTACTCAAGAATATTTGTGACGACATAAAAAAAGAAATATATCATTTGAAGAACTAAATGCCTCATACAGTAGCTTACGATCAGGGTGTTTTCAATAATTAATTAATTTTTTTTCTTTAAAAATTTAAAAATAAACGATTTTATACACATTTAAGAAAATTCAAAGCTAAAAATGTAGCTACTTAAATTGTATTTTTGTTTTGAACATATATTTTGTTCATTAAATCGAATTCTGTTGTGTATTAATTCAAAAAGCAGAAATATCCTATAAATCATCAAAAATTTAGCTTCTTAAAATTTTTTAAGACAACTTTTAAAGATAAAACATGAAAAAATAGTCAATTTTTAATTTAAAAATGTTTAATAGTAATTTAAAGAATATTAAGTAATAGAAGAAGTCCTTATCCATAAAATGTATAATTTTTTTTTGAATAAGATGTTTTTAAAAACTAAAATTTTGCTGTGTAAGAACATGAGAGGTGTTAATTTTATATTTTTGCTGTTAAACTAGCAATTTCATAACTATTTAATATTTCTTTACTGATTAGTGTTTCTATTTTTAACCGTTTATTAAAAATAAGAGACAGTTTACGTTAACTAAAAGTTGTTTTTTTCTAATTTTTCCTTTGTACTTTTTGAACTAATTTTTTTTAATTAACAGGCATATATACCATTTATTTTATATTCAAATTATATGTTCTCTGAAAAGTTAGAATCATGTATCCCTTTTTTTAATTATTAATATTCACGTTAAATTGAGAAATTTAAAAAGACTTTTCCTAAATTTGATTAATACATATGTTTAATAATTATACTTAACATTAAAAAAAAAATTTAATGTTTTGTGTAAATTTACTAACTATGTTCAAAAATTAAAAAAAAAAAAAAAAGACAGCGTGGGTCTAATAGAAAAAAAGAGTCTGCCACTAAACCTGTCTTTTGTTTCTTAAAAAATATCGAAAAAACGAACTAATTGTTTGATTACTATTTTTATTATTTTACGTTATTAGGTCGATGGGGCTTGCGTGTAAACATGATTACCGAGTGTATAGGACGTGATATAAACTGAACAGTTTGCGGAAGTTTAAAAGGACGGAAACGAAGCGACGATACCGACGCATGCTAAGTGCAGATATTAAACACTGAAATAAGGTTTTTGATATTTATGACCATTTTTTTTAAAACTTTACTCAGCCATTTATTTTATACAACATGGCATTAATCCACCAATATCAATAACAGTCTCGTAGACAAATAGTGCTGTTATTTTCAATGCCCAGTAAATGCAAAAAAAAAAGATTTCACGAAGTGATAGAGTACCCGGGGCCGAAGGCCCCATTACCTCTAATCGGAATGCAATGAATTGCTTTAGTAACACCTGGGGTTAACTTGAGGTTCCATTATATTGCGAAATCATAAACTTGGGAGTAAATGCAAAGTTTTTCTAGTATTTAGTATAATAAATAGATTTGAGATTAATGCTGGTTTCGGATAATCATCATAGTAATCATGTTAACCCTCTAGCGGTTTGGACGTCTATAGACGTCCATGGATGGATAGTTTTTCCAGCAATCAACATAAACTTTTTTTTTTTTTTAATTCTATGTTAAACTATTTTTTAATCTAAAGCAAATACATATATATAAAACTTACATGTATTGGAAATAAAAATCAAACAATTTTGAAGGGAAAAAAATTACAATTTCGAAATTTTCCTAACCGCTCAGAGGGTTAAAAATATTCCAACTCTTTTTCGACCTGTTAAAATGATTTGGCCATTTCACGATAGATAACAAAGAGGCGAGCAACAAGTAGCAATTGCTGATAAAAACACCTTTTTCAAAACCAAAAAGGTGCATTGTTGTTTGTAACAAAAACACCTTTTTGAATCTTACAAAATAAAACAAATACCCTCCCCAAGGAAAGTTGATAATTTTTCTAAACGTTTTGTATTTAATGGATACTTTTAAACAGCTTCATTTATATCCATTTTAGGCCAGCAAGAAATTGCTGTATATTTGCATATCTCACCCCGACAAGAAAAGTGACACAAGTCAAATAATGGCAATTTTGATTTTATATGTCAATGAAAAATATGTATGAGGTGTATATGCATTACCAGTGGCGGCGATTCGGGGGGGCAGGGGGGGGGGGCGTTTGCCCCCGCACTCTTTTCAGATGTTCACTTTTTTAATATTGCACTTTTTAAAAATAAAACATAAAAATAAACAAAAACCCCAACCCATTCCACCCCTCTGACGTTTTTGTAAAGGCAAGGAGGAGTCGTCGGCAACTGGGGTATACGATTCCGCTCCCATAAATCTCCGTGGAATAATGAATAATTTTATGGGGATAAATAGCGTACCATCATATTGAGGACGGTGGGCCGCGTCAACGAGACCTATTATAAACCCATTGCGCCCTCTGACTTTCGTGAGTAGAAAGTCGCTCTTAACTGCAGAATACGAGAACCTTCATAACTCCACGGGTTTAATGGCAGATCAAGATATGGGAATCTACAATCGTGTAGAGGATAGTGGGATGCATCGACTAGGCTGATTATTAACTCTTTTCCCAATTAGTACTTTGCACCGTCTGTAGGGGGTTGTTGCCTTTGACTGCAGTATGCGCTTCCTTCCCCCCCCCCAAATAACTCACAAGAATTCAGCCTTTGTGGATAAAAAAACACCTACCATCGTGTAGAAGAAGGCGAGCCGCGTTAACCGGGTTGGCCATTAATCCACTCCCTCCTTTGACCTTTATACGACGGCCCAAAAGTATTCACGAATAAAATGTTAAGACAATGATTATTATAATTTTTATTTCAACGTTAAAAAGGATGATAAAAATATTTACTCCCCCCCTCCTTGTTTCCTCTTGATCTTGCCCCCGCACTTTTAACACCCAATCGCCGCCACTGTGCATTACTATTCTATAGAATATAATCCCCCCCCCCCTGTTTCCTCTTGATCTTGCCCCCGCACTTTTAGCACCCAATCGCCGCCACTGTGCATTACTATTCTATAGAATATAATCCCCCCCCCCCCCCCCCTGTTTCCTCTTGATCTTGCCCCCGCACTTTTAGCACCCAATCGCCGCCACTGTGCATTACTATTCTATAGAATATAATAGAATTTACCACCATAAATACTTACCTGAAATTTAAAAGAAGCTTATACTATTGCAATATAAGTTTTATAGTATTCTATAAGTTGATTTTTCTCAAATGCTGTATTTTTGAGTTATATCACTGTCCTTGCCGGGGTGCGGTATGATTTCTACAGTAGTATAGGATCGAATCGTGAGCATCCTAAGCTGAAATTGGTTTTCTTACTTCTGTAATATTCTAAGCTAGTAGTTTTGGGAACAGTAAACCTCGCGACAAAAAATATCTTTAAAGAAAAACCATATGCGTCGTTTTTAATGACTTGAAAAAACATTCATGCAAAAATTGAAGAGAATCGAACAAAGCATTTGGCCGTGACTGGGTAATAAACAAATTTACAACACATCCAGACAAACAGACGAAATGCCGAAGGGCGAGTTTTAACATGACCTCGAAACACTCGATCAATAAATTTTGAAGTAAAATTTCTACTGATAATAGTTGTTTATTGAAACTAAAATATTTTTTGAGGGAGGGCTTGATCAGAACCGTTACGTCTCTAAGTTCAAAGACACATGCTCTTCTACTACAGTCAATTAAAAATAGTTCATGATTATTGCATATGTAGGATTATTAGGAGAGAATATATATATAAAATAACAACCTTTTAACTAATTAAAATCACTAATATTAACTCATATAAAATTGTTAAATTTAACTACTCAAAATAACGGTTTAAAACATTCTCTGCAATTTTTTATAACTTTCCAAATAAATTCCGAAGATTTTTATTTTATAATAACTATTCTTGGAACAGTCTTGAATCTGTGGATCACTGACAAAATATTCAATCCATTGATTGTCTACTAAAAACAAGAACATTTGCAGGTTTATGTTGATTCCAAATTATAAAGAATATATATGTTTGTCTGGAAGTAAAATCCAACTATCAACAGGTTTATGTGGATTCCAAATTATAAAGAATATATGTGTTTGTCTGGAAGTAAAATCTAACTATCAACAGGTTTATGTGGATTAAAAATTATAAAGAATATATGTGTTTGTCTGGAAGTAAAACCCAACTATCAACATGAAAAAACCAGAACCCTAACAACTCATCAAATCCCACTGAAATCGATTCATAGTTGAACCCTGAAAACTATCAGCCCACATGGATTTGCTTGCCTTTGAAGGATACCAAGAGCTTTCTTTATGACAAACCTCCCACCTCCACTTCTCAAAAAGCGGATAAATAAAACATCGAAAGTAAGAGCATCTTGGAGCGTGGGCAACAGTTGCAACGTCAGGTTCTGTATTACTTTATATGGTATGGACAGTTGGTGCAATGTTTGGCTGCTCCGTTAACCCACTTGGTCCGGTAGGAAATCTCAGTTGTTCCTCACGAAACACGTTTGACTGCCCACTACAGCCAGCGAGTTCAGATTTTGAAGGGCATTTGTCAAGCAGAGAGGGGTCAATGATTTATTTTTTTAAGGTTGCTAAGTTTTCACCAAATCTGTTTCGAAAGATATCGTTTGGATGAAGAGGAACTTTCAGAGGGGCGTGTTATTTATGTGTTGAGATCTGGGGCGGATCCAGGATTTGATCTTGGCAGGGGAAATCAGTGGATTTTTTTTAACTTGTATATATATATTTATCATTCATTAGATTTTATAATTAATATTTATTATTAATTAAACAAACATATTAAACAAGCCGTTGGTAATGCTGCCATCTATGAGCAGACCGTTTTCTTCTTCTTTTCCGCTCTAACAAGTGGATGTGTGTGTTATCATGCGGGTTGTTCATGCGATAATTATCGCACGGACATGTTAGTAATCATATATATTATTTCAGTAGTAAAGATCCCTTTTGCGGGGTCTCACACCCAACGGATCTTAACGTGTGGGGTATTAAAAAAAGGGGGGAGTTCCCCGGAGCAGTGACGAATCGTATTTTTGCCTCATGAATATTTACGGATTTAAAAAAAAAATGCGTTTAAAAATAATTAATTTCCAAGCAGTTTTTAAACAAGCCGTTGGCAGTGCTGTCATCTACAGGTAGAATTCTTTCAACAGAGTGTCATCTATGAGTAGTTACAACGAATGTGTGCATGAGGGAAAAAAGTTGTTCATGAGATTATATCGCATGGGCAATTTTTTGTTAATTATTTAAAACGCATACGATTCGTCACTGGTCCATGAAATTCTCTTTCTTTTGCTGCCTTATGTGTTAAGATTCGTTGTGTCTAAAGGGTGTAAAAGGGATTTTTACTACTTTACTACAGAACTAATATATTTGCTTCTTACGGCTATATAAATTAATAATTTACCATGCATTAAAAATTTTATGCTGTAGCAAAGTATTATTTTTAAATGGATTGTTTCAATGTTTAAAGTAAATTTACTTGTGTCACGAATTTTTTATATAAAACTATTAAAATCGTTATAGATTTTTTACAGAATTAAAATTGTTATAGAAGTATTATTCATCTTCAAGATCACCTACGACTCGGATTTGTAAAATTCCATTTAGTTTAGTTAAAATGGTTTGATTAATTAACGTCGCACTACAGCTGAACATTGGGGTATTAGCGACGGTTCGTGGCCTATCTCGAAGGAAAGACTAGGAAACACTGCCTCATATTATTTAACCATTGTCAGATGACGAGGACAACACTTGAGCTGGCACGACTCAATCGCAATAGACGTCAAGACATTGGACCCCGATCAGATTTAACATGCACTGGTCCCGTATATACGCCGTAGAAATTGGAAGTAAGTTCGGACGACATTGTTACTTCGTAACGAATCTGGCAATCCTCCGAGCACAAGTTCACTGCATTTTAACATTTTTGTCAAGTTTCTTGTATCAGCCGTATTGTTAGCCGACGACGGTACATCGGGCTACGGTTCCGTCGTTTTTTAAAATGTTTTAACAATTTGAGAAATATTGCATAAATAAACATCTTTTAAAAAATATTTCCAATATCCAGTTATAATATGCTTTGTAGTTTAGTCAGTAGCGAGTGGGGCTTTTAAAATTTTTTAAACGGGTTCCCCAGCAACTTGGGGCCAAACAGCTAGCTCTATTTAATTTTAGCGCACGGGGCGTTTATAGACTAGGTACAGAAACCTTGATATGAGCTTAAAAATGAGTACATGAACCTACTTATTTTTCTTTGAGTACAATTGCATCGTAAATGAGCGATGGCGTACTCAAATTTAAGTAATCGTACTTTCGCAAAAATGAGCAGTATGGTTTAATATTGCTAATGTCAGCTTCTGTTCAAGCCATCTTAACAAAGCGACCTGACAAACTTAAAATAGGTGTTCAGAAGATGGTTTTCTTCATTATTTGATGTGAATTGCTTAAATGGAAACTGAGTTATTACGACTCAATTATATTATTTCTTATTCTTTTGCCACGCCTTTTTAACATTACTTCTGTTTATAACTTCTTCACGTCGCCCTGGTAGTACAACGAATAAGGCCCTGGACTGCGGTGCCTTAACATCTGGGTTCGATTCCCGGTGAGTCCTGGTTGTATTTGTTTAAATTTATTGTATGAAGGTAGCCTATGTATACAAGCAACTGCTCTTTTTATTCATTTTACTCATTTTTGGGTACATGTCTTTTTCAAAAATGAAACTTATGAATTCGGAGCTATGATAAGAATTGAATGTAATCAAAAATGAGTACATTTGACTTATTTTTAAGTACCTATTTTTAATAGTGCAGTGTGTTTTAAAGTTTTTTTTTTAAATATGTAATAAAAAAATTAAAGCTTTAATTTTAGCAGAATTTAGAGTTCAAGTTTTTCTGGATATTACCAAGAGGTGTCCAACAAATTTTTCACTTCAATAAGTTAAAAAGTAAGATAGACTTTAGTAAGATAGAAAATCCTTGTATGTGAAACGTGTTCTGTTCACTACACAAAAAGGAAGTATGTAGGTGTGATATTTAAACAAAGAAAATAGAAGAGTCAAGTGATATTTCATGTTTTTTATCACTTATGACGAATACTTCGCAGGTGAGATAGGTAAAGCCAAATAGAGAAGCAAGGACAAATGAAGTTACACCTGAAGTTTAGTAAAAAATCGCCATTTTTTTTTGTCTTGTAATTCCTTTTACAGATGCACTAAAGCTGTGTTTGAATAATTAAAATCAAGTCAAGCATATCTTGTTCAATTATTTTTAAGAGAGCTTTTGTGGATATTAGTTTCTCATCAGTTCTTAATTTAAATGCTACCTTTATAGCAATTTTATTTATTTAAATATAAAAATATCTCTTGTTCTCACTGGGTTAAATAAAAAGGACGCAATACAGAAATAACCAAGTCTACTCTAAATGAAAGGGATCCAATATAAGCGATTTTTGAAATTTTATTTTTCTTAGAAAAACTCTAGATTGTCATAAAAATCTATGGAAGTGAAACAATTAGGACTGTGCTCTATCTTTAAAATATATCAAAGTAGAAGTTCACAGTGAAAAATTTTGTTCGGGCAAGGGTGAAAAAAAGGTGTACGAAAGAGTGAGAAGTAAAATTGTAATAACATCAATTCTTCATTAACAAAGTGGAAAACCTGCTTCTGAGCTGTTATTTTAAGCTTGTCAAGTTGCATTACGATCGGTTCAACAGATGCTGAGATTGGCACTGAAATTTTTTGACTTTTACAGCATCAATTTTCCTATAGGAGAAATACAAAAGGAGAACAATTGAATAGCGATGACTCATTTTCTAATTAAGGTATCCATAAAAATAAAAAAATAAAAACATTGACGTTAAAACTTTCTTCCAAGTGAAAACTATTACCAAGTCTCATCAAATTCGGATTATTCATTTTCGAGATATATGATGAAACAAAAACAGCCCTTGTAATTTTATTAGTATAGATTAGTAACCATAATTTTAGTGCTGTATTTAACTTATGTATTTTTATGAACCTGAGGGGAAAAAATGAATATTTGTAAATTAAATTTCCGAGAATGATTAATGATGTAAACCGCGAGTGACAAACAGAATGTAAACATACTGCAATGATTACACACTCTCAACTTTTTTGAAGTTGCAGCGACTGTACAAGAAACAGTCCACTATAAATATCATTACAGAAGTCCTGGACAAAAAAAATCAGTCGTATTTCATTCAACTGAAAATTGCTCCAAATTATTTAATATTTTATTAAAAAAAATAAATACAGTGAGTAACTAAACATTTGTTATGATTATTACACTTTAAAAATTTAGTTTTTTTAAAACCATTTTAAATAATAAACGTTTTTTGTGTTTTTTTTTTAAACTGATATTTTCAGCATATTGGTACACGATTCTCAAATTCTATTCAATATTTTCATTTAATTTTTTTAAACAATAATAAAAGTATATAAGGTTTACATAGTAAACCTAAAATATTTCTTAAATTATGAAAAATAAATACTTTATGTGAAATTTTATGTTGCGAAACATATAAATTTTTGTATATGCAAAACAATTTTTATCCATATATATTTTAAAACAATATCGGGTAAAAAATTAGGTTCAACTGTTTGAATTAGAGTGTTTACTTGCATTTGGTAATAAAAGTTTTAAGTAAAGTTATTGTATATTTATTCTGAAAAATGTACTAAACCAAACGTTATCAAGTTGAAAATTCTATTTGTCAAAAAAAGGTTTATTATTTAAAATTGTTTATACAAAACTAAATTTTTGAAGCAACATTTTAAACAACAATGGTCTTAGCCAGTGTTGTTCCATCATGAACATTGTAATCGATGTTTTGCGCTCGAATATCACGACAAAACCTGTTGTGTGATCGTTTTTCACCCAAAGTATCATCTTTTTTTTTGAGCGGATGCTAATGTGAGTTGTCACTTCATCGCTTCTTTCTCCGGTCTGCAACACAATAGGGAGTTAAATCAGGTCGTTGTTGTATCTATTTACCACAAAGGTCTCATTCAACTATCGCGGTCATGCGGTTCTCGAATGCAGTGCATGTGTGTGTCATTCAATGCGCAGAGAAAACAAATCTAAAAAATATCGTCGTTGTAGTTAATTGTTAGTAAACTGAGAATAAATTGTTTGGGCTAAAAGACTTTTGCAATTTATATTTTATTTCTTGGAGTTGGTAGGTGAACTACCTGGGTATGTTAACTAGGGGTTATGGTGGGGCATTGCCCTCCTCAAGAGCGTACCCATAATTTTATTTTAGGGAATTCCATTCATAAGATATCAAAAATTGAATATAATTGTTATAATAAAATCAAGGCAATTAATGTTAATTAGACTTATAATTTACTTAATTGCATAGCTGATATCTTAATTCCCTCCTCAAGGGCAACATTTTATTTTAGGGAATTCTATTCATAAGACATCAAAAATTTAATATAATTGTTATAATAAATAAAGACAATATGTTAATTAGACTTATAATTTACTTAATTCCCTCCTCAAGGGCAAAATTTTATTTTGCGGAATTCCATTTATAAGATATCAAAAATTGAATATAATTGTTAAATTATAAAATCAAGACATTTAATGTTAATTAGACTTATAATTTACTTAATTGCATAGCTGATATCTTAATTCCCTCCTTAAGGGCAAAATTTTATTTTACGGAATTCCATTCATAAGATATCAAAAATTGAATATAATTGTTATTATAAAATCAAGGCATTTAATGTTAATTAGACTTATAATTTACTTAATTTTATAACTGATATATTAATTAAATAAGTAATGAAGCGTTACTATATTTAATTGCATTACCAAGGGAAGTTTACTTATAAAAAAATCCTCACATATATTAAATTATTTTTTTATTAAATTTTATTTGAGAGTATCCCAGAGCAGGTATGTACCTCCTCCTAGGGTACGTCCTCCCCCTCCCTAACATATTTCCCCCCATCTATATAGTATTTGATACAGCCCTTAGCTGTGCGAACTTATGACCCTTTAGTTTAGATTGTTAAAATAAAAAAAATTTGAAATGCCGATTTAAAAGTCCAAAATTTTCTAGTTTACGACAATTTTATAGGGATGTAGTGAAGTGCAGAGTAAATTTTTATGCAGATTCTTCGGAGTTAAAAGCTCCACAGCACATTTGATCAGTAAACATGCGCGTTCGGGATCAGTGGTTCTCAGCCATTTTTCTCTCTCGTAACCATTGATAAAACTTTTCATTTATGAGTACCCTCTTCTCTTATAGCCTTTTTTCCTTTACGCAAAAAAAATGTTTGTCATAACTGTAAAAACAATGTGCTTAAAAATGAGTACATGGACTGCTCGTTTTTCTTTGAGTGCAATTACATCGTAAATGAGCGATGACGTACACAAATTTAAGTAATCGTACTTTCGTAAAAATGAGCAGTATGGTTTAATATTGCTAATATCAGATTCTGTTTAAGCCATCTCAACAAAGCGACCTGGCAAACTTAAAAAATTTGTTCAGAAGATGGTTTTCCACATTATTTGATATCGATTGCTTAAATGGAAACTGAGTTATTACGTGTCAATTATCTTACTTCCCATTTTTTGCCACGCCTTTTTAACATTACTTTCTGTTTATAATTCTTCACGTTGCTCTGGTAGTAAAACGGATAAGGCCGTGGACTTCGGTGCAGACGACATCAGATAGACCAGGGCATATTTTAACATAGAGTTGGTGGGGATTTTTCCCCACCAGTGTGTAGAAATACCCCACCAGTCATACAGAATTGCCCCACCGGACTTTTTTTTTGTTCAATCCATTTTCCATAGTAAAAACATAAACTTGAAGTTGTAGCATAGGAATGAATGACGGTGGACCGAGTCTCTTCCAGTGAAAAGGCCCTATTTCGCCACAAAGGAGAAAATCTTTCACACCCCTCCCCCGTCTAGCTTTTACCACTGCCTTTTACCCATCCCCAAAAATCCTTTTGTTCAAGACTAAGAATTGCCTCATTTATGAAGAGGAACTCTCCCGTTTCCTCTGACTTGCTGATAACGAATTACACACACTCTTCAATTTTACGACGCAATTTCCTTTATGAAAGTTTCTGTGTTCGACCAGTTGACAATACACCTCGAATTGCCTACTTTTCAAAATCGTTTTATTGCACCCTTATCTCTATGATTTCTTAAGTGGACACCGGCTCTTCTTTTCTAGTCGGAAAAAGTTCTGGCATGTATTTGAAGGGATTAGGGTAGAAATATATGACCTTGAGGTGTGGGGGGTGTTATGAGGGGTGGAAAATGTTTCAATTGGATCTTTTTGGAAGGGTTTACTTGAAATTCTACCAGTACGATAAAAAATGTTTACCAACAAGACGTATCATATGCCTCAGACCGATTTTTTACTTCGATTTTTATAGATATTTTTACCCAGCATTTAACAGCTACAAAAAGTAAGTAAATTACTTTTATTTATTTTTTATGTAGATTTTTTACGGTGTGTATTTTAATTAAATTTTATTTGTATAGTTAAAAGAGATTTATAATTTTTACTTTTGGGGGAAAATATATTTCCCGATGTAAATAACATTTGAAGGGATCAATATTTATGAATTTTAATAAATATAAACAGAGGCGTAAACTTTTCAAAATTATTTGGAGAGAGGACTCAAGGCTCTAATTTTTAATAAAATGCATAAACTATATGGAAGTTGAGCCAATGTTTAAAAAGATTATTCTTATGAATATAAATGTATAAGTTTATTTTTTTAATTTTGATTGCTTTCTTTATATGAGCAAAATATATCATGGATGTATAATTCTAAGGTAACTAAAATTAGCATATATAAGTTATTATTGTACTAATGTCTAGAGGGAAACCACAGCAAGAATAAGGTTAAAATAGTTTAATTGAAAAAAAATATTTTTTTTTTACTTGCATATGATCGAATGTTTTTTATTAGAAATGCTATGAAACTGGTTTATTTTTAGATATTTTCAATATATATTGATACCAATAGAAATTCATCAAAAAGCAAAAAAAATGGATATATTACTTCTTAACAATGTCTAATCACTGATGGCTAACAGGCTAATCGAATTATTAACAAAATTAAAAACTATCATACATAAAAAGCTATTAGGTAATATATTCAAGTTCTGGGATAATAAGTCTTTGTTTCGCCGCCAAATCTTTCATTGGATATTTATTTCGTAGGTTACATGAAACATTATTAAATATATGAGTAACTTTAAGAAAGGTTGAAGGAAATGAAAAAAGGTTTGAAAGTTTGGTTAAAAAAATAAATGACTTCAAAACAATGTAAAAAATAGTCAAGACTTTTGTAAATGCCATTTAATACTGATTTTTTTAACTATTTGCCTTAAATTTTTATTTTAGCATGCTTCGATTAAAAGGCAATGCTTCCAATATTTTTACTAATAAAGTTACTACTTTTTATTTAGATGTAAATGTACTTTATATTTAAAACTTTACATTTGTGTGAAGTAAAATTCCAGAAATGTAAGAAATATGTATTTTAAAATACAAAACATTTGGTTTTTAAAAAAAGTTAATATAAATTTTGCTTTATGACAACAAATAAAACATGCTTTTATGAATCGTTAGAAAATTTCATTAATTATAGTTAAAAAAAATTAAATAAACTTTTTACAGAACATGTAATTTTAAACTAAGTTTATTAAATTAGTTTCAATTTGATATTTTAAATACCAAGTTTTCATTAACTTCTGGGGTTCTACTTTCTGTTAAATTTAATTTGCCCCACCAGTTGAAATTCCTTAAAATATGCTCTGAGATAGACGGATTGCGTTCGATTCCCGGTCAGCCCTGGTTGTAATTCTTGAAAATTATTGAAAGGGATTTATGAAGGCAGCCTATGTAGTAACGGCTCTTTTTACTCATTTTTGAGTACATGTCTTTTTCAAAAATGAAGCTTATGTATTCGTAGTTATTATAAGCATCGAATGTTATCAAAAATGAGTACATTTTATTTATTTTTAAGTACCTATTTTTCACAGTGGTTTGGGCAGTAATGTTCTTAGGTTAATTGGTAAATTAATCAAACGACTCAAATTGATGACTTATAAGTAAAATCTAAAATAAAAGCCTATACCATTTATTTACTTATTATTTTAGTTGTCTTCCGACGTTACATTAATATTATTATTTTTTGGCGTACCTCAAATGATAAATTAAGAACACATTTTATCAAAAACACTTATATGTTTTTTTTTTAAGCTGGACACGTGGAAGCTCCAACAGCACTGCTGGGCCCGGTGCGGTGGCACGCTTCGCACACCCCTAGGATGGCCCTGATTTGATAACATAAAAATTCCTTATTATCACAACAGAAAAAAGCCGGACATATCAGAAATAATCTGGTTTCCCCTTCAATGTAGGTAACTATTAATGTTTGTTTAAACGTGGTATATGGTAGTGGATGAAGAACTATCCCTTAGCCCAACTACAGTAAATGCATCCTCCCTTCCCCTGGAAAAGTTTACATTATTAAAGTTTACATTATCATTAAATGCGTGTGCTAGAATCAAAACACGTGGCAAGCAAGATTTTAAATTTTTGTTAAAAAAATAGCATTTTTTAAAATTATATAATTACTATTTGATTCTGGTGGTAAAGATAAAAAAAAAATTATAGCTATTTATCTAGAAAAACAATTATTGTTTAAAATATAATTAATTACAAAAAACAATCTAGTTAAGTTTATTGGTTGTCATTAAAATTGATGATGAATGTATAAATGCTGTTCATAAGCAAAGATTGCCAGGTATATTTAAAAATAATCTTTCTATAAATCTCGATAATTTTTAAGAGTAAATACAAATACTATAAAAAATATTTTGAAAGTGTGTGATTAATTTTGAGATATTTAATATTGATCATATAAGGTTTAAAGAACATCAGTGGCGACATCTAGTGAAATTAATCATTAGCTTTTTTGTAACAGTAATTTTTGTTTTGTTTTGTATTCAATGTGAATATGGTTATAAAAAGAATGACTGATGAAAAATGTAGGCATATTGTGAATATTAAGTCATAAACGTGCTTTACTTAATATTTTATTAAACACTTTGTAAGTTACACTACTTTAAGTCATTATATCTTTAATTTTTGCTTTTTGAGAAAATTAAAGTTTACAAAGTTTTAAAATGGTTAACCTTTCTTCGTGATGCAGGTTTCTAGTTAATAAATGTATTCTAGTGAACCGCAGTCAAATTTGTTTCTTTACTTTTTAAATTTTAAGATTTGTTGCGAGTGCTTTATGATATTAATTTTATCATTTAAATAGCAAATTGGAAACGTTTTTACGTTCTTTCAATATATTCCCTTCAATTAATTCTAAAGTGTACATGTTTTTTTTATATTGCTAAATGGCGATTCACATTACTATATTATCTAGCCTTGGCAATTATTAGAAGTATATTGTGTTTACATAACAAAAAGCTTCAAACCAAAAGCAATCTTTTCATAAAACTTGACTTAAGTTTAAATTAAATTTTTTTCGATTTCATGTCAGTCTTTGATGTGTTATCAAAAGAAAACACACAACTTTAAAAAATATATATATCTGTTTGGTTGTAGTTTTATTTTAGTCTGATGTTACAAGAAGCATGGTTCTGAAAAAAGGTATAATTAAAAAAAGTACAAGTAAAAAAAAAGTAAAGTATAACAATTAGCTATTAATTTTGAAGCTTTACCTTTTGGACAATTTATAACTCTATTTTGACAAAGGGTTTAAAAAGAACTTTTTTTTATATGAAAAAATATAAACTAAATTATTGATCGTAGTATTAGCAATGAGCTTCTCAAGTGATTTGCTAGTATCTTAAAAATTTGCTCGCATCTTTACAGAAATATAGTCATTTACTACTGTCGGATATTAAAATCTTCAGCAAAAATTTTAGTTATTTTTAAGTACACCTGATTTAAGAAAATAAATATTTAAAAACATTAAATCATTCTATGATTAATTTGGAGGTAATTAGATTATATCTCATTTCCTTTGGAAATGACAGTTAAATATATACTAGCTTATTACAGTACAATAAAATACAGCTTCTATCTAAATGTTATTTACTAAGTATAAACACAATGTGAAATGATAAAAACAATCATTTTTTTCCCCTTAATGGGTTTTTTTATGCATGAAATTTTTGTTGTAATCAAAAATAATACAATAGTATATGCAAACTTTTGTATCAATTGGTTTGAGAGATTATACTACTAAATATAATCATGTACAATACTTTTCGATAAATGCCTTATCACACTTATCATATTCATTCAAACATTCCACTACATTCTCCCTTTTTAAATGCAATTGTTTTCTTTGGCGCTGTAGAATATACTACTAAATATAATAATTAAAATATTTTTTGATAAATGCCTGAATTGGTCGAAACAAAGAAAATATATAGAACAAGTTTTATAATATTTTTTGGTATACAAGAGCAAATAATTTAAACAGAATATTAATGTCTGACCCTATTATAAATATAGGCTATAGCCATTAATTTGTATATTATATTCTAAAATAGAACATTTGTTTTATATCCTTAACCTTTAAGGAAACTTTACTTTTAGTGAGCGATTGCAGTTCAATGTAGTTTTTTATTCTTAATAATATTTTTTATAGTTTAATCTCATCTTAATATTCATATTTAACCAACTTCATGGAAACATTCAGATATTGAACATCTACAAGTCTCAATTATAGGTTTAGTCAAGTATCTTCTATCTATTAACCAATGAATATATAACTTCTTAAAATGAATTACGCCTGTAGAATTAACAATATTTACTGGCATTGTTACAATTATTGATTATCCTATTATAAATAGTGTGCTTTCTCCCTTTTCGAGTAACTGTCCCCAATAGCCCAATGTTAATTCAACCAACCAAACTTCCCATTCTAACATTAAAATCCAAACCTTTGACATCCTTTGCTTAACAAATTTGAACAATTGAATTAAATATCCCCTAACCCTTCTCTCTTCCAAAAAGCATAAATATTTAAATTTCTTAATCTATGTTCATAATCTGTGCCTGAAATACCTTGGACCACTTTAGTAGCCCTGTGCTAAATTTTCTCTAACAAATCAATGTCTTTTTTTTAGATATGGTACTGAACAGCATACTCTAGATGAAGCCTTACCAAACCTCTATACAACGACAATATTATATATACCCTTAGATTTTGATAAAACACTTTTCCTGATGTAACTTAATAATCTATTAGCTTTTTTTTAGCTACCTACTGTACATTGATGACTCATTTCATAATGATGTAATTCATTAATATAACTATGGTAAAAATATAAGCCAGAGCCTGTAACATGCAAACATAAATAAAACTGAGAATTCGAATTTAAATAATTGAAAAAAAAAGATTAGACTCAAGGTGGAAGAACAAAACAAAAATGTAATTAACATTATAATGAATAACATATAAAAATCAGTGGAAATTAGGAAAAAGTTACTTTAACTAGTAAAAAAATTGCATTCGAATAAAATTGGTAAATTCCCTCCTTGAATTATGTATAAAATATTTCAAAATAATCGGGACCACTGTTCAAGAGAATAATCAAATGTATTCGAAACATTACTATGATTTGCATGCACTTACCATCGGAAGGTTGAGTGTCTACTTTTTTACAGGCGACAGACTTCAGCACCTACCACACCATAACAAAAGTTTTTGGGGTACCATAAATCCACACACTTTCTTTAAACCGGCCAATAGAAACACCAGATTATTTCTTTATACTTTTATTATATTAGTTTTTTTAAAAATTTTATTTATAAAAGAATTGGTTTTATGACAAGCGGAAATCATATCCAAGAACACTGAAGGAAACATAGAAACCATCCTTGTGAAGTTAGTACATGCTACTATTAAACCACTTTATTTCAAAAAGTTATATATATGCTATTTCATTTATTTTTATATCAATATGCTCATTAAATTTTAAATTAAAAAAAATACATATTAAAAAAAACATTGTGTTTGAAAGTGTGTAATTTTATCTCAGCTTTAGAGAACAGGATATAGCTAACATTCAGTGGGCTGTCTGCAAAGTGGTAGAAGTTAAACGAGTGCTTAAATTTTTGCAAATGCCTTGGCTATAATCTTAAGTAGAATGGCATTGAACTAGGGCCTATGCCGTAACCTCAGAGGTTACGACTATGCCGCTTGGCTAAATTATAGATTTAGCCTAGTAATGGAAAATAGTGTTAATTCATTTTAACATTTAATTAACATTAACATAACATTTAATTTCAGATTTTTGTGACATACCACTGGCAGCCCAACACGCCCGCCCATATGCAGCTTTTGTACTTTGCCAAAAACTTACTGTATGCAAGAAATGTTAGTTCCCCTAAAAAATATTTTGCTCTAATAGAGCAGTTGAAAAATACTTACAGCAAATGTGGCTGTTTGGAAGCATTGCTGGAAATGTATTTCAAAGATTTTACAGATATTGTTGCCTATTCTCCTATCGAACGAGATTGAATTTATGATGATCGCCACAAGAGTGTCAGGAAGGATCTCCCATTATTAATCAACTTTATTTCAAAGCGATGTACATAATTTTTATTTACATATTTATCAATATGCTTATGAAATTGTAAAATCCACTTACATATTTATAAAACAAACCAACTTGTAAGTAAAACTTAGAATTAAAATCCATTTATTATGAACTTAACATATTCTTTATTATGTTGCCCTAACTTAATAATAAATTTAACATCTACAATACGCTAAAGTATGTATAAACAATATGCATTGAAATACAAAAAGGTAGTTTAATATAAGAAAAAAAATCTGACGTTTTATATTTAATGACACTAAAAAAAAAAACATTAACAAAAAACCTATGCAGTTACTTTAAACAAAACTGTCGCAGACATTTTTTAACAATACCACCTACAAAAAAATAGTAACAGGTTTCAATAAGTTATAATTTTTACAAAAGCAAAACCCAAAAATTTCCGAACTATTCCCGTTTTGTAAATATGCGGAAACACATAAAAACCAATAAAATATTCAGATTTATAGGTCCAGCCTTGGACGTTTATGACAATGTTCATCGCTTCTCGCATCTGCATGAACATTTTCTTTACTGATTTTCCCAGTGTACAAGCGATTATCGGTTTTATTAAATGCAGAAATAAATCTAAGTAAATCGTCATCATTGAAAAATTCCCCTATCTTATGTACAGTATCAAAATTCAAAACAACCCTTTGACCCTTACGAGACTCATCAGACAAATATGTGTAGACTTGCAGTTTTTTCAGTTTTATTTTCATCGTTGACCTACCAACTTTGGCTGATATAATTTCTAAGAATAATGGAAGTGCATGTTTAGCAATTACTCTTAGCAACTGATCAAAGATGCTTTTGGCATCTACCCCAAAATTGGGTGCTCCTACTCGAAACGGAGAATATCCCCTTAGGAATTCCCTCAACGTACAATTTTGACCTACAATATTCAAGTCCAGTTTTTGTAGCTCACGTGCACAAAAGAACTCGAATTGCGCGAGTTCATAGTATCCAGGGCTAAAGGGAAACACACGTTGCAATATGTCAAAGCCAGGCTTTTCAAGAAAATAACACTTCATTAATAATTTAAAGCACCTAAGCTTTTTGTTTTGTGTTGAACAGTCACTTAAGTTCATACCCAAAGAGAAGTCACATTTCTCAACTATATCCCTTAACATACAATACCCATTGATACCGACCCGAGCACCAGCAGCAATCAATAGTTTAAGAATATCAATATTGGCTGTTGCTAAATCCTTCATAGCTAAATGCAGAGCAGTTTCACCAGAGTTATTCTCTATATTAACTTGCGAGCCACTTTTCAACAAGGTTTTAACGATAATTGATGGGTGATACATTTTTACCACTTTATGCAAGACAGTCTCACCCTTTAAGTTCCCATTGTTAACTTCGGCTCCTCGTTTTACTAGCAGTTTCACCACGCTCTTCTTAACATGTTTATTGTCCATAACGAGCTGAAGAAGAGTGTTGTTCGATCTATCCACAACATCCTTAGCACACGCACCTTCGAGATGGTCAAGCAACAAACTGATTATTGCTGGCTCATTGACGATCTGATGCAGAGCACCCCGTAGAACCTCACTGTTTACGCAAACACCTAGCTCCAGAAGAAAACGAATCATGTATATTGTCGACGGGTCACACGGCAAGCTTGTCACACAGAGCAAAGGATAAGAGTGTTCGCTACAATTTAATATAGCACCTGCTGCCAATAGCGTCTTGATGCTGTTTATATTACTCCCAATTCCTACAGCTAAACATATGACTGATTTATCATTCCAGTCGACTGCATTCACATCAGATCCTTTATCAATGAGCAGCTGCAGAACACTCTCCTCCATTGGATTATTATGTAGGGCGTGGATGGCACAGTGAAGTGCCGTACTATGACTATGACATTCACTTAGGAGGCAACCTTCATCTAATAGTAGTTTAATGACATTTAATGAAGTAAAATTTTGGAGAGCATAGCAGATAAGAGAATAGCCAAATGGTGCTCTAACGTCGATGTTTGCACCTTTCTTCAGTAATAGTCTGATGAAGATGTAATTGCATTCTCTCTCAAGAGCGATAATGAGAGCGGATGAACCTATCCTATCTTTGCAATTGACATTCGGACCATACATCAGCAATAGATGAAAGAGGTCGACTGGATACTTCTTATCCCTCAGAATGCGAAGAAGAGGAGTATCTCGATCGGCATCTAATGCGTTAACTGTAGAAGAATCAAGTTTTAAAAATGCCTCGATAGTTTCCAAATCTTGGTCTAAAACATCATGGAGAGATTTAGATAATGACATATTCACGGTAGTTATCGAACTTATTATTTAACACTACTTTTGATTTGATCTGTACGTTAAGAGATCTTTGCTCATCTGATTGTTGCTTTATCTTTGTTATTCATCGAGTTGGTTTGATTAAAAATGTCGCACTAGAGCTGCACAGTGGGCTATTAGTGACGGCTCGCAGCCTATCTCGAAGGAAAGACCAGGGAACGACGCCTCGTATTTTTGAACCATGGTCAGATGACGAGGACAACACCTAAGCTGGCACCCAACGCCTTCAATAGACGAGGGGACTTTGGACCCCGATCAGATTTATCGTGCACCAGTCCCGTATACACGAAGTTAATTTTTTGTGGATGTTCTGGACGACATTTTAGTAGCGAAGTTGTTAACCCTCCGATAGCAATATCACTACGTTTTTACTGTTCTTGGTCTAGTCCGTCGCACAGGTTCGAACCGGGAATCCTCGGATTCCCAGCTGACGCCTTAATCCTCTCGGCCACGGAGGCCCTCACTAGAACTGGCAATAGAGCGCATAAGAGTTGTTTCACTGCACAGTGGGCTATTGGCGACGGTTCGTGGCTTATCTCAAAGGGAAGACCCGGGAACGATGCCCCGCATTTTTGAACCTTTGCATCAGTCTCGCATACACGTCGTTGGTAATTGAGGATATTTTTGCAATTTTGAAGAGAATCTGACAACCCTCCGGTCAAGAAATCACTATATTTTGTCAATCCCTCATGTCGATTCGAACTCGCAATCCTGCGAATGCCAGTTGAACTCCGTACCTCCCGTTTGGGGTCAACCGTTTTAATTTTTGTCAAGACCGCTGCGATTCGAACTCGCAATCCTGTGATTGCTAGCGAACTTGTCATCAGAGGGTAGAAAGATTAGCTTCTAAAATACTAAAAGTCGTCTAAAATATCCAAAAATATATACCGCCGTGTATACGGGACTGGTGCACGTTAAATCTGTGACGTTAAAATTTAACATCACGTGAATAAAAAATTTAAATATTCGAAGTGTATGTCAAAAAACTTTATTTAACCACAAATTAATTAACAATAAACAATATATTTGGAAGAAGCAACATTGTTTCTAACAGTACAATGAAAATTTATGACAATACATAGTAAAAAATCATTCGTCAGAACAACTGACTGAAATGTCTGAATAAAATCAATGATTGCATACAAATATTACCTCAAGATATTTGTCAAACACAGTCTCATTATCATATAAGTTTTCTAGAAAGATAGACGACAATCAATTTCTTGCTCTGATGTTTCCATAATAGATGAATAATGATTTCTGCATGCCATTCCTGACAATTATGTAGGTTCTTTTGCAAAAAGGATTTCAAACATACGTTAGGAATCCTTCAAAAGTTCGATGTATTTTTATCCAAGATAATTTAACATCCACCGCTAAAGGAATATTTACATGTTTTATAGACAGAAAATCTTCATTACACCCGATAGACGTGACTTGTAAAAAAAGACATCTTAAACAACGTGTTTTTAATATAAGTGAATGTAGTATCTTAATCACAGTAGTTTATATTTTGTTCGTTTAAAATATATCCATCTGTTTGGAGCATGCAGTGGAAGATTTTATTCCAGTATCGAGTCACATTCCTCAATGTGAAATGATGCCCTCGATCCAGTGAGTGAAGCGCGATATTCTGGTGTACACTCCTGGTTGTTTTGGGGCGGCACACCCCATGCCCCAGGAGATGAGCCCGACCAATGTCCATTGACCTTCGTCTCCTCGCACTACCATTGGTCCACCAGAGTCGCCCTAAAATGGAAATTTTAAATAGTATTTTGCAAACCTGTGGTCAGTAATACATGCGCCCATTGTATAGAAAGACATATGGTACATACTGTTTACTCCACAAACTGAAGGCGGGTTAAATCTTATCTCCTGTTAGTCACCGGTCCATAACCGATTTGTAAAGTAAAATAAGCAATCGCTTAAGATAATAGGCCCTAGTGAAATATTTGGCGCTATTCCAAAGCATAATCAAATATAAATGAAATATCATTATTTGGCGCTATTCCAAAGCATAATCAAATATAAATGAAATATCATTATTTGGCGATTATTTAACTAACATTTTAACTAACTAATAAAGGGAATTAATGAAATCATTTATTGATTCGGACCTTGTTATGCATTTCGCAACTGCGCAAACTGTCAATTTTAAAATTCTAATTTGAGTTTTCTTAATTTGAAAGTAATGCAGCCCTTGTTGAAAACGCACTACCAGCTCGGTTTGCTGGGCTTACTGTTTTAGAATGTAGGGTTGCTATCTTACGTCATGTGAAAAATTTCGCCAAATCACTAACCAAAATAGGTCTTCAGTTTCTAACGTAAAAAACACGTGCCATATGGCTTTCTATACAATGGGCGTTGGTAATAACTACAACGACAGTTTATTCGACACGATTTACTAATTTTATTTTTAAAATTGACAAATTCAACTATCAAAATCTTAAATTTTAGCTTGAATCGATTAAGGTTTTATTACTTTTCCATTACTCTAGTATTACTTACTACATCTATGAAGTAAACTGGTTGCTAAGAAATTATAATTGGTTTGCGCTAATGACTTCTGATAAGTGAAAATCTGGATAAATGAAAATTTTATGAAAGGGAAATAATTAGGTATAAAATTAATAAATGGAATTAGTAGCTAAATTGAATTTCCATTTAAAGGGATATCAAAAATTTTATTATTTTATTTTTGACTTTTTGAATTGAACTTTGTATGTATATTATTTAAATTTATATAAGAAAACTATTTTACGCCAAAATTCCATAATTGTTTGTATTCTTTTCAAAATTTTAACTTTTACAATATTTTTAAACAGTAATTTTTAAACAATATTTTTAAATAGGCTTTTTTTTAAATATTTATATTTTTTTCTTAGATCATTTGAAATATTATACATAAGAATTGGTAGTAAAATTTTGTATACTGCATGTATTTGATTTTTATATAAATATTTATTCATAATAACAAAAAAAAATTCCTTAAAACTCAATTTTTTTACATTAGTTGTTAAAAAAAACCCTATTATTCATAGAAGTAACTTGCATGCCAATTTATAATATACACATATCTTAACAATATGCTTAAAAATTATAAATTTCTCCATTAATAATGAAAACAGTTTTAGCGTTTCGAAAATCTTAATATCAAAGGAAACCAAAGACTGAAAAAATCGATTTAAAGTTTTCGTTCCTTTAAAAACATAAATGTCATCCAACATAAAATCTAAAAAAAAACATAGATACAGTTTTAGAATTTGTAGGCATATTCAGAAGATTCCTAACTATAATTTTAGCAAATAAAAATAATCGAGAATTTTACAATTTTTTTGGTACTGTGTCCTCTTAGCGCAATAAATATATTGCTTTTTATGGTTTCACTATTAATTTCTGAAATTCTAAAATAGTTTTATTAAACTAGAAAAGTTTCTTTAAATCTTTATATAGGAAGCGCGCTATCTTAAATCACGTTCACATAATTTTATGGAGATATAGTTAAAGTCTTCTTTTGACGCTCTAAATCAGTGGTTCCCAACCATTAGATGGTCACGGACCATCGATTCGAAAATTTGGCAAGTTGCAGACCACCACTTCGTAAATTTTCCAAGTCGCAAACCACCACCTTATAAAAGTTTAAAAAAAATAGTTGGTTACTATAATATAACGTAGGTTTCTCGTAAGTATAAGTTTCTCGTTCTTATATATCTCTTTTATTGAACATATACACAATTTGTAAATAAATTTATCAATTAAAAAAGTTTGTAGTGTAATTTCATAACAATTCAGTGGCGGCTCGTGGACTACAGCAAGTACAGGCGGGCTGCACCTAAATCTATTAGTGTATTTTAAAACTAAAATAAGACATTTTACTAAGGTTCTTAAATGAAGATTAGAATTGAAAATGAAATTTATACGGTAGTAAATAAAATCTCCGATAAATAGCAAGCCTGTTGCCGTAATGCACAATTCAGGGGGGAAAAAAACTCCATTTAATCAAAACTGCAGTCAAAAAGCGAAGTATGAAATCGGCTGCATCGTTGCCATGGCAACCTCTAAGTAGTATGGATATTCCCTCCTTCCCCTACCCCATACTAATGCACTGCATTTGTACACCGAAATGAATTTTCTGGTTTGGACTGCACTTGGTATTCGATAAACTGATTGGCTCGTGCATGAATGGCGGGGATGGGTGGGAGAACAGAGAACTTCTCCAAACGGAAATTGTTTTCGTTATAAATGTACAGTGTGCTGTTCTTTCAGGACCATGATGGTTCAGTTGTTGTTTCGTTATTTAAGTTAATATTAAAATTGATCGATTCGCATGTTTAAAAGAAGGTAAGATTGCTTTAATTTTCAAAAAATAAGTAAGTTTTTCTATTTTTTTCGCATGTTATCATTTTGTAAAAATTGAAAGGAAACTTTGATGTGAGTAGTAAATAATAAAGAATTCCCGTTCATGTATGGTTGTGGAAAATAGGGGGGGGGGGGGGGGGAAGCAGGATTTTGGATGTACTAACGTTTTCGACCACGGGCCGCCATTGTAACAATTGCGGACTCATTTCTGGTTAATTGCTATAACAATCAGAGAATGAGGATAAAATTTTGTTTCCTTTACGACATTTTGATTTTCCATTTAGGCGTTTTAGTTTGAAGAAAAGGAATGCTTCTCACCCATACCAGTTTTTAAAAATTAAAATTAAAACATCTATGGAATTAAACAAGGGCTCCACGGACCACTTCAGACCATCTCGCGGACCACGGGTTGGGTTGGTTTGGTTAAAAAACGTCGCACTAGAGCTGCACAGTGGGCTATTGGCGACGGTACTACGGGTTGGGAACCACTGCTCTAAACGAATGTGATCTTGACACAAATAAATTCTCCATTTCTTTGAACCTTTATTGTTAGGAATTAGTTTAGCATACTCTTAAATAGATTGTGAAAGCCGATTTCACCCGTATAAAAATAACATCTCCAGAAGAAACGTGACTTAGGATAGTACTAAGCGTGACTTAGTATACTTCCGATATACAGATATATACTTACTTCACATGCGTCTAGTCCTCCACTTGAAAGTCCGGCGCATACAAAGACATCTCGTATGTTTTCTGTGTAACCAGCCTCGTAATACATTTGTTCGCATTCTTTGTTGGAGAGAATAGGCATATGAACTTCGTGTAAGGAAGCAGGTAACTCTCCAGCTTTTAGAACGAAAAAAATAAATTATTGTAATATTGCAAACAAGTGCTATTTTTCTAAATGACAATGTAATCTAATTTATCTATACTCCCAGAAAAAAAGTCAGCATGAAACCTTCATCAAAATTGTCAAATTGAAGGTTTTTTGAAGGTTTTGTAAAGGATAGTGAAACAAAAAACTGCAGTTTTTTTTAAGTTTTTAATTTTAATGCATAAAACCTTTAAAATATCTGCATTTTCCCTTCATAATTAAAAATTGAAGGTTTTTTGCAGGTTTTATTAAAGTTTTTTGCAGTTTTTATGAAGGACATTGAAACAAAAACCTTTAATTTTATAGATCTTAAAAAAAACTGCAGTTTTCCTGCATAAAACCTTCAATTTCAAAATTTTGATGAAGGTTTTATGCTGACTTTTTTTGCTGGGCTGTCTCTTAATCTTGAAAGACGTATACATTTTTTTTAACGTTTTTCATGCTTAATAATGTTTGGGAGTTACTCGACATTATTCCTAAGCAAGGGGCCGTATCTTGTTTAGAAATAGCAGAAAATCTATAAAGAAATAAAGACATATCTCATAGAACTGTTAAAACTAAAATGCTTATCCCAATTTTTTTTGTAGATACGCCTTTTTAGCAAAGGAAGTATATCAAAAGTATTTCTAATCTTCTTCCTATGTTTTGATTACATGCTCAACAAGGACAATTAAGTCCAGTTTAAGTCTATCAGTTTAACACAAATTTTGCATGAAAGTACTAAACTGAAGAAGAGCCTATTTAGTGCTAAAGAAATGTAACTCAAATTAACCGAGGAGCCTAGTTTCTTAATGGCATTAGCCGTAATAAGGGGGCTAGTTATGAAAGTGTAAACAGCGTATGTACGAGATCCATATTGGGCAGTAACAAAGGCTCCTCAATGCCTACTTAAGCAGTTACTTCGATTTCATCCTTTGAAAGAGTAGAAAGGGGCACTTTTCTAGTCACGCGATTAATAACTATTATTCAAATGCGATTATTATTATTTTAATTTTTGTTTAAAAAATACTTATATAAAAGCCAAGTATTATAATTTAATTAAAATGTGAAGTATTTATTCATTAATAAAAATATTTTCAGGTATCTAAAATTCGAGATCCATATTGGGCAGTAACAAAGGCTCCTCAATGCCTACTTAAGCAGTTACTTCGATTTCATCCTTTGAAAGAGTAGAAAGGGGCACTTTTCTAGTCACGCGATTAATAACTATTATTCAAATGCGATTATTATTATTTTAATTTTTGTTTAAAAAATACTTATATAAAAGCCAAGTATTATAATTTAATTAAAATATAAATTATTTATTCATTATAAAAATATTTTCAGGTATCTAAGATTTTGATTAATGTATTATTGTAGGCAATGTAACTTAGGATCTAAATAATTTTGGATATAAATTGTTTATAGTGTTTTATAACAAATAAAAAATAGTAATATTAAAAATTGTCTGGTAATCAGTTCAGTAACCAGGCATTGATTGCTAGGTAATAATACATTATTGATAAAACTTTGTTTTGGAATAAATTGTTTGCCCCCCAAATTAACAAACCTGGGACGTATTATTATATATTGTGAAAGACTAAGAGACAGCAATATTTCCACTCAGACAACAAGGTAATTTGTTATGGACTGGCATATCCTACAATTTTTAGAATGTCTGTAGTTTGCTTTTTCTTTTATTTATTCCGTTTATATTACATTGCTTCCCAGCAAAAAAAGTCAGCATGAAACCTTCATCAAAATTGTCATATTGAAGGTTTTTGAAGGTTTTATAAAGGATATTGAAACAAAAAACTGCAGTTTTTTTGAAGTTTTTAATTTTTCTGTATAAAACCTTTAAAATATCTGCATTTTCCCTTCATGATTAAAACTTGAATGTTTTTTGCAGGTTTTTAGGAAGGTGTTTTGCAGTTTTTATGAAGGACATTGAAACAAAAACCTTTAATTTCATAGATCTTCAAAAAAACTGCAGTATTCCTGCATAAAACCTTCAATTTCAAAATTTTTGATGAAGGTTTTATGCTGACTTTTTTTGCTGGGTTGATTCTTTTTGAAATAAAGTTTAACCGTTAAGGACATATAATGTCAATTGAAATTTAAACTAAACTCGTATAATAAACCCATACCTTCAGACAGTCTTCCCCATCCTGTGACTACAGCCATTCGTCCTGTGATATCGTCCATCGAGTCAGGCAGACAAATGGGCACGATATTAGCTTGAAGTTTGACGGGTTCATTGAACCGTAACAGAGCCAAATCATTTTCATACGTTATATGATCAAATTCAGGGTGGAGAACCATCACATATATTCGACGTTCGACGTGGGGGTGTAACTCATCGGCTCTGCGAAAATTGTACTCTCCAAGGCGCAATACGAAGTCCAAAGGAAGTTTCCTATAAATGGGAACAACTATTATCAGCTACAAAAGTGATTCAGGGTATAGCCCAGTAGAGATAGCTCAAAAAAAGAGGTTGGCTTGCAAAAAATGGAGTAGTTTTGATTTTCGGGTATGTTGTATGTATCGACCCCCTCGTGAAAAATCCAAGTTTTCGACCTCCCACCCCTTGTGCGTTTTCCGCCATCTTGAAAAAACCGCTAAAAAAAGGCACTTTTTAAAGTTTTTCTTCAATAACTCTCTTCCAGTACATTTTAGGTTAAAAGTTACAATTACAATTTTAAAGAGCATTAAATTTCCTACAAATGTCATATATAACATATTGGAAAATTCTGAACATGTACTGAGATATAGGGCCGTGAATATCTATAAAAACTTCAAAAAAATGAAAAAAGTCAGATATGTCGTTAGTTTTACTTGAATAACTTTTTTTTGTGCAGTTTAGCATAAAATGCACAATAACGAATCTTGTAGAGGATTAAATGTCCTACAAGATCTATACAAAATATTTGTAATTACTACCAATAGATGACGAGAAATGTTGAAATAACAATAACAATGTCGCACGTACTTTCCCTTCCATCTCTTGCATATTTCCAGTTGTAGGAGTTTCGGTTCTCGTTCTGTTGTGTTTGCTCGTTTTTTTTTTTGTTTTTAAGCTATGTAGTGTATGCTCAATTGTTCAAAATGTCGAGTTTACATGGAACAGTGTGCTTTATCTGTGATGAAAGTTTGAGTGAAGGTGAAACGTTCGTAGTGAAAGAGCTAGGCGAATTACGTGAGTCCAGTGTAAAGCGTAAACTTTCAACTCATTCTGCTTTTCTGAATAATGTAAACGAAGTCAGGGTTCATACTTCTTGCCAAAAGAGCTAATAATGGCAAGCTGATTGCAGCTTACCTCTGAAGGGCAGCTTCTCAGACTGCGCCTGGACCATCCCGTAGATCGTTGAATGAATGGGTTTTCACTTTCAAACATCACTACTTCCTCTGTGGAAACGAATTAACTAAGGATTTCGAGGAGAAGCAGAAAAAATACACTTTGGATAGATGTGATAAAATGTTTTTGTGTTGAAAACTGTCCATGAAAGAATCAATTTTGAGTATTGTCAATACGGCATTTGGGAACCAATGGGCGCATAAAATACTTCGACGCATTTTCACTCTACCCGATTCTAGTGGTGCTAGTTTTCATTTGAAGACTTGGTTAATTAGATTGAAGGAGAGTTTCGTCCAGATATGAGAATTATAAAAGCGAGGCTTCGGAAACAATATGGAGATGATGTATTGATTGCTGACTCACATCCCCATACATCAGTGATATGTTTCAAAAAGACTAGTTACAAAATTCTCAGTGATAACTGGTACGGCGAAAGGAAAAAAAAATTTGGAACTCCTCGTATCCTTCAGGTTGCAGCTTACGTCATTGCAGAAGACATTCGTTCTCACGTTTATTACAATAGTGTGTATACACCTTCAGTTGACTTCCTTCAGGATGTGAAGTCTGTGATACCACCTTCTTTACTTTATTTCATGGAAAGTGTGATTATGAAAGACAAGAAAGGCCAGCTGGATGGACTGAATGTGACATTGTCACATTCAGTGATAGCCGCAGTAAGATCACGGTCATTTTTGCCATCCCTTCTCTTTGGAGTAGGTACTTATTTGTACAAGAAATTTGGATCACGACTTCATCTTATTATCATCCTTGGGATTTTCTTCCAGTTATGAGGGAGTTTTTAGATTTGAGCTATCTGCTGTACATCATGCGGACGCAACCCTCAAGAAAAATGCATTCTGCCAATTCATTTTTGATAATGCTGACTTCAACGTTAACGCTCTGAATGGAGAAGGTACATTTCATGCAATGGGATTGATCATTTCTGTTACTCCTAGCACCTCTGTGATCCCAGATGCATACGATTCTGTTGTAGTTATTGGTGAATACATTGACCTTTTAGTATTGGTCACGGGTTTAGCACCAGACAATGTGTTCTTTTGCAAATCTGGTAGGAGCAACATGACAGATGCCTTGTACCCCAAAATATATAAAAATATTGTGGAAAACATTATTTTTCTACCTGCGATAAGTGGCTGCGATACAATCTCCGCTCTATTTGGGCAAGAGGAAATGAAGTTTTGTACCACATTAGAAAGTGATGTATTCCACAATGAAAGTATTACCATTTTCAAAGATCTAGTTGCAGAAAAAGAAAACATCACGGAAGCCACTGAAACTTTCCTTGTGGCCCTTTTTGGCGGTGACCTAAACACTTCTATAGATGAGTTGCGGTATCTTCGCTTTTCTAAAGCTGCTATAAACACAAAATTCAATTTGGCTTGACTACATTCAACTAAGGATGTAGTTCAATATCATGCATGTAGAACTTATCTGTAAGTTCAAACCTGGATGGGGTATGAAAAAGACGCTCTCAAATGGGGCTGGAAGAAGGATATTGGTGGCCTAACTCCAGTCCCAATGAATAAAGAACCAGCTCCACAGGCATTGCTTAACATGATTTCGTGCCAATGCAAAAAGACTTGTGGTAACAAATGCAGCTGCAAAAAAAGCTGGTCTTCGATGCTCCGTAGTATGTCCTCATTGTGGATTCCAGTCCAGTAGTAATGCACCACAGGTTGAATTGAACATGGAAGAAGACGAGTTTGACGATCTACTGCCTATTGGTTGAAGTAATGAACTATATACATCAAGCACACCTGTGCTAAAACAACAAAACTTTATGATGGATTTTTAATTTGAGAATTTGTATATATCCTTAAAACAAAAGTTAAGATGCATTTTAAAATTGTATTAAGTTTAAATATAGGTATTTGCAAATGCTTTAAAAATTTGTGTTTTTCATTGTAAAGTTTTTGTATTCTCCTAAATTTAACATAAATCTCATGTATTGCATGCAAGTTCATGTACTACATACGTGAACTACATGTATATATTACATACATAATAGATTAAAGATATTACTTTCAGGAATACTAATTTCAACAAAGGGTGATATTTGCAGTTTACAACCAACTTTCACCAAAATTGTTATTTCAACATTTCTCGGCATCTGTTCGTAGTAATTACAAATACTTTGTATGGATCTTGTAGTAAATTTAATTCTCTACAAGATTGGTTATTGTGCATTTTACGCTAAGCTGCACAGAAAAAAGTTATTCAAGTAAAACTAACGACATATTTGACTTTTTTCATTTTTTTGAAATTTTTATAGATTTTTACGGCCCTATATCTCAGTACATGTTCAGAATTTTCCAATATGTTATACATGAAATTTGTAGGAAATTTAATGCTCTTTAAAATTGTAATTGTGACTTTTAACCTAAAATGTACTGGAAGAGAGTTATTGAGGAAAAACTTTAAAAAGTGCCTTTTTTTAGCGGTTTTTTCAAGATGGCGGAAAACGCACAAGGGGTGGGAGGTCGAAAACTTGGATTTTTCACGAGGGGGTCGATACATACAACATACCCGAAAATCAAAACTACTCCATTTTTTGCAAGCCAAAATCCTATCTCTACTGGGCTAGTACTTCAGGAATGAATTATGAAGAAAGGCTTAGAACTCTAAATATGTATACATTTCAGGAGAGAAGGATTAGAGGGGATCTTATTCAGTTATTCAAATTTATCAAATTGGGTGATGAGGCGGGATTGGAATTTAATATTGCCAATGTGACTAGAGGTCATGGATTCAAATTATACAAGTAACAGCTTAATCGGGATGTTAGAAAGCATTATTTTTTTAATAGGGTTATTGACAAATGGAATGGTTTGCCTGAGTATGGTGTTAATTCTTCGGGGGTGGGTGGCTTTAAAAAACAATTGGATTGGCATTGGGGAATCGTGAGGATGATGGATTGACAGGACCAACCTTGCTCGGCCTAGAGCCTGTAGTTGGTCGACATTATTTGTATTTGTATATGATTGAAATACAGTTCTTAATGTGTTAAATGAAGCTTCATGCCAAAGCAACTTTTTGACTTCATTTGATAAAACCTTCTCGATTTCTGAGTAGTAACGTGCTGATACAACTTTGGCAGGAAACTTGATTGTTAATCATTTTTAACTTTTGGTGACACACGAGTTGATACAGTGATACATATCGGGATTAGTCAAGAATTCGTTGGCTAATTAGAAAGATTTAAGATCATAAAATTTAAATATAATGAAACAGATTGACCAATTGAAGGGGTTAACATTTTCGATAAAAATAGAATTTTGATGTAGATGAAATCTTTAAGTACATATGCGTCTTCCCTCAAAATTATATGACTCTGCTTGATTTAGTTAGGCAGATACAGAGCAGTGAAAAGTATAAGTTTTACTTATAATGGTTCGATTTCACAAAAACGAACATAAATGCCAAATATGCGAAAACGTGCCATATTTGTTAAACTACCACCACTAACCTACCATGCTCACGGTCGATGAATAGGAAAAAGTATCGTGCTAAATTTTTCTTTGGATACAAATAGTAGATGCTGAACGGAAAGCGACCCTTTTCTTCAAAAATTCTTGTCAGTGAAAAAGCTGTTTATCTTGGAAAGCGAATTTTGTCAGTTAACCCCTTCTTTCACACGCCCCTTCAATTGTCCTATTTGATGACGTCATAGCAAAAAAATACCATGAATATATGAAAAATATTTTCTCATATTGGGAAAATATGTGGTGTAACGCTAACCCGACAGTTTTAAACTACCCCTAAAAGTACTTGAAAATCCAAGTAGTAAGTGTTGTTATATTCGTTTTTAGATTTGTAGATATTAAACCAGTTTAAAATGAAAATTTTCCTGTAAATTAAGTAGGCATCCGAAAATCGATTCGTTACAACCACTACCTTTCAAAACTTACCGAAAGAGTCTACACAAGCTTATATTAATTTACGCAAAATAAAAGTTTTTTTAAAAAAATTTCTTGATATTTAAAAATTTCCTCAAAATCACCAAAAGATCCAGACTGTTAAATTAATTAGAAAAAAATAACATATCATAAATTCGAATTAATTAATTTAATTATTTTTATAAGAATAATATATTTATTTAATAATATATAAGAATTTGTAAGTTAAAGCATATAATGATTTTAAATACATACCCATCAACACAATGAGCGGCAGTTACAGCCCAATATTCATTGAGTAAAGTAGCTCCACACTTGTGCTTATAGGACTTGTCTTCATATCGGCGTAGCGAAATCTACATTTTAAAATAGGACATTTGTTATATAAAAAAACAGAAATGACAGAATATTAATACAGCCCTACTTATAATTCGAATTCAAAATATACTTTATAAATCATAGCCACTACAAACTTAGATAGAAGAATCTTTGCGAATGTCAAAGTGCTAGAGCTAATAGTTTATGAGATTTTAGGGCAATAGACAAACATACATTCAATTAAGATAAAAACTCGTCATATAAACATTGCGTTAAGAATATTAAAATACAAATACAACGTTAAAATACGCAATAAAAATCCGTATAATCCGGACATGTTTCGGGAGATACATCACCCTTTATCAGCGAAAAATAATCACATCTGGCGAAGCGGAAAATATTTCCCGCTGATGAACGGTGATGTATCTCCCGAAACATGTCCGGATTATACGGATTTTTATTGCGTATTTTAACGTTGTATTTGTATTTTAATATACATTCAATTAGCTTTCTACATATACAGAATATTTGCAAATACAGTTTTTCAATATTTATAAAAACACACAAACGCATTAACAGTATAAGATAAGAGATGTGATTAATAAGGCCGCTTTTTCATACACCGGGAAAACCGTTGAAGACACCGGCGTCGGATGCAATGTTATGGTATACAATGCCAGATCGGCCGATGTGTGAAAAAGCGGCCTAAGGGTCCTCTGGAAAACTACTTTTTGTTGAAATTGAGATTTATCATATGTTTGCTACTGGGCTGTACTTTTAATGTACCAAGTAGTGAAACAGTAAGAATGATGATAGTCAGTCAGAATAAAAGACGCTAAAAGATCATAATGTCGTGTATATCTTACGAGAGTTGAAATTTTATTTAGCGTTTCCTGCAAAACCAATCTGGATGAACAGTAATTGTTTTTGATCCTTCATTTTGTATCTTACATATTTCAGAGATTTCGTATTCACAAAGTACAACGTTCAAGTGCACGCCGATCACAGAAGAGGCTTTTTGAGAATAATAAACTTTTAATAACCCGGGAATTGTCGTTGTCGAATCGACGAAGCGCTACTGATACCTTTCCCGGTTAATGCAATTGGCATGCAATCGTTATATTTATATTAGAAATTAAACGTTTAGTAACACCTCGAACGACCAGCTCCTGCCGGTTAAAAAGAATGTCTACCTTAATATAGAAACCATAATAAACATAAATATTTACATTAAATTATTTTTACAAAATAATGAATATGTACTGCATTGATTATAAATATGTACTGCATTTATTGAATTGATATTTTGCTTAAGTAATAATATCTTAAAAATGTCAAAAAAAACTCGATACGCTGCGACATGCATGATATACTAAAAAACATTTTTCACAACGGAAACGATGTAAATTGATTATAATGTAACAGTATTTATACATATTTAGCAAAAATGTGTAGTTCACACACTGTAAAAAAAGGTACTTAAAATGAGTACCTGAACATACTTGTTTTTCTTTGAGTACAATTGCATTATAAATGAGCGATGACGTATTCAAATATTTAAGTAATCGTACTTTCTCAAAAATGAGCATTCTGTTCAAGCCATCTTAACAAAGCGACCTAGCAAACTTAAAATATTTGCTTAGAAGATGATTTTCCACATTATTTGAAGCGATTGCTTAAATGGAAATTGAGTTATTACAACTCAATTATCTTACTTCCCATTCTTTTGGCACACCTTTTTAACATTACTTCTTTTTATAACTTCTTCACGTCCCCCTGGTACAACGGATAAGACTCTGGACAGCGGTGCCCGCAGATGTGGGTTCGATTCCCGGTAAGTCCTGGTTGTAATTGTTGATATTTATTGAAAATGATTTGTGAAGACTGCCTATGTAGGCAAGTAACTGCTCTTTTTATTTATTTGTACTCATTTTTGAGTACATGTCTTTTTCAAAAATGTATTCGGATCTATGATAAGCATCGCCCTTCAGTGATAATGAGATAACAGTGCGTCTTATTGTATAATGAGATAACAGTGCATCTTATTGTATAATAAGATAACAGTGCATCTTATTGTATAATGAGATAACAGTGCATCTTATTGTATAATGAGATAACAGTGCATCTTATTGTATAATGAGATAACAGTGCATTTTATTGTATAATGAGATAACAGTGCATCTTATTGTATAATGAGATAACAGTGCATCTTATTGTGTAATGAGATAACAGTGCATCTTATTGTATAATGAGATAACAGTGCATCTTATTGTATAATGAGATAACAGTGCATCTTATTGTATAATGAGATAACAGTGCATCTTATTGTATAATGAGATAACAGTGCATTTTATTGTATAATGATTAAAAAGCAGCGAAAGTATATCTAAGTCTTACCATCCAAGGCCATCTCAGATAATGGGATTTTCTTCCACCAACAATTCTTGCTGTTGTGCCGCCACTTCGAGATCTACCACATACTATTGGAAGAAAATATATTAAGAGGGGATCATCAGTTTTTAGAACTTATACTTTGATTAAATTTCCGTTTTTTATAATTCTTATAAAAAAATATAGTTTCTTGTGAAAAGTTGCAGGAAAGCAATGTTAGACAGATTTGAATGCTCGGTGGCTATGTAAGGCAAGGAATGTTGATAGAATTTTTCTGTTTAAATACCTTTTTAAAATTTTAGATTATATTGTGAAAATATTAAGCAGTTTTCTTTGGTGTGTTCCTTATTTCTTTTACAAACTAATATTTTGCACATATTTCTTTGCTAGTTTTACAAAGTTTGTTAGAAAAAACTATGATATTTTAACGGGGTTATGACATAAGTATTATTGGTTCAGAAAGAAACATGCACGTTTTGACGAAATTGAGTAAACAGTTTAAATTCAAACAATTTTAACACTAAATATGAAAAATATCGGTAAAGCCGAAGCATTATATAAACATATTCAAAGGTTGGGTCCTTCGAGCATGAACGGACTGTAGTAGAGCGAATATGAAGTCATAATCGTGAAACCAACATCTCAGACCGAATGGCTTCAAACACGTGACTTCTTTTCAAAATTATGAATTAAAAAATACTCGCGATTGGCTGATGATTTGGGAAATGTGTAACAGTGAAAATTTATGAATGGAATGACGTAATTAACCACGTGTCTGAGGCCATACATGTTGGCCTCACTTTGACGTTAGCGAGATTATAACATTATGTTTTCTCTACTATGAAGGATCCATGCTCAAAGGTCGTGTCTGTGTAATATATTTGAATTTTATTTTAAGGGTATTGTTTTGGATGTTAAGTTGTCTCTGCCCGTTCATAAAATCAACCAAATTGTAAAGTTATTTTCTCGTCGGAGAGTTTAAATGTTTATACCCCAATAAAAAAAAGTTGAGAAAATATTAAAAAATAAATTTATTTAAAAAAAGTGTGTATTGCTCTAAAAAATGGAGATACAAGCGACGCAAAAATAAGTTTTTAATGTAACGGTCAAAAAGTTAAAATAAAAGTTTTTCGAATTTATGCATGTTTGTTTGTCGACCATATGAGAAGATGCAAATTATTTTCTTATAAGAAAATGAATTTTTAAATAATATTTTTTCTAAGAGTAGCCTGTAGGTTCAGGTCTGAAAAGTGTTGGGAAGATTTGAGGTACTAAAGTCATTGTTACTCTTGGATGGAAAGTATTACAAAACAACATGCTCAACAACAAACAGTGCTCTCGTCATGCTCAAATAACATGTTTTCTAAACAACATGCTAGAAAAAAAACTCAACGGGTTTTCGAACTCGAGAATAGGTTGTTTGTGCTCATGTAGTAGAAAATCGGTGACAAAAAGCGATACTTTTTTCTGCTCCCTTTAGAAAGTATACCAGAAAGTTAAAATTATTTGCTTTTTACAATTTCCTGAGTAAATACCTATATTTTGAACATACAAAATTTATGTTTCAAGTTTGTCAAAGCTTGTATCTGGTTTGTTGATTCTTTTTAACATAACCTTCTCTTCATTAAAGTATACAAGGAAGCAAATTCGATTAAAGTATTAATTCCATTTAAATAAATTATGGCAGAAGTAAAAGGCATATGGTCTTTACCCCAAAACGCTGAAAAGGACTAAAAAAATATTCAAAATCTGTAAAAATATTTTTTTTTCAATATTTTACAATTTTCTGCGAATGTAAAACATTTAATAATATCTGAATGAGTAAAAGTTAATGTTCTATATACATAATTAGCAATAATTAATGATATATTATTTTGCTTAATTCATATAAATATATCTTAGTTTAACGGTAATAACTGTTAAATACTATAAAAAAAATATTTGACATTTTTATTAATTTGCTACTATTACAATGCTACTTTGGTAAATTAGAATGATAGTTAATTTGAATTAGTTTATGAACGGTTGATTCTTTTTAAACATTGATTGCCTGCTTCTAAACTAGTTGGAAAGAGGGTGTATTTTGAATATACAACAGATCGTTCCGCCCACCCAATCAATAAAATTTATTTTCATCTTAGCTTATGTTTCAGACAACTGCACGATTATAAGATAAATATACCTAACTTTTATTACCAATAAGTACAAATACAAATATTGATAACCAACAACAGGCTCAAGGTCCAACAAGGTTGGTTCAAATAGTATCTCCTAATTAACCCCCAATGAATATCTAACTTCTTCTTAAAATCCTTTACTCCTGTACAATTATCTATATTCACTGGCAAGTTGTTCCATTTGTCTATAACCCTATTATAGAAATTGTGCCTTCTCCCTTCCCGATTAAAATGGAATTTGTTTCATTTAAACCCATGACCTCCCGTTCTATCACTCATATTAAAATCTAAACTCTCCACACCTCCTTGTTTAATAAACTTGAAGAGTTGAATCGAATCTCCCCTAACCCTTCTCTCTTCCAGAGTATACATATTCAAATGTCTTAATCTTCATAATTCATGCTTGAAAACCATTAGACCATTTTAGCAGCCCTGTGGTGAAGTTTTTCTAACAAATCAATGTCTTATTATTATTTCTATCTAGAATGCTAAGAAAAGCAATTTTTATTATTTAATATACTTATATTTAACAATGGGTCAAATAATTGGCACAGCCAAAGGTTGATATAAACGAAAGCCAAGTACAATAATTTATTTATCCTTCTTTGGCTCAGAAAAACAAACAGCTGCATGCGGAACGAGAAAAAAAAAGAAATGCTCACAATTAGCCGCTGTAATTTTAAACTAATCAAATGGCGTTTTTTTTCCTCTTTGCGGTCACTGCTTCCTCTCATTGACTACTATTTTTTTTGTCTTTTAAGTACAATGACTATTTTGTAAACAAAGGCTAAACAGAGTTGGATGCCCAGAACCTAAAGTGGTTTCTGTATCAAAATAAAGATACAATTAGCTAGATATCGTACACAGTGTATAAACTTAAAGTTTTAATCATCCCTAAGCTACAAAGAAGATTTTAACCCTCAAACGGTAAGGTGGTTTGAGACAAAATATATATAATATGTATCGAGACAAAAATATGTATTGAGATGAAATATGTAATAATTGAGACGAAATGTTGTATATATTAGTCGAAATATGTATATTAATACAAAATATATATAATATGTATTGAGACGAATATGTAATAATTGAGACGAAATGTTGTATATATTAGTTCTATTATGTAATTTAGTTATATACTTAGTTTTTGAAGTTAGTATATGTATTGAAACGAAATATGTATAATATGTATTGATACAAAATATGTATAGTATGTATTGAGACGAAACATGTAAAAATTTAGACGAAATGCTGTATATATTAATTCTATTACGTAATTTAGTTATATACCTAGTTTTTGAAGTTAGTATATAAACTTTAGGAGCTCGGAAACACGTTATAGCACAATAAGGGAGATGGTAAATGAACCGTTGTGTCGGATCCGACCCCCTACTGTACTGTTTAAGGTTTAATATATGAATTTCATAAATTAAATTGATTAAAATTTATAACAAAATAATTGAGTTAATACCTTGAGATATATTGTGTAAAATGGATTCTTGGGTACTTTCGGGTTTCGTCTCTTCAATCAAAGGAGTTGCCTCAGATGATGGTTGAGAAGATGTAGGAGGAATAAATAATGTGAAATTAGATGAAGTGTGAATGATGCTGTCAGTATCGCCAACTGTACTGGAAACACTTGGCGCAGTTGAAGTTGGGGTGTCTGTTGTTTGCTCAAAAGTCTGACTAGGTTCAGTGAGGAACTCAAAATGCACAGTTGTCGAATCGCTCGTGCTGGGTTTAAACTCATGCGTCGTCAGAGAATAGAAATCGTTGGAACCGTTAGGCTTCTGGTGGTTATTCAAATACCATACTCCGGACCACTCAAATAAGTTGACGACAGGCAGTCTTAGGTCGTGCGAGTCCTCCTCAAGAACTGGCCAACGCAAGTCATGGCCTTCATCAAGTGGTACAGGCTTTCGAAGATCGTGTTGATCGTTGATCTTAACCGGTTGCCTAAAATCATGGGTATGATGGGCGACAACTGGCTTTCTTAAGTCATGTGATGGCTCTAGAGATACTGGTACCCGTCCATTGTGAGAGTCATCCAACACAGGTTTGTTCTGAAACCGAATTCCAAGAGTTGTACCCTGTTTCTCAGAAATAGGTTTGTCAGTAATCGGATTTAACGAATACACTGGTGTAGTGGGATTGTTTTTATCGATAATATTCTTCTTTTCACCAAAAGTACCGTTAGGAAAGAATAGTTTATGAAGGAATGAGGCAGATATTATCGGCTTCCCGTTGTATACAGATGAAAAGTTCTTGAAGCTTGGCTTCTGAGGGGGCTGTGGTTTATAGTCAAATATAATTTGAGGTTTAGATGCATGAGTATCAAAAGACAACAGTCCGTCATCCTGATCAATTGGATTTAAAGTAACGTTGACGCGATTTATAGGTGTTTCTATTTTTTTCGTTTCAATCTTTGTGGCCAATGGATGATGAAATTGAGTATATGAGGGAATTTGGCCGTTTTTTCCCGGTGTTTGGATTTTGCCATCGTCCTGTTTGGTTTCTTGGGGAATTTTGCAGCAGGTCCCGACAAAGAATCGGTCCACGCAAGGGCCGATGTGTACACCATGGGCCACATTGACACAAGACCAGTTAAATGTGCAGAAACCACTTTCACCAGTTACATGGTTTGTGCAGGGAACAGGTCTGATGGAAGGGAAATCTATAAAATAAGAGCATAATTTTAGTTTGGGAATGAAAAGAAGAGACATATTAATTTCTAACATTTTCTATACCCGATTGGGTGTTAAAATACCAAGGTAACAATTTTTTTCACATCGTAAAGCACAGTTTTAAACTATTGTTTTTAACCGAGTTCATAAAATATAAAAACTAATATTAAAAAAATATCGTTTACCTTAATTTTCTGAAATTTGTAAGGACACTTTATCAAAAAAAAAGTATATTGTTTGTTGTGTTTTTTTAGACATAACTTGTATTTTAGAATTAATAGTGTTATTAAAGTTTCGTTTAAAGTAATGTCTCTTATGGAGAAACTTAAAGAAAATTTATAAAAAAATACTTAAATAAATGAGAGAATATCATTTCAGATACGTTAAATTAGCTAGTAGATAACAGAATACCTAACTGAGTTTCTGAAGTTATTTTAATACAAATTTTCATTCACAAAATATTAGTATTTTGAGTGGTCATTTTGCAACAGCATATTTTTATATTATTTTTTACGACAAAATGAAAACATGTATTTCGTTTTTGTTTCGTTATATGCATTGGTATTTACTATGCTCACAATATAAAATTTCAGTTTAATGATTTCCTACAATTTATTATCAATATGCTAGGTAGAAAAAACCAAGTGGTAGTATCATTATGCAGCCCACTGTATGTAGATATATACTTTAAAAGTGAAACATTTCGACTTGTTAACCCTTAAGTTCAAGAGTTACATAAGCGACCAATACGATTTTATGAATTCTATAAATTTTTATTTGAACTAATTGCGTTACTTAAATATAGAACAATATCCATTTGATACTCTGGAACTGTTTTCAATGGAGATAGAGAGTATCAAATGGATATATATGGATGAGTTTAAAAGTTCAGAGTATCAAATGCATGAGTAAGTTGGAACTCTTAAATTAAAAGAAATAAAATAATGTAAAATTATTTTAAAGAAAGTTAAAGCTAGGATTTGATTTATTGTTTTCTATTAATTCTTACAACATGAAATTTTTATAAAGTTACAATCGCGCAATTTAAGAGTTAATAATTAATTTAAATTTATTAAAAATACAACATAACAAAATACGTGAAATGATGTAGCCTTAGGTCTGATGACGCAAAAGCGTTTGTAACGTGGATATCTATAAAATTAGAAGATAGTTATTTAAAGTAAAAACATGGATTTTCACTAAAAAGTAATAGCCATAAATAAGTTTGTTAAAAACGCCATATAGCAAGAACCTTATACCTATTTATTTCATAATTTTTTCTAAGTCTAAAATATTTTCTATTCTATTGCTATACCTTTTTAACAATAATATTTTCATTAAATATTCCTTTGAAAATCTTTCATATTCACTTAGAAAAAAAAAGTTTTCCACATTTATAGACTTTATTTTAAGTGGAAGGCTACGTTTTTATTTATTAATTGAGTTTTCTGCAAACAGGATAGCGTTAAGTAATTCTAAAAAAATATAAATAATAAAACATTTTTTATAGAGTTCTTGCATGACTATTAGAAAAATACAGAAATCAATATTAAAAACTATATAAAAAACAAATAACAGTTTTAAAAATTACAAAAAAAGCTAATAATAATTAAAAAAAAATATAAAAACAAATAATAATATAATTTGTATTATCTTTTTTTATCTTTACCTTTTTTATCTTTATTATATTATCTTTATCCTTAAATTATTATTATTATCTTTATCCTTATCTATATTTATCTATTTTTTTTTATAAAAAGCAAATAAGTTTTAATAATTATTAAAAAAAAAGCGAATAATAGTTTAAGAAAAATATAAAAAAACAAATAATAATTTAAAGAAATTATAAAAATCAAATAACAATGAAAAAAAATTATAAAAAAAAGCGAATAATAATTTTAAAAAATATAAAAAAAAATAATAATTAAAAATATATATATATATATAAACATATTAATATATTTTTTAAATTATAAAAAGCAAATTATAATTTTTTGAAATTATAAAAAGCAAATTATATTTGAAAATTTAAAAAGCAAATTATATTTTAAATTATAAAAAACAAATCGTAATAGCAATAAATTTAAGAAAAAATAGTTAAAAAATAGAAAATTTTATGCACTTTCATTTAGTGTACCTCACCATACATTAAAAAAAAAATCAAGCGATATGGTTACAAACAGTTATAATGATGAATTAAGATTTCCGATAACAACAGAAATTAAAATAAAGTGTTAATGAAACATGAATAATCAATTATTTTTTTATATATCGAATAATTTAAAAACCCCTTAAACAAATTAAATTATAAAAATTTAACAAACGCATTCATCCACGTTGTATTATTTAAGCAATTTTTACTTTAATCTACCCAAACGAATAGTAGGTCACAACAACAAAAGGACCCTTCAATACATACAAGTCAAATCTAAATGCTAAGCAATCCCGCTTTTTGAAAGTCCAGAGAAAAATACGAGTAAGTTTGATACCTCAAGAGCAGCAAATCTCCAGTAGCAGTCCAAAAGGATTGAGCACAGTAGGCAGGCAGGCAGGCAGTAGCTGGGGCAGTGCAGGCGCTTCGGCAGCCAGTGTGGGAAAAAGCTCAGTTTTGCGGAAAGACCGAGTAACCCTCAGAGAACGGTTATAGGGTGAGAGTCTCTCACTAAGAAGCAGGTCAAATCAGTTCACCTTGACTTAGGTATTGCAGGTCAATGAACCTCAGTTGTATTGTTCCGACAACTTTCTTATATCTCATCGAACGAGTCAAAAGGACCAGAGGAAGAAGAAGAAACACGTCAATTTGAAATCGGGAAAAGTTCAAAAGGAAGCGGCCGAAACAGGAAGGCGAAAACCCTTCGATGATTTTTGGTTCTGGGACTTTGAGAGGCAGTTCTTGGAAAGGGAATAGGTTTGGAACAATCAGACCTGCTCGAAAGCGGTTATTGAATATTAGAAACGTAAAACCATTTCCGTGATATGAACTTGTGCTGTATATAAAAATGGAAGCTCTTCTTATCTGATTGAACTATTTTTTATAATGCTTATATATTTAAAGATTTCATTTTTACATATTCATCCCCCCTCCTCACATTATGAAGTTTAGCTTAAGAGGAAAATAAAAATATAAAGATTAAGATTGGACATATGGTGAATATGAAATTTATATTAAAATTTCATTACAATTAAACATATTCTTCCCAAGGAATTATCTTTTCAGATAATCGTAATTTAGATAAAATAATGCATATAAGCAGAAACGCATAGTAACAGCGTTTTTTTACTTCTCTTTTTAAAAAAAATCATTGTTCCTATTTTGAATTTATTTTAAGATGGGTAAGTTAATAATGTTCTAATCTTTATTTCAGAAATAAACCTCTAAATACTTATATATTTTATTGAATTACAATGCAGTTTATGTGTTGCAGTTTCATTTTTAAGTTTGTAATTTTTTTTAATGGTAATAATCCTTTGGAAAATCATTAACGCGTTTAGTGTTGGTGAAAAAATGCAAGCCACATAATGCAGTGCATCGGATATCGCGATAACTCGTAATTGCAAATTAACAAGTTAATGAGTATCTTAACCTTCAATAACATATCATAAATTGTTCAATTTAAAATATGTTAATGAATATCTTAACATTCAATAAAATATTATAAATTGTTCAATTTACTTTCGTAAGATCGAATTTTTTACATGATTTAAATTACTTGAAGTATATTCTGTAAGGAATAAGAATCAGTTTTATCTATAACAAACATTTTTTGAAATTTTTTTATGTGTATACTGTTGCAGATATTTTGACTTTTAAGAAACTGTAACTTAACAGTAGCCACAAAAACTAATATCTAAAGAGGAATATTTGTTGTAATAAGAAAAATATGCAAACTATTTCGAGCCTGTAGCACATATTATGATAATTTCTGCAGATATTTATGCACGAAGAGCAGAATGGGAGGCGTGTAGAAGAAAATTAAAGATAATAGAACTAACAAGGACTAAAGCTCATTGTTTAAATTAATGATACTCAACTTTTAGCATCAGAGCTATTTACAGTTTAGTTTTATTCTTTTATTTTTTTGTACATATATGCACAAATGAGTTGAGAATTGCGAGTTATTTTGTAAAAGGTTTAAGCTTATAAACATAAACGTTAATTTCCTTATGAGCATAATATGAGAAATGCGTTTTTTTACAACAACGTAGCTGCAACGATGGAAATGCATACATATTAGATAAAACTTTACATGTTATATATTAGTTATTGATAATTTTCAATAATAACCCTTATAACACATTTTTTGGATAAAAGTAGGTATGTCAACAGCCATACTGTTCCAGCTCCACTGCTCATAATATTTTCATGATCGATTAAAAAAAAAAGAGCATGGTTTCGGCTTTTGTGAGAGAAAATATAATATTTATTTATTTAATATTGAAAATTAAATTTTTATACTGCAATTCCGAATTATTTATAAATCGAAGCGTTCAAAGTGCCTTCGTCTATCTTTCCGTTTTATTAAAGCTCCTGCATTTGGAAGCTATTACCAACTGATTTGCTATTACCAACTGATATTATACTTACACTACTTGACACTTTACCAAGTGTCAAGTAGTGTAAGTATAATAAAATATGCGTTAGCGTATATATTTAAAGAGTTACATAAAATTTAAATAAATTTAAAAATGGCAAAATAATCTGAGGTAATTAAAAAGAGGTAGAAAATATGAAAAGGACTCTAGATTAAACAGTGTTAATGATAATTTAACTCACTAAAGGATTATTGCATGACTTAAGGTCGTTGATATATATATTGCGGAACAATTTGAGACAATGAATACATGCTGAAAAATATCTTCATTTCTCATTTGATGAAAACAGGGTGCCCATAGGAAAGCATTTTCAAATGATTTCTCTGATAATTCCTTGATATTTCACTGCAAGCCGTACTTTTTTTTACGTCAATATTTAAAAAAAATATTATTATTCCTTATTATTATGGAAGATGTACTTTGACATTATCTTATTATTCCCCCAAAAAGATATTTATTTTTAATATACAAGTTTACTAACTATTTCACTCGATCTTCTAACTCCCAAAAAGTGCAATCAAAGTTTAACATCCAAAAATCAATAATCAACGCATAAAAATGTAATGCACCCTTCATTCCAGAGTGCTTACGAAATATCAATAATTCAAAATGCTACTTAAAGATCATAAAAGTCCAAGTAAGTGCAATATATCTCTTAGACTATTAGTGATTGTACTTTAAGATAAATACTAAAATAACCTCAATATTAAAAAAATAATAATTCAATACTCTCAAAAAGTAGAAACAATATGGATTTCCCGGTTTTCCATGATGGTAAACACTCTGAAAAACTATTTAATTTTCGACATAATAAATCAATAAGAAAATGCGATCATTTTAATTATATTCAGTAGCTCATCAATAATTCATTTCCGCTTTAATATTTTTTTAAATAAATATTATTATAATTTTTTTTATACATTTATACGTAAAATTTAATTGGGGCTCGTACAGAATTTGTCGAGAATGTCCAGCCTTCTGCAAACGTGATCGGAGCCATGTAATCTACTTAACACGGCAATAAAAAAATGAGAGAAATGGAAGAGTAAGTTCATTGCTTTCGAAATTGAGGTTAATCGAAAAGAGGAAAAAGGACTATTCTGGTTTGGCTGTCGACACCGCTCGGGTTGCCTAACATCGTTTTCCGCATGCATGTTATCTGAATATTTCAAGGGTTACGAACTGAAATGGGAAGGGCAAAGGGTTCATTGCATCATTTTACTACAAAAGTTGAATCTCCCATGTGCATAGGGCGCCCCGTCCTATGCACTTTCATACTGTTAAAAATCCGTACTCAAACATAAGTAAAATGTACTCATTTTTGATTACATTCGATGCTTATCATAGCTCCGAATACATAAGTTTCAATTTTGAAAAAGACATGTACTCAAAAATGAATAAAAAGAGCAGTTGCTTGCCTGCATAGGCTGCCTTCATAAATCCCTTTCAGTAAGTATCGACAATTACAACTAAGACTTACCTGGAATCGAACCCATATCATCATGCACTGCAGCATAAGGCCTTATCCGTTGTACTACCAGAGCGACGTCGTGAAAAAGTTATAAACAGAAGAAATGTTAAAAAGAATGAGCCGAAAAAATGGGAGGCAAGATAATTGAGTTGTAATAACTCAGTTTCCATTTAAGCAATCGACGTCAAATGATGTGGAAAACCATCTTCTGAACACCTGTTTTAAGTTAACTATTTTAAGTTAAGTTATTTTAAGTTAAGTAAGCTATTATTAAGAACAAGTATTTTAAGTTTTTTTATTTAAGTAACAACTATTTTAAGTTTTTTCAGGTCGATTTGTTAAGATGGCTTGAGCAGAAGCTGAGATTAAAAATATTAAATCACACTGCACATTTCTGAGAAAATACGATTACTTAAATTCGAGTACGTCATCGCTCATTTACGATGCAATTGTACATATTAAAAACAATTGTACAAAGAAAAACGAGTATGTTCAAGTACTCAATTTTAAGTACCTTTTTTTACAGTGCAAATAGTTTTACTAAAAGTTAAAAAATTATTTGGAAAGGAAACTGTTAATAAAAATTTATAATTTTAAATTGTCGATCATTTTATTTGAAGGAACTATTTGAACTTTGATTCAAAATAATGTTTTTAATATTTTTCTAAACTAAAAGTTTAAAAGGATTGGGGGTTTGTTGCATATCTATTGCCAAACCGACACGGATCGTTATGCTTAAAGTTATATCATTGATCGCATAATGGAAAATTTCTTATATAAAGGGATTAGCCCAAGAGGAAAACGCTGACTTTATAAATGGAAAACCAAAGCAGCAGCAACACTATTAAAAAGGTGGTTGTATGTCATGGACTGGAATAGAGCATTTTCCAGTTGAAGAAATTAACAACATAAATAGCTGATTGTTTTTTAATTTACAGCATGCAAGAGCTTTTTTCTCACATGGGGATTTTACCCAAAAAAAATCGGCATAAAATCGGGAAAAAAAAATTAGCATAAAAACCTTGTGAAACTGAAGCTTTTATGCAGGTTTACAAACGCTGAAAAATTCAGCATTAAAATGTTTGAAGGAAAATGCAGTTTTTTTAAAAAAAAAATATGCTATACTCGGGGACAACCTAAGTTGAGCATAAAGCAATTGAATATTTATACATATCATAGCTTCCGCTTCAGGTTCAACTTAGGTTGTCCCCGAGTGTAGCAAATTAAAAACTTAAAAAACATCCAGGTTTTATTTCGGAACCACATGATAATTAAAACCCTGCAAAATTTGCACTTTTGTTTTATTGTAGCAATAAGTATAGTCTAATAATTTTCGACTTTTGAATTGTTCTTTTTTATGGAAATTGCATTAAAAAACGCGAGATGTTTAAATGCATTAACGTTGAATAATGTAAATATATTACAAAATAATAATAAAAAAAATCAACCGAGGTACATATTTTTACTTTGGTTCTGATTAATTTAATATGTATAATCGAGATCTTTGAAAAAGTACAATGTCTTAAATTCTGAAAATAAATGAATTTTTCTAAAATTTTAAAAGTACCAACAACACAATTATGAAATTAAAATCACCTAGGATAAATAACTAATGTTTTCTAGAAATAATACATTGTATGTATTAATATTATAAACATTTAAAAAACAATTTTAAAAATTAATAAAAACAACAACACAATATGTGAAAACTGTACTTACAAAAATCGTGTTGATTGCTTTAATTACTCTTAGATTGATTATATATCAAATTAATGAGAATGTTTCCTAGTAAAAAGGTTTTAGAATGGGACATTTCTACGTTGAATGAGGCATAAGAAATGTCGAGTAAGACATTCTTTTAGATCTGCTACTGCTATTAAAAGTAACACATTGCTCTGTTTGGCAAGCTTTGTTTCTAACTCGTTTATAATTTTGTTTTCTTAGAGCCACGACTGGGAAAAGATTTTAAAACGCAATGGATCGTTGCCAAATGTTTAGGGTTAGTATAGTTTTAAATATTTCGAAGCGGTTCTTTAATTACTACGTGTAAATGGTACAGCCTTTACAAGGCCGTTTTTTCAGACACCGGCAAAACTGAAGTCGGGGACAGGCGCCAGCATAAAAAGTGGTTCAGTAAAACTCCTCAAACTGAAACGGAATGTAAGGATAAATTTTAATGTCGTCTTACTGTTAGACACACTTTATCTCTTTCTAAAGGCAGCTGTAACCCTGGTCTACCCCGAATAATCAACACGATTTTTCTAATTTACGACAATAATTTATAAATTTCTATGCATTTTAAATAGTATTTAACTTAAAAAAAAATTATAACTATTTCTTAATGCAGTTAGGGACCTACTTACAAGCTTATGGGCACAGGGAAAAAGAACGTTAAGGGAGACCCTTTTGACGTAACTCAAAATAAAACTGCTAAATTTATGTATAAGCACACACAATGCAAAATAACATAATCAATCAGCTGTAATGTGTAAATACTGCAAAAAACTTTTTTTTTAGAACTACTGCTAATTTTATTTTTCTTCTAAGAATTCGAATTAACGTTAATGGCCAGTACTTCAACAGAATTTCTTTAAACCTTAAAATAGGGGCCCTGGGCAAGTGCCCCGAATGCCCTGCCATAAATCAGTCTCTGAATCTAGTGTTACATTTTCTGATTTTTACAATGCTTCCAACTTGGAGGTGAAACGGAGTATAGATGATAGGAGGAGTTCAGCCCAGGACTCAGTTCCTTTTAGAATAGAACATAGAATAATGGTGTCTGTTTCTATATCAACCATGCATGGGAATTACCTATTAGCGCAAATTTGTAAAACAGATCTCCAGGGAACCAAAACCAATGTTAAATCGATTTTCGATTTTTCGGGCTAAGCCTATTTTAGCATTAACTGGTTCATTAAGAATAACCACTCTAGGGGTGGGATTAATAATAACTTTAACATGTTCGCTGTTATAAGGTTTCACTTTCAGGCCACGTGTATCGAAAATATACTATTTTCGATTCGTTTAAATAATATTGAGAATTTGGTGGCGTATTTTTTTTGAAGACATTTTAATATAAATATTCTGACCATTTTTCAAAATATAAAAATATTAATTTATTGAAACTGTACTCCTAAATTATTAAAAGAAAGGCAGTAAACCTAATATTTTACCCAATATTATTAAAAATATTTTAAAAAAATTCTATTGCATATACAAAAATTTATATTTTTCGCAAAATGTCACATAAAGTATATATTTTTCATAATTTAAGAAATAGTTTAGATTCACTATGTAAAACTTACGTATTTTTATTATTGTTTTAAAAAATAAATCAAAATATTGAATAGAATTTGAGAAAAGTGTACCAATGTACAGAATATATCAGTTTTGCGGAAAAAACGCAGAAGACGTTTATTATTTTAAATTGTTAATACAAAACTAAATTTTTGAAGTGGAATAATCATAACAAATATTTAGTTATTAACCGTATTATTTTTTTATTAAATTTTAAATAATTTTGCAGGACTATTGTCTCTCCTTAATTGAAAAATTTTAATCACTCACCGACTGCTGCAATTCCGAAGAATATATATGTAATAAGCTCCATTAAAAACTAGTTGAAATATTTTTCAGTGACTCTTCATATGGAATTCAAGCAATGTGCATTTACAGCATGTTTTCGTCCATATGTATTGTGGGACAAAAAGAAACGCATATTTCATTTTTTATGCAGCTGTGACCTACAATTCAAAGGTTGCTGTGGACCTCCATATTTTTCGAAGGATGATCTTTGTTTTACAAATTTATTGTTTTAGGCACGCATGTGATACCTGGGTTTACCGTGGAAGAACGTTATATTTATTAACGATTAAAATATTAATGTGCTTTTGGTTATATGGTTACATTAACGTCGCACTAGAGTTACATAATGGACTATTGACGACGATTCGGCATCTATCCCAAAGGAAAGACCTAGGAACACTACCTCGAAATTTTGAACCATGGTCATGGATTTAATTTAGTTGCATGGAAACGGAAAACTCAATTTGCATCTGATCAATGAGCAAATTTTAATTGCACAAAATATCATTTCGCTCGCTTTCGCTAACAACTTTGGCAAATAATCGACAATTTGGTGATTTTGTGTGGATTGCGGTTATATGAGTTTGTCGATTTTTCATCTTCACTTTGACGATTGTGAAATCTGAGACCCTGCAGCCATGAGTTGGATGCAATTCAATAATTAGAATAGGTTGGTGTGGGAAAGAAAGACCCTTTAACATTGCTTCTTAAGTTTGAAACATGGTCAGATGACGAGGAAAACTCCTGACCTGGCACCCTATTCTCGAAATTTTTAAACAATGACCAACGTGGGGACATTTGGACCAAGTCAGATTTAAGATAAGAAACATGTCCTCGTTTTTTTCATTCGCCTTTTCATCACTGGATTGGTTGGTTTCCTTGCGAGACACAGGATCGAACCAATCCTACGTCGGAATCCTTGACGGACGTCGAGCGCGACGTCTTCAATTGAAAAAAGCGTATACAAGTTCCCCATCTTTAACGTGCACCATCCTCATCTACACGGCTGATCATGGCCAGCTGAGATCGCGGTTCAATTGTATGTGTGTAGAGATCCGATAATCGGAGAATTTTTTCGAAGTTAATAATTTACAAAAAATAATAATGCCTTTCAATTTATAATAATTAGTAATGACTGTCAATTTATAATAATGAGTTTACTTTTTTAATAAAATATTCGTTGACGGCAAGTTTCAAAACAATGTTATTCGCACAATGGCTCTGACCATGTATACTAAGGAAAGACGTCTTAGGGACGCAACGGCTTCACGGTTTGGTTTTGGTTTTGTTAATTAACGTCGCACTAGAGCTGCACAGTGGGCTATTGGCGACGGTTCAGGGTCAATCTCGAAGGAAAGACCCGGGAACACATACACATTCACACACACATTCATACATGCACCTCTATATTTTAGAACCATGGTCAGATGACGAGGAAACACCTGAACTGGCACCCAACGCCTTCAATAGACGTCGGGACTTTGGACCCCAATCAGATTTATCGTGCACCAGTCCCGTATACACGCCAGTATAATTTGTTGGATATTCTGGACGACTTTCTAGTATTTTTGTAGCGAAGCTGGCAACCCTCCGATCGCAAGATCACTACTTTTTTTACTTTTCCATGTCAAGTCCATTTCACGGATTCGAACCACCAATCCTCTGATTAGTAGCTGAACGCCTTACCAACTGAGCAACTGGGGCTCCAACGGCTTCACGGAGAGTATTGCGAATTAATATTACGATTATTAAGGCTTCCGAAGTCATACAACTTACACGTTTAAAGTAGAAGTTAAAAGTATGTGTGCCTTTTACCAGTGGTGGCGCCAGGAATTGCCCGACAGGGGGGCTGACTTTCCCCGATGGGGGGGGCTAGTATCCTCAACGTAAATTGTGCATATAAAATTTTCCAAAAAAAAATTCGATGTGGCTTTTGTTGTAGCACATTCAGAAAAATTCACGTCATTTTAGAAAATATTATAAAAAACATGAAAGAGTCGCCAACAAGAACATATCCAGTAAAATTAAGCTAAACAAACTGTTTCGCCTGACGCAGTGTCTCCCATCCACGCTCCGTACACTCTTTGCATCGCTACCTTATTTTACACGCATTGGCGGCTAATTTCTTATAGAACAAGAACAAATTTATGTAAATATTTATATTTTTCACGAAATGGAAGTGTTGGAAAATTGTTTAGTAAACGTTTGAGAATAAATGCATATAATATTTTATGTTATTTATATGCATTAGTGATGAATAGTAGTACTTTGTATAGGAATTATAAACACGGCTAGTATGTCAGGTTGAATTTTTAAAAATTATTCTGGTCCAAAATCAATAAGTATGATTCTTAGTAGAAAGATGATAAGTTACAATTTTTTTAATTAACTTAGTTCGTATTATAGGAATAAAAAAAAAGCAGAAAGGCTATATTTTTGAGGAGAATAATAATAAAAAAGGCTCACCATGCTGTAGTATCTTGAACGCTACCCCACATGCATTCCGATAATCAGTACTTTCAGCTGGACAACTAAAGAGTATTTCTGGCTTTCATAGATTTTTTTTAAAAATTGTTAATAACGTACATCTCGAAATCGAAAGTTTTCAGCAACACACTTTATTTTTCAATCCGCCATCCACTTCATATATTCGCGCCAGTTTTAGTTCCGAAATCCTAAGTAAACGGGCTTGTTCCAATTGCAACTAATCTGATAATGTCTATCGTCTCGTTCTACGATTCACAGTGGATTCTTTGGTCAATGAAAAGGAATGGCAAGCCATACAATGGAAGCACGGACTGAATGGTGTCCCCAGGACCAAAAGGCACAGACCCCCCATCCAGTCGCAAAGTTTCAAGAACAAGCAGGCAATACTTTTTAGCTCTAAGGAAAGCGGCAATTTCCAGTTTTACGACTCACCACCCCCCATGGAGGTCCAGGGAAGTTAAGTTGCCCCCAGCATAAATTCTACATTGCTCCTTTTGTGTGAAAAAAAAAACTAGGTTCTTTCTTTCTTTTTTTTTTTTGCCGATATTTGAATGCAACGTGGTGTATCTTTGCTCAGGCACTATGTTACAAGTATTTGACTGAAGTATTGGCAGTAAATCTTACCGGTGAAAATTAATAAAATAGCCTTCCTCTTTATAAAAATATAATATGTTTATTATATTTCATAAATCAAAGGTCACTGCCTCTAAGTGTACTTAATTTAATAAATAACGAACGTCATATTCGATATAATATAGTTTTAAGAATAGCATTTTTAAACTTAAACAACAGCTGCGAATAGTACCCTGCAGTAATCTACAAAATTTTAAGAATTGTTATCTTTAGTTTTAATTATTCGAAAGTAAAAGTATGTTTTAAAGTCAAAATATTAATATTTATACATTTTAAACTTGAGTTTCTTTGACAATTTGACGCCGAACTAAGTGACCCTCTTTTGAAGTCTTCTGAGTCTCCGTGAATTTCATTCTTAGATTATTTTAACTGCGATATTGTATATTAGAAAATGCCGTGTTAACTTAATTTTATGAATGAATTATTAGTGTGCAAAGGAAAAAACGCAACAGCAGTGGAGACGTTGAAATCGAAATACATCATAATCAACATATAGTTATATCAGGTTATCTTGTATTTACTGGGTATTACTTTTCAATTAGCTACATTAACGTATTATATTAGGAATATTATATACTTATGCTTCATAATAAACTTACTATATAATTATAAAAATTTAATTATGAAACTTATAATTGTAAACTGACCATAGGCCGAAATCTCGACAAGCCAAATTGAAAATATCAGTATTAATAAAAATGTCTTTGAAATTATTATTGATAACCGACTTAGAAAAAAGGATTTTAATAATATTATCATAACGCGGTTTTAATAATATGATATTTTAAAATAAATTTAAATCAAATTACTAATTCATAAAAAGTTATTTTAAAATATAAACACTTATCATATTCATTCAAACTTTCCACTACATTCTCCCTTTTTAATTCCAATTGTTTTCTTAGGCACTATATCAATGATATGTGTAGTCGAATATCGTGTGTATGATGATACGTTGTTTCAATTATTTAACCTAAGTTTATGATTTAATATAATATTTAAATTTTAATGTTAACTCTTTTGAAAATGAATTTAAGTGTGACAATTTTGGGCAGTTTCATTATTCAATATGCATAAAATAATGTAATTAAAAATATTTCTAGTATACGTGTAGTGGAACACTATATAAGAGTTCTAAATCTTGTGTAAAAAAACTATAAAATGAACACTGAAATTTTTAGCTAAAAATTTAATATTTACATTTTGGTTTGTCGGGTTGATTGGTTCAATAGACGAAGAACTGGAGATGCACAGTGGGATATTGGTAATCTATCTCGAATGAAAGACCCAACGTATATTTGAACTATGGTCAGATGACGAGTTCAATACCTGAAAACTGGCACCCGACGCATTCAATCGGCGTTCGGAGTTTGGACCACGACAAGATTTAACGTGTACCAGCCTTATAAATAGGTAACACTTTTTGGTTACGAAAGGAACGAATTTGACAACTCTCTGATAACCAAATTGCTGTATGTCGCTTCCCAAACGTGCATGTTCAGTATCAAACTCGCGCTCATCGGTTCGAGCTTCTAAATATTCAACCATGATAGGCCTTTGGTGTCGAGATTTCGGTGTGTCGGGATTTTATCTGTCGGAATTATGACCTAGATCCTTTTAATTAAAAAAATTAAATTTAATGCAATGTTTAAAAAATATTTGGTCTTAACAATTAAAATAACACTTTTCCCCCGACGAACTTCATAATTTTGCCAGACGGGGGGGCTTGCCTTGCCCGACAGGGGGGCTACAGCCCCCCCCAGCACCCCCAGTGGCGCCACCTCTGCCTTTTACAAGCTGCAATTTTTTTTAAAATAGTCAGTTAACCTTGACAGTAACACGATGTTTCTTAGTATTTTTAAAAATACATTTTACAGATGAAATTAAATGTATGCGCTTTGACCAGGATTGGTTAATTAACGTGGCACTAGAGCTTCACAGTGGGCTCTTGGTGACGGTTCGGAGCCTATCTCGAAGGACATATATTACATTATATATTGCAATATATATTGCATTTGAAACATAGTAGTAAATGAATCTTTTAAGGTTTATTAACCTTCAAAAGATTCATTCCCCCCTTTTTTTGCTGTTGTTAATATTCGATTTTTTTCGATTACCAAAATTTGGCGCCCTCTTTTGACCGGCGCCCCAAGCGACCGCTTTTGTAGCTTGGGTCTTAAACCGCCTTTGATAGGGGATTGAATTAGCTCGAGGGCCTCAGAGGTGTAGGGTGTTACTTTTTATGATTAACAATGCCTAAATTATCAATATACATATTTTTTTTTTTAGAATTTAAAGTACGGACAATAATTTCAACTAGGTTAAATTGCGATAACTTAGTTTATAAAAAAAATCGTACATTTTAGCCTATAAAATTATGTATAGAACAATTAATAAATAAAGTTTATGTTTCGAATTCTGTATTTTAACTATTAAATTGATTAGTAGCTTATATAGGTCTGTAATTTTGTGATCACGACCTTAGGGGTGTGCGACACGTGCCACCGCACAGGGCACCGCGTTTACTAAAGAAAAATGCAAAAATGATAACGTTAGATGGAATTAGTGTCTTATGAATATTTTTAGGCTTAATACATCTTTAAAATAATGGGGTATTAGAATAGAAACACTATGTTACGATTTCAGGGTGATCCATTCCGACACTATAACTCCACGGCAAATAGCACGACTGACATAAATGTTGCCTCATTTAATTATAATTAAATTAGGCTTCCTTTTAATTTTCAATTAAAAAAAGAACAAAATAATGCAGATTTTTTTCGTAACAGTTATCTAATAAACACTACATTTAAATGAAATGTAGTATCAAACATTTGTAACTACACTTGTAGTAGATAAAAACATGACAAACTTATGCATAAGTTTCGTAATTCATAAGTTTTATTGAAACGTATCATAAGTTTTATTGAAACGTATCATAAGTTTTATTGAAACGTATCATAAGTTTTATTGAAACGTATCATAAGTTTTATTGAAACGTATCATAAGTTTTATTGAAACGTATCATAAGTTTTATTGAAACGTATCATAAGTTTTATTGAAACGTATCATAAGTTTTATTGAAACGTATCATAAGTTTTATTGAAACGTATCATAAGTTTTATTGAAACGTATCATAAGTTTTATTCAAAACGTATCGGAAGTTTGTGTGGAGGATAAAAAGGGGCCCCGCGACTCTGCTTGCACAGGGGCTACGCGACCGCTAAGGGCGGCCCTGTTTGTGATCAACATGTACATTCGTATATAAATAAATTAAAATAAAACAAACAATACTCACTGGCACTGGCACATCGGTTTGCAAACAACAGCAAAAAAGAAACCGCAAACACTGTCACTTTCTTCAACTTTATCATAATTCTTGACCAGACATCCACATAATGCTCTACATTCTCCAAGAGATAGACATTCAGTTTCCACTTTAAGACAGTGTCCGAAGTTCAATTTTTCATATCACCTCCGACGACCAAAATACCTATCTTTTCTGCGATTTTTTTCAGTATCTGGAAGCTCTCCGAAGCATCGATAATACACGTTTTCTTGCACATACCTGTTTGTTCGCCACTTTTCTCATCTTTTTTGTTTGTTCGCCGGCAGTTCAACTTCTCCATCTGATCTAACGGGTCACATTAGTCACGCGAAACTACAAGTGGACTTTCGAGCCACTGAAGCGGCGAGGTTCGATGGTGGTAACGAAGAGGAGGGTTTGCTGAACGGTTCCTTTTTCTGCCGCACGCCCTTCGAAAACAAGAAACAAAAGCTCAAACGCGGAAGAGATCTTCCTTCACATGTCCACTAATTTGCACTACTGTACTGGTACAGCCACTGAAATTCTTATTCAGAAAACATTATTACATTGATTTACCTGAATATGTTGAAAAAATAATTAAAACACATAAATAACTTAAATTGCAATACATAAATCTTAAGATTTTTTGAAGAATCTTTGATACCTTAATTTTTTTGAAGCACAATGCTTAAATTTATTTTGAAGCACGATGCTTAAATTTATTTTGAATCACGATGCCTAAATTTATTTTGAAGCATGATGCTTAAATTTATTTTGAATCACGTTTTCTTAAATTTATTTTTAAGCACGATACTTAAATTAATTTTGAAGCACAAAGCTTAAATTTATTTTGAAGCACGGTGCTTAAATTTATTTTGAAGCACGATGCTTAAATTGACTTTGAATAACGATGCTTTCATTTCTTTTGAAGCACGATGCTTAATTTTTTTGAAGCACAAAGCTTAAATTTATTTTGAAGCACGATGCTTAAATTTTTAGAATAATACCTAAATTTTTGAAGCACGATATCTAAATATTAGAAGCACGATACCTAAATTTTCGAAGCACGATATCTAAATATTAGAAGCACGATACCTAAATTTTCGAAGCACAATACATAAATCTTTGAAGCACGGTATAGAAATTTTTGAAGCACGACACCTACATTTTAGAAAAACGACACCTAAATCATAAAAATCCGAAATTTAAATCTTATGAGCATGCCTATTTTTTTAAAAAACACATCTAATATATTTATAGGCTCAATACCTAAATATTTTGAATAAGGCCTAAATTTTTGAAGAACGATACACAAATCTTTGAAATACGATATTGGCCTGAATATTTTTATTAACACATTTAAATTCTTCAATTAGGATACTCGGAATCGAGGCATTTTAAAGCTTTCAAAACATACCTAAATAATTTCAACACATTAGTTTAACATTCAAAATACAACCTGGCTGATACAATAATCTCGTTTGCCTATTCTATCGTAATTAATTAACCTTAAATTACATAAACCATTAATAATTTTGAATGAATCTTTTTATACCTCTTTTTACTTTCACCACTGAAATACACAATATTCCGTACACCTTCTATTCTCTTCACAGTTGAAGTTCTTCTACTGTAAGCTCTAGCACACAACTCTGGTTTCACTGATGATTTCGCTACCTGATCAGTAGTCCAAATGAACCGGAAAGTTCAAAGCGATCCATTTGACTGAGGCTATTAACACCAACCACATTCACGTTAGCAAATCTTCGCGGAAACTGCAATTGCAATGCTTGCTCGTACGCAGCAGAGACAAGACGTGGAACATGGAGTCTTGGCAACTTGTGAGGGGGCCTCACAAAGAAAGGTAGGGCCTGTGGGTAGGGCTGGGAATTGTGCTTATGGCAGGTGTTCCAGGAATCCCGTTTGCATTGTTGATAGTTCTTTTGTGTTTTGACCACCCCTCATACACATTCCAAAATCCACGGTTGGGTAGATTCGTTGGGAGGGGGGATATTTACCACGTGCTTTCGAAGATTCTTATTTGCAATGTTTACTTTCGTTTCTTTTAACCCAGCTTGTTACAGCGCAAGTATTGGATCAGCCAAGAATTAATTTTACTAGATTTTCAGATTCATTGCTTCAAGAGTATTGAAAATTTGTATTAAATAAACTATTGATAAAGAACAAATTGCTACCATCACCGTTTTAAACAAAAAATGATGAAAAGACGGGGGAAAAGAGTTAGCTTGTTTAATTTTAACCCTTAACTTTTGGTAGGCCTTGCTGCGGAGACACGTATTAACCCTCCAGAAATCGCGTCAAAATGAGTGACCCGAGAACTCGCGCGTGAGAATTTTTCTCACACCACCTATTACCCTCAAAAAAAATTTTTAGTAAATAAAATATTTTAATCTAAACAATAAGTATAATATGCAATTGATTGCGGCAAGAGAAAGTTACAAGGAGAAGCTAGAGAGAGCAGCACCTTCGCCTATGACGTAGGATACCAGATATACTTTATATATAAATATATATATATATATATATATATATATATATATATATATATATATATATATATATATATATATATATATATATATATATATATATATATATATATATATATATAATTAATTACATTATATACTTCAAAACTTATTACTAATATTTAAAAACTAAACTTACTTTCATTAATATTATTACTTCAAAACAAAATGCTCTCGTGTATAAACTTCTTTTTATTCATTTGATTTGGTAGAGGCCCAGATCACATGGACACAACTAACCCCCATTGGAAAGTTATGATCATTGATTACATTAAAATCACGAGGCAATAAACAAAAATCATTATCTTATAGTTAGTTATAAGTGGAAGCGCCCTAGTTTTTTACATTTAGTCAGTTACCGTATCAATTCTTTAATAATTTACTTTTCAGTGCATTTAACAAAAGCGTGTTTTGAAAAAGTAACAGCAAATGAAAAGTTTTCTTTTTAACATGAACACTTTTCAGTGCATTTAACAAAAGCTTGTTTTGAAAAAGTACCAGCAAATGAAAAGTTTTCTTTTTAACGCGAACACTTTTCAGTGCATTTAGCAAAAGTGTGTTTTGAAAAAGTAACAGCAAATGAAAAGTTTTCTTTTTAACAAGAACACTTTTCAAGTACACGAGAACTATTGTTAAAAGTTTCAAGGGAATGCACGTGTAAAAGCCCTAACGGAATCGTTCTTGTATTCGGATCAATTGATCCAGTTTGAATTTATCGTCGATCGTGATTTTGGAAGTCGTGAAATCTCTCGTCCGTTCAGAGGTCAGAGTCAAATTGTTTTCCCGGAAGAGTCACAAGAAGTCAAGGTTAATCCTGAACGGAAATTATTCCGTTTTGCGTGCAGCGTTCTTTTCTTGGATTTTTTTTTTTTTTGCCGTCACACGAAGCTCTAAATTATTCGAAATTCGAAAGTTTGGATATTCTCAACACAGTTGCGGATAAGACATAAAAATATTTAAAAAAAAACAACCCGATTTTATTATATTAAATGTAATAAAAAGCTAAAGAATAAACCAGATCATATTTTAAGGGATTTTCATAGGTCGGAACAAATACTTTTCTATGGTCAAAGATAGGATGCTGATAGATCCTGATAAAATAGATAGTTTGGTTTTGTTTTGTTAAATAACGTCGCACTAGAGCTGCACAGTGGGCTATTGGAGACGGTTCGGGGTCTATCTCGAAGGAAAGACCCGGGAACACACACACATTCATAGATGAGTCTCTATGTTAACCTTTTCATGGGGCTTAGTAACAGAAAAGTTGCACTGGCTGTGGGCTAATTCCTAAACGGAGGAAATAAATTAGCTTTGGGAGGTAAAAAAAAGAGTTCTCAAAGCTCTGTGGAAGGATGACTTGTCTTACAATAAGAGGCGTGTAACTGTTTGACAGAGGGATCGTTAACAATCCTTCCTCAAAACACGCAGATTTGGGGAAAGGCAATTCAGGGGCAATTCTTCCCCCTATACCATAGTTCGAAAGTGCCCCAGGCCCACATGTCCCAGGCCCTCGGACCCATGTCGTCCCAGTTTAGTAAATACTAACAAAAACTTTGTTCAAAAAATTATTTGTTTGTCAATTCAAATTTAATTAATTTACTTAATTTAACAAAAATGATCGGCGTTTTTCCCTCTAGAAAATATTTCAAACACGAATAAAAGTAATGGGCGTCACATCCACTTGAGTAGTGGGGCTTTTCTTAGCACTGGTGGGGAAAATGCCCCACCAACTCTATGCTAAAATATGCCCTGGAATAAACTAGTATTCTGAATTGATTAAAAATAAAAGCGTGGGGTTCTTACATTATGAGATTCTAAAGCCATTTTCGGGAACAGGGCCGCCCTTAGGGGTGTGGGACGCGTGCCACCGCACAGGGCCGCACAAAATAAGAATGTTACAGATAGTTTTTTTTTCTGGTTTTTGATATGAAACGTCTTAAAAATTAAATACATGAAATATCATGTTAATGATAGAACATACAACGTCCTTCTGGAACTTGGTAGAATGACAACCTGTAGAATTCATCTTTACGATCAAATATAAAGGTTTTTTATTCCTTCTGGCAGGACGGCCAAAAAAAAATTCAGAAAGCTCCGAGTTGGCGAAAAAAATAATTTAAAAATTCCAATTGTAAAATATTTTATGTACAAAAGAGCTTCCGGAAGAACTTTGGCCTGTTCCTTCTATCATCAATCTCCTAGAGGGATCCATTCCGTGACAAATATCCAGACTGACATAAATTTGGCCTCGCTCGATAGAGAATTATACTTATATATATAATAATAATAATTTTAAACAAATAAATAATACAGATTTTTAAGTCACGAAGTTCTCGAATAAATATTCCATTTTGTTTCAAATGATATGTAGCCGCATCAAATATTTGTAGTTATTAAAAAAAACCGATTGGCCGTAAAAAATATGAAGACTTATTCATAAATTTATATGAATGTTAAACAGGGCCCGTTACTAAGTTCGCACCGGGCCCCTCGTCTGCTAAGGGCGGTTCTGTTCGCGAATCCCCCCCGCATTCATTTCCCCTTGATCAATTTCTAGGGTTTATCTTTAAATCAGTATTCTGACAGTTATTAACACTCTATGAGTCGCGTCTCCTCATAGTACAAAAGTTGTGAGATGCCGCTTCTAATTGATGCAATAATACTGATTATCCACCACTAAACTCAAAGGAAACAAGTAAATAGACTGCTATATATATAAAAATAGACTACTATATAAAAATAGATTGCTATATAAAAATATATTGCTATATAAAAATAGACTGCTTTATAACAATAGACTGCTATATTAAAATAGACTGCTATATAACAAAAGACTGCTATATAACAAAAGACTGCTATATAACAATAGACTGCTATATAAAAATAGACTGCTATATAAAAATAGACTGCTATATAAAAATAGCCTGCTATATAAAAATAGATTGCTATATAAAAATAGACTGTTATATAAAAATGGACTGCTATATAAAAATAGACTGCTTTATAACAATAGACTGCTATATAAAAAATAGACTGCTATATTAAAATAAACTGCTATATAACAAAAGACTGCTATATAACAAAAGACTGCTATATAACAAAAGACTGCTATATAACAATAGCCTGCTATATAAAAATAGACTGCTTTATAACAATAGACTGCTATATAAAAATAGGCTGCTTTATAAAAATAGACTGCTTTATAACAATAGACTGCTATATTAAAATAGACTGCTATATAACAAAAGACTGCTATATAACAAAAGACTGCTATATAACAATAGACTGCTATATAAAAATAGACTGCTATATAAAAATAGACTGCTATATAAAAATAGACTGCTTTATAACAATAGACTGCTATATAAAAATAGGCTGCTTTATAACAATAGACTGCTATATAAAAAAGACTGCTATATTAAAATAGACTGCTTTATAACAATAGACTGCTATATAAAAAATAGACTGCTATATTAAAATAAACTGCTATATAACAAAAGACTGCTATATAACAAAAGACTGCTATATAACAAAAGACTGCTATATAAAAATAGACTGCTATATAAAAATAGCCTGCTATATAAAAATAGACTGCTATATAAAAATAGACTGTTATATAAAAATACACTGCTGTATAAAAATAGACTGCTGTAAAATATTCTGCTATATAAAAGTAGACTGCTATATAAAAATAAGACTGCTATAAAAAATGCTTAATAAGAGTTCGAACATGCCCGAGCAAAACTGTTGTCTTGTCATCTAACAGATTCAGGATTCTAGATGGCTCTTAAATGAGCTCCTAGATGTCGAGGGACTATTGTGTGTTAAATCACATATTGTGGGATTTGGGCTTTAGTTTTAGTAAAGAATTAGTCGCTGCTCTTAACAATTACCTTGAGATAACATGTACTTGCTATAGACACCAACACGGAGTTATCTCGGGTAAGTTAGTTAAGTGGTTAACATCAGTACTAAAAACTGCCTTTCACTTAATGCTTTAATTGAAACGCAAACAAAGTTCGTTCTTTTAGTGAATTAATTACAAATGTCGTCAGAGAACTACAAAATTATTTCTTTTCGCAAATCTTTTTATTCTCTCCCCCCCCCCGGCGATTATAAGCATTTTGTTATAGGCGAAATTTTGTTATTGAATCGAATCTTGCCGCTAGCCGATTCTTCAATTTTAAGGAGGGCATCCGTGGCCGAGTGGATAAAGGCGTCAGCTGGGTATCAAAGGGTTCCTGGTTCGATCCTGTGCGACGGACTTGTCTAAGAAACGTAAAAAAGTAGTGATCTTGTGATCGGAGGGTTGCCAGCTTCACTACAAATACTAAGAATGTCGTTCAGAACATCCACAAAAATTATCGGCGTGTATACGGGACTGGTGCACGATCAATCTGATCGGGGTCCAAAGTCCCGACGTCTATTGAAGGCGTTGGGTGCCAGTTCAGGTTGACCATGGTTCTAAAATAACGAGGTGCATGTATGCATGTGTGTGTGAATGTGTATGTGTTCCCGGGTCTTTCCTTTTTTCGAGATTGACCCCGAACCGTCGCCAATAGCCCACTGTGCAGCTCTAGTGCGACGTTAACTAAACCAAACCCAACATTTTAAAGGCAATATACTAAAAAATAGCAAATTATACAAATCGACGGGCAGACTATTGATTTATGTATGTAAAAGAGACTGATGTACGATTTGACGGCACCAGGGTTCATAGCTTATGGGAAATGAACGTACTGAAAATCTCTGTACACAACACAAGCTCTTTCAATTAAATTTCGACTCCTTTAATTTAGAGATATCGTGCTGCCATCTATCGGTATAAATATTATAGTGTTGTTAATACGAGTTTTTAAACTATTTTATGTAAACGAATTAGTTTGGCTAAAATCGTTGCATTTTTTAAATATGTTTTTTATCACTTTCAGTGGTTCTCAACTTTTAGATTGCCACTGAGCCTTGAACTAAAAATTCGGAAATGCGCGAGCCTACCAACCAAATTTTAATGATTCAAATTACAATTTGAATCAAAATCTTTTTTAAATGTTAAATGTAACTTGGATAGAGCTTTTATGTAAATAAATTGATTAATTATAAAATTGTACTTTTAAATTAAATTTAAGATTTAAATTTATTGAAATTTCTCTATTGTGCTTCAAATATGCATTGTGATATTTGATCTTGTGTCCTGATTTTCAATTTTAATATACTTGGGCACAACAGTATATATAAAAACAGTGGAAAACTGAAAATATCACCACTTTCAAAGCTATAAATTGAATGATTTTATTTATAATATTTTTAATAATATTTTTTTTAATTAATATTTTTTAAACACATTTTTTTTATTTATAAAATAAACTAGCTAACTGAGATAATAAAGCCACCAGAAAGGCGGAAAAACACACCTAAACTTTTTCTAACAAAATATACATAACTCATTTTTGGTTAAATTATGTTAGTTTTATAAATTTTTTTACGGAACCGTTAAAATGCAAGTTTCCAAACCATAAAATTTTGTATCTTTTATGTCAAATAAATTTTGATTTCCTGTTAACATTTATTTTTTGTTATAAAAAAAAATACAACACAATATTCGTTTTTTCTTTAAAAAAAGTAAACAAATATTTTTTATGGTTGAAAAAAAAAAAAACTTTGGACATATTTGTGAACTATCTGTGGTTTTGGGACAACAGGTTGAGAATATTTGATCTTTGCTGTATATGGTGCTGCCATCTGTTGGATTAAATAATTATTCCATGTATGCTCTAGTATATTAGCTTTTGGTTTGGTTGGTTAAAATCTTTAAATTCTTTGCAATATACTTTTTTTGCACATTTTTATATCTTACAACCAAAATCAAGAAACATTTTGAAAAATATAAAAAATAAAAACTTTAAAATGATTTATGAAAATTAATATATTTTTTAAAATTAAAATGTTTTCTTTATAGGAATGAGTGAAAAAGTGTAAATCAGAAAAAAGTAGAGCTGGGAAATATTGAAGCTGCTTCCCATCTTCAAAAGAGAGCCTTCAATATTCTCGGGAGACGCTATAGATTCTAGATGCGATCTCTGGAGGCTTTTCCACAATTGTACTGGGACTAAAAGAGATATACAAATATGAGTATGGAAAAATAACTGGGTTTTCAGAATTGTATGATTGTATCTAATGCTGCACCGACACTCAAACAACAAGTAATAAGAGGCAAACACAATACTTCGGAGAAAAAAGGAATTGAGTTTACTCCTTACAGTTTCCTTAAAATTTTTTTGTTAGTGATTTGTTTAATGTTTCAGGCTCTCTCTTCAAGTGTTGATGCAGCTCAAGACCACTATTTAACATATTTAGTTAATATTTTTGTTAACCTTCTGACACCCAAGGCCATATATATACGTCCAGGGGTCTCCAGTTTTTCTAGAAATTAGTACCTGATTTTTAAATTCATAAAAATATTTCATTTTACAATATTTTTTTTTAATTTAACCCTTTGACATATATGATCGACTTAAGCCGTCCATGGATTTCCAGTTTTTCTAGCAATACACATAAACTTTAAATCTGTTAAAATATTTATCATGTCTAAAGCTTTGGGGTGTTTCTTGAAAGCTATATCTATTAAAAGAATAAAAAATTAAGAAATATATATTAATAATATGTACCCAAATTTTAAATTCATAAAAATACTCCATTTTACAATATTTTTTTTAAATTTAACCTTCTGACATAGCTGAGCGACTTAAGCCGTCCATGGATTTTCAGTTTTTCTAGCAATACCCATAAACTTTAAATTCATAAAAATATTTGCTGTTGAAATATTTATCATGTCTAAAGCTTTGGGGTGTTTCTTGAAAGCTATATATATTAAAATAATAAAAAATTAAGAAATATATATTAAAAATATGTACCCAAATTTTAAATTCATAAAAATAGTCCATTTTACAATATTTTTTTTTAACTTTAACCTTCCGACATAACTGAGCGATTTAAGCCGTCCATGGATTTCCAGTTTTTCTAGCAATACACATAAACTTTAAATTCATAAAAATATTTGCTGTTGAAATATTTTTTATTTCTAAAGTGTTGGGGTGTTTCTTGAAAGCTATATCTATTAAAATAATAAAACATTAGGAAATATATATTAATAATATGTACCCAAATTTTAAATTCATAAAAATACTCCATTTTACAATATTTAAATTTTTTTTTAACCCTCTGACATAGCTTAGCGACTTAAGCCGCCCATGAATTTCCAGTTTTTCTAGCAATGTCCAGACACATTAAATTCATAAAAATACTTGCTGTCGAAATATTTTTCATGTATAAAGCGTTGGGGTGTTTCTTGAAAGCTATATCTATTAAAATAAAAAAAAATTAAGAAATATATATTAATAATATTAACAATATGTGCCCAAATTTTAAATTCATAAAAATACTAAATTTTACAAAATTTATATTTTAAATTTAACTCTCTGACATAGCTGAGCGACTTAAGCCGTCCATGGATTTCCAGTTTTTCTAGCAATACACATAAACTTTAAAATCATAAAAAATATTTGCTATTGAAATATTTTTAATTCTAAAGAGCTTCGGGGTATTTCTTGAAAACTATGTCTTTTAAAATAATAAACAATTAAGAAATATATCTAATATACATGTATTGGAAATTCAGTCAATTATTTTGAAGAGAAAACACTTAACAATGTTGCCGTTTTTCTAACCGCTTATAGGGTTTGGAATACAATTTACAAGCTATAAAATTAGCTTTAAAATTAAAATTAATTAAAAAAAAAATAATATAAATAGCACGACCCGGAAAACGCAGTGAAAACCACTTTACATGTGCAAAAATCGTGCGAGTGTCAGTAGGTTAATACGATTATATAGTCAAATAATTTTAGTAACTATTTAAATAAGAGTTCAATATCGTTGGGTGAATATTCATAATTTTTTAAAACTACAAGGTGTCAAAGACAATAAAAAATATTCATCTGTATTTTATTAAAACTATTCTCTATTATTTTAATTTTTTATTGATTTATTATATCAGATATAAACAGGTATTAACGATGCAATATAGTAATGGTTTTGTAAAAAAAAATTATATAGTGAGTATTATTATTACTGCTATTAATATAGAAATAATCACACAACTTTTTTATATGGTGTAATATACTATTAATAGAGCTATTTTAAGAGCGAAATGTTAATAGCTAATAAAGTATTAAATATTTATTAGGCTAAAAAATAAAATTCGAATACTCAATATTGTACATATTTTAACAAAATATTCTATTCATGTGTTAAATCAGGAATGATTAGTCCATATTATGGATAGAAAGGAAGACAATGACTGCATAAACTATGATAAATATTTCAATTATGTGGGAGTGTCCAATTTCTTTGGGACACTCCCATAATTGATTTTTTCACTGTCTATTTGATGGCTGATAAATTAGGCAGTACTCCCATAAGATACCAACAATTATTCAATGATTATATTATTTTTCACTTCATGTTGCTTTTATTTTTCCAGGAAAACCTATTTACGTTAGTTTCTCACAAATAGTTTTTATAGAAAAATCTCGAATTTAATGTGATGAAGAGTTTTATATTAAAAGGAAATATGGGAAACTAAAACACACATATAATTAATTTTTTTAATTATGTGTATTCCTATACTTATAATACAGCGAGAGGTAACAGTACGAGTGACATATTAAATAATATAACCTTTAATCTAGTTCTTGACCCTTTATATAAAACAATATATTTTATGAAGTCTTAATAAAATAATTCACAGTTTTTTTATATTCATACCCTTAGATTCTTCAAATCCTTTCCGCCATTATCAAACATCTTCCTGATCTGTTAAAAAGGTATTAATTAATTAACATTAAATTATATAGAACTTATTGCAATTTGTATTCGTAAGCTGAAACAAACATGTCAGTCAGATCGCAAATCTCAGAAAATAGCAAAAACGTTTGGCAGATTTACGCATTAGTACGAACTTCCGGTTTTGTAAGTTTTAAATTGAAATGGATATTTTTGGTAATATTAAATTTCTTTTGCAAAAACGGATAGATTTTTTTTGCAAAAACGGATAGATTTTTATTGCAAAAACGGATTGAGGTCATTTCATTCAACTAGGAAGCTCCGCCCCCTGCTCCGCAATCCACTCAATTTATCAACAAGCTTAACGTTCCGTTTGTAACATTGTCGAAATTTAGTCGCAGATTATACATTTTGAATAAATTGGAAATAAGAGAACTTCTTTAAAAATATTCATTATCTAAACAAATCGATTCAAAGGTTTTTATTTTTCAAAACTAGGTTGACACCTGAACAGATTATGTCCTACAATTTATTCTGCTTGTTTAATTTAATCATTTTGGTATTTCTCTGGTCAAAAATATATTTATTGTATATTTACATGCATTAAAAACGATAACCACAGCTACCGTGAACTGCTTACCAAGAAAAAATGGCTTCCACAAAACCTTCCTCTTTTGATTACCCAAGGTTTTAATGTATTTAGACTAATCTTTTTATTCGTTATTAATTAAAATAAGTCTAGAATATAAATATTGTGTACAAAATTAATCAATAAATATTTAGCTAATATTTTAACGTAAATTACCACGAACCATCGAATGGACATTTAAACTAATAGTTCCTCTTCCCCCGATTTACCAAACAACAACGGGAAAATACAATTTTCACATATTTTAATGAATATCATATTATTTACTGATTTAATTTTGTCACTAAAACATTGTTGGACAATGCAATAGATATTGTCAATTCCTTATACAAAACGTTTTTTTAATTTTAATTCTTACTTTTATTTGAACTAAATTCATATATCAAACAACACTTTAAAAATCTCTGGTCCATGGACCACATGTTATAAATCAATATATAAACGCGTAGTAGTTCTAAAAGTTTGTATTTAGTTGCTTACAATTTTAAACTCTGCATATATTGAAAACTATTGAAAACCAATAGATGGCAGTCCATTGCCAGTGCGGTGTATCTTCTCAAGGAACTTCGAAAACATCTGGGCCATGGACCACATCATGCCAGTGTGGAGTATCTGCTCAAGGAACTTCGAAAACATATGGACCATGGACCACATGTTATAAATCAATATAAAAACGCGTAGTAGTTCTAAAAGTTTCTATTTAGTTGCTTACAATTTTAAACTCTGCATATATTGAAAACCGTTGAAACTATTGAAAACCAATAGATGGTAGTCCATTGTCAGTGCGGAGTATCTAACTTCGAAAACATCTGGGCCATGGACCACATATTATAAATCAATATAAAAACGCGTAGTAGTTTTAAAAGAGTCTATTACCTTTAATTTTGAAATGCTGCATATATTGAAGACTTACCTTATTTGTAAGATCAGAGTGTCTTCTCATTTTGGCATCCATCGTAGTTCTGTCGCTAAGGGCAATGGTCTGTAATGAATGTAAATTACATTGCAGTACATACAATTAATACATTTTATTACATGCAATTGCGGTTATAAGAAGGATCTACATACTGTTCGTAATGCTAAGTAGTTTTTAGGAAAGGAGAGGGCTGTGTGATTGAGCGTGAGGTGGGGGAAAGACTAGACGTATGACTTAAAATCTAGCAAAAAGATTGCACGTTTCATCCACCTATACTGTTAAAAATAGGAACTCAAAAATAAGAATAATATACTCATTTTTGAGTACATTAGATGCTTATCATAGCACCAAATACATGTTTCATTTTTGAAAAAGACATGTACTCAAAAATGAGTGCAATGACTACAAATGAATAAAAAGAGCAGCTGCTTGCCTACGTAGGCTGCCTTCATAAATCCCTTTCAATAAATATCTACAATTACAACCAAGACTTACCGGGAATCGAACCCATATCCAAAGGCATCGCAGTTTAGTGCCTTATCCGTTGTACTTCCAGGGCGACGTGAAGAAGTTATAAATAGCAGAAATGTTAAAAAGGTGTGCCAAAAGAATGGGTAGTTAGATAATTGAGTTGTAATAACTCAGCAATAGGCATCAAATAATGTGGAAACCATCTTCTGAACAACTATTTTAAGTTTGTCAAGTCGCTTTGTTAAGATAGCTCGAACAGAAGCTGATATTAGCAATATTAAATCACGATGCTCATTTTTGAGAAAGCACGAGTACTTAAATTTGAGTACGCCACCGCTTATTTACGATGTAATTGTATTCAAAGAAAAAGTATGTTGAGGTACTTCATTTTAAGTACCTTTTTTTTACAGTGTAGTCTTACCTACACTTATCTTAAAACTTGATAAACGAATAAAGATTTGGCCAACAAATGTTAGTGGCTGGTTTTAATTACTAGCCATAGCAATAACTCATTGCAATTTAAGTGCTAATTCTATCTGAATGTTTGAAATATAGTAGACTCTCGATAACTCGAACTTCGATAACTCGAATTTTTCGATATCTCGAAAAAAATCTATTTCCCTGCACCTTCATTACTTATTTAATGTAATTTTATCTCTTTAATTCGAAGTTTTTCGTCGTTATTTTTGATAACTCGAAGTTTCCTCACAACTCAAAATTTTGTTTTCCTCTCAAAACTACGGATTTTGATGAACCTTTAGCATATATGTAATTGCCACGTTCTTCTTTATCAGTTCTCTTTCTTATTGTGCGTTATTGAAAGGTTATACTTACAATGGATTCCTACCTGTGCCTCACCCTTTCGTTTGAATGTCACCAGACTGGATTCCCTGAGCTGTATCCCCTCCTCTTACGCAGAGTCAGTCCAACAAGGAAGGTTAATGATTTATCGTCCCTCAAGTCAGCTGGCGTTTTCGGTATGCGAGTCACTTGGAACGTTACCGACCGTCCAGAAAGCAACTCACTTAAAATATGAAGACGACGCTCGACCCCTTCTCATTTTTGTTTAGGCAATGCACTCTCTATAGCAGCATTTGATGAGATATCGCTCTCAGAAAAAGAATGATAATTAAGAATGCTAACCTCCTCCAAAGATAACTTTGTAAGAGGCTCTATCTTCGATAAAATCTATGCGTGCATTCATTGAATCGAGGCCGGAAATGAAAACATCAGAGACATTTCAAGCAATCGTGCATTTGGAAAATATAATAGATTTCGAAAAAAATATAAATACTCACCAAACTATTTTGGATAGATATGTTAAATAAAGTCGTGTAAGTATACTAGTATTTATTTTTTACCAAAACAGCTTTTTTATAGGATTTTCGATAACTCGAATTTTATACACTTCCCTTCGAGTTCGAGATAACGAGAGTTGTCTGTAGTAGGGGAGGTCTGCGTACCAGGGGCGCAATCGTACCAAGAGACATTTTAATTTAAAATTCAGGTGTGAGTGACAAATTTATTTTGTATGATTGCCAACTTCGGTTATATGCTTCTGTAGTTACGTGCAAAGCTTGATGGCGTTGAGATTTAATTAAGCCATAAGCTCATTTTTTTGTACTGTGAGCCATTTTGACCAGAGAGTTGTTATATTAAATAGAGAGCGCCTTCAATGCCAGACTCTCGTAACGCCGCGGTGTCAACATTGAAAACAAAAAAAACCAACATCACGTGGTTTTAGCGCTGCCACATTTAGTGTTCAGACATCTGCAGGAGTTCCAAATTTGGCGCACTTTCTTCTTTTTGGTGATAAGGCGTTCTGTCCGTATTCAACTTCTTAACATATATGTAGGTATATTTAATTATTTTCAAACAATTTGCGCTAAATATTTCCTCTTCATTAACGAAACGAAAATATAATTTTCTTTGTGTTCAATACTCGAAAAAACGAAACTCTTTATATTTCTCCGGTTTTATTGTTCATATTTTCTTATTGAACTGTACAAAATAAGAATTGAAAGAATTTCGCAATTATTTCAGAAGTACAAAGTAAGAAAAATATCTTTAATATATCTGTTAATCTCCCTTAAATTGTGCCACTCGTTAAAAAAAACGATATTTAAATACAAAATTAAACACAAAACCATATAACAATACTTCGATCTCGCTTAGTTCTGAAAGTCGCCAAGGCCTGCCAAGTAATATTGGCGCATGAATGAATTGTCATTTCCACAAATCACGTGGTTTCAATGATGCACACACGGAAATCAGCATTTTTTCCCCTCTATTTGTATCATTACTCTATGATTTTGACCCCTTAAGCGTTTAGGAAAATGTCAAAATTGTACAGTAGTTTTCTCTAAAAAATAGTTTCCTTTATATTTCCAATGTTTGATATTTTCATACATTTAATTTTTATTATTCTAATAGATATAACGTAAACGGGGGTTACTTTGCTCCTTGAAGAGGAACTTTACCTCTACCTGGCGAAATTTATCTTGCATTTGAAAATAGGCGGGAGATTCAATGAAAGAAATCAATAAAATATTTTTCCTGTGAGGGTTGGTAACCCTATTGTCCAAAGGTATGGCTGTTTTTTCCTTAATTTCTGTTATGGAAGGTTACAGCTAAAAGTGTTGCTGTTTAGGTATAACACGTGTTTCTCCCAGTGGAAAAAGTTGCATATTTTACTTTAATCACTTGTACCAAAATAAGATAAGTGCGCAATTGTGATATGTAACAATCAATTTAAAAGTATACTAATGGGCATTCCGATAAAAAAAATAAATGATTTTATTTACTCCAACCGAGCTTTACTATTGAAAAAAGTTAATTTCTGACATTGGAGTAAAGTATCCTACCCCAGCTTCCTATTTTACTTCAAAGAGCAAAAAATAAAAATAATAATAATAAACAAGTCTACACTAAAAAAAAGGATGAACTATCGAAATGTTTAGCTATCACAGAATATATTGATACCCAGAACATAATTTTAGCTGCAATACGTGGTAATCAAACACTTTACTAAAGTTGAGAAATACAAAATAATGGAGTAAAGAAAAGTTTGATGGTAGCTTCCAAAAATATTTCCCCATCAAATAATTTTCAGAATTTTATATTTGTGTGCATTGCTGGACAAACTGACAATCCATTGACGTCCAAACCACTTAGAGGGGGTTAATTAACACTTTGCAATGATCGTTTTTTTTTTTAGTACTTCACAATTTCGGGAATGGGGTAACTTACACTATTGATCTCCTTTTTTAGGATATCCCTTGCCACCAGATCAGCAGTAATGATCTTTATTTTCTCTCTAACTTTTGCTTCAGCATCCATAATGGCCTGAAAGCGTATGAAGCTGTTACAAAAAACTTCCAGAAACTTTTACAAACAGTCAAGATGTAATAAAATTTTAAAATGTGTTCCATTGGTCACTCTTATAGTTGATATTTACAAACGGATTATAACGACTATCGATTAGAATAAAAGTGCCCTACTTTATTACTTCTTACTTTCTTCTTACTTATTACTTTTAACTTTTGCTTCGGCTTCCATAATGGCTTGAAAGCGTATGAAGCTGTTGCAAAAAACTTCAGAAACTTTTACAAACAGTCAATTTGTAATACAATTTTTACCATGTGTTTCATTGTCACTCTTATAGTCGATATTTACGAACGGATTATAACGACTGTCGATTAAAGTAAAAGTGCCCTACTTTAGTTGAAAGTCAATAAAGCAATCAAATTATTAAGTATTTATTTTGTAAATATGTTTCTACTTAAAAAAACACATACTTCATATTTTTTAAAATTAAAAATGGTTCTATATCGTTTTGGTTATAACACTCAAAATTTTCATCATACATTTATTTATAAAGTGTCCAGTGAGATTTTTGAAACTTCCTCATCAAACGTTCTATGCCTGTTTTATGAACGAATTAAAATTAAAATTTTGTTTAACATTTGTTCCATTGTCACTCTTAGTCGATATTTACAAACGGATTATAACGACTATCGATTAGAATAAAAGTGCCCTACTTTATTACTTCTTACTTTCTTCTTACTTATTACTTCTAACTTTTGCTTCAGCTTCCATAATGGCCTGAAAGCGTATGAAGCTGTTGCAAAAAACTTCAGAAACTTTTACAAACAGTCTCACATGTTTATATATTTATATCAATTAATCAGATGCTTTTATTCAATTATTCAAATATCTTTATTAAATTTTTAAAATGTTTGTATAAAATTGTCAGAGATTTTTATTCAATTATTCAAATATTTTTACTCAATTGTTTAGATATATAAAATTTGAAACTAAAACCTCCTACTTTCATCATTTTCAAACCAACATTGATAGAGTTTCATGTTTATGAATATGAAGAAATCAGGGTAGTAATTTATCATACACATTATAAGCCTTAAATTATTATAAATATTCGTTTTTTTACCCTCTACCGGAACATTGTGTAGCATTTCTATTGAAAAATATACAAACTGCCTTCTTAACAGACGCATGCAAGGCCACATTTAGCAAATGCAGTTTCTAATCATTATTTAAAACATTTTTAAAACACTAAAATCTGTTAGAAAGTAGTCTAATCTAAATAAAATAAAATTAAAAAAAAATAAAAATATAATTTAGAATGAAAAAAAAAAACCGTTTAGCTTCTCCTTGTCAGCGCGGAAACACCTGTGGCTCACCCCTATGGCCGGCCATTGACAAATGTTCCGGGTAGCGGTAAAAAATGCATTTTAGAAAATTACAAGTCAAAATGTGTTTAAAATGCATGTATAACGACCATAAATGTTTATTTTTTTATGAAAAAGCAACACTTATCAGGATAAACAATAACCAAAATAGTTTTCCATGAATTTTTACCATAAAAAGTATGGTGTCATTACTTTGGTTTTAGAATAAAAACAACATGCAACTACATACATATATCGTTTTTGCAATATATTATAATTAGTGTTTATGATATCAACCATCTCTAAAATATCAATAACAAGCAAATATTAATAAAACATTTCACTAAACACACGTAATTTGAACTTAAAATACGTATGTAGGCGTAAACACGATTGGTTACACGTAAACACGATTAGTCATTATACAATCATTTTGACAATAAATTTTGATAGATTTGATATAAATTCTAAACAATTGAAATAAAGTCACTAAATTATCTCGTTTCATTCGAAAATATCAAAAAAGAAACTAAAATCATACCTGTATGGTTTTAGAATTGTAAAAAATGGAACCTAAGCACACCTGTCTGGGACTCTAGTGTAAACACTATCGATGCCACTCAGTAGTCAAGTTTCACTCAAAATCCAAAACAAATCTAACTAAATTATATCATTTCCAAAGACATTTTTTAATTCATAAACAAAAACATACCTGTTATATATGGTGTTCCACTAAAATTCTCAATATCAGGTAAAAAATATCACTGCACAAAATCACAACACAAACTACAATCACAGCACTTACTCGCCCGTTAGAAATGCGAATGAATCTGGTTAACGGCTCGCTGTACTACTTCAGTCTCTGACGTGATGAATCTGACTGATTTAATGACGGATTAATTCGTTTTTCGGGTTTTGAGTATTTTATTGCGGTACTCTTATTCTTCTGAATTTTGATATATATTCCCATGATATATGTTTATGGTTTTGAATGTAACTGCAGTGTTTGTGATAAATCTAAATGAGTTCTCAAGTAGCCGTAACTGCGATTTGAAGGGACGTAATACATTGGGCTACTTGAAATAATGTATACCATTTCCAGATGTACGCATATAAATGTAGATTGAGGGAATGGTAATGTTTTTTCGGATACTTTGAAATAGTGATCTCTTAAATAATGTTTATACTGAGACATTGGAGGATAAGCTGCTGCCTTTATGGAGTTCCGAGGTGGCCCACAGGGGGAATTTCAGCAAAACAATGCTTCAATATCAAGGCCGTAGCCAGAATTTTTTTCCGGGGGGTGTTATGGTTGATGGTTTAATTTCCGTTGTTACGACAACACGAAGACAAACTTTTCCTTTATAATTTTCGTATCGTATCTAAACAATTTTCAAAACTATTTGATGCAGGTTCTACCTCTGTATTTAATAAACTGTTCATGCTAAAATATGCCGAATTGTAGTGTTTTGGCAAAAAAAAAATTAATTTTACATTAAAACACATTTAAATGCATATTCTTTGAAATCCACTTTAACCAAATAAAGTGGATAAGTAGCAAAAAAAAAAAAAAAACTATAATTTTGGAGATACGCAAATTGATTCTATATGTAGAAAATATAAAATGTTTGAACATATTTAACATTTCTATAACGATTTGAGAAGAAAAAAATCCACAAAATGATTTAAAAAAAATTAGTTGGGGTACAGTATTGTTTCAACCACGACCATAGAAGGAACTGGTTATAAGCGTTTCAGAAGTTACAATTTATAGTTCAGTGCCGAAAGAATCGAGAGTTCAGCCACGGCCGTGGTTCAGTTCACTTCCGTTCAGAACACTCCCAGCCGATGTAGAAAAATAGATAATGATTGGCTGTGACGTCATAGTTAATTTTTATAGTTCTACACCATCGGTGGTATTAGGCACTATAAGTAAATAGTTGTCTTTGATTCAAGAAAGAAAAAAAGGACATGATGGAAAAGAAGGGGGAAGAGGAGTGAGTGTTGAAAAAAAAAAAAAAGTTTCACACAATTTCGGGGGGGGGGGGGGGGGTTGTCCCGTCGGTCCCCACCCTGTCTACGGGCCTGCTTCAATTCGCACTGTAATCAACACAAAAGTCTGGTTTCTTTCTCAGAATATAAAAGTTCTTGACTGGGCCGCATTTAGCCCAGATTTTAACCCAATAGAGAATTTTTGGGCCATCGTGTGTCCCAAAGTTTACAGCAATGGTAGACAATACTCTTGGAATGAATAATGGAACAAAATCGAGCCCCCAAACCATGAAAGTTTTAGTTTCTTCGATGAAAACTTGTATTTATGAACTAATCAACAAGAATGGATGCACAATCAAGTTTTAAATTCTGTTTGTTTTAATTTAATTTGTGTCTAAACCTTAGAGACAATGTTAATTTTGTTTTGTAACTTGCAAAATGCAGAAGTAAACTTTTATTGTTATAAATATTGTATATGCATAGCAAATTACAATTAAACCGTGTTACAAAAATTAATTAAATATGTTTTGAAATCTGTGTGAACTTTTGCATTCTTTAAACTTTTGCGTCGCATCTATAGGTGCTAATTCTTTTAATAATAATTTACAGTAATTTCGAAATATTATCTTGGTATTGGAGTTTTGTCAATTTTTGTCAGATAATACCTAAAATGAAGGTAAAAGGTTAAATAATTTTGTTAAGTGAGTAATAATACAAAATTACAAGAGTCTGGAATTTGAGAAATTCGCTCTATATAAAAATGGAACCGTTTGATTTTTTACTCTATATAAAATGGCACCTGTCAGTCGTGAATAAAATATTAAATTTGTATAGTTATTTTTTACTGCAAGTTTGGTAACTCATATTTCTAGTACATATATTTTGTAAATTTTTAATTTTTAAAAAATATTTTAATATAAATAATTTTTCAAAACTACCCAAAGACTTTAGGTTAGAAAAATATTTTAACATAGAGGTATTTTTATGAATTTAAATTTTTTGCATTGATGGAAAAACTGGAGATCCATGGACGACAATGGATTATTAAATTGGTTAAGTTTAAACTATGATGAACTTTTATATATATATATATATTTAATAATAATTTTCAATAACTTTCTAAATATAAATAATTATATATATATATATATATATATATATATATATATATATATATATATATATATATATATATATATATATATATATATATATATATATATATATATATATATATATATATATATATATATATATATATATATATATATATATATATATATATATATATATATATATATATATATATATATATATATATATATATATATATATATATATATATATATATATATATATATATATATATATGGGGTGGGGCAGAGCTGGGACAGTCAATCGCACCAGCAATAAATAGGCTTATTTTTAAACCGGTAATAAGGATTTTCAAAAGAAATACAGGCGTTTAGGGATTTGGTAAACGGGGCTCATATGTATGAAAGATAAGGATGTGCTTAAAAAATTTAAGATGTTTTATATTAAATTTTGGATACCATAATTATTTATTTTGATTTCAGATTTAAAGATAGCTAATGCCTATATATATTTTGTATTTATAAGTTTTAAGTTTGTCTTTAGGAGTTTAAAAGAAAGGAGGATTGATTTTTAATTTTTAAAAAATAAGTGATTATTATTTTTTTTGCATGTTACCATTTCATAAAAATTGAATGTGTAAGTACACATGTGTGTGTGCAACATATGTGCCTGCACATATGTGTGAACGTGTGTGTGTGCACCAATGTGCGTTCACAATATGTGTGTTCTAGGTATAGTTTTTTAGGTAAAAATATAATACAAGTGGTCTATCATTATCGCATAAGACGTCTTTACGTATCATTCATTACTTTGAAGTAAATTAAATTTTGATATAAACAGTGGAATTCTATTTGATGTTCCCTTAATTTAAATGGGAATATCTGTATGCCTTGATAGTTTTAAAAAAAGTATCCCAATTGGAATCCAATATTTACCACTATTTAATAATGTATGTAATCATAAAAATACTTTTGCATTTTGGGTCATGTCAATAAAACATCTGGGTAAAATTAAATAGATAGAGAATATAGAGAAGATACTGAACAGAGAGAAACATATACATTTGTTTAGATAATTGGGATCAATTTTACAGTGTCTAAAATATATATCACGTACTTAATATGAGCCCATCTCTTATTTGTGTGCTAATCAAATGAAAATTAGAATATCATTGTTATTTGGGCAAATATATATAGTTATATATAGTTATAAATATACATAGTTATATCGGCAAATACAACAAAGTCTTATCGGAGATAGAAACCAAATCCTCGGCACCGCATTCCATTGCCTTACCCGTTAAACTACCAGGGAGACATCAAGAAGTGATAAACAGAGAAAAATATTAAAAAAAGTGTGCTAAAAGAAAAGGGAGTAAGATAATTAAGTTGTAACGACTGCGTTTCTATTTAGACAATCGACATAAAAATGTGGAAAACCATTTTCTGAACTACTATTTTAAGTTTGTCAGGTTTCATTAAGATCGCTTGAACAGAAGTTAAGATTAGCAATATTAAATCACATTGCTACTTTTTGAGAAAGTATGGTCACTTGCATTTGAAAATGCCATACTCCCGTTTACGGTGCAATTATACAGTAAAATCCGTTTATAACGATGCCGGGTATAATGATACGCCGGATATAACAATGTGAAATGCAAAGGAAGTTTGGATTTCTATAGCAGTCTATGTTAATATAACGATTACGGATATAATTATTTCCGGATATAACGATCAAATTATGACGAACTTATGACGATCAAATTATGACGAACCGCTTATAGCGATTGAACATCGCTATAAGCGGTTTTTTCTGCACTTAATGAAAAACGAGTAGGTTTAAATACTAATTTTTAAATATTTTTTTTTACAATTTGCATTTATATTTTTCTTTTCATTCTAATTTTTATTCATATTTAATAACAATAGTTATTTTTACAAAAGACTATTTACGCAAGTTTGTTAAGGTATATTTGGAGACTAGAGATGATAAATATTTTATAGTAGGAGATTCGGGGCCCCTCAGCAGTGGCGGCCCGTGGTCGAAAATGTTAGTGAAGCCGAAATCATGTGAATCCCCCCCCCTCCCCTATTTTCCAAAAAAACATACATGAACGGAAATTCTTTATTATTCACTACTCAAATCAAAGTTTCCTTTCAATTTTTACAAAATGATAACATGCGAAAAAAATAGAAAGCACTTACTTATTTTTTGAAAATTAAAGCAATGCTGCGTTCTTTTAAACCTGTAAACCGGTCAATTTTAATATTAACTTACAGAACGAAACAACAGCAGGACCATGTCCTGAAGCAAAAGCACACAGTAAATGTATCACGAAAACCATTTCCGTTGTGAGATATTCTCGTAAGTTCTCGTTTTATCCATGAACCAATTAGCATATCGAACCTCAAGTGCAGCTAAAACAAAAAAATCCATTTCGGCTGTACCTTCTCACAAATGCATCAGTGCATTAGCGTGGGGAGAATCTCCATACTACGGCAACGATGCAGCCGATTTCGAATTTCGCTTTTTAGCTGCAGTTCGATTGAATGGAGTTTTTCCCCTCCTGAATTGTGCATTATGGTAACATGCTTGCTATTTATCGGAGATTTTGTTTACAACCGTAGAAATTTTATTTTCAATTCTAATCTTCATTTAAGAAAATTAGAATAATATCTGATTTTAGTTTTAAAATACACTAATAAATTTAGGTGCAGCCCGGCTGTACTTGCTGTAGTGGGCGAGCCGCCACTGCCCCTCAGAAATGTTGAGTGCAGTTCTGGGCTTCAAGGACCTATTCTGTAACGGGATCGTGTCTTCATGTCTGTTAAATAAATCCCTTCTTGCTTTCGTTACTCCATAAAAAACGAGGGAATTTGCAAGCAGCGAAACTATTCTTTCATCAAACATTCCAATTGACTTTCGTACTTGGATTCCCCTACACGGCTACTTATTTGAAACTCTTTTTCGAGGACATAAGTTATTGCATTTCACTTCGCTCTTCCTCCGTCTTCAGCAATTCCGCTTCATACAAACTTGTTCGGAGGATTGCGTATCCGAGGATTGATAATTCTTTCCCCCCTCCCCTTTGCGTTGATATAATGGCTTTGAAACCATTCCCCTTTTAGTTGCCCCCCGGGGCTCTGTGTTGCTAACCTAGCCGCTGGCCTATTTGGTTTACGGGAATGTTAAAATAATTCGAATTGTTTCATTACATCCCCCCCGCCCCCCTTCTAAAAGATTGTAGACTTTTCGGAAATCGGAATTAACCTTACGGTGTGTCGACCGGAGGTCCTTACACCTTCATCGAATTAAGTCTAGCAAATAGAATAACGTTAGTTGAGTTTAGGTATTAACTATTAAGTTACTAAATTAAATGATGGGGGAGGGGGCCCTAAGGCTAAGCGCGAGCTCGTTTTAATTTATTCTAAAAAGGACTATCAGTAGTTGGGTGTGTGTATGAAATGATTAGAGAGAATAAATGCTTTTAATACATGTTTTATTATTATAAGGTGTGAGATGCATAAAAGTGGGGACATTCACAAAACCTGGCTACTTGCTAATGAGCAGATGTCGGTTGTAGACTTTTCCTTGTTGTCCTCAGCTTTATAGTAGTGTCATGGGGCATTTATTATGTAAAATCTTTGGGGAAAAGCTCCAAAGAACAATTAAAAAAAATCTATCTATCGATTGTGTTGATGTAAAACAGTAAAAAAAGTTATAAAAAAATCTTTAACAGATATTTTAGTAAACAAAAACTAAAAATTTTCCTTATGGAGTTTTAAAAAATAGTTCTTTTCCCTTTAAAAATACTTTTATCGTTTTTTTTTAAACTGAGTTTGCCAAAAGTGCGTGGTCCTGTGCGTTGATACACGTCGCACACCCCTAAGGACGGCTATTGATGTAACCTTAAGCGGTATATTCCTGTATTTCGAAACAATGTTTTAGTTAAGGCATTTCCTTCGACCTGCCGTTTCTATATATATACTGACTTCAGGACATGAAGGCTTGTACCTTTATTTTATTTTTGTTTCCAAATGCAAATTATGGAAAAAAAAATTTATGTAATAGCAGATTTAAAAAAAGAGAATTAAGATTTCGGGAAGCACATTGAAAAGCGATCTGTTTCAAAATGTTTGGATTTATGGTGCTAATAGTAATATTACAGCTGTTCCCACAAAGTCCCAAAAATCTCATAATGAAGTTGAAAAAACAGCAAAGAAATCATTTTAAAATATCGAATGATGGCAATGTATAATGAAAATCGTATTAAACTATTGAACCAATTAGTTTCGGATAAAATTCATGAATTATTTTTTAGGTGTGTTTCCTAACGTAATTTCAAATCATAATTTTCAAGTACTAAAACAAAATAATAAACACCTTTTCTAGGAGTGGCATATGTAATAAAGTTATAATTTATAAAAACATTATTTTAAGGTTCTATGTATTTTATTGGATATTTAATCTTTTTATTGTTTTTTATACAAAACATATTGCAATAATAATTTTTACTAATTAGAAATTAACATATCAGTGCATGCATTAAAATGCCACCGTAGGCTGTATGTATTTATCTTGTATTCGAAAAAGTTTCTGAACGTTTTCCGAAGTATCTAATCGATACTCAAGCAATCAAAAGGATCTGACATAAGTCAATGGGATTTTAGGCACAACTATGGTGGAAGTCCTGCCCGAAAGACTTCCGGAAGCACTTTTGTACGTTAAAAATGTTACACAATTGGAATTCTGAATTTTTGTTTGAGCCAACTCGGAATATTCTGAACGCGGAATTTTCTAAATTTTCTGAGCACTTTTGTCTGAACTTTCTGAATGAGCGGAATTTTCTGAACTTTTGGGTTCAGAAAATTCCGTTCTTTCAGAAGGAATGGAAAACCTCTATACGATCGTGAAGGTACGTCCTACCGGAATTACTTAACGTCCTTCGGGAAGGACGTTAGGACATTATAAGGCACGTTATAAGGTTAAACGCCATTACCGTGAAAGAGCAAAAATGGACGCAAAAAATAGGATTTATCCATAAAAATGAGCTGAAAAAATTGGTTTATGTGCGAAATCAAATATCCTAGTTGGCTATTAGAATATAAAACATATTTTAAAATAGTATTTAGTGTGATCAGAAGAAAATAAGGCTTTCGTTTGTATTGCAGATGTCTATGTAGAATTTTGGTAAATTTTCAATTATTTTTAAAAAATCCCATAATCTTTTAAGAGACAACGAAGAATGGGTTATTCTTATACTAAATAAATTTCTGTCGAGTAAATGGTGATATTATTACGAATGTTGATTATTTAAATTGATTATTTGATTCATATATGTTAATTCACCACCGTTCTACAGCAATATATTGGACTATACTGTCAAGCAATTTTCCAATTATTTACTGGAAATATACTTAGTATATATATATATATATATATATATATATATATCCCATAAATTAATTTTAACTTCAATTTCCTGTTTTGATATTTTATTTATATTTTATTTCTGTAGGCTTTTAAAATATTGAACATTTATTGATCGGTTGGTTGAATGTTTCACTAGAGCTGCACAGTGAGCTATTGGTGACGGTAATAGGTTTATCGTGAAGAGGTATCAGCTCAGGTGTGAATCCAATTTCTTGAAAAGCTAGAGTTTGTCTATTTTATTTCAAGATAAAAAGTTTGTTTGAAATAACGTTACACTAGAGATGCGCAGTGGAGTATTGGTGACGGTTCGTGGTCTATCTCGAAGGAAGATCCGAGAACACTGCCTCATATTTTTTAACTATGATCAGGTGACGAGGACAACATCTCATCTGACATCCAACGCAACTTGAACAGATAGGCGTAAGGATATTGCACTACGATTAGATTATCGTGCACCAGTCCCGTATACACGCCGGTGGAAATCGAAAATAATTTTAGATGACTTTTGTAATTTAGTAGTGATCTGGCAACCCTCTGATCAAGATCGGTACATCGTAACTTTTGCCAAGTTCTCAAGCTGATCTCGTAATCCTCTGATTGCTAGTCGGATACTGTATCTTAAAGTCACCAGGTCTAAACATTTATTGGCTGATCTTGTTGATATCTCTGGTGTCAAACATAAAATATCTAATTTCGTAAACTCATTTAGTTCAGACAAATTTCTTGTCTCGTAAACTCAATTTAGTTTTGTATATTAAGTCACCACCCATTTTTGCTTTATAATAGCAATACCTAAAATATAACTGCCTACTCAATACGTCACGTACCTCTGACGTGTAAAAATTATGTTTGATTCTTTGGCAGAAAATACACACAATTTTCAACATATCTTTATTTACATCACATTATCCAATATATTTTTGAACAATACAATTAAATGTAATATTTTCTACAATTTAAATCTTTTAGTAACATTACATAGTAAGCGTACATTTAACAAGCTAAGAACAAAACAGCTAATTTTAAACGTTTGTTATGCACAACAGCTACTCACAAATTTTGATTCACTTGTATGCATTTTTAACCATAAATTACTTATTAAACTATGATATCAAATTATGAATTCTAAACAACAATGTGCTTGTTTATTATTGTAATTAATCACAGCTGTTGAAATAGATACACAATATCGTAAAAGATCTAAAATTCTAAATAGCTTCCAAATTGAATTTAATCAAATGATTATAAAGTGGCGTGATTTAAAGTGACAAAAAAAGCGATTTTTAAAAAATTTATCATAATTTTTTTAAATTGATTATTGTATTTGAAATAATGAAATTTGCACGAAGTTAAGAACAAACAATTTCGTAACTAAAGGACAATATACGTAACATATTTTACTATATTTGAGTTTCTTTATATTTGTTTACCAATATAAAAACTCTATGAGAATCAATATATATTGAAGCTTACCATACTCTTGTTACATAAGTATCATCACTGTTAAATGAGCCTGGGCTTTATATTTGTGTGACCTATAGATATTTTTTGATACTTTCATCAACACTTTTGTTCGTTTTTATGACATAGAATGCGAAAAACGTTGTGTAATACTTGTGTCATATTTTGAAGATATATTTATATTAATATTTTATTTATTAACTATATAAAGTTTTTAAAAAATATAGTAAAGAGTTTGGATTTAGGTGTATTAAAACAATAACAGGAAAGCCATTTGTTTTGTAAGCAGTTTAAAATTTTCATCATCATTTCAAAACGTGTTGTAAAACGCGCTAATTTGTAAAATCGTTAAAAACTACACATTTTAACACAGATATTCTTATTAAGTTTGGTGTGTTTAATATTTTGGGAGAATACTGACTTAATTTTCATTAATTGGCAGGGTACACACCTTTTGAATAATATTTACAAACCAGTTTTAAAAAGTTGTATTCTAAAATATTTATCAACAAATTTTATCAAATATTAAAAAATAAGGAATATACTTGACGATATTCAATATTAATGGTCCACAATTTCCAGGCTGATGCTTTTGCTAAATTCATTTCTGAATGGCTAATACTTCAAGGTAAACTTATACGAGTTCAGTTATAAAAATGTGCCTTTAGAAAACGCGAAGTCCTAAAAAATGTGTAGCTCTAAACATTTTTATTACATGCATCTAATGCATATGTTTGTAATAAACTTACTAAATTTTACAATTTTCGTTAGTCGTTTATAATAGTATCTATTAAAATACAGTTTAGAAAAATTCATTAAAATTTGCTGAACATGTAAATATTTTCTAGTATTTAGTAGTAGTATTTAGATCACAATTGAATCGGTCATTTTGAAAAGGGGTCAACTCCACTTTTTAAAAAAATTCTGGAGAAATAAAAAACGTAATTTCGTCCTTTTCTTTAAGAAAAAAAAATTTAATTTAAATTAATTAAAAAAAAAATTAATTAAAATTTTTAAATTAAAAAAAAATTAAGGACAGATAGAACTTACTTAAAATTGTCACAATTCCAAAACTTTACTGTAATAGTTGTCTAAAAACATGGTTTTTCGTATTTGTAGATGACTCGTTTTCAAAATGAACATAGGTTTTTCAAGATAAAGTATAATATTATTAACTATTAATTTTTATTTTTACAAATTTACTGTTTGATAAACAACGTATGAACATAAACAGAAAAAAAAGGAATTTAAATGACAAAAAAAAATAATAATAAATTAAAATTCTTCAGTAGTCATGGTGGGCCAGTCGTAAATTATCTGATAAAAATTGTGATGCAGATCTGGAATGTATAGATGCAATTTTTTGATTTACATAATTTTTTCGGTTTTTGGAATTTTTCCTTGGTAGGCGGGATTGATTGATAGGTCTGGGATGAATAATACAGTATCTTCAGATAACCTTTTTAATGGGCAAAACCGTTATTCTCCTGACCCGTTCTCACTCGAAACCAAATTGTGGAAGTTATAGGAATGTAAAAACGCCAAAAACTATTTTTGAAAAAAAAAGAAAATAGAGTTGACCCCTTTTCAAAATGACCCATTCAATTATTGCCTGAAAGTAAGTTTCTATTTAAAGTAAGCAACTTGTGCTGTACTATTATTAAGCACAAATAAATTCTTAACTTGTATACGCAGAACGCAAAACCAACACACACCGTTTAACTACTAACATATATACTAACTACAATCTAATAAATATAGGAAGAACAGATAAGTATTGATTGCTCATTTTTATATACTATAAATGATGGCACATACGAAGAATATATCACGTTAATATAGTGCCTGACCGACGATCTACGCATAACAACATTATTTTTGTTCAGAGCAAATATAGGTGTTGCACAACATGTTACACACATATTTATATAGTGATACACTTGGAAACTCTTAATTGCACATACATTAAACATACAAAACATTTAATCACATGATTTTTCAGAATTCAAATTGAATAATTTATTTGAAGCAATTGCATTATTGACTGGTTGTATTTCTGTGAGATTTTTTAAATACGTCTGTGCATGAATCATTTAATTTTTATGTTTGCATATTAATTTTATCTTTAATCAGGCTTATATAATAAAAATGTATTGTTATTTTTATACAGCTGTGGAAATAAGAGCGATTTTGTTGGTGTCTATTTTGTTTTGCCAAATTTGCTCAATTATATATTATTTATTCGTAGAATGAGTATTTGTGGCCCATATGAAAATCTGTTTAATCATTGATTTTAAAAATATGATAAACTTTTAATATGCTTCATCAAGAACCAAGTCAGACAAATATAAAGTATGTTGCTTTGTAAAATCATTTTAGTTTTGCATAATAATTAAATACAATAAATAATAACATATCAAAAAGATAACTTTTCTATATGCTAATAACACCCAGAAAATAATTTAGTAATAACTCCCAGTTGATGATCTTTTAATCTCCCAAAGCTTACCAATTCCTTCTGATATTAATTTGCATGATATTCTATTATCAACTTTCCTTGAATTAAAAAAATGACTTAATAACAAAAAAAATGTCAGACATTGCTTAATAGGCGATGCGAGTAACAAAAATCTCAAATAGTATTCAAATGCATATAAAAAAACATTTTTGTTACGAGATTCGAGTGATAGTAAAATTTATAGTATTGATACAAAAAATAACGTTTTGTTTCTAAAATATATTTCGGCCTGTATATTCGATTCAAATATAGCTCATTCTTTTTTATTTGAAATGCTGTAACTACTTCTGAGAGAGAGAGCAACAGCATTAAAAATATTTTTATGAATCATTCAAAAATATTTCAACTTTCTTGATACAGCTCTTTTGAATATAAATAACGATGGGAGAGTATGAGAACTGTATAAATATGTCATGAAACACAATTTAAAATAAACTTATTTCTCTCGTCTATATCAATATTTGTAAATAATCATTGATATAGGAGATATCATGTGGCACTTTTTTAGGGAATCGTACCTAGAGTCTACAAAGCGTCAAGACCGTACTTAAAGTATAAAGACCCATGAGTATCTTTAGGAAGTAAGGAATCTTTAATAAGTAGGACAAACAATTTTTTAATATATAAATCATAATAATAATGAATTTATCATTAAATATTTCGAAAAGTGAATAATTTTTTTAATTATTGTATCTCATAGAAATAAATATCTAAACCCACAAAATTTGTAAATATTAAAAAAAAAATTTATACTTAAAGAATAATTTGTAAACTCTTCAGTGACAGTAAAGGTGCGAAACCCTAAATGCCCGATCCATGCAACTCTTAGCCGATTTTTCATTACCCTGATATTTTTAAAATTTTTCTCTAATTGTATACATATTTTAGTGAACACATAGTTCGGCTCTAATAAGAAGGCTTGTGAATTAGGTTATTCATTTTTTAATGACACTATACTGATAGAAAATAGTTCTTCTATGATTCCGTATCCTTGATAGTCAAATTAAAAAATCATATCTTCGTAATATTAAACCATACGAACCAGAATTTCTATTAAAGTTGATAGACAAAAAAATTCGAAAATGCTTAAATTTTAAAGAATGGTTTTGAATATTTTTTGTCTTGATTTATACTATATGTTATAATTGCAATAATTAAATTTATATTTTTAAATAATCGTAACATAATAATTTAAATAATTAAATACATAAGAACTGCAAAACTGAGGAAAAACTACTATTAAAAAAATTATAAATATATATAATTGTTTTTGCTTAAATGTCTTATATTTTGTATTACTTTACTCATATAAAAATATTCTATATATTGTCTTTGAATAATCTAGCATATTTGAAAACATATATCAGCCAAATTTAAATACATATAGACAATTGATGAAAAAAATTACAGAAACAAATGTAAAGAATATATTCCAAAAATATTAACCAATTATAACAAATAGTTTTAAATTTATATTAATTTAAAGTTGAACCTTTTAAAAAGTTTGTTTAAACTTTTTCCCCAACAAGTTTGAAATAGCTCGATCTAAGGGCACACTAAAACCCAAATCTTAATAGTTCTAATAATGGTAGAGATAAACTTATGGTGTTATTTTGCACAGAAATGTCTAGATAATTTATTAAATTGTGTCTTGTAACCTATTTCCTGGTGTTGAACCCTAAAAATAATATTAAACTCGTAAACTTGTATATAAACTTATATAACCCGACAGAAGCCAACTGATCAGAGAGCCAAACTATTATTGATAACACTTATAAACATCCATATCAAAACACAAATTCAGACATCAACACTTGGTATTCATTCACATAACAGATGTTTGACGTTTCGTCTTCTAAGATGTCTATTGCTTTCTTTCTCTCCGCCTGTGTAAATGCATACATTTAATAAGAAACACATTCAAATTATTAATTCATTGTAGAAACTAAATTTCTAAAACACTATATATTTTATAAAATTCAAACATTTTGCTTAGAAAAATCTACGGAATATTGACTAAAACACATAAATTATATACCATTAATCTATCAAAAAACGAATTTACTTTTTTAAAATTCAAAATATCTGACAGGCATAATCTAAAATGGCATAATTTTTTTTTTTTTGATTTTATATTGCTAATTTCAGCTTCTGTTCAAGTCATCTTAACAAAGCAATCTTGCCAAACCTAAAATAGTTGTTCAGACGATGTTTTTTCTCATTATTTGATGCCAACTGCTTAAATGAAAACTGAGTTATTATAACTCAATTATCTTACTTCCCATTCTTTAGGCACACCTTTTTAACATTTCTTCTGTTTATAACTTCTTCATGTCGTTTCGGGAAGTACAACGGATAAGACCCTAGACTGCGGTGCCTGAGGATATGGGTTCGATTCCCGGTAAGTCTTGGTTGCAATTGTTGATATTTATTGAAAGTGATTTATGAAGGCAGCCTATGTAGGCAAGCAAGTGCTCCTTTTTAACTCAGTGTACTCATTTTTGAGTACATGTCTTTTTTCAAAAATGAAACTTATATATTCGGAGCTATGATAAGCATCGAATGTAATAAAAAATGAGTACATTTTACTTATTTTTGAGTACCTATTTGTAACAGTTTAGTTTAGTAATATTTAGCAAAGTTTTTGGTTATATCTCAAAATGTATTGCACTTACTTTCTCCATGCTAATTGTCATTGGCATCAGTCGTGTCCTTCAAGGAATGCCACTGGGCGATGGGTCGCCTGGGGGAGGCCAGCATGTCACTCCAGTGGCGCAGCTCTGTCCCAGAGGCAGTGCATCCCATCACCACTTTGCCAATGGGCTCAGATGTGCCAATGCGGTCGTAGTCCACGACAGTCACCACAAGCTGCACTTTCTATAAGGGTTAACGAAAGGCTTCATTACATATCCTGTTGGTTTATGGAATTTAAAGGGCTATTGTTGTTCAGTGAAGTTTATTTTTGTTCTCATCCAACAAATAACACGTGTATATTATGGGAATTTTTCCAGTTTATGGAAAGTGACATATAAAGGTTCAGTTTGCGAGTTTAGTACGTTCAGCGCGGACTCAATAGATATATCTATCTCATCTAGATCTAGTCCGAGATCTATATGATCTATCAAACTCAATAGATGATCGAACATAGATATACCGTTCGCATTTAACAAGTTCAGTGCTGACTGTCAAATCCGTATTTATCTATAAGTAGTCAATTAACGAGGTTAATTAATCCCATGCCATAGGATTAAAACATTCCTTAAATTACACCTTATGCTGAATGTATTTTAATAATTCTGTAACGCTTAAAGCTATCGAGTTATTTAAGAGCTGTAACTGGCACAAATATGAAATGTAGTAGGGACAACTGAAGAAATGAACTACGTTAATTGCAAGATAACAATGGCGTCGCTACTTTTTACAGTCAATACAAAAATTCTGTTAAACTGCCAAATTATTCACACTATCGATGTGAGTGAATGAATTGATAACAGTTAAGCTACCATTTAAAAATACAGATTATTCGCTAATATTGAATTTTGTGGATGCAAAAATACTCTGCAATGCAAAGGCAATACGAAAATATGAGTCAACTACCTGAATCTGCTCAAAAGGAATCTCAAACGTAAAGGATTCATTATAGTATGGGTTCAAAGTGCATTTCTTTATGCTGGTCTTCTTTTTCTTCATTCTTTTTCCATTTAGCATCAAAGCAATTTTAACGTAAGGATCTGAAAAATATGGAAATAAAATACTTTAAATACATGTTTCTAGTTTATCAATAATGAATGCGTATATGTTCTCCATATACCTGCCCTCATAAATAATTAAAAATTTTAGTGTATTTAGACCGTTAATAGCCTTTTTCGAAACTTGATTCTTCTAAGAAATAGCTCACTATGCCTTGGTCACAAGAAGTAAAGACGTTCTGCATTTTTGTGCTATTTTAAGGCTTGAGTTCCCTATTAAAAAGTATTACTATTCCAACGCAAAATTAATTTCTCTAATATTATTAAAGATAGATATACAAAACTTTGTCAAAATATCCAATTCATCAAAACTTCTATTATATTGTAAAATACTAGAAATTGCCATTTTGTATGGTGGCCTTTTAGTATAGTGAACAACCATATCTGTGCCAAGCTTTTATCATAGAGGTGTTATAAATATTTAAATAATAAATTTATTCTTTTTTCAATTAAAGTAGACACATATAATTTTAGTTTAAAAAAAGTAATAAAAAAAACTAGTTTTTTTTATTTGGTTGCTTGAACAGTAATACTTTCTCGAAATCGAAAATTGCATTCATTCCCAAAAGTATTACATTCTATTTTAGGCCACCCAAGTTTGACTAAATTTTTTTTTCAGTTTAGATTGATATCTTCTAAGTAAAGAAGCACATTCCTTTGTTTATGTATTCATAAACTAGTGGTCAAGAAGGTGTAGTTAAGCATTTTTCCTCCACTTGAAAGGCTAAAAATATAAATGTATATGAAATTGCATACCTGACAGTCCTCCTACATCCATCTTTTTCAGGTTCTTAGCCTCCAAGATCACAACGGTTAATTTTCCAGCAGTCGGTACATAACGGAGCGAAAAGCAAATGTCACCTAGTTTGTTTTCCTTTCCATGGAAAAAAATATAGATATTTAATATACAAATAATCCCAAGTTGTTGACAGTTTGACAAATAAAAGTATGTTCTTTGACTTTTGAAAAATTTGGGTAAAATAATCATTTTGGGTGAAAAAGTCCAATTTTATTCTTATTGTTATTTATTTTAAAGTGTCTCAAAAGCTTACCTGTCCTTGTTCACCTTCTGCACTTGAGAGATCTTTCCATTCTTCGATGGTCTGAGCCAAATCCAAGGAACTGAAGGGAATCTTTATCTCCCCGATCTGATCATGCTTGGAGAATCGGTCGAAGTCGAACACGGCAAACACCAAGGTCCTAGATACCATTTCGGAATAAGGGATCTGAAATAGAGAGCGGCCCCAATTAATTGGTGGTTTGTTAACTAGTTTCAAAACTAGTTTTAACGATTAACAAACGCGTTTGAGCGAATTCACTAATCGACTTATATAAACCCTGTAAAAATTGTGACTTGAAAGAGGACGATTGCTATGGAAAAAGTGGTGGTCTTTGTATGTCTGCTCACACATCTGACTGAAAGACGAATGTAATGTTGTTTAACCTGATTTAGATAAGAAATTATTTTAAGTTGAAATCGACTATAAAATAGCACGGTTAGGAGAAGGGAGGGTAAGTGTATGCACATAGTGGGTATTTGGTTATATCTAATGAGGTAAAAAAGGTATCACAACTTAAAAATGTTACATAAAGATCACTATGCGTGAATAATCATACCAAGTTTGGTCAATTTACAAGAAAGAACATATGAATAAAAAAGTTCTTAAAAAATCCATTGGCGTAGTTTCGATATACTATTAGTTTAAGAGTACGTTCATGGGGGCTGAAGTGTACGCATCAGCATTGATCCCAAACAAATGGCCCGTTGCCTTCATAAGCGGAGTAGTATTCATGTCACCACTCATTGCAAATGCCACACTGAATTCAGTTATCAAAAAACGATTGTCCACAAGTTCCAGGAGGAGCATCTTTGAAGAGATGGGAATTTCTTCTTTTTCTTGGAAAAATTAACGCTGATGACACACAAATTCCTGTTGCACTTATGCAGCATACTGCTATGATAGTTTCCTCTCATTCTGAATAGGAAATCTAACAAACTTTTTTTTACCCTTGGCGTTCTATTGGAAATAACGAAATAGCTGTTGCGTACTCTTGTCCTCCCGAAGTGTTTGACGGAATCGCTGCTTGGTGCTAGTACCGTGTAGATATAGAATTTTCACTCACCTCACGTTGTTGCTGTTGTTGCTCACGTAATGAACTGTACTTTGCTATGATACAGAGTAAATAAATATAAACTAGTATTATGTACTCCAAAACTCTTACCTTTTTTAAGTTCGAAATATCACATACAAAAGTAATAACAGTATATTTTCTCCTTGTAAAATCTAGACAAAGTGCAGCAGATCGATGGTGTGTTTGAAATTATGGTGTATTCTTCTGCTGTTGTAGATACAATAAAAAGCCACCACAATAATTCCCTGAAATGCTTCTAACGTCTGAAATGTCCCTACGTACCCTTAGCCGACTGCGCACACTTCCCATCCCTTCCCCTTTATGGAAGAAGAATTTTTTTTTCTTTACAATAGATTATTTTTTATACAAAAATTACAAAAATAAGCCACAAAAGCGTGGTTGCATATAATTAAATTCCAGTTTGCACTGAAAACAATAAAAAGAAGGCGCTTTAATGCAGGCAAAAAATCAATAGTCGATTTCTGCCCCTGCGTAAAAGAGCCCTTATATAGACTAATTAAGTTAAATCTTCATGATTAATTAAAAAAACCTCTTTTAATTAATAAAATTTTATTTGGTTAAGATGTCTATTCGACACAACCCAGTGATTAATATTATTTGGGAAAATTTTCCATCTTAAAAGCAATATAAAGGGAAATTAATCAAATGGATAATCCGATTAGTATATTGTGACATCTAATTACTTTTCTGTTCGTGGATATCTAATTAAAATTAGTCAAAATCGATTGAAATGGGCTCACCTTGAAGTTGAATGTTTCATTGAAAACTGGGTTGAGAGTTTTGCGATGAACTTTCGTTTCGTATTTCTTCTTCTTATCCGGCAGGAGGTAAACTTTCACATAGGGGTCGGAGGTCCCGGACAAATCCATTCCAGGCAAATCTTCGGCCTGGATAACGGTCACCGCCAACTGGATAAAAACATAACAATAAAAAATGTCGTACCGTCAGACTGATTAAAAAATAAAACCGGTATCAAGTCATTTTTCAGAGAATATATAAAACGTTAGAATTTAAACCCTTTTCAAAATCGTTCCCATATATGCAGGCCTGTCGCACCGGGGGGGGGGGGGGGGGGGGGTGAATCCGACCTCATACTAATTTGGAAACCCTGAAATTTGGGAATTTTAACTTCTAAAAACCCCGAGTTGGGAAAATTTATTCCTGAAGAAAATTAATATTATTAACAAATGAAAGCTACGGAAGATTAGAACTCGCCCAACTCCTAAGATTAGATTTAAATTAAACCTCAGAACGGACACTGCATTGGAATATGGGTGCAACAAATCAATGCTTGTGAGAGAACTGTTTAATATTACCTAAAAAATATATAAAAAAGATAAAAAATGACGATAAGTTGGAAATGGGAATTTTCAGCACTGTTGAGTTGGAAATATCGAATAGTTGAGTTGAGGATTTCGAATCGTTAAGGTGGGAAATTTCTTGTTTCAACCCCCCAAAATATTTTTTGTGTAACGACACTGCATATATAAGGCGTCTAGTCTCCAAACCACACTGTAAAAAGTAAGGTACTTAAATATGAGTACCTGAACCTACTCGTTTTTCATGGAGTACAATTGCAACGTAAATAAGCGATGATGTACTCAAATTTAAGTAATCGTACTTTCTCAAAATTGAGCAGTGTGATTTAATATTGCTAATCTAAGCTTCTGTTTAAGCTATCTTAAAAAAGCAACCTGACAAATTTAAAATTGTTGTTCAGAAAATGGTGTTCCACATTATTTGATGTCGATTGCTTGAATGTAAACTGAGTTATTACAATTCAGTAACCTTACTTCCCATTCTTTTGGCACACCTTTTTTTAACATTTCTTTTATTTATAACTTCTTCTTGGTTGCAATTATTGATATTTATTAAAAGTGGATTATGAAGGCAGTTTATGTAGGCAAGCAGCTGCTCTTTTTATTTATTTTTACTCATTTTTGAGTACATGTCTTTATCAAAATTGAAACTTTTGTATTCGGGGTCATGATAAGCATCGAATGTACTCAAAAATGAGTACATTTTACTTATTTTGGAGAACTTATTTTTAACAGTGCAGATGGACACATTTTTCAAGAGATACAAAAAACTAATTAATTACATTATTTACGGAAGAATTTTTATCTTTTTTTTTAACAAATTGGTATTAGATAGATACAGGTCTTAACCAAATTTTAACTCTGTATAAATATTACTTTAAAAGAGATTTTTTTTGGATATATCTGGTTTTGCAACCAAGCTATGGGATGTATCGAAACTACTGTGCTACGATCGGTGCGCAGTAGCCTACGCGCATCTTGATCTGTCTGTTTTTGAAATTGATTTCTTTACTAATTTGGCTTTGCAACCAACCGCTACTTTTTCTCCGCAAAATGAATAACATCTAGCTGCTGTGAAATGTTAATGACTTCGCCTACTGATGCATCTGTTTAGGAAAACTAAAAATAAATGACATAATCTGAAAATCTAAAAATTGTATCTATCTGGTTTTGAAACAAGACGGCTCATATCTCTATTATTTAAATTCCAAGTTAAGCTTTTTCAAAAGGCTAAATGGACATCCCCAAGTGAATTATTTTACTTTGTGCTTCCATGGTTTTCATGGAAAATAATGCAAATAGGGAACTTCGTAAAATGATTACGATGATTTTTTTTAACTGGGTGAAAGAAATCTATTTGCTAATTTTAAAAGCTGTAACTACATTGTTTTTTTAAACTTTTTATTTTATAAAATAGTTTTTATAATACTCGCATTATAAACTGTAGAACAATACTTTATAGTGTAATTAAAGTATTTTAAACAAGGTGGCCTTTCCTGAGCTTTATTTTTAACACCTAATGACTGTTTATTTAAATGAAGTTTTTTATGTTAAAAATCTCTTGTATTTCCTATATTTTTATTAAAAAAAAGTATGAAGTATTATTTCATTTATCTGCGTAAACTATTGTGTGACTTCCAATTTACGGCAGATCAAATTTGTCCATTAGGATTATTTTAATTACTATGCAGTCCCGTAAATAATTAATTTATATGATATCTACCTCTAAAACTCTATATCCAGTTTGTATTATAATTCTGATTAAACATTTTAGAAAAATGTCTTACATTGTTTGTATTGAAATCATAATCTAACTTATACTGCAATCTTCCAAGTTTCAAATCAGATTTCGCGCTTTCTTGATCACCTTCGTTGGTTTCCATATTGTCTTGCAAGTCATCCATATCCGGCTGAACCTGTCAGACAAAAGAATGAGGTATTTTTTAAGAGGCAAAGCCCGTTGGACTAATATAAGTATTGGAAAGTGAAAAGAGAGCGAAGGCTACCTTCTCCTTGTAGGACCCCCCGAGAATGTGCACGGACCTGAGGTCCACGGCGCCTTTCATGCCTTTCTTGGAGTCCTTCTTCCTCCTTTTGCACCATTTCTTGAGGCAACAGAAGCAGACGCACAGCAAGAACACGCTCACCACAATCAGTACGGTCGTTACACCCCACATCGGAACTAAAAGGTACGGAGAGAAATGGAGACATTTGATATACGGACGTCTCTGTCGGGATCAAGGCTTATGATTGGGGGAGTGGGCTTAACTTTGCCAAATCAAATATATTTTTTTACTAACTTTTTTAGAGTCAAATTATCAACTTCTGGTAATTTACCAGTTTTTCCAGCTTGGACGGGAAAAATTTGTTTTGGACGCGAAATTACCAACCCGACTAGAAGTAAAATTCATTAAAATTTGGCAGCTTTTAACAATGGTTTACCGAGACTCATTATCCCATTCAGTGTTACAATACAAACGTTCATTCATTGATAATAGATCATCGCTATTACCTTCAATGATTAAAGCTATATTTCATGAATGAGCTGTTTAGTCATTGATCTGCTATTATATTTAATGAATCAACTTTTTTATGAGTCAAATGACCAACTTCTGGTAATTTACCAGTTTTTCCAACTTGGACGGGAAAAATTTGTTTTGGATGCGAAATTACCAACCCGACTAGAAGTAAAATTCATTAAAATTTGGCAGTTTTTAACAATGGTTTACCGAGACTCATTATCCCATTCAGTGTTACAATACAAACGTTCATTCATTGATAATAGCTCATCGCTATTACCTTCAATGATTAAAGCTATATTTCATGAATGAGCTGTTTAGTCATTGATCTGCTATTATATTAATGAATCAACTTTTTTAAGAGTCAAATAACCAGTTTCTGGTAATTTAACATTTTTTACAGCTTGTATGAGAAAAAATTTGTTTTGGAAAATTGAGCGTGATGCTCATAGAGTAGGTTACTCCCCAATTTTTATCATACCTATTTGGGCAATAAGGATGATGATAAATTCTTGTAGACTTGGTAAAATCCCAAACCTAGTGAAATATTTCGATTTTTTTAAGGGAAATTTCTTATTTTTAATTTTTAAAAAAAGTCAAATGCTTTATGAGTTTGCCAAATAGATTTTGCCAAATCTACAGGAATTTACCATTATTAGCGGACATCCCAATAATATACATTGCAAGCCAAATCGTCACAGAGACAACTAATCAAGCTGAAGTGGGGGGTTGTTGTTCTGCCAGTAAAATTAAGAGATACTTGATAGTTTAGGTATAAGAAAGGATAATGTTGTAAAACAAAATTTTGTTAGCAGAATTTTATTCTAAATGTTTGTTCTACATTTTTGTATTGAGGAATCTTTTCGTTAAATTGTGTTTTTCCAACTGCACTAGAGGTGGAAAAACAAATTCTAACAAAACAGTGATTCTAAGTTACATGCTTGTGTTGTATAAAAAAAATTCATAAACTATTGGTTGATTACTCAAAATAAAGTAAATATTGCTAATTGTCAAATTGTTCATAGTAATATACCTATTGGAATAACATTAAAATAATATGTTCCTTTTAATAAAGTAAATATTTTAAATTATTTCGACTTTTTTATATATATAAAAAAAACTTTTATTATAATTTTGTTCTTAAACTTCTAACTAACACGTCACAAACTCGCATTTTGTTTTTTCCATAATTTCTGAAACAATTTTAGAATTTTTTTAAATAATTATTTTAAAGCTTTCGTAAAAAAGACGACAGTTCAGTGCAGTACGAATGCATAATATTAAAAATCAATTTTCCGCATAATTGTACATAAGAATGACAGGATTTATATATGTATTTAATTCTATTGTTAACATAATTCAACAGATGGCGCCACTACGAAACACAAACTTGTTCGCAAATTAACAAAAGTTTAATTTCAAAACTACGAAATCCATTTTATGCAACGTTAATTCGAGCAACCAACCATTTCATGCTGCTTGGGGATAAAACGTTTTCTGTAACCTTAAAATAAAAAAGAGCTTTGTACAAAACATTTCGAAGATTGAAGAAATGAAACACCATTTTTTTTGGTTGGTTGTTTGTAAAAACGTCGCACTAGAGCTGCACAATATGCCTTTGACAACGGTTTGGGATCTATCTCGAAGGGAAGTCCCAGGAACATGGGACCGCTTCTTGGGACTGTATCCACGGGTTAACTGGATGTTTGAATTAACGTTGCTAGAGCTGCACAGTGGGCTATTGGGGACGCCATCCAAGATAAATCGGCGTAAAAGACATTGAACCACAATAGCTATAACGTGCACCAGTTCCCTCTGAACGGCGGATTATATTTGGTGTGCGAAAGGCAAGGCGTTTAGAATAGGAGGTGAGGCGGACTAAAATGCAGACGTCAATTGCAGTCCAATTCCCCCCCCCCCCCCCCCCCCCATGAAATCCTGGATCCGCTCCTGATCCGAGTTGCGTCAGAGTGGGGTGTAATAAATGACTGCCCCTATCACAAATTGGACTGCGTTGACGTCAATAGTATTTCAATCCGTCTCACCTCCTATTCTAAACACCTTGGGCGAAAGCAACGAATCTGACAACCCTTCAATTACCTACCAGATCGCTACACACATGTCGGGAACAGGGAGGAGAGAGGGGGAATCGAACTCACCGATCGAACAGCATCTTAATCTGAGCTGAGTCCGATGGTCTGGCAATTCGGCCATCCACCGGCCTGTATCAAAACTGAGTGTGTTCACCTGTTCCGCCAGTTCATGTTGTTAAAAGCTTTAATTTTACGTTAAAACAATTGCAAGAATTTTATTTTTAAGAATAAGTTTTTTTTTTAAGAATAACTGATTGTCACGACTAATTAAAGATTATAAAATTATTGGTATTTTTATGGCAAGCAAAAGAAATGGTATGCTGATATTGCAATGTGATTTAAATTAAAGTATGAAATCAGTTATAGAGAACAATTTAAATTGGAATTGCCAAATGGTTAAAAATTCGCTAATTTGAATTTTCTCCTCCCTCCCCCTAAAAAAGTTGCACTGAAAATGCCTTCAATGTAATATTTTCTGATAACGTTAATATCCTAAATATATCAATAATAAAAATGATCAATGTATTTTAATTGTATCGCGATTACTGCGAGTAACAGAAAAATAATTATGAGAGAATATTAAGACGATTCCACCGATAAATTTGTTTTAATAGTTATTATTTCAGTTTTAGTGCAGCCTCAATATTAGGTTAGATACTTACAAAACTATTTTGTTTTACCATCTGACTTTGATGGTAAATGCGTTCTAAATGATGGATAATGCGTTCGATGAACTTACCATGCGTCTCTTCAGCTATTTCTCGAATTATGCTTCCTTCAACGCTTTCATTAGAAGTCAAAGTCGGAGTGAATTGTGACACAGAAGTGGAAGTCAGAAGGCTTGCCACTGTTGTAGCTGCAACCTGTGTCGGTTTGCTTGAAGAGTTGACTGGCAAGTCGTTGGGCGATTCTGTTGTCTTATCGGGCACTCGCTTTTGGCGAGATCTTTTTAAAGCATTCATTACTGAGCTGGTGTATGCTTTTCCACCTGAAACAAAAGATCGGAAAGCTTTGAAACACTTGTACAACCTGTAGAACATTTAAGTTAATCTTATCATTTATGATAAAATATCCCAGCAAAATCAGTCAGCATAAAACCTTTATCCAAATTGTGAAATTGTAGGTTTTTTAAAGGAATTTGAAACAAAAAATTGTTTATAGCTTTTAATTTTCCTGAATACAACCTTTAAAAAAATGTAAAAAATAGACTGTATAGGGGACACAGCCCCAGTATGGTACGTGAAATGTCTTGAGCGTATTGCACAAGACGTGTCTTGAGCGTATTGCAAGACTAATAAGCTTTACAATTCCTCATAAGCCCTGGTTTCAGTTAGATGGATTATACTTTCGTCAAACGCGACCACTGTGTCATGCGTGGCGCGACAACGGTGCCATCTCCGCAAGATCACTACATAGTTCCATTGCATACTTCCGTTACATCGGTTTTAGCAAGTGACACCCTATTAACCAAACTGAAGCACGTCAAATCTGCATTTCTTCTTTTCTGTGCTTCACCAAGAAATGTGCATACAATTTTCAGTTCTACTAAATTGCCAGCCTCTATTTAAAAAATTAAATAAAAAAAATCCAGGGATATAGTTTAAATTTTTTTTTTGTCAGGCATTATATAAGAAAACTAAGCTTCATTAGTAATAGTAATTTATTGTAAGGGTATGAGCAACTTAGCACATTTTCTTTAAAACGTAAAATGTTAAGTAAAAATTCTGGCTTTGTCTCCCAGTAAAATTTTACATTTCACACTGAAATATTCAAAATTTTCAAAAAGCTTTTATTTTGAAAATTGAATCATTTCATGCAGAGAGTTGCATTTAGGAATATATGATTTTTTGTAAAGAATATATCGATTTTTAGTCTTTGTTTTCTCGGGTACTGTAAGGCAACATAATACGGATTCCCTCCTGTTGGAAATAGCTTGATTAATAATGTTTCTATATGCTTCGTTCTCATGTTTTATCTTTAATATATGAAGGGTAAGAACGGTGACGGTCCATCTGGAATGATTGTACATAAAAAGAAAAACAAGTTTTAATTTCCAATATACATGCAAATATATGTGTGCTTAACGTTTCTTATGGACTATCATCGCTTTTCGCATTTTATAACTTGGCACAATAAAAATAGAGCCCTGTAGATAACATAAGGTGGTGATAACTCGATTTCAACTAAAAGTTCAAGGGCAAAGTATAAGTTTAACAATGTATAATTTATATTTAATATCAAAATACCTATTTTACCCTACTTCAACCAATCAATAATTAAACAAGCGATTATGAATATTCAAGTGTTCTGAAAAAAATGCGAGGGATCGTAGTAAAAAATCTATTAAAAATTCGAAATTTGATTAATTACATTAGTTATTAAATAGTATTAGGACGGTATAAGTTTATTCCTCTACACAACGATACCAAAGTAAGGGAGCATGGCAGCAGGGTTGTAAAGATATAAGCAATAATAGTGCTACATATTACTTTTACTGTTCTTTACATGCGCTTTTAGCAAGCGAAAACATACTGATCGAATTAAGAAGCGATTATAAATATTCAAGTTATCTGAAGAAAAAAATCGAGGGATCGTGGTAAAAAACCTATTAAAAATTCGAAATTTGATTAATTACATTAGTTATTAAATAGTATTAGGATGGCATAAGTTTTTATTCCTCTACACAACGATATCAAAGTAAGGGCGCATGGCAGCATAGTTGTAAAGATATAAGCGATAATAGTGCTACATGTCTTCGTTACTGTTACATGCGCTTTTAGCAAGCGAAAATCTACTGATCGAAATGAAAAGCGTTTCAAGTCAAAACGGCTGCTTTATTTTACTAGTTGTCTTCATTATGCTCCAGAGACACGACCTTTAAATATGCAAATCGCTTTCACTGAAAATCCCCCAGCCACTTAGAAACATTTACTACTGTTCAAATCAAATTCGAAAACTAGAAGTACCATTTCCATTTTAAGTGAAGTGAATACATAGAGATTTAAAAGATCATACAATATGCAAAGAAAGTTCTCTTTTCAGTGTTACCATTTACAGAATAGATTTTTCCCAACGCAACATTCCCAAAGGCTCATCAGAATAAAACCCATATGTATCCCCTCAACTCTAACAAAAAGATCACCAATTATATAATTCCCTCTCTCACCACGACAGTATGTTTGTTCACAGTCGAGCGAAAATAATCCGGATGCCGGTAAATGAATTGCTATGTAACTTATCTCCCAGACAAGCCAAACCGCGAAGAACCCAAACTTACCGTCTTTGGCTCCCATTAAGCAATTGCTCACAAATGGAGTTAGAAGCCAAAAATGGGGCGCAATAGCTTGTTGCGGAGACGTGACTCGCTGATAATGAGGCGCTTTCTGCGAGACAGATAATTCTCTCAAGTCTCAGGGAAATGTTTTTCGAGGTGGTTGATTGCTTTGGGGCCATCTGAAAGGAAAATGCCGTTCTATCGATCAGCTACCAAATAGTGTTCTTCTCTAATATTAAGATCTAAAAATAAAATGCTGTCACTCGGCGTTGCGAAGGTTGGATGGGATTTCAGCTATTCTTTATGAGATAATAAAAAGGGTAATATGTAGGGGTTTGGGGGAGGCTATTAATGTTTTTTTTTAGAATGATGTAGGCTAAGAAAAAGCTTTTTTTTAATTTTTATGTTCTAGGAGTTCCTTAGAGACGTGAGAAAGAAAATAAGAGTTATTAGATGCATTAGTTGGGATCTGAGTGAATATGCGGTTATTAAATGCCATTAGAAGTATTTCAAGGTCCTGTCGCAAAGAATATGCGGTTAACCTCTTTTTCGTAATCAAAATCAATTCAAACTGTTTCCATATAAACCAATTTCCTAATCCTTAAAATAAAGTTTAAATAGTTATCGAACTTTATTCTATATGAGGAGCAAACATTCAAAACGTGTTGGATTTGTGATCTGGCTTATTAATAGAATCAATGGCTGCTTGACTATCTGTGAATATGATGTTATTTCTTATGTTTGAGCTGATGATGTGTTCAATTGCATATTTAATTGCTAAAAGTTCAGCTTGAAATACTGAGTTGTTTTTATGCCGAAAGCCTTGCCATTTTGAGATTTCTATTTTGTTAATGTAATGAACGAATGCTGACCCTACTTTCTCATCGATTTTTGATCCATCAGTATAGAAGGTACTGTCACAAAGATGTGATACCTTCTCTGATTTGTCGGTCTTGATTCCAACCCCTGCAGTGGCTGGATGATGGCTATGAATATTTATTGTATCTTCATAGTGCTCAGGATTTAGATGTTCTTCTTGGTATTTACTTTGGTTGGTATTGCTTCTTCTTCTACTTTAATATGTAGCGGGAGAATACCTGAGAGTGCTATTGCAGCCGATGTCTCAGTGGTTCGAAATGCACTGGAGATCGAAAGGGCAAATTTTCTTTGCAAAATTAACATTTCCTTCTTTTTTCTTGCCTGCATTGGTAGAGCCTAAACAACAGCGGCATAAGATATAATAGGTTCTATAACAGTAGTGTAAAGAGTTTTCAATATTTTGGATGAGAGACTCCAACTTGATCCAGTCATTTTCCTGAGTTGGTTGAAAATTGTGTTTGTTTTGTTTTTTATATAGGTAATATGAGGCAACCAAGTGAGTCTTTTGTCTATTATTACTACTAAATATTTCACTTGATCTACTACCTTGATTCTTTTGTCATTGAATCTCACAATCGGTTTCCTTATGAGAGGTGTATAACTCCAATTATCAGAAATTCAGTTATCCGGATCAAACAAAGCGGATCACCAATTATCCACATTTTGAAAGTTTCTTATCGGCGAATGATATTGTTTTTAATAGTCATTGAATTACATTACATACCAAAGAAAATTTGTTTTACTAGGAAATAACCTTTTTTTTCGTGAATTAACTAATTATCCGGATATTTTATTATCCGGATGGGATATGGTCCTAATTGATCCTGATAATTGGAGTTCTACTGTATATTGTCTGCAGTTACATTTCAAGTATAATTTTTTGTAATTTTTAAATAACCTAATAATATTAGTTAAAGTATACTATTATTATATTTATATATAGACGTATAATATATCTCTTATTTCATCATGGATTTTATGTTTATTTGGAGAGTAATATTTCCATAAAAACCAAATTTATGTATCATTTGCTTAAATAACTTTTTCAAGTTATGTGCCACACTAATGGGGTCTTGTATTATTGATAAAACTGGAAAGCATCTACAAAACGCTTTCGAACCCCTCGTGGAATTCACGGACTACGTGTTTGGAACCATCTATAATAATAGAAGAAATATAAAAGTACATAGTAATACTATTCATACACAAGATTTTCAACTGAGACACGGAGTACAATTTCAGTTAGTTTTAGAACATTTTAAGAAATATTGCTTAGACGATAAACGCGCAGGCCCGGGTTCGAGTCGTACCCGAATCCATTTGATTTTTTTTGAAAATGTGTATGCTTTAACGGATTTTCCAGAAATGCGAGAACAAACAACTAATTGATCTCTATATACAGAAATTGTTTTACGACCTATTTTCTTTTAAGTTACGTTTTCTTTTAAGTTACGACTTATTTTCTTTTAAGTTACGACCTATTTTCTTTTAAGTTACGACCTTTTTTCTTTTAAGTTACGACCTATTTTCTTTTAAGTTACGACCTATTTTCTTTTAAGTTACGTTTTCTTTTAAGTTACGACTTATTTTCTTTTAAGTTACGACCTATTTTCGTTTAAGTTACGACCTATTTTCTTTTAAGTTACGACCTATTTTTCTTTAAGTTACGACTTATTTTCTTTTAAGTTACGACCTGTTTTTTTCTTTTAAGTTACGACCTATTTTTTTCTTTTAAGTTACGACCTATTTTCTTTTAAGTTACGACTTATTTTCTTTTAAGTTACGACCTATTTTCTTCTAACTTATGACCTATTTTCTTCTAAGTTACGACCTACTTTTCTTTAAAGGTACAAACTGTAAAAAAAAATAATCGAATTTTCAGTTTATAGCGTATGGGGTTTATAATGTCAATACCTATCGTTTGATTTTAAGTTTTTTTTAAAAAAAATTCACATAATAAGTTAACATATAAAATTCGAAATTAAAATTTAAACAAAAGTCGACCTGTTTTGGAAGCAGTCATTTTGAAAATTTAATTGCTTAAAACAAACCTAATATTTCGTGTACTTACTGATCCTAAATAGGAGAAATATTTGCTCGGAAAGACCAAAAAATCGATTTAGAATTACAATGATTTTACGTTGTACAATTTTTCAAGAAATGGTATTTTTCTATCTTTTGATGCACTGTTCTCAAAAAATATATTTCCAGTCAAAACTAAATTTTATATACCATTAGTTTAGTGTAAAATCTACATGTTAAGTCTAAATTTTAGTTGTTTTACAAGAACAAAAAAATGTATGTGCGAAAATATAAATCATAAAATAAACAAAAATTTTCTATTTAAAAAAAAAAGTATGGTAATTTTTTTCTAGTCCAAAATTAAAATTAACTTCAGTAGTTTAATAAATAAAATTTGGCAATATTATATTAAAAACTGTTTTAGAAAAGTGAATCCTACGAACCTATTAACATAATTTCCTACAGTTATAAAATTACTTTTTTTACAAAAAAGTATAGTGCATGCAGGAAAATATTGTTAAATATTGTTTTCCCGACATGTACACAAAAGTTATTCCAATTGAATGAATAAAATTGCAATTTTACTGCTTTTTATAAGTATGAAAAATATCTTATATTTGTTCATTACAAACTGCACGGTCCTCTTAAGCACACTATTACGTAAGCTATTATCACGTAACAGTACTTTTATACAGACATTTAAGATTAGAATTAATATAGACTAATTTATAAAGTTTAAATTAAACATTTAATTTTCTGAAAAAAATAATGCTATTCGTAGTTATTAATAAGATCTGCATCCATTTTGCACCAAGTAAACAATCTCATTTGCTGGTAAGGAGCAAAAAGTAATTATTGACCATGCAACAATTTAAATTCTTAATTCACGGCACTTATACTCTTAAGGTGTTTATGTTTGTCTAAAAAACGGGAAAGGGTCTAATTTGTAAGAAAAAAAATTATGAAACGTTAATTCACGGAATATTTTTTATATTCACCCCATGCTAAGTGGGAATTATAACCAATCTCTTTAATTGCCTGTCAGCAGCACCCAAGTCATTATCTTAATTTGACTCGTTTTCTTAAATGTTTATGAATATGTATTGAGCGCTAAAAACTTAATAATGCAATTATTAAGTTAAAACTTCTGCATTGAGAGCATAAAAAATATTTTGGAGATAGTAAAAGATTTAGAGTAGAGTGATATGATAATTAGGATGCTTATGAATAGATTATGGTGATTCTCAAGAGGTAACTTAATTATCTTTTTGTTTTAGTCACAGCTGTTGGTGCAAGAGGTTCAGTTGTATGAGCAATTCAGCTTTGAAAAAGATAATCATTTGCAATTGTAAGGGGAATAAAAATTGTAAAGGCACAAAGTAGCATGTGTTCTATGTGATATAGGATCTTAGAATTGCTTAGTTTGGCAAATTAATTTTAATTGTCGTTACATTATTCATTAAAAATACGAGTTTTTATTTGAAATTTTAACACGTATTTTTCAGAGTGAAATATGAAATTTACTAGCACACCAGTGTGATAAATATTGCATGAACAACCCCCTCCCCCCACCCACACACCTATTCGTCGTATAAGGGTGAAAGATATTAGCGAATCTTTTATGGTGAAAAAATCAAAAGAGTTTAATAGTCTGCTCATAATTGGCAGCATTACCACAGGCTTGTTAGAAAAAAACATTAAAATGAATTATTGTAAACGTATTAAAAAAAACAACCTTAATATTAATGAGATGAAAGTACGATTCGTTCCTGGTCCAATAAATTCTTATTCTTTTGATACCTCATGTTTTAAGATTCGTTGCGTCTAAGGGACGCAAAAGGGATCTTTACTACTTAAATAATATATATAATGATGATTTAAAGTAATTGAGAAAATAAACGATTTCAAGTCATTTAATTACTTTTGCATTTAGCCGAAAACAAATTTAATAGAGACGAAAGAAATATGTAGTAACCTTAAAAAGGTTTTGAAGAACTTTATAAATTGTCAATAAAACGTTTAATTAGAAAATCGCTATCGGCATTTTGAGTGCTGAATTAAAAAATTCAAAAGTATTTGAGAGCAATTTATTTATAAGCAAACTGTAATTGTGTGAGTTGGCTATCGTGCGTTTAGTATAAGACCAAAAACAAAGCTTCCAGGCAAGATCATTTAAAGTTTACAACTCTCCCTACAATAATTTTAAGTGGAAGTATATTAATTCATAATTGGGCAACCAATTGAACTTGGAGATTGACAAAATGATATATCTGGCTGCCTAGTAATAGAAAATAGAGCAATGTTAAAATGCATGTTCATATTTGACAAAATTTGCTATATCGTCGCCTCAGAGCAACAGTAGGATAGGATCAAAAACAGAGTTGCCTATAAAATTGATTTAAAAATTGGCTGTTTTTTCAATGCTGAATATCTAAGGCTGTAGTTCAGGGATTTCAAAGAAGACATAAAAATGTCCGAGTGTTCCACTAAATAAAGGCACATTTGGTAATATTAGCGAGACTGAAAACTTATTTTCGTTTTTTTTTAGATGTCTTACTGTTGCTCTGAGGCGACGATATGTTTCGATTAAATATTTCGTCAAACTGAAGAAATTCATTTTGTCTTATTTTGACGAAATTTATTTCGTCAAAAATGAGGACGTTTTCATACAAATAGAAAGCGCGATTCGAACCGCGAACCTCTCGGTTCAGAGACTCAACCAAGAAGGCTTCTTCGATATCTGACAATATAAATATAAGTAAGTACTGAAGTAAATTACTTTCGTTAAAATTTTGAGGATTCTTGTTTCGTCAAAAGTCACGTGATTCATTGACAAAACGATTGTCAAATATGACGAAAGTAGCCTTGACGATCGTAAAATTCTCAAAAATGATAGTGTTATTTCTGAGAGTGACGTAGTTCATTTTCGTATTTTTGTGACTTAGAGCACTTGGCAGCCAAGTCCTCACAACAAATTATTGAGTATAATATTATTGAGCGTCACGTATTGCTATAACATCATATTAATTATATTACATTATCCTTAACCAGCTATAACCAATTATTATTTTAAACAGATGAAATATTATGTACTTTACACCAATTACTCTAAAATCAATTAGTTACTCGATAAACCGAATGATAATGTACCAAAGTGATTAATATTTCAAGCCTAATGGAAATTGAGATATTTAACATCGTTAGTCTATAATAAACTCGTAAATTACTCAAGATTGTGTTACGCGCTGTAATGCGTGTCGGAGATAAATGATTCAAATTGAAATCATAGACTGGTGATAGGAAATTTATGAACTCAATTTACACAAAATTATATACACCCTTTTTACCTAAATAAGTTAAATTAATATGTTAGCTTTATAACAAGTTATTAAAAAATTTGTCTCGAATTTAAAATCAAGTTATGACTAATTGAAAATAATTTAGATCATACTGTGAAGAAAATTATTTATTCACATTTAATTGTGAAGTTAAATGTTTAATATTATTTTAAGAAACAAGTATTTTTATTATTATTAATTTATGTTTTATAACGTCTATTAATTTTTTTAGTAAAAAGTCTATTATAAATTTAAGATTAACCTTAAATGAAGGGAAAGCAAAAATAACTAGTTCGTTAAATCTCTTTTCTTAATATATAAGTGGAATATTTGAAATGCAGATTTTATTTTGTAAAATAAATGTGATCACTGATCCTTGATTTTTTTTAAAAAATCAACTATTTTGACTTAAAATACCGTATAAAAATGTAAAAACTACTAACTTTGTGCAAAAAGACTTCGTAGATGTACTAAAAACTACTTCAAGATACTTATGTTCAACATAAACTGAAATACATTTCTTAAATTCTATAACATCCTATAGAAAACATATATATATATTTCAATAAATTAGAATGAAGCTCAATAGTTTTTTTCGTAATTTTATATAACTACAACCTAGACAATTTTAAGAAACTTGTTTCCTAACTGCATAAGTCTCATCATATCAGCCTTTTATAAAGACTTGCTAATTATTTCTTAAGAAAAACTAATTAGAATTGGGTAATAAAAGAACATTAATAAGATTTGAGATTAATTTATAACGTTAAGAAACAAGTAAAGGAAAATTGTATAGCATATCTAAAATTACAAAAATGCAATGACAAACAGAATATAATGATAGAAATTCCGAAAAATATATTCATATACTGCCGAGAAATTGAATATAAGTAAAAACTAAACTATATACGTGAATACAAATGAATCATTGAATATAATAAACTTACTTAATTTTGAGAATTGTATGGTTATAATAATTCAGAGGGAATTTTTTATATATATATATTATAATAAGAAAATTAATTATTATCATCATATATTTTAAAATATAATTTCTGAATAATTTAATTTGTACAACATAGCTTAAATAATATTAATTTAACTAACAATATATATGTAATGTAGTTAATCATAATATATATTTTTGAGTATAATATAATGCATTTTCTTCAGTTTTCAGAATGAACTATTTTTAATGAATATAATGAGTTCGTTGAAAAAAAGTCATATTAATTTATCATGTTGAACAAAGGATCGAATAGTTCGTATGGAAATAATCGTTTTGTTATGATACATATATTTTGATTAATTACATTAAATCAAGTAATTATAAAATGACACATTTAAGATCTACGCATAATTGCTCTTAAAGATTTCATCATAAAGGAAAACTAACATTTAAAAAACTTTTGTTAAACAATGAAAAGTTCGTGTTTTTAAAAAAATAAAATTTAAAATAACCTATATGTCCTTAATTTTTGATGATTTAAAATTGAAATTCGAAAAGTAAAAACTAGATAATATAAAATCAATTATTTCGACAACTTCAGCATAATCTAAAATTATATATTTATTTATTATTATCTCATTACCATTTACTTGCATGAACCTAAATATTATCAATAAATATATAGTTTATTATTTCATTAAGAAAGTTAAACATTTGGACATTTGCAAAACTAATACGTTTTTCTAACAGAAAATATAGGCACTAGCAAAACTAGGTTATATATTTATCAGTTATTCGATTCTAACACTCAATAAATATATATAAAACATTAATTCATAAAATTAAGTTTATTATTCAATTTTGAATATATTTTAGTAGACTATTCTGAAAATCTGTTATAAAACATCTAATATCTTTTTTATAATTGAGAATTTTATAATTAACTTACATTTAAAGTATCTCTAATTCATCAATAAAACAATTATCATGAATTCTTATAAAACCAAAATATAAGCTAAAATTTATATTCGAAATCATATTTTGAATTAATGCAAGCTTTTTTTTTATTTAATTCTAAACTTTACTTAGACTCGTATAAATTACTTTATAAACTCACACAGAAATTGTTTAATAACCTATCGTAGAAAATGTTTAATAACATATCGTTGTTAGTTTTTGATAACCTCGACATTTATTTGTTAAGCCATGTGCTTTAATATTTAGTAATAAAGAAATGATAAGGCAGGCGTATTTTATTCACATAAATTTACTGATATTCTGAGATAAAGACGGCCAGGTTAAACTATAAGGACAGCTCGTAGGATAGCTACCTCACACAATATTGACTTATGGCTTTTTTTTATGGAACAAATAAAATGAAATGGAATAAATAAGAACAAAGCAAGAGAATAAAAAGTGGTCATTTGTATATTAACATAAGCATAAAAAAATAAATATTAACCAACCACCTGTTCTGTAAATATTTTAAGTATTAAAATAAAACGGTAAATTCGTTAACTTGAACACCCCAACGAATTCGTTAAGATAAACTTATATAATTTTTTTTAAAACTTTAAACTAGCTGACCTTCCCGATTGTTCGATTTTAAAAATGGGAAGGGGGGTGCCTACGTTTGTTTACATATTTGTCAAAAGAATGATAACAATCACTCTACTTTTCAATATGTGTGAAACCATTTATTTTAAGATCTTTTATGTGATAATATACAATTTATAATTTAAAAATAGCTAACATTTCTAAAATTAAAATTAAAAAAATTCTTTAAACATCTGGAAATTTTTTACATTAGTGCATCCTAAATTCCATTAAAATCTACCAATCCACATTCCAATTATTAAAAACTCATATCACATAAACAATAACAGACATACAAAAAATAAATTATAAACGACAATAACATTCTCAATATTCCATATTTCAACTTTGCACAGCGCAAAAAAATGGTTGCAACAATCAACCATACGAATCACGCACTTATACAATGACACTTTACAATACCCAATCAACACGACTTACGTGCCAATTCCAGATGATCTTATCCAACAATCAACCAATCACAAAAGCGAAAAAAGCGAAGTCGCAAATGAAAAAGTACGACTTTGGTCGATGACCATATGGTAGGGCGCTCACTCGATCAGTTGGAGCAGCGGCGCAAGCGATGTGTCTCCGCCACTGTCGGGTTGGAAGGTAACGTGTTTCCCGGGGCGCATCTTGTGTGGGAGGTTAATATCCGGGAATTCTGCCCCTGGTTACTGAGAAGTTCGCCCACTTGTTATTCCGGGGGAAAGGGGGTGTAGGACAACAATGTGGTTCGACGCTTTGAGGAGTGTATTCAAAAATAGAACTGTTCTGATTGGAGCATCGATCGATAGTGGATTTAAAGTTGGTTTTTAAAAGGATGTCAGATTCAATTTAAGGAATTTGGAGTTATTACGGCAGTTGTCAATTGGGTTGGTGGCTCATTTAAAATGTTTTTCAGTGATTACTAGAATTTTCTTCCGGGGCGCGGGACTTAGTATGGCGGACGGGGAAATTACCATATTGGGGGGTTCCAGTTGAATTTATGTTTATTGGTGACTTTTTCGTAATTAATAATAATTAATAAAAAAATAATTTTTTCAGGGGCATAGGATTAAGTATGGCGGATAGGGAATTGCATTTGTTTGTTGGATTTAAAAGAATGTCAGATTTATGTTAATGAATTTGGAGTTATTACGACAGTTGTCAATTGGGTTTGTGGTTCATTTAAAATATTTTTCAGCGGTTACTAGAATTTTCTTCCGGGGCAACGGACTTAGTATGGCGGACAGGGAAATCACTATATTGGGGATTCCAGTTTATGAGAATACCATATTATTTTTTGTTTAACTTTTTCGTAATTAATAATAGTTAATAAAATAATAATATTTTCTTTCCGGGGCATAGGATTTAGTATGGCGGATAGGGAAAACACATTAAGTTCCTAGTTGCATTTGTTTGTTGGATTTAAAGTTGGCTTCTTAAAGGATGTCAGATTTATTTTAAGGAATTTGGAGTTATTACAGCAGTTGTCAATTGGGTTGGCGGCTCATTAAAAATGTTTTTCAGCGATTACTAGAATTTTCTTCCGGGGCGAGGAACTTAGTGTGGCGGACAGGGAAATTACCATATTGGGAGTTCCAGTTGAATTTATGTTTATTGATGAGAATTCGACTTTTTCGTAATTAATAAAATAATATTTTTTTCTTCCGGGGCAAAGGGTTCTGTATGGCGGATAGGGAAAACACATTAAGTTCCTAGTTGCATTTGTTTGTTGGATTTAAAGTAGTTGGCTTCTAAAAAGATATCAGATTAATTTTAAGGAATTTGGAGTTATTACGGCAGTTGTCAATTGGGTTGGTGGCTCATTTAAAATGTTTTTCAGTCATTACTAGAATTACCATATTGGGGATTCCAGTTTCTTGATGAGAATACCATGTTATGTTGTTTAAATTTTCCGTAATTAATAATAATTAATAAAATAATAACTTTTTTTCCGGGGCATAGGAGTTAGTATGACGAATAAGGAAAACACATTAATTTGAATTTGGTTGTTGAATTTAAAATTGGCTTCTAAAAGGATGTCAGATTTATTTTAATGAATTTGGAGTTATTCCGGCAGTTGTCAATTGGGTTTGTGGTTCATTTAAAATATTTTTCAACGAATATTAGAATTTCCTACCCGGGCGCGGTACTTAGTATGGCGAACAGGGAAATTACCATATTGGGGGTTCCAGTTGAATTTATGTTTATTGATGAGAATTTGACTTTTTCTAAATTAATAATAATTAATAAAATAATATTTTTTCCGGAGCTAAGGGTTAAGTATGGCGGATAGGGAAAACACATTCAGTTGCATTTGTTTGTTGAATTTAAAGTTGGTTTCTAAAAGAATGTCAGATTTATTTTAATGAATTTGGAGTTATTACGACAGTTGTCAATTGGGTTTGTGGTTCATTTAAAATATTTTTCAGCGGTTACTAGAATTTTCTTCCGGGGCAACGGACTTAGTATGGCGGACAGGGAAATCACTATATTGGGGATTACAGTTTATTGATGAGAATACCATATTAATTTTTGTTTAACTTTTTCGTAATTAATAATAATTAATAAAATAATAATTTTTTTCCGGGGCATAGGAGTTAGTATGGCGAATAGGGAAAACACATTAATTTCCATTTGTTTGTTGAATTTAAAGTTGGCTTCTAAAAGGATGTCATATTTATTTAAATGAATTTGGAGTTATTACGGGAGTTGTCAATTGGGTTGGTGGCTCATTTAAAATGTTTTTCAGCGATTACTAGAATTTTCTTCCGGGGCGCGGGACTTAGTATGGCGGACGGGGAAATTACCATATTGGGGGGTTCCAGTTGAATTTATGTTTATTGATGACTTTTTCGTAATTAATAATAATTAATAAAATAATAATTTTTTCAGGGGCATAGGATTAAGTATGGCGGATAGGGAAAACACAATAAGTTGCATTTGTTTGTTGGATTTAAAAGAATGTCAGATTTATTTTAATGAATTTGGAGTTATTACGACAGTTGTCAATTGGGTTTGTGGTTCATTTAAAATATTTTTCAGCGGTTACTAGAATTTTCTTCCGGGGCAACGGACTTAGTATGGCGGACAGGGAAATCACTATATTGGGGATTACAGTTTATTGATGAGAATACCATATTAATTTTTGTTTAACTTTTTCGTAATTAATAATAATTAATAAAATAATAATTTTTTTCCGGGGCATAGGAGTTAGTATGGCGAATAGGGAAAACACATTAATTTCCATTTGTTTGTTGAATTTAAAGTTGGCTTCTAAAAGGATGTCATATTTATTTAAATGAATTTGGAGTTATTACGGGAGTTGTCAATTGGGTTGGTGGCTCATTTAAAATGTTTTTCAGCGATTACTAGAATTTTCTTCCGGGGCGCGGGACTTAGTATGGCGGACGGGGAAATTACCATATTGGGGGGTTCCAGTTGAATTTATGTTTATTGATGACTTTTTCGTAATTAATAATAATTAATAAAATAATAATTTTTTCAGGGGCATAGGATTAAGTATGGCGGATAGGGAAAACACAATAAGTTGCATTTGTTTGTTGGATTTAAAAGAATGTCAGATTTATTTTAATGAATTTGGAGTTATTACGACAGTTGTCAATTGGGTTTGTGGTTCATTTAAAATATTTTTCAGCGGATACTAGAATTTTCTTCCGGGGAGACGGACTTAGTATGGCGGACAGGGAAATCACTATATTGGGGATTCCAGTTCAGTGATGGGAATACCATATTATGTTGTTTAAATTTTTCGTAATTAATAATAATTAATAAAATAATAATTTTTTTCCCGGGGCATAGGAGTTAGTATGGCGAACAGGGAAAACACATTAATTTGAATTGTGTTGTTGAATTTAAAGTCGGCTTCTAAAAGGATGTCATATTTATTTTAATAAATTTGGAGTTATTACCGCAGTTGTCAATAGGGTTTGTGGGTCAAATAAAATGTTTTTCAGCGAATATTAGAATTTCCTTCCGGGGCGCTTGACTTAGTATGGCGGACAGGGAAATTACCATATTGGGGGTTCCAGTTGAATTTATGTTTATTGGTGAGAATTTGACTTTTTCGTAATTAATAATAATTAATAAAATTATATATTTTCCGGGGCATAGGATATAGTATGGCGTATAGGGAAAAAAATTAAGTTGCATTAAAATTTCATTTGTTTGTTGGATTTAAAGTTGGCTTCTAAAAGGATGTCAGATTTATTTTAATGAATTTGGAGTTATTACGGCAGTTGTCAATTGGGTTTGTAGTTAATTTAAAATGTTTTTCAGCGATTACTGTAATTTTCTTTCGAGGCGCAGGAACCAGGACTTTTTCGTAATTAATCATAATTAATAAAATAATATTTTCTTTCCGGGGCATAGATTTCAGTATGGCGGACAGGGAAATTACTATATTGGGAGTCCAGTTGAATTTATGTTTATTGATGAGAATTTGACTTTTTCGTAATTAATAATAATTAATAAAATAATATTTATTCCGGGGCATAGGATTTATTATGGCGGATAGGGAAAACACATTAAGTTGCATTTGTTTGTTGGATTTAAAGTTGGCTTCTAAAAGGATGTCAGATTTATTTTAAGGAATTTGGTGTATTACGACAGTTGTTAATTGGGTTTGTGGTTCATTTAAAATATTTTTTAGCGATTACTAGAATTTTCTTCCGGGACTAGGGACTCACCATATCACCATATTGGGGATTCCAGTTTATTGATGAGAATACCATATTATTTTTTGTTTAACTTTTTCGTAATTAATAATAATTAATAAAATAATAATATTTTCTTTCCGCGGCATAGGCTTTAGTTTGGCGGATAGGGAAAACACATATAGTTTCCTTTGTTTGTTGGATTTAAAATAATGTCAGATTTATTTTAAGGAATTTGGTGTTACTACTGCAGTTGTCAATTGGGTTGCTGGTTCTTTAAAAATGTTTTTCAGCGATTACAGGGAATTTTTTTCCGAGGTGCGGAGCTTAGTATGGCGGACGGGGATATCACCATATTGGGGATTACAGTTTATTGATGAGAATACCATATTATATTGTTTAAATTTTTCGTAATTAAAAAGATAATAATTTTTTCGGGGCATAGGTTCCAGTATGGCGGATAGGGAAACACATAAATTTCTAGTTGCCTTTGTTAGTTGGATTTAAAGTTGCCTTCTAAAAGGACATCATATTTATTGTAAGGAATTTGGAATTATTACGGCAATTGTTAACTGATTTTGTGGTTCAATTAAAATATTTTTCAGCGATTACTAGAATTTTCTTCCGAGGCGCGGGGCTTAGCATGCCGGACAGGGCAATTACCATATTGGGGGTACCAGTTGAATTGATGTTTATTAACGAGAATACCATATTATGTTATTTGACTTTTTTCGTAATTAATCATAATTAATAAAATAATAATATTTTCTTTCCGGGGCATAGGGTTCAGTATGGCGGATAGAGAAAAACATATTAACTTTGTAGTTGCATTTGTTTATTAATGAGTATACCGTATTAATATTAATTACGAAAAATTAAATAACATTTTCTTTCCGAGAGTTGGGAGTAGCTATAGAGGGATAAGAAAATTACCATATTGGGTTCCGAGTTTTATTGATGAGTATACCATATTTTGTTATTTAATTTTTCGTAATTAATCATATTTTCTTTCCGGGGTGCGCGATTCAGCATGGGGAATAGGGAAATTGCCACATTGTGTTTCCGTTTGTATTTAAGTTTATTGATAAATATACTATATTACGTTATTTATTTATTTTGTAACTAATCATATTTTCTTTTCGGAGTACGGAAGTCAGTATGTTGGATTGAAATAAGCATATTTGTTCCTGTTGTATTTATGTTTATTGATTATTATGTATGTATTTATACTTGAGATTTATTAGATTCATGCATATGTCCAATATAGATTTAATTTATCATCGGTAAAATACAATTAGATTTAAGTGTTTCGTTGATTAGTTTATATGAATAAAACCCGTCAAATGCAAAATGGGGAGAGGCTTTTGTTTTGATTTTTTTATAAAACCATATCATATGTTCTTATAGTAGACAGCTTTTTTAAATATTGATAATTTTTTTTTTTAAAACTTCGCTTTACAAGAAAGTTGTTTGCACTATTATTTTAATTATAAAAATATTGAATTCTTCAAACGACAAAATTTTCTGTTTATTTAATAAAGAATACAATTTAATACTAATGTTTAAAAAAATCAAATTCTTTAGTAAGAATTGTATATTGATACTAACCAGTAATGAACCGGTTTGCATTGACAGTGGTCGCCACCATTACTGCTACACTTGTAGGTATGGCATAGTGAAAAAGTTTTACTTAAATGTTAAGTGTCGTTAGTTTGAAATATTTAAGCACATTGCAAAAAAAAATATTTAACTATTAAATGTTACATTTATTGCAATTTTAATAATATTTTACTATGTATTATAAAAAACTATTTGTGATAAACTTTGTGATTAAATAATAAATCATTGTTTTAAAATGATTAAATAATAAAGCATTAGTTAATCACTTAAATATAACAGCAAGCTACACACAAACTTTTTCAAATTTACTTTTTGATACATCAAAAGCACTCTTCGTAAATTGAAGATTATATCAAAAACATATTGATCATATTAGTTAAGAAACAATTTATCTTCTGCTCAACTAAGGTATTAAAGTTTGAATCCGTCTATAGATCAGATTATCCTCACGCTTAGCAAATAACATGTATAAGAGATAGAAATAATAGATAGATAAATCTTATAAGAGATTAAACAAATAAAGTCCTTCTTTAAGATACTAAAATGACAACTGAAATCTTAAATGTTTTGGATTTTCAGAATTACACGCTAGAACTACAAAAAAAAGCAAATATTATTGTATAAATTTTATAATTTTCAGCTAACTATAAATTAGAGATAGTTAAGACGATAATAACTGTATGGTTATAATGTACAAAAGAATCTAAGATGTTTAGGATTTTTCAACGAAAATCTAAGCCGGTTTGAATTTTCAGATACATACATACATACATACATACATACATACATACATTACATTACATTACATTACATTACATAACATAACATAACATAACATAACATAACATAACATAACATAACATAACATAACATATATACCATACCATAATACCATACCATATATATATATATATATATATATATATATATATATATATATATATATATATATATATATATATATATATATATATATATATATATATATATATATATATATATATATATATATATATATATATATATATATATATATATATATATATATATATATATATATATATATATATATATATATATATATCCCTTTAATAAGTAATAATATATTTATCCCTTTACTCTTCAATGGCTGACCGTAGGGGAAAAATTTTAACTTTATTGTAATCAAACTATACTCCGATTGCTAATTTACTGCGATTTCTGAATGGCAAATTATATGAACTAACACAACATTTTGAAACTCTGGCCCACATGATAGGATAAAGTAACTTTTTTGTAGTATTAGCATTATTTATTATTATAAAATCAATATTCTTATCCAAAACAATTACTCTAATAGAGTACGCAGTAAAGGGAAATGATTGACGCTATAATACTGTTACATATAAGTTCGTAGTGTACGCCTTATAGTTTTATCGATACAAAAGGGAATACTTAGAAATAAAAAGGGAAACACTAAAAGAAAGTATAAAACAATTACTACATAGCATAGTAGGAGGACGAAACGAAACAATTTGTAAATTGATGCTAATAGAATAAATAAAGAGATTGCAAAGCAATTACCTTACAAAAATAGTGGTCTGAAAACAATTTGCGATTTCTCATTGATTTAATAGTTGTTAGATTATTTACATAAATATATAAACAATGTTACCTGGAAAGAAATTACTTTAGATGGTATTCAGGAATTCAAACTGATAAATATTTTTTTAAGTGAAATTTTTTTATGTACTAACCATTTATAGAATAATGTATAATATGTAAATCTATGTGTTTTTAAGAAAACATTGTTAAATTTTGATGATTATATTTATAGCGGTTAATTATGTATGTAAAAAGGGATCATGTCTCGTTTTTTCAATTTTTATGTTTTTATGGATTCGTATAATACAGACATTAACGCGTCGTTTTACTGTCAAGATTCATCCCATATGCACAAAGATTCAGTGAAATGTACAATACATCAATGGTAATGGCTTATTAATCTTCCCACTAGGAACACTTGCTGTACCACTATTAATACCCCAACCCTAAGCAGGGCTTCATCGACAAAACTTTCAATAACAAAAGAAAATATGGAAGACTTGAATAAAACCAAAAAATACATCCCAATGGAGTATAATGATTTTTGGGACCATGTTTTTAGTGTACCAACCATTAATTCGATAGAAAGGCACCCAGAGAGGAATACGTCTGATTCCTGTCTGTTACACAGTTTGTATAGTATACAAAGCTTTATAAAGTTTGTTTCGTTGGGTATATTTGTTTAGTTATGTGATTTCCTGAGATTTTTATTGGGGTCTCTAAGATGTTTAATTGTAAAAAGGGGTCATGTCCGTATGAGATTTAACTTCATCGTGGCTATTCTTAAGCAAGTAAAATTTAAAATTCTGCCTTAGGGCTTCATAAAACGTATTCCACAAACATTACAATTCAATTTTTTGCTTTTAACTAAAAACGTACTATTGGAAAATACATGTTTTTTTTCCTCTCCTGAACACTTAAATAAATTAGACATGACCCCTTTTTACATTTAGCTATTCATTTATCAACGTGAAGCTTTGTCGTATTTTGATATTCGTAATTTCGGCTTTACCGCGTTAATTCAACAAATGTGCAGTCAATGATATGTGAAATGTTTGTTTCGCATATAAACTGACATCGTTTCCTGTATAAGTATACACATATCTAATATTCACATATCTAAGAGAAGCGACGTCGAATACATTAAAGTTATATGAGACAAAACGTGGGTAGTTTTCCTTTTGATTGGAGTAAAGTTTATAGTTTTGTAATTGGCAAGTAACAAAATATTGTCTTGAAAAGACATTGTTTGATGGTTGTTAATTTATTGAATAGATACACAAATAGAGATCCATTGTCAATACAATTCTATTAAAAATTAAATACAAATGTTGTTCTAATGAAAAAATTCATTTTTATATTATAAACTAATTATAGTTATGAACTTGCTTCCTTTAACGATTGAAAAATTTAGAATAAGCTAATGATATCTAAATAACTGTTGTTAATGTTGCACGTTAATTATTGAATGTATATTTGTTTAAATGTATGGAAAGCACATATCGAATAAATAAAATTAATTCAAAAACTATCAAGAAATAATATGGAAATATTAATAAAATACAAATAGTATCCGGCTGATTATTCTTTCTTAAAACATAATTCAATATCCAAAAGCATTAAATATAAAATTTGTTAGATTCCCGCAACTAATTTATAAATGTTTTACAATAAAAAAAGGTAATAATAACATTTAATTACTACTGCATGCGCATTCGTCTATAGAGTATATTAGTATATTATAAATTATTAAAATACTAACTCTTCGTTGTCTTGAAAAGAAATCGTTAATAAAATATCTTTCGGAACAAAAACTTATTGAAAATTCCCGTCTGTTAGACAAAGAATGTGTCAGACAACAAATAATTCTACGCAAATTAATGGTATTCTTTAATCAAGCAAGCAACATTTCCGATCGGGGCTTTTGTATGCAATTAGAATTAATCAATCTTTTCAAATTACTCCGTAAAAAACCATAATGCGTATATCCAGCATCTTATTTATAATTAACAAGCTGCAATTTATTTGGTCTTGATACGTAAAAAAATCATTATGGAAATATTTTAAACAAAATTTGAAGGGGCAAGAAATTTAATTTCTATCAAATTTCAGAGAAGAGAACTTGAAAAATTGTGATGAATCAGATAGACTAATTAAAGTAAAGAAGAAACGTAACCAAAATATAAACTTAATACAATTTTAAAAAGTATTAAAAATGAAATAAAATAACAACAAATTATTTACAAACTATTAAAAAACCTTAAAAAATATTTATTTAAAAAAATCATTCAGTATTACAAGTATATGTAATATGAAACTATATTATAAAGAAATAAATGCAAACCATGATTAGTTGTTTTACTAGATTTTAATGTTTTAAGTTTTAATTACTTTTTCTCCATCTGATACAAAATACTTCATGCAATATAGACTTTTAAATTAAATATATAGTCGGCCTCACATACCTATATTAAGTCTTGACAAGTATATATAATATGAAACAAGTATATGTTACAAGTATATGTAATATGAAACTATATTATAAAGAAATAAATGCAAACCATGATTAATTGTTTAACTTGATTTTAATGTTTTAAGTTTTAATTACTTTTTCTCCATCTGATACAAAAGACTCCATGCATTATAGACTATTAAATGAAATAATATAGTCGACTAACATACCTATATCAAGTCTTGAAAACCACAACCCATTACTAAGCTATTGTCAAAGAATGAAGCAAAGGATAGCTGATACTTGCAAATTTTTGTACTTATTCACTATAAACGTCAGTTTTATAACCCAACAATGATAATACGCTTCTAAATAAAGGTAAGGTAAACTGCATAGTCTACTTGCCAAGTCAAATTACATTGTCAGAAATTTAAATAAATGGGTTTTCAAAATATTGGATAGGATATTTACAAATATCTTTCTTTATGGATATTCAAGAATGAAGCAAAGGATAGCTGATATTTGCAAATTATTGTACTTATTCACTATAAACGTCAGTTTTATAACACAACAATGGTAATACGCTTCTAAATAAAGGTAAGGTAAACTGCATAGTCTACTTGCCAAGTCAAATTACATTGTCAGAAATTAAAAAAAATGGGTTTTCAAAATATTGGATAGGATATTCAAAGATCTTTCTTTATGGATATTCAAGAATGAAGTAAAGGATAGCTGATATTTGCAAATTATTGTACTTATTCACTATAAACGTCAGTTTTATAACACAACAATGGTAATACGCTTCTAAATAAAGGTAAGGTGAACTGCATAGTCTACTTGCCAAGTCAAATTACATTGTCAGAAATTTTATAAAATGGGTTTTCAAAATATTGGATATTCAAAGATCTTTCTTTATGGATATTCAAGAATGAAGTAAAGGATAGCTGATATTTGCAAATTATTGTACTTATTCACTATAAACGTCAGTTTTATAACACAACAATGGTAATACGCTTCTAAATAAAGGTAAGGTAAACTGCATAGTCTACTTGCCAAGTCAAATTACATTGTCAGAAATTTTAAAAAATGGGTTTTCAAAATATTGGATAGGATATTCAAAGATCTTACTTTACGGATACTCATTTTTGTCATTGCTCCATTTAAGCCAAAAATTGAAGCAATAAATAAAAAAATTGACATATTAAAAGTTGAAGGAATAATTTAAACAGCTTTACTGAAAAATGACTTCAGTGACATATTGCAGTTTACTCCATCCCATATATCAAAATATGTAGTCAGAAGATGAGGTTACAGGTTGTTATTCGACTCCAGCGGAAGAAGGAAGCATTCTCACCTGTCTTGGCCCAGAAGTGTCTTGTACAAAGTGGTCAGATGTTGTGTCGGTGTCTGATGTGGTCACTGACCATGCTGCCAAATATCAACCAAATAAGGAAGCTGTGTGGGTCGGGATTTCTTGTTGGAGATCGATCGGCTGTGGGGAGCGGAACACTTGTGTCGAACAGCTGGTGATAGGGAGGGATGCAGAGATAGGAGAAGGGGGGTTTGGTTCCCATGGTAACCACTTTAAGCAACCTCCCCCTTCGCTGTGCACTTTGCTCGGGAGGTAGAACGAATGAAGACGTTATTTACAGAAGAGAGGGTATAAGTCATCATTCTCTAATGTCTTCGGGATTGTTCGGTTTATCTCCAATATGTGAATCGATTTCGGATGTTTAAAAACAGATTAGAGGTGGTTGGAGATCGTATATATTAAATGGTCGCTGCCGGTTCTATGAAATGTCGTCCTACAGTAATAAAATCAAATGGTATAATACATTATATTTTTTTAAAAGTTGTTTTAGTGGAGCTTTTGCTTATTTGTAAAGATTCGAAATTCGAAATGGATTATCACAAGTTAGAATGCTTAGCGATAACTATATTATTACTTAAATATCCCTGATAGTTTGAGATGTTTTATGTTAATTTGTTTTTGAAACTTAAGTTGGAAATAATTTTTAATGCTTTATAAAAAAAATTAAAGGAAATAGTTACAAATCATACATTTATTTAGCATTTTACATTATTTAATCATGAACTTTTTAAATACAACACACAACATAAATTAGCAAAAAATAAATTAAATGCTGAAATGTCTGTCAAATTTGCCAAATTGTCTTTTGGATATAATTTTTTAAAAAATTATAAACTTCCTATAAGTTAGCTAACTTTTATTCAAAACAAGCTCAAGTTATTCCTTTTTAATGTAACGTCATAAAAAGTGACATAATACATCGGTTTTCTTAAAGTCTAAGGAATACAAAAATGCATAGAATAAAATCATCCATTTCAATTCAGATAGTACACGAGATAAAATGACAAGCCTTCAATCCAGAGAAAGGCATAAGGCTTCTACTTGTTTTTTCTCCCAAACCTGACTTAAGCCGCTATTACAAGTGCATCCCCACAAAAGTTTCTACATTGCGGCACCGAAGAATCAAATAGATAATTTAATTTGATTCTCAGCGCGATTTCAAAGTTCTAGTGTCATTTTTATCTTACTAACTCAATTTAGGGAATGTTTTCTTGAATTCTGGAATGGCTCTTTAGGGTATCGTATGGGCTATCTGCAGTTTCTTCTTGCTGCTTTTTTTTAAACTCAACTTGAAGGTTAGGGTTCTAAAAAAAGTTTCGGTACTTTTTTGCTTCCAATGTTGAAGTTACGACTTTGAAGAAGTTTACTACAATAGTGAGTAGAGTTTGGTTATTTTTTTTCATGGATTTGATTTATAATATGACTACGAGTACTGTATCAGTAGATCTATTTAAGTGCAGTGTTTTAAAATATGTTTTATTAAATGTCTATTGTAAAAAAACATGCCTTACAATCTATTTGTTTTTATTCATATTAAATATAATAATATATATTAAATATAATATAATATAATATAATATAATATAATATAATATAATATAATATAATATAATATAATATAATATAATATAATATAATATAATATAATATAATATAATATATATTAAATATAATATAATATAATATATATTAAATATAATATAATATATGTTAAATATAATATAATATAATATATATTAAATATAATATAATATAATATATATTAAATATAATATAATATAATATAATATATATTAAATATAATATAATATAATATAATATATATTAAATATAATATAATATATATTAAATATAATATAATATATATTAAATATAATATAATATATATTAAATATAATAAATAATATATATTAATAATAATATTAAATATAATGGAGGTTTCGCCGATATCAAACATAATACTTATAGTTATTTCTTTATAAAAATTTTGAATATTACATAACGCTAAAAGTAAATTCCATGCAAAAATGTGTGTTGAATAAATTAATCATAAAAAAATACTAAATGATGTATTTCAATATACCGATAAAATTAATATCTATAAAAATGACAACAAATCAATTGAATTTATTTCCATAAACCTTTCAGTGCTTGTAAAAAAAAGCATGCTGCAAAATTCTGCATTTTTGTGTATTTTTTAAAAGCTAATTTGCTGACTTTTTAGCTAGAGGGTGTGCTGACTTATTTTTATCAAACTAAAAAAAAATGTTTTCTAGAACACATAAAATGCTTTATTCAAAACTAATTTAAACTTCTAAAGAATAGTTTTATTCCTATGACATAACCATTTCAATTTCCATCAAAAAGCATAATCAATTAAAGCATGAAGGATTTCCTTCCTCCGGTAAAGAAAGTTTATTTTTTTAAAAGGAACTATTCTACAAACAACTTCTGTTCCAAACAATTTACCTCGAAAATCCCTTAAATAAAACAACCTTCTATTAAAAAAATGGGACTATTTTTCAAATGGTAAAATTTTCACCGGTATTTTTAATGGTCTGGAGCATTGCATCCCGTTGTCATGGCAACCGCTACCGGTTTCTTCGGAGATAATGACTTCGAAATATGAGTGGCGTGAAAGTCTCGAGGAATTTTTGTTTATTTTGAACTTAGACGTATAGTGTAAACAACCGCTTTGCAATATAAAAGAAGCAAAAAAGGAAATGAAGAGTGTTCTTTTTTTTGTTATTGTTGTTCTGGAAGTTCTTGTTATCTTACTATTATTGGGAGTTATTACTATTATTTTCAACAGACGATTCATCATTATTTTTCAATCCTTCATACAATTTTATGAAATCGGGAATTTGAGTACGAAAAAGTTTTATCCTAACTTTTATTAAAGATAACCATATTGTTTACTAATAATATGGAAAAACCCGAAATTACTACTTTATAAAAAATACTTTCAAATCAGTTACTTACATAAAAAAAATATTTTGTACAATTTTTTTTTTAAATGAAGGATTTTTAGAATATTTCCAATACATTACCTAAAATATTTTACACTAACTATTCTATTTCATTTACAATATGTGTAGTATATTACCTCAATACATCTTCCAATTATTCGAAAGTGAAGTGTCTATGAAAGAGTGTCTAGTGCGCTGCTGTAATAAATGGTGTCTTGAATGTAGATGTCGTTGCATTGTTAAAAATAGCTGCTCAAAAATAAGTAAGTAAATTGTACTCATTTTTGAGTACATTCAATGCTTATCATAGCTCCAAATACATAAGTTTCATTTTTGAAAAAGACAGGTACTCAAAAATAAGAAAAAAATGAATAAAAAGAGTAGTTGCTTCTATACAAAGGTTGTCTTCATAAATCACTTTCGATAAATATCAACAATTACAACCAAAACTCACCAAGAATCGAACGCAGATCCTCAGGCACCGCAGTGCCTTATTCATTGTACTACCAGGGTGTCCTGAAAAAGTTATAAACAGAAGAAATGTTTAAAAAAGATTGAGCTAAAAGAATGGGAAGTAAGATAATTGAGTTGTAATAACTCAGTTTCCATTTAAGCAATCCACATCAAATAATGTGGAAAACCATCTTCTGAACAACTATTTTAAGTTTGTCAGGTCGTTTTGTAAAGATTAAGATGGCTTGAACAGAAGATGAGATTAGCAATATTAAATCACACTGCTCATTTTTGAGAAAGAACGATTGCTTAAATTTGAGTATACGTCATTGCTCATTTACGATGCAATTGTACTAAAAAAAACCCAGTATGTTCACGTACTCATTTTTAAGTACCTTCATTTTAACAGTGCATTAGAAACATTTATATATTTTTGGGGAAAAAAACTTAATGTAATTTGTAATTCTTTGTTGAAATTGAAAAATAATAATAATAATCACGCCTGGCATTTAAGTGACCTGTGGCTCATCCATTAGCACAATATAAATTCTGGTAGGCAAAAGCGGCTTTTGCGCAATAGAACTGTTAGATACAAGAATAAACAGATCAGGCGGAATCTTTGCATAACTTATATTAATGCACAATCTAAAAATGGAACTCACTCGGAATTTTTTTAAATCATACTAAAATTTGCATCTGCACTCTAAATTCGCCTTCAAGCGACAAAATAATGGCCATTTCTTGTGATCTCACTTCTTCAAAATAAAAGCCAAAATCGTTTTCTTGAGTCTGAAAAACGTATATCTTTAGCTAAACCGTTTGCTCACTAATTCCCAAACAGATCTTTATTGTTGTCATACAGAAGCATCACCAAACGGGAATCTCGTTTAAAAAAAACTACCTTTATTGGGTGGGTGGCCGATATTTCGGCCATAATCCCATGTTAAAATAAAACACCCGCCATAAATACCAAAATTGTGTTCTAGTAAAAGCTTAATAAATAATGGCATTTTCAATCCGATATATCCACCATAATTGAATTTTTGTAGATAGCTTATTAAATCAAAAGCAATAAACATCATTTCACTCTAACAGGGTTATTTATGGATAAAATAAAATATTCCACACAGCTTTTCATTTTATTAAACCTCCATTAGCTAAACATTTTATTGTCTATTCTATTTATAAGAAAAAAATATATATTTAAATTTCTCGCCCATTTTATCCATTAAAAGCTAAAGCGAGATTTTATTTTTCAACCATTCCTTTTATTTCAAAGCTTCAAAATCTTCCCTCAATCTCAATTCATAAGAACTTTATAAGGCGAACACATTTAGCATTACTACGTCTATTTAAAAGCCATAAAAACATTTCACTTTCCTTAAGGGGGTCCGATACCCAAAATTCGCAAAAAAAGTCATTTTTTTTTTATATTTAAAAAAAAATATTCAAACTTATCTTAATAACTCACAAAAAACTGCTTCAAAAAATTCCTATTACTTTTTTAGTTATGAATGTTTTAATGATGTGTTCCTATAACATAGTTGTATCATATGTAAACTTTAAAAGCAAATATCTCTGTTCGTGGTTTTGAAATTTAATGAACACTAAAAATGCTAAGACTTTTTTACTATTATACTTAAAATCATAATTTTTGTGTGTATAGCAAGATAAATATATTTTACATAGATGTATGCATTCAGATTTCCTATTTTTACCGTAATTTGTTTTTTAAAACCACTTAAAATGGAATTTTATTTTTTTTCGTCAATTTTTTTCCAAAATTTCTAATATATTTTATTTTTTTAAAGTGATGTATCTGAATCAAAATTTGAATGCATACATCTATTAACATATTATTCAAGATCTTAAATAAAAAAAATTCCTTCAAAATATTGAAAAACAAAAAAGGAGTAGGAATTTTAAAATTGTTAAAATATTTACTAAAATTTTAATTTAAAAATAAATGTGCAATTTAAAAAAAAAATTGAGCGTCTTAAAATGGTTTTTTATGCATATTTAGAAAGAGAAAAAAAATTGGATTGTACAAGTATAAAAATAAATAAAAAAAATGTCGAAGGTATCGGACCCCCTTAACACCTTAAAGGCGAATAATGTCTAAAAAGTGAATAATATCCAAAAGGTGAAAGCATTTAACTTCGTTACGTCCATTTAAAAGCCATGATAACATTTCATTTTCCTAATACCTTAGAGATTTCGTCGCTGAGAAAGAACGTCTATTTTTGTTAAGGGGGGAAAGACATTTTTCACGTAAATCGAAGGAAGTTGAACAACGATCAGACAACCCACACTTACTCGATTACAATTAGATTATTTCCTTTCGAGGAAATGGATGTGTAATCTTACTCGATTTCTCTTCATTCGAGTTAGGAAGAATGAGAGTATTTCCTTGCAATTGCGAACTAGGATTTAGGATTCAAATGGTTAAGTTTTTAAAAGGAATATCTTGAACTTTATTTTGTAAAGGATTTTCACTAATGTTCGGTTCGTTAGAAGCTGGATTATTTATTAAAAGCATTTATTTCACTTTTCCTTATGTTTAAAGGCTTTAATGTTAAGTGTTTTGTTTATAACAATAAGGTTAAGATATCAAAAATAAGGTATTTGTAAAGTTTACTTACTATTGTGAAAGTTATGTTATAACAGGCGGAGAGTTAGCCCTTTGGGGACTCTTAATCACCAAAATAACGACTTGTTCTTTTGTCCCCTGTTCTTTAAATTGAATTAACCCTTTGCACTCCAAGAACACTTTGCGATTTGTGCTCTTTCTATGGAACAGTTATTCCTCTCTTTACGTTCTTTTCCACATATTTTTTTATACTCATAAAGGGAAAAAAATCCTAATCTGTTTTGTATTTGCAAGAGAACAAATTGAAAAAAAGATTGATGTTCTAAACACAAGATCATGCTGTTATCGTTTATTTTAAAGAACAGGGAAACAAAAGAACTGGTCGTTATGTTGGCGCATGAGAGGCTACATCGGAGTGCAAAGGGTTAAAACTGCTTATTCTTGAACATAAAAAACGCTTTTATTTCGTTAGCTTGTGCTTTATCTAAATGTATTTTAAAGTATGGCATTACTTGGGTATTAACATATTTTATTAACCCTTTGCACTCGAGTGTTGTCTTTAACCCTCTAGTGCTTAGTGTAGCATATATGCTACACAACCCTAAAATGACCGCTAGTTGCATCTATTGAGTTTTATATTAACTATTATAGTATTGTCACGTAGGAAACCAGGTGCTTAGTTCTTATAACCGCCGCAAGGTCCCTTTTCTATATAAAATGATTGTGATAAAGGCAATCAGTTGCTTCGAGGTCTGTTGTTCTAAACTTTCTCGTGAAGGTGAAGTTTTCGAAGATTGTTTTATTACTTATAAGTTAAATCTGGCTCTACAAAAAATCCTAGCTAATACTAGAGGTTTGTAGATTGTATTTAATTATATTTTCATACTTTTTGAAAATTATTTCAGTAATTACACATGATGTTGCATATACGCTACATAACTGTTTTAATTTTTTAATTAAATAGGCACTCACGATTTTTTTTGTATATTTTTCAGCGGTCCATGGGCAAAAAGAAAAAGAAAAAATATTATTTCATTGGAAAAGAAAAAAAAAATCATGCGCTAGAGGGGTAAATCGACCGAAATAACGGGTTATTTTTTTTTATATGTTCTTTAAAATGAAAGAGAACAACAAGTTCATTTTTGAATTAAAAAATTTATTATTTTCTATGTTCTTTAAAATGAAAGAGAACAACAAGTTCATTCTTGAATTAAAAAAGTTATTATTTTCTATGTTCTTTAAAATGAAAGAGAACAATAAGTTCATTTTTGAATTAAAAAAGTTATTATTTTCTATGTTCTTTAAAATTAAAGAGAACAACAAGTTCATTCTTGAATTAAAAAAGTTATTATTTTCTATGTTCTTTAAAATGAAAGAGAACAACAAGTTCATTCTTGAATTAAAAAAGTTATTATTTTCTATGTTCTTTAAAATGAAAGAGAACAACAAGTTCATTCTTGAATTAAAAAAGTTATTATTTTCTATGTTCTTTAAAATGAAAGAGAACAACAAGTTCATTCTTGAATTAAAAAAGTTATTATTTTCTATGTTCTTTAAAATGAAAGAGAACAATAAGTTCATTCTTGAATTAAAAAAGTTATTATTTTCTATGTTCTTTAAAATGAAAGAGAACAACAAGTTCATTCTTGAATTAAAAAAGTTATTATTTTCTATGTTCTTTAAAATGAAAGAGAACAACAAGTTCATTCTTGAATTAAAAAAGTTATTATTTTCTATGTTCTTTAAAATGAAAGAGAACAACAAGTTCATTCTTGAATTAAAAAAGTTATTATTTTCTATGTTCTTTAAAATGAAAGAGAACAACAAGTTCATTCTTGAATTAAAAAAGTTATTATTTTCTATGTTCTTTAAAATGAAAGAGAACAACAAGTTCATTCTTGAATTAAAAAAGTTATTATTTTCTATGTTCTTTAAAATGAAAGAGAACAATAAGTTCATTCTTGAATTAAAAAAGTTATTCTTTCCCAAACTTTAATAGAATTTGTGTTTATCATTTAGAAGAACCAAGTATGTTGGTGATCTGAAATTGTCTTCAGATTCAAATTACTCACAATCCCTGCTTTTTTTACAATATATTTGATAAATGTCATAAACTAAATACTAAATATATGTTTGTTATACGGAGATTAATATTCAGCTTTTCGCTAGATTTTTTAATTTTTTTTTATAATATCCATCCTAAACGTAAAAAGCACACGCTGAGAAGACCTTTTAAAAAGAACAGGAACGGGATGTAAGTGTTCCATAAAAAGAAGGTAAATATTAAAAATATTTTTCGATTGCAATTATTATAAAAGTTATTATTAATTACAATATTACTAAAATAAATGTTTTGTGTGCCACACAGTTGTGGATTGCTAATGTTATTCTTCCGTGTCTTGCAAGTTTGTAGGATCAGTGGTAAGCAAGAAAATAATTTACTCAAAATATCAAGATAAACGTGAGCTTCGAATGAAAGATAAAAAAAATCGAATGAATTTTGGATGAAAGATAAAAAACGAATGAATTTTTGAATGAAAGATAAAAAAAAAATTCTTTATTTTTCATTCAAAAAATTAAAGATAAAACATTTTGTAGGGCTTTAGTAGAGAGCTTTATGGAGAGATAAATTAATTATTTGGCCATGAAATATATGATGGAATCACTTCATATACCCGATACTTCCACTTCGGCTTGAGCGATAACTTTAACCTGACTGGTAGAGAATAGCGTATCATACAGAAGGTCCTTGGTTCGATACCGAGTGCAACCAAAAAGTGGCATTGGTGATATCCGGACTTCAGATCAACGCGACCTTCGATCAAACACTTGTGACACCACATTTAATCAAACACTGCCCACATGATAACACTTCACAGATGTCTCAATCATTCGTTCCTCTGACCGACTCACTGAGATGAGGGTATTCTGGGGGGTCACTTCATATACCCGATACTCCCACTTCGGCTTGAGTGATCACTTTAACCTGATTGAGAGAGAATCGGCGTATCATGCAGAAGGTCCTCGGTTCGATACCGAGTGACAGCCAAAACGTGTATAAGCCTACACATATATAATCACATACTAACCCTGGGTATATTAGAAGTATATTTTATTACGAATAACTATATAACTTGTGCACAGTTAGAAACATGTGGATTCTTCAATAGTGGTTTATTATTATCATATTTGTAAAAAAATTAAGTTATTCAATTCTTGCGTTTCAAAGATGAAAGTTTTTAATCATTATATGAAATAAAATGTTTACACTAAATTTAGATACGTAATGAATTTTTGAGTTATATACAAATTAAAAAAAAAATTATCTAAACCTTAATTTCCATTTAAAAAAAATCTTTTTTTTAATCAACTTTTTTAATGTAATATTCATGCAGCCTTTACTGATTGATTTATTATTTTTAATTGTCTTCACTTTTAGTTTATTACTAAAAAAGCATTATAAATGTTGGGGAAGTTATCTATAAAATAAAGAATAAGGTGATAGAGTAATTTAGATTGCGCCACCATCTAAATTAAATAAATGATGATGATAGTGGACCCGTTGACATATTTATGTTTCTGTAACAATCAAATAAATAAGTACATCGCCGAAAGTTTTAAGCGATAACATGTCAGTTAGTCATTAAGATAAAAATGTTTAACACGCGACAAGGAAGAATATAAAAGTCGCGTGAAGAGAGAGAGAATGAATAGCTGAAGAATGACTTTATTAGGAAAATATATTGAATTACACTAAATTCATTATATATTCATTTTATTCTGAGAGCATTTAAGTCATACTTTTAAAAACTAACGTCACCATCAATAGTAGTTGAATGCTTTATGTATTAAGGTATTCTAGAAGTAAAAAGACAAGGCCATAGTGCTGCTTAATAAAAAGAAAATATGTCGTCATTTTAATAATATATGGATACTAGCATGCCCTTGCGATAGTTGAGGGGTTTGCTGTAAAAAGGAGGTAGCTCCAATTATTCAAGTTTGCAGAAAGCCGTAAAAAACGTTTGAAAATTCAAAATTCCAAGTTGTGTGAAGATAATCTTTTTGATCAATCTTTTTAATTGTTCCTACATATTATGACAGTATTTTCACTCAAAAATATATCTTCCAGATAACGTGGCACCTGTTGGATTGTTGGAGGTACCTCTTTCTTGCAACCAATTAAATGCTCTGTCTACCTCTATGAAAAATATTTCACAAAAAAATACAATTTACTATAATATTATTTTATTTAAAGAAAACTTCAATTGAAATATAGCATATAACTTGGTTTTTAAAACAGAAAATTACATTTTTAATCATCACACTCCCCTGTAACGTCCGGCTTATCTGCTGAATTGTCTGGTTGTAGTCTATCGTAGAATCACAAAACGTAAAAGAACCCAAAACTCTACTGTTTATAAGTGCTGTATAACCTTCCTGTAAGCAAAGCACGTCAGTCGTTTGGGGAAAAATGGCGGTAGCTCCAGGAGCTACCTCTATATTGCAACAAACTAATGAGACAGACAGCTCCATTCCTTGAATAACGCGAGAACTAACGATTGGAGCTACATCTTTCTGGTACTAAACGAAAAAGTTTTTTTTACCAAAAATAGTACATGTAACTCCAAATTTCAATAGGTTGGAGCTACATCCTTTTTGCAGCAAACCCTTCAATTATCGCATGAGTAACCCTCCCTTTCCCATCCACACCTTCGAGCATGGATCCTTTATAGTAGAGAAAACATAATGTTATAATCTCGCTAACATCAAAGTGAGGCCAACATGTATGGCCTCAGACACGTGGTTAATTACGCCATTCCATTAATAATTTTTCACTGTTACACATTTTCCAATTCATCAACCAATCGCGAGTATTTTTTAATTCATAATTTTGAAAAGAAGTCACGTGTCCGAGGCCATTCGGTCTGAGATGTTGGTTTCACGATTATGACGTCATATTCGCTCTACTACAGTCTATTCCTGCTCGAAGATTCACACACTGACACTCCGTTCAAATAATGCTACCCATAAACGACAGCACTACCAATGGCTCATTTAAAATATGTTTGGACACTAATTATTTTTAAGCGTATTTAAATAAAAAAAATCGTTAATTTTCATAAGACAAAAGTTCGAATCCCCACTGCTTCTGGAAATTCCCTTTTTTATATACCTCATATGTTAAGATCCGTTGCGTGTGAGACCCGCAAAAGGGATCTTTTCTACTGAAATATATATGATTCTGAGTTAAGAAGAAATCGTGGGTATTTTGAACTTTATATTGGTGTTGTGACTCTTCCCAGCAAAAAAAGTCAGCATAAAACCTTCAAAAAATTTTGGAAATTGAAGGTTTTATGCAGGAAAACTGCAGTTTTTTTGAAGATCTATAAAACGAAAGGTTTTTGTTTCAATGTCCTTCATAAAAACTGTAAAAAACCTTCATAAAAACCTGCAAAAAACCTTCAATTTTTAATCATGAAGGGAAAATGCAGATATTTTAAAGGTTTTATGCAGGAAAATTAAAAACTTAAAAAAAACTGCAGTTTTTTGTTTCAATATCCTTTATAAAACCTTCAAAAAACCTTCAATTTGACAATTTTGATGAAGGTTTCATGCTGACTATTTTTGCTGAGTTTAATTAATTCAGAAATATTAAATATTTTGTAAGTTTATTGAAAAGTTTACTGTGGTTGGTTGAATAAAAGTCGTTCAAGAGATGTAATGAGACATTTTTTCGGAATCTGCCCAGAAGAGAAAAATTTTGGAACATTTCCTCCTAACTTTAAACCACGGTCAGATGATGGCAACATAGCCAAAAAAAAATCAACATAAAACCTTCATCATAAACCCCTTCATAAAACCTTTATAAAAACTGCAGTTTTAATGAAGAAAAACTTTAAATTTTTTTTACCGGCAAACATGCACAAAATCGTTTTAAAACATAAAAAAAAACCTGCAGTTTTTATAAAGGATTTATATTTATGTATTTTTATTTCATGCTGGTTTGCTGGTAAAGAAAATTAAAGGAAATTCAAGATTTTGGCATTAAAACTTCAGTTTTCATGCAGATTTCATGAAGGACTGAAATAAAACAAAAAATAATGCAGTTTTTACGAAGGTTTTATACAGATTTTTGATGAAGGTTATCCATACATTTTGAGAAAGTTATTGGCTATAAATTTGGTAGAAAAGTTAACTTACAGTTTGTTTTCTTAACATAGTTTATTTTTTATGTAATTTTTAGATTGTTTTTCGATCTCCAAAGGATAGCAAGACAAGAAATTAACTCAGTTTTTATATGATAATTATTCAAATATACTAAATCTATTTAAACTATTTTAATTTCATTATAACTATATCGTTATTTAAGTACATAATATTTTATTTAGATGAATGATCTTCATTCCATTCTGACTTTTTGTTCATATAATAATTATTTGATACTCAATGGACCATGCACGACCTGGTATCGAGATTATACATTGCATCATTTTTAGATGTGACATATTTTAGATGACGTATTTAGATATTTTAGATGTGACGAAACTATTATTAGTTAATGCGGACCACGTGGTTTGCTACTCACCAATCAGCTTATATTTACCCAAACTTAATATAATATGTATATCAGGTAGTGCAAAAAGTCCATATTTAATAAATAAAAATTACTTGGAAATACACATATAATCATGTTGCTTTTTACACGAATTTATTTCGGAAAATATACAATTAGTATATTATTTAGTGATTAATTTCATCATTTGTAAAACTCATCACTATTAAATATCCCTACAAAAAATAAAAAAAATATTTAATAAAAATAGGTAAAAATAACTTACATATATGCATGAATAATTCCTTGATTAAGTAAATCCATCATCAAATGCTTTTGAACCAAAAAAACACTAATTATATCACATTAAGTAATATGTATATAAATTTGAAGAAGATTGTTGCTGTTAAAAAATTCTAATGCAAATTTGCTCTATGAAATGTTGTTACTTCTTTGATGTCTTAAATTCAGAGTGAATCCTTCAATGTTGAGTCTATCTGTCCGTTAAGTCTAAAAATAATCACAACTCCACAGGCACAGTCCGGATGTCCGGCCGATAGTCTGACCGAAAGAAGTTCCTTAGAAAACAAACGTAGTACACCAATTAAAACAACGGTTTCTTTAATTAAAAACCGTAACAATGCATAGATTATTTTAATTATGCATTTCTTTCGGTTAATTTTTCTTCTTCATAATTCGGAAATATGCCACACCTATGCGTCATTAGTATTTATGAAAGGGAAAAATTCTTTATGGGCATGAAAACAGTAAATTTTTATTTTTAGGTTAAAGATAATTCTTTCCTACCGAACTAAAGCTCTTCTAAACATGTTCGTGATCATAATATTTCAAGTATTATTCAATAAAAGATGCAATTCTTTTTCATATTCAAAACAATCGACTTTCCTTATGATTTGCAGCTCCCATGAATCTAATCACAAGCCAGTTAAAAATCCGATAATTAACAATTGGTAAAATCCTCATAACTTTTGATCGGAGTAATAGTTCTTAGACATTACTTCATGTCTTTACGCAGTTATTGTAAATAGATTGAAATCCTTTTATGTGAAACACAGGTGCGTTGGATATTTGAGTGACATTAAATAACAGTCATCTATTGTGTAAGTGTCAGTTTACATGTGTAACGAATTGGTCGTACGACATATATATATTGACACAATTCCTTTTTTATCGAAGTTGTTCGTGTGAAAATGTATTTATTTATGAAAACTTTCTTATATTAAGAAATATAGCCCTTCATTTGTTTAAAATTAAGTTTTTTACAAAATTGTTCGAAGTCTCAAAACGAAGACTGCCGATATATTTATTTAAATTATTTCAGAAAACTATGACATTATTTGCTTAACACAGACTTGGTTAAATGATAATTTTTTAAATGGTGATATTTTTGACGACAGGTATGATATTTTCTAGAAAGATTTGGATTGCGATCTAATTAATATATGCCGTGGAGGTGGTGTTTTGATTACATTGAAAAGTACTTTATGTAATATCACTTTCTGAGTTGTGTGGGTTAAATTACCTTTTATGGTTAAATTTGTTGTATTTATTTTTTGTCCTACTGCTAATAATATCCATTTTCATGACTTTTAAGATTTTGTAGCCGAATATTTTTCAAATATCGCGAATATTATTATTTTCAGCGATTTTGATGTACTATCCATTATTATTTTTTTTCCATTTATTAAAATACATGTTATTAAAAACACGATTTACAACCAGAAATTTAGTGTGTTTAAATAATGATATCTCTAATGCTTTCAAGTTCAATAAACAATATTGTTATTATTTATATGTACTGTCTTTTGACTTTGCTAAAACTTTTGAAATTTTGATATTTATAAGTTACTTAACATTGTATTTAGTTATAAGTTAATCCTGTGGTTTCTTACTTATATAAAAGGAATACCTCTATATGTCAAAAAATTCAAATCTGCTTTTTCCGAATATTATTTCATTGCATCTAGGGGTACCTCACGGGTCTGTTTCAGGACCACTTCTTTTTCATTTTGTTTGTTAATGATTTACCTGATATTTTTGACTCTTGCTTATTATTTTCCAATAACCCTAATGTATACAGATGAAAAATGGACTGTTTTTATATATTGACAAATGCTTTTTTTCATAAATTTACATGAATGGAAAAAAAATCTTGTCGTTAATAGTTATAACATCAATAATAAACATCTCACATGGATAACTAATTAGTGAACTTTACGACACTAGGCGTTAACTTGAAGTTACACATTGGATGGATTTGTACAACCTCAGTGGGGTAAATATAAATACACGATGCATAAATTAATAGAAAACTCAAAATAATTTTTTTTTTAAATAATCGTGGGAAGGGGGGGGGGGGCATTGTTTGTCCCCTTATAATTTGTTTACAAAATATTTTATTATGTGTTAATTAACGTAAAATAAACACAATTTTTTTCGAAACTAACCAAAAGTTTTCTCTTTAACCTGCTTAATTTTTTCTATGACTAAATGTTAAAGGTCGAATTTTATCTAAGCATTGAAATTCTCTCACTCTCTCGCTTTAAAAAAAAATCACATTCAATAAGAACCCATCCAAGAAGTGTACGCAAATGTAAAATAAGAAACAGTGCTGCCATCTTTGTTTGAAAGAATTAACTAATATAAGTTACTAACAGAGTGATGGTTAAAAATAGTGGGAAAAAACTTTAAACAATTAATAGGAAATAAAATGTTCACCAATATTGGAAAAACAAAATAAAAATTAATAAGTTTAGAATTTTTTTAAATTCTTTTAGAAATAAATTTAAAAATTACTAAAAGCCATAATCGTGATACGCTGTTAAGAGTAGATTTTAAAATGGGTCAAGAATATGTAGTAGCGGTTAATAAAAAATCTAATAGGATGTTCTGATTTATCAAGTAAAATGGGGTCTACAGGGAAGTGATACTAAAATGGTTTAGGGTATTTTAAGCACAGATTATAAGCAATATTCAAATTAATAAATTTAAATATATGTATATTTTAAAAGAGAAAATGACTATAGAAGATTTAATTCAAGTGTCAATTTGCTTAATAAAGAGATAGGGAAGATTTGTATTAAAATACGGGTGATAAAAAGAAAGATAATGGGTCAAAATTATGTAAATTGCACTTCAATAGGAGAGGGATAACACATATTTTTGTTAGTTATTGGTACGTCGAAGGTTTCCGATTAAAAATAATGATGGGGGGGGGGGGATAAATGTATCCCCTCCCTTCCCCCCTTCTTAAAAAAAATTTGAAAAATAATTTTACATAGTTAACCTCATACCTATTATGTAGCAAAGTACAAATTAAAAAAAATGTCTGTGGTGAGCAACATCATGCACCATTTGGTAACATTCGATCAACATTCCTTTGTCAGAAATAAGATTTTACACAATTTTGATAATAAAATACTAATCTTCGACCTGAACTGTGCACGGTTATTTGTAAAACCAGTGCACAATTTGTCATAAAGCGCTCTTTATATGTCTTTAAAGTGATATTGTTGGACAATTCTATTCGAATTTTAAAAATGTTTGTATTATAATAAAATGTTTCCTCACATTTGAAGTCTTTAGACAACTTCTACACAGGTTTAACTTAAACCAGTCGTAAGAAAATTTTAAGAACTCATTAACAGAGAAATTTTGCATAAATTCTTTGGGCCATTTTCAAGCAATGCCAAAACAACCAAAATTGAAAATGGTAGCCAACATTTAGAAATGTTTGATTTTGACGTTAGCCTTGATGTGAAAAACCTTAAATGCAAATTGTCACTTTCGTAAAATTTTCTTTCCTTACGATATTTGTTCACAAATCAATCTTTAAAATTATTTTATTTGCTCTTGGACCTTAGTAAGTAGTAAGCCAGTAGCAAGATAACTTAAAAAACTTATTAATAAAGAGATTTTGAAGAAAATTCCTTGATCCATTTTCAAACAATGCCAAAACAACCAAAATTGAAAATGGCAACCAACATTTCGAAATGTTTGATTTTGACGTTAGCCTTGATGTGAAAAACCTTAAATGCAAATTGTCACTTTCGTAAAATTTTCTTTCCTTACGATATTTGTTCACAAATAAATCTTTATAATTATTTTATTTCCTCTTGGAACTCAAATCGTGTTGAAACCCTAAAACACCGAAGTTGAAAATTTTATCCTATAACAATATTTTCTTTTCATATACCGTCAACAGGGAGTTATTTTGCATTACTCCATTATTTTGCATTTCCCAATTTTAGTAAGGTGTTTGAGTACTATATAGTACAGCTGAAATTATACTCTGTGGATATCAATATATTCTGTGATAACTGAAGATACCGATAATCTATCATTTTTAAAAAAATTACTTTAAATTAAACAACAATGGCGGCCCGTGGTCGAAAATGTTAGTGCAGCCGAAATCATGTAACTCCCCCTCATGTAATCCCTTTTTCCAAAACCATGCATAAACGGACGTTCTTTAAAATTTATTACTCAAACTCAAATCAAAGTTTCCTTTCAACTTTTATGAAAGATAACATGCGAAAAGAATAGAAAACACTTATATTTTAAAAATTAAATCAAATCTCCTTTCTTTAAAACTTGCAAATCGGTCAATTTTTATATTAATTTAAGTAAAGAAACAACAACACACGTGTAAACTTATCGAAATGGTTTAAGGTATATTAACTAACTAAAAACTATTTCCGTTTGGAGAGATTCTTCGAAATTCTCGTTTTCTCCTACCCCGCCCCGCCAATTGACGCACGAACCAATCATTTAATCGAAATCCCAAGTACAGCAGAGCTGAAAAAATCCTTTTTGGCTGCATTTATGTCGTCATATCCTCAACTTGAGCGTGTAGGGGAAGTCATACTACGTAAGGTTGTCATGGCAACGATGCAGCTGATTTCGAACTTGGCTTTTTGGCTGCAGTTTTGATTGAATGGAGTTTTCTCCCCTCCTGAATTTGTGCATTACGGCAACAGCTTTGCTATTTATCGGAATATTACAGTTGAAATTTCATCTTCATTTCTAATTATAATCTTCATTTAAGAAAATTAGTTAAATATATAATTTTAGTTTTAAAATATACTAATAAAATTAGGTGCAGCTCGGCTGTACTTGCTGTAGTGCTCGAGCCGCCACTGTTAAACAAATCAAATTTTAATCGGGAAGGGAGGAAACACTATTTATATAATAGGGTAATAGACAGATGGAACAACTTGCCAGTGAATATTGTAAATTGTACAGGAGTAACGGATTTAAGAAGAAGTTAGATATTCATTGGGGGATATTTAGGAGATACTAGCTGGACCAACCTTGTTGGGCCTTGAGCCTGTTGTTGGTCGTCAATATTTGTATGTGTACTATTATTAAAAAAATTTCATTGTGGAGTAAAGTAGGAAACGGGGGTAGGATATTTTATTCCATTGTCAGAAATTTACTTTTTTAAATGGTAAAGCTTGGTTGGAGTAAATAAAACAATTTGGTTCTTATTAAGCACTATTCAAAATGTATGTTCTACAATATTTCTGTTATTAAAATAAAATCAATTTCCATTACCAAAAAAAATCATTTTAAAAACCTCCAATGGGTTTGGGTTTTAAGGTACTAGCATGTCTATTGTCCAACCTAAATATTGTTAGTTAAAATTAATTAGCAACTTTCTCAAACAACTATAATCCTTTTTATCGAAAATTATATTTCAAAATTACTCAAACTCACATTTCTATTACCAGAAATCCTAAATGTTTGCCTCATAAATGTGTTTGTATATTATGGTCTTTTATAAATATGATGACGATATATTGACAGTACTAGAAACTTTTTCTGAAATTATCTACAAGAAGTTCCAGTCGTCTTCAGGTTTGTGTCCACACAGTTTTACTAAGGCTGTAAAAAGTAGAAGGTAGCTAGGGGGGGGGGGGGGGGGGGGGATGTTCTCGCATTTTTTTTCTGTGGCGGTTGCTTTCTTCCTACGAGACGCTGATTGGCTGAATAAACTGGCTTTGGCTTTTCTAATTCGATGGCAGTGCCTTGGAGAGAAAAAATACGCACAGCCAGAAAAACATATTCCTCGTTTTACTTTTGTGGCGTTCTTCCTCCGAGACACTGGAATAGTTGGTTGATTGAATTAACCAACCACTCCAGCGACTCGGAAGAAAAACACAAGCGGCATACAGGGACCGACTTACAAGCTTAGGGGCCCAGGGCAAAAGAACATTAGGGGGGCCCCTCGACGTAATTCAAAATAAAACTGCTAAATTTATGCACAAGCACACAATACAAAATGACGTAATCAGTCACCTCTAATTTTCTTCTTTTGAGAATTTGAATTAACGTTAATGATCAATACTGCAACAGAGTTTTTTCATGTTTCTAGTTCTGTTCTTTCTTCCCTTTTAGCTTTTTTTTAGTTGAGCCAGATTAGTATGTTCTACCCATTTTATAGCTAGCAAATCCCTAATGATTACACTATTAGGAAATTTGGTATAGGAAAAAAATATCCGTAAACGACAAATCTACGTGCGATTAGTAAACACATCTTGTTTATGGTCTTAGACTTTGGTCATTAATTTAATTTTACTAGTGATCCAACGCGCATATCTTTGAAAAGCGCAATGCAAAAGTGCTGAAAAGTGAAATTGATTTAATTGGGTAAAATAATATAAGTTTTGCAAAACAATTAATGATTGATTTTCTTTTTAAAAATAAAAAAATGTGATGAAAATAAATTTAATTGATTTTTAAAAAATGTGTTAGTAAATTTATTTATAACTTTTTCACATATAATTAGCATTAAATCATTTTTGGGGCCCCTTTATAATGGGGGCCCTGGGCAAGTGCCCCGAATGCCCTCCCGTAAATCCGTCTCTGGCGGCATAGAAGAAAATGTAAATACATGTTTCGTACCTTTCCAGGGCCCGATTACAGAATAGGCCCGTGCAGCCCAGGCTTACACATAACATTTTTGAGGGGGCCCAAATAACACATTTTATATAAATATTTAACACCCCTAACATAGTTTGCTATTAAATTTACCTTAAAAAAATTGTATTACAAACGTTAGTGAAAAAACCCTTTCTACTTGTGTTAAATTTCTTGGAAAATTGGGAAAAAACTCAATAATACAGAATATTAGGAACACTCGTTACATATTAATATATTTTATTATATTATATTATTTATAAACGTGTTTCAGTATCCCATTCAGAATTCCCTGAAATACCATTCAGGGGCAAGGATTTTAGTGCATGTATTAGCTTTATTTGATATTCCAGAGTTTATTTGAGAGGAATGGGATTGGCATTTACGAAAAAACAAACACCTTCAACATTTTTAAAATGCTATGTCCCATATGGCAGCCAGCCACTTCAAGAACGTATCCGAAAGAGAGGGGGTTCCGAGGAGTCCGACAAATTCCTTTCAGTATAAAGCATCCTTTAAATAATTCGTAGCACACTATACTCCTCGTTCAAGACCATTTAGACAGTAAAAACATTTAATATTGAATTGGAGAGTCAAATCGATATAAAATTTTTAGAGAAAACGGTCAGTGATAAAAGGTAAGGTTGTTTGATAAAGTCGTTGCAGTTTCGTTTTGTGGAGAAAGGGAGTTGGATAATATAAAATTGGGTAACAATTGTAACATACTAGTCTTTTAATATAAAATAATGCCATTTTAACTTTACATTGTTTATTATCGATAATACTAATTAAATAATGTATATAACCATAAACTAAGTTATTATCAGGAAGGGAATAATATCCTCCTCTATTCCTGATAATAAATTAGTTTATGATTATATACATCGTTTGATTAGTATTATCGATTATAAAGAACATAAAAAGTGATGTAAACGTAAAAGCGACATTTGCACAAAATAATTAGTTATATCTTATCTAGCCATGAGTATCTGTGTTAGGTGGGATTAATAGTAATTTTAAAATTTAACAAATGCTGATTAACTATAAATGAGCGAAGAGTAGAAAAACAGAATTCCAAAATTAAAGCGTTTAAAGTTTGAAACTTGCGTTGGATACAATGTCTGGAGGAATGACATGCAGCTAAGTATTGGGCTACTTTTTAATCTAGGACTAATACTACTTGGCCAAATGATAAATCGATCTTTTTGTAGTAATATAAAATGGTGTTAATCCATTTTAGGATTTTTTTTTATCTACACTACTTAACAGATAACCTGCCAATTTGTGCCGATATAGGAAAGCTTTATGTAGAAAAATTGTACAGATAAAATGTGCGAAGCATAACGCCTTTTAACCTTAAAAGTTCAGGCGCAAGTTCTGTCAGAAGAATTTCGCGTAGCACTTTTGTACGTACAAAAATGTGACACTTGGAATTTATTAACTTTTTATTGCGACAACTCAGAATTGTCGGAACTTACTAGTTCAGAAAATTTCATCCAATCAGAAGGAAGGAAATACGTCTACATGATCAGTGAGTCCTACCGGCAGTACATAACGTCTTTCCGAAGGACGCGTTGTACGTTCTAAGGTATAAGTCCGACCTCAAAGTTGTTAAAATAAAAGAGAAAGTTTCCGAGGATTTCATTCAACCTTAGCAACGTGCTTCAAAGTGTTGCTACAACTCAACATAAAAACCTGTAGATTTGTCTACGGAGTATTAATTATAAACTTGAAGCTTCTTTAATTTACTTGGAAAACTACCACATTTTAATTAATGTATTGCAATTAAACCAAAATGTAGGAAAGGAGGCTAGCGGGTTTGGACGAATTCTTTGCAAATTAAAATCTTTCAAAAATCAGGCCATACGCCACGAAGCAGATGTTAGTACAACGAACCTGAGCGTAGCCAACTGGTTTATTTGAACTTTTCTATTGTAGAAGTAAAAACTAGCCACCCCCACATAGCTGAATGTCGTTCTTCTTGTAGTTCAATGAAACCTTCTGCTGACGTCCCCTTTTCCAGCTAATCGATGGGGTCACCAAGTGATATATCACCAACTAGTTATTCCATTGTTAAACAGGATCTTGCGAATTTTCTTATCATTTTAATTTTAAAACAGCGTCACAAGGGTAATGAACGGACAAATAGAGGTCACCTTCAGGATACGATGACCTGACAACCAGTTTCTCAGTCACATAACCTAGGTCAACTCAGTCTCACACTCATTATTCCGCTTAAATTTAATTTGAACTATTTTATAAAGCTATTTAAATAAACTGTAAGAACTTATTTATATACTTAAAAGGTATATTAATTATATTTATAGAAATAGCAAAATTAAAATTTTTTAGTACGAATGCTAAACAGTTTTTCTAAGTAAAATTTAAAAAGATAAAACTTTATGCTTTAAAATATATTTCAAATACATTCTACGTTTTTTATTTTTAGAATTTTAAGTTATTCAATATACTTAATTATAATATGCAGTGCTGAAGTAATTTTTTAAAATTTTATTCTTTAAAAAACTACATATTACGAAAAACAAAAAAACTACGTATTACTTTAAAAAAAATTAATTATGCAAAGCGACTTATTAAAATTTTAAGAATATTTGTATATTTCTGAAAATTTATAAAACATTAAATGAATAAATCCAATTCATTTTAAGAAGTCTTCATTCAAAACAATATAATTACTCTAAAAATGACAAATAATATTATTAAATATAACTATGTATCTATAGTAATACTGTATAACATAACTCTGTATCTGTAGGAGGAGTTGGTAGACGCCGTTATGTAGAAGCTACGCCCCAAAGAGGTTCGCCCTTTGCACTCAGAGACTGATTTACGGCAGGGCATTCGGGGCACTTGCCCAGGGCCCCCATTTTAAGGGGCCCCCAAAAAATATTATAAAGCTAACAAAATGTGAAAAAGTTAAAAAAAAAATTAAAAAATCCAATTATTTTTTTAATCAGTTTAATTTAATAAAAAAATTTAATATTTTTTTTTAAATCAATTGTTAATTTTTTGTAAAACTTCTACTATTTTATCCAATTGATCTCACTTTTCCTGCACGTTCATGACACCCTTTGGATCACTTGCAAAGTTCAATTCATGGCCAGGACCGTAAACAAACTGGGTTTACGAATTGTACTTAGATATTTGACGTTTACTGATACTTTCAACCTATTCCAAATTTTCTGATATTATAATTGTTAATGATTTGATAACTATAAAATGGGTAGAGCATGCGAATCTGGCTCAACTAAAATAAATCTAAAAGGGAAGAACAGAACCAGAAAAGTATGAAGAAACTGTTGTGAAGTATTGAGAGAAACCAAATATTAAGGTTAATTTAAATTCTCGTGGTTTTAAAAAAATAAGTTTTTGCCATATTTACATTTTCATTACAGCTGATTGATTACGTTATTTTGCCACGTGTGCTTATACATAAATTTAGCAATTTTAGTTTGAGGTACGTTGAGGGGCCCCCTAATATTCTTTTGCCCTGGGCCCCTAAGTTTGTAAGTCGGTCCCTGTTTGCACTAAAATATAACGACCAGCTATTTTGGTTCTCGGTTCTTTAAAATAAATTAGAACAGCATGATCTTGTGTTTAAAAAACATCGATCTTTATTTTTCAACTTGTTCTCTCGCAGATTCAAAGCAGATTACGATTTTTTCCTTCTACAAGCATAAAAAATTCTGGGAAAAAGAACAAAAAGAGGAATAACTTCCGTAGAAAGAATGCAAATGTTAAAGATGTTCTTGATTGCAAATTAAAAAACAGCAATTTTTTTTATGAATTTGTATGACAGTAACTTGAGGTTGCTTAAATCATGACATACAATAATAAGGACTTGAGGGGAAAATGTGTCCTTGCTAAAAAGATCTGTAAAATTGTATTAAGAATTATATACTACACTAAAAATAATAAAGATTACATATTTACACTTCAGTTTATGTTTTTAATGACTATTTTTTTTTTCATATCGGCTACCAAGATAAATACTAAGAATGACTTGTAAGATTACAAGTAATATCGATTGTTGCTGCAAAGTATAATGTTGGAATATATATTTATAAACCATTTTAAAAATGGGTCCTGCTGAAATAAAAAAAAATACCATTAATTTTGAACGTTAATGTAGTTGTATCCTACTCTTGGGGTACAAGCTGTCAAATATGCACACTACTTTATTTAGGTAAATTTTTCGGGGCCGTCGACTGTGTACGGCTAATATCATAAGGCAGCGTGGTCTTTTTCCCATCATCGTCGTTCTAATGTAATTTTTTACAATTTTTAGTGTACTTTAGTATTGCGATTCGCTGAGTATCAACCAGGAGCAAAAAAACTGCATTGGTGCATGAATGGGTGCGGTTGCTTCAAGGAATTATAAAAGTCTTTTTTCGTAAAGATGCCAAACCGCGGTCTCTCCTACGTGCAGTCGTGGTCAAATTGGGCAGTCATGAGCTGATCGGAAATTAAAAATTGGCAGTAATTAATTAAAACCGGGCAGTCGGAAAATTCGAGGTATTATTGGGGTGTGTGGATAATTGCAAAAAGATCACAATATTGTTAATATGGCCTTAAAGTGAGGAATGTCTTCAAATGGAGCTGCATTTAAAAAGCAATCGGGCAGTTGTAATTTTTGCTTAGAATATTAGCATATTTTGTAGATCTATTATGAGGTGAATTCAATCAAACAAATATTAAGCACATAAAGCAACATTTTAAAACTAATATTAAAGTATTTGCTGAAAACATTATACAATACTTACACGGTACCTTCATTAAAATGTGCACTCCAGAGATCTGTCGCGATTTACATTCAAAATATAGCGTACAATCATTAACTTCAATACAACATTAATCCATCACCTTATCAAAATGTTCATTATTTCAATTCCAAAGACGGTGACAACGTTGCATTAGAGCTGCACAGTGGACCATTTTCGAAGGTTCAGGGCAGCCCTTAGGGATGTGCGATAGGTGCATTCGCACAGGGCACCGCGCAGACAAAGGAAAATACTAATTTATTTCTTTTATTCAAAAATCGTTTTTTGTCGTAAAACAACTTTAGTATCAGCTAATAGGGTTATCAGGTTAGAAACAGCTACAGTTTTAAAGTGCTCCATTCCAATACCTCCCTGACAAATAACACGATTGACAAAAATAGAAATTAGGCTCAGATATGTGGATGGGGGAAAGCGGCATTAGACAAACCAGATTGTTTATCTTCCTTATGTTGGCACTTAATTTCTATAATATGCTGGGACGATGTTTTAACGTGTAACCCTTCTGGCCGTGCTCCGATATATTCGATTTTTTTATGTATAATTTAATTTATATTATACTGCTTTGCTACGGTGTTTAATTAAAAACAAATTTTAAATAATGATAAAATGGAAAAGATGCATATAAAAACAAAAAAAGTTTTCCTAATATTTACTACCTATCGTCGGCTTAGAAGTAAAACCAGGTATACTTAAAACACAGATTTAGCAGCAGTAGCGAAAACTGATTGGGGACGAAATCCAAGAGATTCACTTATAAACGTGGAATTGTTTAAAAAAGTGATTGGAATACCTCACATTGGAGTTCGTCACCAAACAGCTTCCGCTTGTTAAATCTGTGGTGTAAATGTACGTGGTTTTACTTCTAAGCCGATCATACGAGGCGTGTTATGCTAAACCCCACTGTAACAGCCCAACTTTGAAGCCATTATTCACATAGATCTAACGGGATTTGAACGATCAAATTTGAACCATAGACAGCGGGTACCTCAGAGTTGATTTTAACGAAAAACGCATTTCAGGGAAAAGTGAACTTAACATGGTTTAGCATAAGAGGCTTCGTATTATTTATATAAGAATTATTTATTGTAAAAAAAAAAGTGCACATATAGCCAATGATCGCAACCAGAATAGGCGCCAGGACGTTGGACCACGATCATATTTAAGGTGTACCAGTCCCTTATACAAGGCGGGTAATATTGCGGAGAATTTTGACGACGAAGAATGAAGCTGATGTCGTAACGCTGTACGACGTAAATATAGTGTTCTATTATATATAACTTATTTTGCATATTATTTCCCATTTTATATTAATTTAATTTCATCATGTATGTCAACGGTTTAATTTGTCACTTTAGTTAAGTTTTTATTTTATTGATTGAACTCTCTTGCACAGAAACTCTCTTGCCAAAATCAAAATTGGATTTATTTGAGCGTTTTTTGTTTTTTTTATATTTAATTATTTTTATTCAGGCTTTGTTTTAAATTAATTCCCGATTTTTATCCCTGTTAATTTTCATCCACCTGAGAACTTTTTCCACATCTTCTGCCATTGCCTTCAAGCCGGTCTCCTCTACAAAATCCCAAGATTTTAACAGACAACCATCTTTACGGACAACCACAGACCCGCCATTTTCCACCATTTCAATATGCCTTCTTCTCACAGCGCTTCAATAAGTGTTGTTGAACTCAAATGAACCCTCACACACAACCACCCCCCAACCAATTAAAATCCTGAAAAGGGGTCACGTGAAAATCCCCGACAGAGAGCGAAGGGACCCTTTTTCTTAGAGCAGATTACCACCCTCACACACAACCACCCCCCAACCAATTAAAATCCTGAAAAGGGGTCACGTGAAAATCCCCGACAGAGAGCGAAGGGACCCTTTTTCTTAGAGCAGATTACAACCCACGCGAGCGAAAGACGGACCCCTTGTTTTTCGGGGAAACAACCGCCCACGCGAGCGAGATACGCACCCCTTTTTCCGAAGAGGGAGAGTCACCCACGAGAAGAAAGCGAGAGACGCTGAGAAGAATCGGCGGTTACCAGGAGAATCTCGACTCCCAAAACAGGCCAGAACAAGACGACACACTAACATCGGACAACAAAATTCCTCCAATATGATAAAAGCGATCAAGATCTTCTGCAGCAATATGGGATGTCAGCTAAGCCCCTTTTCTTTTATTAATTAATCTGAACTAATCAGACTTTTATTTTGGTACCATTCGCGCCTTATTTTACTTCTTTCATAAATTCTTCGTATGCGATGCTTAACATTGCTCGTGTTTTAAATGTTTTATGTTTTCATATTCAATTAGTATTTTTATCGCGCTGCAAGAGAGTCATCTGCTACTTACTTACCTTAATACTTACATTTTTATATTATATCATTATTTACAATATACTATTACATTGTTTATCATACTGCATAATTTTTACTGAGGGATTTTCCAAGCCATTATGGAACTCTAATATTCTGGAAGTCCCTATAAGTTCTTTTCACTAAAGGGCACATAAATATATACACTTATCTCTGAATAAGATTATGCTTTTCTGTCGACCCATCAATTTTGTAAATGCTTTCTTATGGTATTACAGTTTTTTTAGTAAACTTATTATTTAAATTTTGTGTTGTGTTTTCTTTATCTCTTGGATCTTCTTGCTCTAGCGATACATCATTTGGATGTATTTAGTTTCGAACTTGTGTCATTGCCTTTCATGATTCATTTTACTTCACTTATGCGTTTGGCCAGTTTAATCTCTCATGTTCATAAAAACTGTGAACATTATTCTAAACTTTAATTATTAAATTGTTCTAAATTGATTGTTTTTTTTTGTGTACCCCTGTTCTATCTGTGTAAGATTTACAGCTGTTGTAGCAATACGACAGAGGTAATCTTTGGTGCCGTGAGCCTTTGCGAAAGCAAGAGATCCTTGAGTGTGGAAAATATTTGTACTTTTATATATTTACAATTTTTTTTAGTGTATATTTATATATATATATTTTTGCACCCTTGTTAATGTGAAGATTCAGCAGTTAATGAGTAGGATTTTATTGTTGTTTTAATTTTATTTTTAATTATGGTATTAAACCCCTGGGAACAATTTTTTTATAACGTCTATCCCACCCCTTAATGGAATTTTTTTTTATTTTGTTAATTTTTGTGAGGACAAAACGATTGTGAATTTAAATACATTTTTTTTATAAGCATAATTGTACTGTTTACCATTTTTATGATTTTTTTAATATGCTCGAATTTAAACCTTTTTGTATAATCGCATTTTTTTTACTTAAAATGTCCCTTTTGTAAAGAGATATCAGAATCAGATTGCGCTGCAGTTAGTTTTTTAGGGTTTTTCAGCAAAAACTACACACAGATTTTCTTCCCGCAAGCACCAATGAGAAGGAGACGATGGAATTGAATGACCGTGATACTAGACGCAGTATCACAAACCAATGCCTTCCGGATGCTCCCTTTCTCCAAAAGCCGTAAACATTACGCACCTGCTTCAACAAGAAATTTGTCACATTTTCTTTTAAACTCTAACACTCATACTGTTTTTATAGCTCGCACACCTTTTACCTGATTCTTACTCTCACCAGCTCATATTTTCCCTTGATAATGTATTGTTCACATTTCATTCTTTGTTTTCACTGAAATTTTGTTTTACTGAAATTTTGTAACTGAAATTTTTTTGTGTTCCACAAAAAAATTTGCCCAACAAGACAGGTTATGTCGTAACGCTGTACGACGTAAATATAGTGTTCTATTATATATAACTTATTTTGCATATTATTTCCCATTTTATATTAATTTAATTTCATCATGTATGTCAACGGTTTAATTTGTCACTTTAGTTAAGTTTTTATTTTATTGATTGAACTCTCTTGCACAGAAACTCTCTTGCCAAAATCAAAATTGGATTTATTTGAGCGTTTTTTGTTTTTTTTATATTTAATTATTTTTATTCAGGCTTTGTTTTAAATTAATTCCCGATTTTTATCCCTGTTAATTTTCATCCACCTGAGAACTTTTTCCACATCTTCTGCCATTGCCTTCAAGCCGGTCTCCTCTACAAAATCCCAAGATTTTAACAGACAACCATCTTTACGGACAACCACAGACCCGCCATTTTCCACCATTTCAATATGCCTTCTTCTCACAGCGCTTCAATAAGTGTTGTTGAACTCAAATGAACCCTCACACACAACCACCCCCCAACCAATTAAAATCCTGAAAAGGGGTCACGTGAAAATCCCCGACAGAGAGCGAAGGGACCCTTTTTCTTAGAGCAGATTACCACCCTCACACACAACCACCCCCCAACCAATTAAAATCCTGAAAAGGGGTCACGTGAAAATCCCCGACAGAGAGCGAAGGGACCCTTTTTCTTAGAGCAGATTACAACCCACGCGAGCGAAAGACGGACCCCTTGTTTTTCGGGGAAACAACCGCCCACGCGAGCGAGATACGCACCCCTTTTTCCGAAGAGGGAGAGTCACCCACGAGAAGAAAGCGAGAGACGCTGAGAAGAATCGGCGGTTACCAGGAGAATCTCGACTCCCAAAACAGGCCAGAACAAGACGACACACTAACATCGGACAACAAAATTCCTCCAATATGATAAAAGCGATCAAGATCTTCTGCAGCAATATGGGATGTCAGCTAAGCCCCTTTTCTTTTATTAATTAATCTGAACTAATCAGACTTTTATTTTGGTACCATTCGCGCCTTATTTTACTTCTTTCATAAATTCTTCGTATGCGATGCTTAACATTGCTCGTGTTTTAAATGTTTTATGTTTTCATATTCAATTAGTATTTTTATCGCGCTGCAAGAGAGTCATCTGCTACTTACTTACCTTAATACTTACATTTTTATATTATATCATTATGTACAATATACTATTACATTGTTTATCATACTGCATAATTTTTACTGAGGGATTTTCCAAGCCATTATGGAACTCTAATATTCTGGAAGTCCCTATAAGTTCTTTTCACTAAAGGGCACATAAATATATACACTTATCTCTGAATAAGATTATGCTTTTCTGTCGACCCATCAATTTTGTAAATGCTTTCTTATGGTATTACAGTTTTTTTAGTAAACTTATTATTTAAATTTTGTGTTGTGTTTTCTTTATCTCTTGGATCTTCTTGCTCTAGCGATACATCATTTGGATGTATTTAGTTTCGAACTTGTGTCATTGCCTTTCATGATTCATTTTACTTCACTTATGCGTTTGGCCAGTTTAATCTCTCATGTTCATAAAAACTGTGAACATTATTCTAAACTTTAATTATTAAATTGTTCTAAATTGATTGTTTTTTTTTGTGTACCCCTGTTCTATCTGTGTAAGATTTACAGCTGTTGTAGCAATACGACACTGACAACACTCCGATCACAAGCTTTCTACAATGTCAAGTTGAAGTAGATATTCGAACTCGCAACCCAGCGACTATGAGCCTTTATCGCTGGGCTGCCCGCGTCCCTACTTTCAGAGGTGGCGCCACTAGGGGGGCTGGGGGGGGGCTGTAGCCCCCCCGTCGGGCAAGCCAAGCCCCCCCATCGGGCAAAATTCTGAAGTTTGTCGGGGAAAAGCGTTATTTTAATTATTAAAACCAAATTTTAATGAAAAGTTGAGTCGAATTTGCTTTTTTAATTAAATGAATCTAGGTCATAAACCCGACAGAGCTAATTCCGACAAGCAGGTCACAATCCCGACAAAACTATAATTCCGACAGACCGAAATCCCGACAGCCTGTGGTGGCCGAATGGTTCGGAGTTCGGACAAGCACTCGATAAGCACAATTTTCTATCTCTAGCTTGTGTGTAGCGATTCAGTAATGGGATAGTTGTCAAATCCGTTCCTTTCGACACCAAAAAAATATCCACCGCGTATAAGGGACTAGTGCACTCGGGTTAATCTGATTGTGGTCCGATGTCTTGACGTTTATTGAGGTAGGTTGCACCGGATGAGTTGATCTCGTCATCTAACCGACCGTGGTTCAAAAATACGATCAGACAGTGTTCTCGGGTCTTTTCTTCCATATAAACCCTGATCCTTCGCCAATAACCCCCCACTGTGCAGCTCTAGTTCAATGTTAATTCAACCAACCTATTCTAACAAACTAATTTCTCGGCAATATTGTTATCCTATATAAACAAATTCTATAAACCAATATTTATTATTTTAGATAAAATTATCAGTATTTTTATTATTTCACAGCTTTTTATACAAGGTTATGTAAGGTTAAGTAGGGTTTCACGTATACTAGACTTATTGTTATCATAATTTCAATTACATTATTTGCTACATATTTTACAATAAAAAGCAACCCCAAAATTTCAAACTGAAACCCATGTTTCAAAATATCACCATTAAAAAATTTAATATTATTCCAAATAATAATCTAAAGAAATATATGATCATATAATTAAAACATCATACCATCATGCACACGATATTTTATCCCGCATATCATTGATTTTGTGCCAAAAAACAATCGCGATTTATTAAAACCATGCGGCGAAAGTATTTTTAAAAACTTTTATTAAGTCGGCCATCAATAATAATTTCAATGAAACTATTGCTAATACTCAGTGGCGGATTTAAAGAACGGTAAATATACAATTAGACAATGCCATTTGGGCCCCTGCAAGTATCAGTCAGAAAAAAAAATAAGGACTTGAGGAAAAATATACTTTAAAAGTTTTAGGAAGTAAAGTGGTTAAAATGAATTTGTCAATTTATATCATTAATGAATTTATTTTATAAAAGGAAAACTTCAAAAAGTTAGCATGCGTGTCGAAAATGTGCATTAACGAAAATATTTTGTGATCGTTCAAAAATTGAAGAACACGATTAAAAATTTAATTTAAAGTAAAAGATTTCATGTTAAAATGTAAAAAATTAAAGTTCTTTTTTTAAAAATGTTCTTTTAAGACACAACATAAATCTTAACAGTGCTTATTTCACATGCCATATTTTTTTTCTACTGTTGCATTTATTTTAAGCGTATGAGCAGGATATGATTTAGAAAGTTCAGTACTATAGGCATAAGCCCTACATCACTAAAGAGGACCCTCTCGTAAAAATAGTCTCGAAAAATAAAAAATATCGCAAAATAAGTTTATTATTCATTTAAAATACGACTTAATTCTCACTTTTTTGGATAAATTGCTGAACATTGCATTAATAATAATAACAATTTTGTCATGTATTCGCCGGGCCCCCAAATCAGTCCCTGCGTATGAGACACGAGTCATTTTGTTTTGAGCAAAGAGCAGAGCCACAGCTCAGACGTGGAACCACAAACGAAGGCCTATTCAGACGGCAGTAGCCATACGCTCATTGCCGCAAGCCTGATTGTTTGTTCCCTATAATCTCCCAGCTATCCAAAGCCGGTATATGCAAAGAGTTGGTCTATGGTCCTGGGGACAAAGCATCCCTCGTTGTAAAAGTTTAACCTTGAGGAGGTCAGCTACAAGATTTGGTAGACAAAAGACAAAATCGCCTTTGGGGGTGTTGGAGTGTTTTTCGAAGAGGGGGGAGGTATATATGTATAGCGCCGCTATCTCCCCTAAAAAAAAAGAGATGGCAGTGAATGGTCAGCTACAGGGCCGTCTCGACTCTCGAGAGTAAAAAGTGTCGTGCGTGAAGGATATCGAGACGGGCCCTACTTGTAGAAGTAAGATTATGGTCCAGTTCTATTTTGTCGTTGGTGAAAGGCAAACCGTTTTTTTAAAGAGGAAAATTGTAGAGTGTCAACATTGCATTAATATTTCAACTATACTAATTCGGAAAGGTGAGATGTCTTAATAATTCAAGTGAAAAAATTTCTTATAAAAATTTTATTTGTGCCTGTGGCTACTTAATATTGCATTTATTTCGTTCAAAAAGAAGTCCTACTGTTTATTTATTTTTATGTTTTCCGTATTTAGAAGAACCAAGCTAGTTTTGTCATTACTATTTAAGTAAAGAAGATTTATTTAACCAATAAATTGTTTCGTCGTATGAGCTAGGTTTAGAAATGACGTTTATTTCAATTTTTGTTGCCACAAATTTTGTGCAATTTCATACTATTTGGAATTTAAAAATAAAATATAATTATGGGAAACCTTTTTTTATCATTAATTTTTTTTCCGTATATTGTTATATATAAAAAAATCAATTCAGAAGAAATCAGGTCATATTCTAACGATGCAGTCATGGTTCAAGACGGCGGTCCTAAATTAAAAATGGGCAATCGTAAATCCATTAAATTGTCAATTAATCCTACTAGCTAAACGTCTATAAAATAAGGTAACAGGATAGGAACACCATAGTATGCTTTTAAGAGGATTGATTCCGACATTATAACTCCGTTGCAAATGACAATTTTTATTAAATACTGCAGACTTTTTACGTCATGAAGTCCTCCAATACATATAACTACTGCTGCAGCTCTATTCTCTGAAAAGAATTTTATAGGAAATGGCTCTCAATAGAAAAATTATTTCATAGGAATAGTCTCAATTTCATTGCTAGAGATACAGCCTTTTATAAGTATTTAAAAGCGTTCTCACTGTTTATAGATTTAAAAAAAACCCACTAAATTAGATGACAGAAAAAAAAGCGCTAAAACATAGCACCGTTTTACGTTGCATTGCTATCAACAAAAAATAAATTAATTTCGTAAAAGCATGGGGATTTTACAAAAACTACTTGCATAATATAGTGATTTACCACATTTCGTTTTACCTTCACTATACTTACTTTATATTTATTTTATTTGTTGCCTTCTCGCCGTCCCTTCTTTGAACAAACCTACCTCTTCAAATGGTTACATTTATAAAGGTTTTGAAAACATTTTGAGTACGATTTGTACAGGTTTTTTTTTTGGCACTTATCTTTTCTCCATGACTGCAACCCAGAATATTCAGAACACTACAATTATTTAATAATTAATATATAAATATTATAAGCCTTTTTTTTCAAATATTTATCTCAACAAATTTATTTCGTTATTTGTGAATATTTTATACTCTTATATGCACATTTTACGTCGGGGATATTAGCCCCCCTGTCGGGGAATTCTAGCCCCCCCGTCGGGCAATTCCTAGCGCCACCACTGCCTACTTTCAGTACAATCGCTGTAATTCTAATCAAGGACGTAAGTGTACGGCACCCGCGATAAGACGCCAATGATTGGCGACAAACGGCCAGCAGTAAAAATAATCGACACAAAAATATGCTCTGAACTTAAAGAGTTAGCCTCGATCAGTTGGTATATATATATATATATATTACATTAATAAGTCTCGGGCGTTAAGGGTTAATTTTTTTTTACTGTATCATTATTGAAGACCAGGGTTAAGAAGCATTATTGGGATGGGAATATAATTCGCAAAACTACTTAACGATATATATTCAAATGATTGAATAAAATCTAGGAATACACGCTTATTTAAAAAGTAATATTTATTTAAAATTACTGAAATTACACAATTGATAAATATCAATCATTGGCGAAATTGAAATTTATTATCATCTACAGATAGATAATCAAAAAAACTAATTGTTGCATTCCATAAGTATATAACGTCGTTTTAATTCACAAACAACGACATGGCAAATACCTAAACCATGGCAAAGATCTAGCAGGAAATATTATTTTTTTCGTATCAATTTCACTTTAACCTCTAGAAAACGGGTGGTACAGCATATGTACCAGTAAGTTTTTTACCTTTGAACACGGGCTGTGGTACAACAGTTGTACCAGCGACTTTTACCCCCTTCTTGCCCGGCGACGTGTCAACTTTTGAAATATGGAGGGAACGCCCTAATGAGTTCCCGACAGCAAGGCTATTGTTGAAAGTAGGAGAGTAGCTTTTGAGTTATTTTGGCGAAATGAGGAAGGGAAACTATTTCATTTGCTGTGGCCAACATCGCCAAATCGTCTTAAGTAAATAAGTATTTCGCATCGTCTTGTATTTGCGTGCAAGACGCACTTTGAATATGGCGTTTCGGCGGAAAATTTTAACCCAAGATTGAATAACCCAACTTAGAATATGAAAAATAACTTCTAAATGTTTCTAATGATTTTATTGGAAATTAAACTGATAATTTAAATACAATTAGCATAGTCGGATCCATAAAAAAATTAAAAAAAATTCTGGGGAGTGGGGCCACAGTACAAAGAAGTACTCGAGGGGGAGTACAGTACATGTGGATCCGATCCCTTCCGAAACAAATGTAAACAATTTTCTTTTTATAAATATTAGAGTACTAATTATTTAAGTCAATAATATAATGAATTAAATAAGTCAATAATATACATAATTACCCAATTGGCATTATTTTCTCAAAATTCTTAACATTTTAGATTTAATTTTCAAAAATTAATAGTTTTATTAAATGTCGGCCAACATAACCGCTAAAATATGGAATTGTCGATTTAGAATGTCATTTGCCAAATAAAGTGGACCACCAGATAAACACAAGGTGGCCATTTATTTATTTGTGACGTGATGACGCACGCTGGCCTATCTACCCCAAACGTTGATGGTCATCGCTATCGTGTAGGGAGCGAGAGGGGCTGGCATTTAGATAAAGCATTGGGATTATTTGAGAGGAGAGAGAGATCATTGCATGTTAGATTGATTTAGTGGTTGTTGTCTAAAGGTGGTTAAAATGCTCGACTTCCTGCTTGTCTAGAACATGGCAAAAACCGTGCCATTTTTTTTTACCTGTATAAGTGTTCCACGATTACAGGAAAAAAAAATAAGTGGACCAGTCTGAGGCGCTAGGGCCCTTGTGCCCCTCCCCCGGATCCGCCAATAGCAATTATTGCCGTAACATAACGATTCCGCTTATGTATTTTGCCCAACACATTAGTGTAGTACATTTTATTTGTCTGAAAGGAACACACACGAATCGTTTAGAAGTATTTATGTGTAAAATGTGACAGACGTTTATATATCTTCCTCGCATAAAGTTATAATTATGCACGCACGTCTTTTAAATTGTTTGTTAAAGCTTCTTTTTCATCCATTGTGCCGAATCTGGGGTCGAAGAAATACAATGGTCTACCTACAGTATTGTATTCCCCCTCTCGAAGTTTCTCGGAAGTGACCTATTGAACGTCGCAGATGCCTTGTAAACCAGTTATTAGGGGATAATTTGAAGTCTGTATTCTTTCACATACTTTTGTGAGAGTGGCACCTGCAGTACAACTCTACAAATGGAACAAACATGCTCCCCTGTTCAGTAGACATCTCAAAGAAGCATCTTGAAATGAATAGTCTACGAAACACAGAAGGGGGGGAACCATTTATTACTTTCCAGAGAATGTCAAAGCACATATTGTCAGAAGTTTCGAAAGAAAATGTATCAGACGAATTAAGTTCACATCTGGAAGCTTGTAAAGAAGTTTTTAAATTTTAAAATAAATTATAGCTACCAGAGACGATTTACGGCAGGGCATTCGGGGTACTCGCCCAAGGCCCCCATTTTAAGGGAGCCCTCAAAAAGCTTATTAAACTAAAAAAAACTGTGAAAAAGTAAAAAATAAATTTACTAATTAGTGTTTTTTTTTTTAAATCAATAGGTTTTTTTTTTTGTTATTCTTTTTTGCAAAACTTCTACTACTTTATTTAAATAAATCACTTTTATGTTTCCTGCATGTTCATAATGCATATCATCTCGTCAAAAAAAAATTATGTTCAATATAACGTAAAATATATTTTCCATAGGTATGCTTTTAATTTAAATTCTGTTTGTTTTGAAGTGACCTTATCTTTGCGCATACTTCTTGAACTATCCGGGCATTTATATGAATATTATATTTAGTTGAATATTTTTTAATCTTCACTATTATTAATAATCTTAATTTAAGTTATATGATTTTTACATCTTCATTTTTTTCTGAAATAAAAAAAAATTAGTAATTAAGTATATAAGTTTTAGCAGTATTTACACTTACATTAAAGCAGATTGATTATGCTATTTTGTGTTATGTGCGTATACATAAATTTAGCAAGTCAAATTTAAGGTACGTCGGCGGGCCCCACATGTTTCTTTGGCCTGGGCCCCTAAACTTGTAAATCGGTCCTTGTAGCTCACACAAGAGGAGTTTGATATTAAGACGTATGGACAAAAAAAAATATTAAATTACACAAAAGTAATAATTTACCATCGTAAAAACTGAAATCTACTACTTTTGCTACAATAACGATATTTTTATATAACGTAGAGAAAGGTTGGGTATCAGAAAAACAGTCCATTAATAATCAAATGTATTAAAGTTTGAAGGTTGTTATTTTATTCAAGTTACTAATTTGATTTAATAGTGTGATTTAATAATGTATTTTATTACGAAAAATTACATAATTTAAAAAGAATACTAATAAACCTCAGAATAAAATAAAAATATAACATTATGTTAATGATTTTGTAAAATAATTGCAATATTACAATTTTTCTTAATATAAATTGAACTTTTATGTCAAAAATAGAGATTTAAGACTCAAATTCCCCCATCTTACCTAACTTAATAATAATAATAATATTTACATAATAATATTGAGCGTGTGGGACTTCCACTGGAATTAATGGTTGTCATTTACAATATATGCTTTCAACACATTATGTACTTTCCAGAGGTTAAAATATATTTCGCTTAATTCTTTGAAACTAAAAAAAATCGCATTTTTTAAATTTATAATGTTATATACACACTTATAAAATTATTCATTAAAATAAATAAAAGGCATTTTCATTTGTAAACAAAATATAAAAAAAGTAAATCAGTTTTCGGATGTCAGCCTCATGGAGCAATATAAGTTAAAACATTGCAACCCTTCAAGTATTCAGCTAACCAAGTAGTAAACTCAGTTTCCTCGGTCCGTGGCTTGGACTTCCAAAAGGGGTCGTTTTCTATGGCCTATTGAAAGGGGTGTGTAGATTGTCACTCAAAGGGGGGAAGGAAATCTTCGCGAATTCCCCGTGTTGAGAGGATTTTTTTAAAAAAATGTCCCCGAATTCAAAAGGTTAATATATTTCGTGGTGTTATTTATTTTTGTTATTGTATATTTATTTGAAATGAAAATGCGCCATCTTCTTCTAAAAGGCAGATATTTAATAAGCGGAAAGACACTTACATACCAGCAACCATCATTAGAATGTCTTTTATTATTAGTAATTTAAAGTATCTAATTCTGAAATAAGTTTATCCGGATATATTCCTAATTTATTTCTTCCAATTTTCCCTGAAATTTTGCAATTAGCGGCCATGGTAAGACAAATGAAAAGAAAAAGGCAAAAATAGATGGGGTAAATGTTCAATTACTATAGAAATTTGTTTACATTTTTAAAAAGTGGGATGGCACATGTCCAACACTATATAGAGAGGCTTTCTGTAATAAAAAAAAATAAAGAATAATTCAAGAACACTTTCAAAGAAGTTTTTTACTTTTCAGCTGTATTTTATCCGTCACTATAGAGGGTAAATTTTTCAAAAGATTTCAAATTGCAGGAAAATCTTGCATTATTAGAAAAACTTTAATGCTAAAGAGAATCGGTCATGAAGTGTAGAATTAGCTAACAAAATGTCAAATATTTTAAATTTATTGAAAAAAGAAAATTTTAGCCAACCGAACGGGGAGAATAATCCCAGACGCCGAAAAAGTTCTATAGGATTAGCATGGAACTTCATCTCCTGCATTACGAAATTTAATTTTTTGTCATTAAAAAATACCAAAATAGAAATATTTTCTTCATACAATGACATAGTTTGTACACATTGTGTGAAGCATTGTTATTCTGATTATAGGCAAGTTACAACAAATAAAATATAAGTTTTTCTGTATTTAAATTATTCATATTATTCATATGTAGAATAAAAAAATATAAATTATTTGACAGAAACGAATATCACATACAAACTTTCCCATAATAGCGAGCGTAGTCAGGGACCGACTTACAAGCTTCGGGGCCCAGGGCAAATGATAATTAGGGGGCCCCTCGACATACCTTAAAATAAAACTGCTAAATTTATGTATAATCACATAATGCAACATGATGTAATCAATCAACTTTAAAACTTTAGTGCAATTGTAAATACAGCGATTTTTTTTATTTTTTTAACTAATTTTTTTTTCTGAGAATTTGAATTAACATTTATGGTCTGTCAATGCTTCAACAGGGTTTCTTCTTACATTTCTGGTTCTGTTCTTTCTTCCCTTTTCGCTTTATTTTATTTGAGCAATTTTACAATTTGGAATAGCAAAAAAGTATCCATAAACAAAAAACATCTGCTTTAAATTAGTAACCACAGTTTGTTTATGGTCTTGGTCATGAATTGAATTTTTTAAGTGTTCCAATGGGCTGTTTTTTGGACAAACTAGATGCAAAAGGTGACATACATCTGAGCGTGCAAAAAAAGTTAAATTGATTCGATTGAATAAAGTAGTAGAAGCTTCGCAAAAAAAAAAAATAACATTAATTTATAAAATTTTAATTAAACTAAATTTAATTGATTTAAAAAAAAATTCTTTAGTTAATATATTTTGAACTCTTTCACATATATTTAGCTTTAAATCATTTTTAGGGGCCCCCTTAAAATGGGGGCCCTGGGCAAGTGCCCCGAATGCCCTGCCGTAAATCAGTCTCTGAGCGTAGTGACCCAAAGAACAAAAGAAGATTGTCTGCTATCAGAAGAAATCGAAACTACAAGTTAGTAATAATTCAAACTGTGACGTCACGTATAACTCCCACATTGTTAAATCGATCAGCAAATCAAGGGTTGGTTAATTAAAGTCGTACTAGAGCTGCATAGCGGACTACTGGCGGCGATTCGAGCCTATCTCGAGGGACACGGCCTCGAATTTTTGAGCCGCGGTCAAATGACAAGGACAACACCTGAGATAGCACCCGACGCAACTATAATACGCGCCAGAACATTGGACTCCGATCAGATATAACGTACACCAGTTCCGTATATACGTCGGTGATAATTGAGAATAATTTCAGGCAACTTTTTGTAATTTAGTAACGAGTTATTAGTTAGTTGCAGGATTTTTTTTTATTTCGAAAAAGTATGAGAACATCCTAAACACGCCCCCACCCCCCTCTCCTACACACCCACCCGGTGTGACACAACTGTAAAATGGTTTCTTTTCCGGTTGTGTGTGTGCAATCATGAGCCTACTCCGTCGGTCGAGGGTATGTTGAATGTTATCGTCTAATGGCGGAGACTGATTTGTTGTGTTAGCGAAGCTATTTCTAGTAAGAATCGTCTGTCGAAGATAACTTAACATCGGTAAAAAATAAATACTGGAAATCGAATAGAAAAATCCAAGTTTTTCAGTTGTTTCGTATTGATCAAAAGTAGTTTTGCAATAAGAAGAGCTATTTTTTACTAAGTGACGCTTACTATGGCCGTGTTTCAGTGACCCCGCGATTCTGCCTCTTTTTTTTTTTTTTACTAGAATGTGTATTTAATGTTATCTTTTTTGCAAAGTATATTTCTTCATGAAGCGTATTAAAAATGAAGATTAATAATTCTGATTTCTGGCTTCTAAGTTGCATTCGGTAATGTAGCTCCATTTTGAACCCCCGACGAACAGGACTTGTTTGTAAACTAAAACTAATCGACTATCAGCTGTGGTGTTTTAAGCCTATCCCGTTTCAAATGTTTTGTTGACATCAGTTTCCGTAAAACATTACTCATTTTCGGAACTGCCTAAAGCGAACACCCCTGCAATAAAAAGGTATTTATTAATATATTTTTTTAATATTTGTAATTTATTAATAATAATATTTAATTTTATTTGTGAATGAATATATGAATATTAAAATCATTTTTCTTGATGTAAAACATGATACAAAGAGATACATTTTGTTTTTTGATCACTTCTTATTTTGTTTGGTTCCAGTTTCTGTTTGTATTTATGACCACCAGGATACGATTGAGTATTATGCAATACATACCTCATGTTTTGTTTTCTTTTTCATTCTTGGCATGTCTCCAAGTTTATAGTAGTATGCAAATGAACGTAAGTTTCGGAATCTTTTCATTCGACTGATTGATGTTTCTCGGAAATTTTCGTTCTGTCAACATGAAGCTTTTGAAATTGCGCTCTAATTATTTCATTCCGTTGAATGACATCAACGCTCCATTCTTAACAATTACAATACTTCTGAAGTTAATTATTCGTTCTCGAATATTAGGAAATAATTTTTTATTGATTTTTTTTTAGTTCCAAATATTAGTTTATCTGATAATTAGTGCAAAATATAATATTTAGATAACGAAAGTATTTTTAATAAGGTGAAATTAGTCCTAGACAAAGAATACGAAATTTGAAAGAGTCTAATGTAACAATATTTTTTTTTTAATATTTGAAAATAAATATATTTATACTGAGCTGAAATAAGTCACAGAATTATTTTCTTTTCTTTTAAAAATGGATATTTAAAAGATCATTTAATAATATTTTAATAAAAAGTGAAAAATATATAATATTTTTTTGAAAAGTAAAACTATTTATGATAAGTTTTAATAATAAGTGAAAAATTGTTATACTAATCTGAAATAAGTCACAAAAGTGAAGAATAAAATATTTGAAACAAATAAATAGATATTTTAAAAGACGAAAAACATTTTTATAATATTATTTAAAAAAAAATATATTTATACTCAGTTGAAAAGTAAAGAATATGACATTTAAAACAGATAATTTAAAATATTAAAAAGACAAATTTTTGTAATATTAATAACAAAATAAAAAGTTAAATTAACTTGAAATATACAAAAGTGCAGGATGGGATATTTAAGGAGATAAATTAATAATGTATTTTAAAAAGGACAAATATTTGGATTTTTTTTTAAAAAATTGACAAATATTTATACTCAGCTGATTCAAGTCACAGAAAAGAAGAATATGATATTCAAAAGAGACAATATAATTGTATAGTACCTAGAAAGAGATAAATACTTAAATAATATCTAATAAAAACATACTATATAAAAACCGAGTTAAAAAAAGTCACAGAAGTGTAGGATACGATTTTAAAAAGAGATACTACTCTTAAAAAATATTTAAAAAGAGAAAAATGTTTATATTAACATTTTGAAACAGAAAAATAGTTTGAAAAATATTAATATTCTATTAATAAATATAATAATTCTGAGCAGAATTAAGTTATACAGTAGTGAATAAAATTGTATTTAAATGAGAATATATTTACATTTAGAAAAATATATTATATAATAAAACTTTTAGAAGATAAATATATTTATAACAAATTAATTAAGAAGTTACAGATTCAAGGATAGGATTTTAAAAGAAATACCTAATTTAATATGTACATAAAAAAATAGGATTTTGTGTTTCGTCAAAAATTATGAATTTCTACTGGTCTGATTTTGGTTATTTTTGTTAAGGACAGCTGTACCCAAAATGGTGACGAATATCTATGTGCTTAGTTCGCTTGTGAAACACTGGATTCTCAGCAAGTTTGATTGCACCAACGTTGTCAACAAGCAAACGCACTTTTCCCAAGCTGTCAGAACACATTTCATTTAACAGCTTCTTCAGATATATCGCCTCTTTCGTTCCATCAGAAAGAGCCATGTATTCGCTTTCGGTCGAAGAAAGGGCCACTGTCACTTGCTTACGACTTTCAAACGAAATTACACTTCCACTAAGAATAAAGCAATACCCGGTATACGATTTTCTATCATCTGGGCAATTTCCCCAGTCCGAGTCAGTATAGCCAAATAAAGGATCGTCAGTGTGCCTAAAAATTAAACCAAAATTTATTGTTTTCTTTAAATAACGTAAAACCCGTTTAGCAGCTGACCAATGTGTGTCATCATAACAAGTTAGAAATTGACTCAATTTACTAACAGTATTTGCAATATCTGGCCTGGTTGTTGTAGCCAAATACATAAGACCCCCCACTAATTCACGATAGGGTAAGTGATCCTCACAGTGATCCGCTTTTCTTAATTTAACACTACAATCCATTGGACAACTCACGGTTTTAGCATTTAACATATCAAAACGATTTAACAGTTCGTTTACATAACTGGACTGACTCATTGCAACAATCCCTTTTTGTTGTTTAAAGTTTATCCCTAAACAATATTTAGCAAGACCAGAGTATTTGACTTCTAAATCCCTACTAAGATGGTTTTTGAATTTTTCTAGCATGTCAGGGTTTTCAGACATAAACAAAATATCATCAACATACACGGATATCAGTGTTAACCCACTATCATCTCTAATGTAATAAACACAAGGATCGGCATTAGATTGTTTGGCCCCAAATTTAATCAGAATTTCATTCAATCTTAAATTCCAACACCTACCAGCCTGTTTTAAACCATAAAGGGATTTCTTTAAAAGAAGAACTTTGTCACCTTTATTTAACAATTTTATCACATTTGATGATTTGCGGGAAATTTCACTATTTGATCTTTCGTTATCAATAATATGCTCAAGAACTTTTACAAAATTATCTGGACATTCCATAAAAATTTCCTCATCCAAATTTCCATTTAAATAGGCGGTGGTTACGTCAAACTGATGAATTTCTAATCCCAAATCAGCGGCTAAAGCTGACAAAACACGAATGGATCCCGATCTGGCAACAGGTGCGAACGTTTGTTCGAAATCTTCACCTGGTTTTTGAGAAAACCCTCTTGCTACAAAACGAGCTTTATTCTTTAATAAGGATCCGTCACTATCAAATTTGTTGCTCAAAATAAAGCGACTGCTAATGCATCGTTTATTTTCCGGTCTATCAACTAATTCAAACGTATTTTTATCCAAAATACTCTTTATTTCATTTGCCATTGAATTTATCCATTTATTTGAATCCGATCCTGAAAGAGCTACTTTAATAGGAATTTCTGCGTGAAACCCAAAGATCGATTCATCCGTTTCGGCAAAACGCGTTATCTCTCGATTACGCAATGACAGAGTATTTGGCTGGATTACGTCATACTCAAAAGTTTCAGTTTCGCTTTGCATTTTCTCCGCTTTTTTCTCCTCTCCTCTTTCAGAAGATTTAGTTGAAGTGCGCCTAATTTCTATTGGTCCCTGAAAATGAGTCATACTCACGTCTCTCTCAATTTCGGTAGAAGTGGATGGAAGCGGTTTTTCGAAAAGCAATTCATTTATCTCCCCCAAATTAAAATTTTCCGTATCCTCGAAGAATTTAACATTACGGGAAACAATTACATTTCTCTGGTCGGGCAAATAAATCCGATATGCTTTGCACCCATCCTGATAACCAACAAAAATCCCCTTGTTTGACTTAGGCGCAAATTTATGACGCGTTTGGTTTTTCAAACAATAAGCCGTACATCCGAAAGTTTTGAAATAGCTTACGTTGGGTATTTTTCCAGTCCACATTTCAATCGGCGTTTTACCACCGAGAGCGCTATTGGGAGATCGGTTCTGAATATAAATCGAGCAATTTATACACTCTGCCCACAAGTTTAATGGCAATTTTGATTGCGATAATAAACAACGTCCCATTTCCACTAAAGTCCGATTTTTTCGCTCAGCGATTCCGTTCGAACTACTTGAATAAGGAGCCGTTACCCTACGTTCGATTCCATTTTCTTTTAGAAAACTGTCAAACTCCCCGTTAATGGACTCGCCCCCATTATCCGTTCGAACTACTTGAATAAGGAGCCGTTACCCTACGTTCGATTCCATTTTCTTTTAGAAAACTGTCAAACTCCCCGTTAATGGACTCGCCCCCATTATCCGTTCGAACTACTTGAATAAGGAGCCGTTACCCTACGTTCGATTCCATTTTCTTTTAGAAAACTGTCAAACTCCCCGTTAATGGACTCGCCCCCATTATCCGTTCGAACTACTTGAATAAGGAGCCGTTACCCTACGTTCGATTCCATTTTCTTTTAGAAAACTGTCAAACTCCCCGTTAATGGACTCGCCCCCATTATCCGTTCGAACTACTTGAATAAGGAGCCGTTACCCTACGTTCGATTCCATTTTCTTTTAGAAAACTGTCAAACTCCCCGTTAATGGACTCGCCCCCATTATCCGTTCGAACTACTTGAATAAGGAGCCGTTACCCTACGTTCGATTCCATTTTCTTTTAGAAAACTGTCAAACTCCCCGTTAATGGACTCGCCCCCATTATCCGTTCGAACTACTTGAATAAGGAGCCGTTACCCTACGTTCGATTCCATTTTCTTTTAGAAAACTGTCAAACTCCCCGTTAATGGACTCGCCCCCATTATCCGTTCGAACTACTTGAATAAGGAGCCGTTACCCTACGTTCGATTCCATTTTCTTTTAGAAAACTGTCAAACTCCCCGTTAATGGACTCGCCCCCATTATCCGTTCGAACTACTTGAATAAGGAGCCGTTACCCTACGTTCGATTCCATTTTCTTTTAGAAAACTGTCAAACTCCCCGTTAATGGACTCGCCCCCATTATCCGTTCGAACTACTTGAATAAGGAGCCGTTACCCTACGTTCGATTCCATTTTCTTTTAGAAAACTGTCAAACTCCCCGTTAATGGACTCGCCCCCATTATCCGTTCGAACTACTTGAATAAGGAGCCGTTACCCTACGTTCGATTCCATTTTCTTTTAGAAAACTGTCAAACTCCCCGTTAATGGACTCGCCCCCATTATCGCTCATAAAAACTTTAATTTTAGTAGAATTTTGATTTTCCCACAAAGCTTTAATTTCCTTAAAAGCATTTAAAGCTTCATTTTTGTGCCTTAAAAACCTCACAGCGCAAAATCTAGTAGCATGATCAATGAATGTGATGAAATAAAGACACTTACCTAAGCTTTCAATTTTGAAAGGCCCACACAAATCACTCATAACAATTTCTAAAATAGCTGATTTGTGGTCTGACCTCTTGGGAAAAGGAGCACATGTTAATTTATTTATAGCACATATTTCACAATTGAAATCCTTATGGGATTTTTCTAAATTTAAACCTATAACATTTCCCTTTAAACTACATTCAATGAGATCATTTGCATTCATATGCCCCATCCGAGCATGCCACTTTACCAGATCGACTCTCTTATTTTTAGAGCCATCATAGGCATCTGAGGCGTGATTCACAATATTTTCGGTTTTGCTTTCCTTGAAATCACCTTTGAGATAATACAAATTACCTCTTCTCTCAGCAATTAATTTTAAATTGCTTTTATCTTTTACGATTTCAGCTTTATCATTATGAAATTTCACTTGATATCCATTATCACATAATTTTGCAATTGAAATTAAATGAAGGATCTACCACCGAAGTACGGGGTTCACACTTACACGATACAAATATGCCACTAGAGGGCGTAACCATCCCGCAGGGCAGTTCATTATATACAATGGGGGAAAATGTTGATATTGCACACATATTAATATTCCAACAACTTTGACTTTGATTTTATAAAAGTTATTACGTTAATTAAAAAAATTATGTTAAGATTAAAAAAGTTCATATATTTCTGAAAAAAAAATGGTATATGACAAATGACTCAACATAAAATTTTAAGCCATGGCAACATTTTCCCGGAATTCACCATACAGCTTTGAAATTTACAGAATAGTTATTTTAAAAAACTTTGAATTTTAACGTAACTATTACAAGTCTCTACGATGTTCCATTAAAATGTTATAAGATTTTTTAGTGTATCCCAGCAAAGTTCCACAAAATGACAACAGTGATATTAGTTGTAAACAACAAAGAAAAATTAAAATCTAATATAAAAAAAAATTATTCGAATGCCGGTCTTTACACAAAATACTACATAACTATAAGACGTCTATGAAATGTGTAGAATACTGTGTTTGAAAAATTAAAAATGTAATGCAATAATTTTTAAGTCTTCCTGGGTCTTTCTTTCAAGATAAACCCTGAACAGTCATCAATATCCCACTGCACAGCTGTAGTGCAACATTAATTAACTAACGAGCACTGAGCTAACCATGCCTTAGTAACGGTTATAGACCAATCCCGCATGATGCAAAATTTTGCTTGACGATTTGATACATTTGTTTAAGAAACGAGTATCGTCTTTCTATTTGTTGGTAACCCTTTAATTACTTTTTTTCAACATCTGTTTTCATACAATGATAGGGTTATCCCCTGTACCCTCAATATTTATACCCAATGTGTTGGGCCGAAGAATATCGAACTTGGGGAACATGCAAACTCAAGCATCTCATTTATCATTTACATAGAAGGATATAGAAACATTTTCAATAATTCCTTAAGCTAATTTAAGTTTATTTTGCATTTTTAATTGTGCAAACTTAAAAAAATAGAATTTTTAATTATATTTTTTACAGGTTTTAGTTAAGCTAATTGGCCAACTGTGTCAAACTAATTTTTAGATTACCTAAAACCAATTTTGCGGGGACCCAGCCAGCAATTTATCAGAGCCAAATAAGTTTGTTTACGAAATACCAAAGTTAATACCTAGGTGTAGAATCTAAAATATATGAAGTACCTTACATAAATTAATTTGTTGTTCGAAAGTGTTGGTTAACACTTTGTCAAATTTTCGTCTCAGTGGTCTATAGCAATTTAAAGGTTGGTTAATATATTGACTTAGTAAAGGTAAGTAGAAGACTACCATCTAATGTTAATTCTAATTCTCAATGAACAAATAGAATAGCTGCGAACGACTTGGTGTGCAAATTCAAACTCGTACAATATATTTTTTTAGCAATTTTGTAATTCATCTGACAAATATATAAATTTTTAATCATGCGTCCAAAACCAGAAGAGGGGTTATAACTCTAATAGAAAGCACATTATTTATTATTCATACTTTCAGGATGGGCTATAACCTGAAGCTACAAGCTACAGAAGCTCCAGCAAATTTCGTTTAAGTATATGTATACAAAAAAAGCATTAATCAGATTCAAACATTTTTTTTTCAATTACAAAAACTTTTTCTTAGAGGTTTGTGTTCCCAGTAGAAGGGAGAGGGCAGATCTAAGGTTACAGGTGCCATAAAGCATTTTTCAAAATCATTGGAGGAATAATTGTGGAAATGGGCTTCAACTCATTGACAGAAGTTTGAATACTTTGTGTTCTTGGAGAATATTACATGCTCTAAATATAGTTTCCTGGAAGTTAAAAAAACAAAAGTTTTTTTTAAAAAGAATTCACAGGTTAGATTATAGGAAAAATATTTTCAAATAATTTATATAAATTAATTCAGCATTTCATAAAATATGTTTAACTGTTACACATGAGTATATTTAAATGCAAATTTAGATGTACAGCCGCGGAAAAAAAAACCGAACCACCGATGATTATTTCGTTAGTTTTTATAGTAGAACTAAACTTAATATACCATTTTGTAGGGAATAAAGTCTACTACACATTGATATACAAAATATTTGCATAGGGGACTATCTTCATACTCGAATACGCACCAACTTTAAAATTTTCAATAGCAATACCCAATTTTGATTCAATATTTAGAATCTACGACAAAATTTATCGTTGAATATCAATTTGCAAGTCATTTGGTTAAGTAGTTTTTTAATTATGAATATCGAAAGTTTAGAACTTTTAATGTTAAATGAATTTCTTAAACTTTTAATCATATCTTTCGAAATAATAATTTTATTAAGCTGATATTTTTATCTGTGTTACTTCTAAACAACCCAAACAAAATACACTAGCTTTCATTACTTATATGTATATTTTTTAATTTTATTTAAATTAGGATATTAATATTCATAAAATTTATGAATAGCAACCATGCTATATTTTGATAGTGATGGATTCAGAAAAACGTTTTATATGCATATCTAAAATTTCATGATTTTCCTCTTTGTAATTTTTTGGCTATATTAAAATGAGCATCAAATGATCATTTAAGGGGTCATACACAAATTCAAAATATGCAGAACTTAACAGAAATCTACTAATTTTGAGAATTAAAAGCGTTGTGATCGCGTTGGCATAAAATTCTAAATTCTTATATAAAGGCGAAGGGTATACGGGAATGGGGGAATAAATGATCACGGGAAAAGAAGAACCACGGCTAACCCCAAAACATTTTCTACCAGCATACTTCATTTCGAAGTCTCACTAATACTTTGTCCAATGTGGAAGTAGCCCCTCAAATAAGATAGATACATATCGTTTAATATCTCTGCATATAAATGTAGGAAATTAACGAAAATTTATATTTAGATTATTTTGAGGGCGGGGAACATTTCTGCGCTGTCAAAAGTAGGTGTTGCTATTGAAAATTTTAAAGTTGGTGCGCATTCGAGTATGAAGATAGTCCCCTATGCAAATTTTTTGTATATCAATGTAGAGTAGCCTTTATTTCCTACAAAATGGTATATTAACTTTAGCTCTACTATAAAAACTAACGAAATAATCATCGGTGGTTCGTTTTTTTTTTCCGCGGCTGTACATACATTTTCTTTATAGATAAAGCCTTCGACTTTAAGAAATTTTTTGGAAAAATGGACTTTAATAAGCACCAAATGTATTATGTGCAAGTCCATAAAGATTTTAGTAGTGGGTTGCTATGTAAGTTACACTCGTTTCGGCACTTCACCACTAGGCATGACATATTTAATTTATTTTTAGTTTTGGCTATTTACTATTATGTAGAACATGTTAACCACAAGGCACACATAGTTCTTCTCTTATGAAAAGACAATTAACCATAGCAAGAATACCAGTTTTTCACAGGCGCAGCCAAAAGTAAGAAGGTTAGTTCGGGAAAGTCCCATTTTGGTAATATTGATTTTGCGCGGGGGAAAATTATTTTTATTCTGTGATTGAAGGATTAATAACTTACTGTAATAAAAATATTTTGTTATAATATACAAGAGCATTGCATTTTTTTCATTTGATCGTTACATTTATAATTTTTTAATTTTGTATTTCAGCCTGCTATGTATGGACTCTGCTTTGTTGTATAATTCTGTTCTTTGTAAATGAACACATTTCACCTCTTCAGCAAACAATTTACATTCTCCTTGTCTTTTTATTATGAAATTTCAGCTAATATGGTAAGATATTTATTATATACTCTTAATAGTTAGGCAAGGTGGAGGCACATGTGAATAATTTTTTAATTATTTATTGTTTTTTTATTTTGTTATGAATTAATCAAACAAAAATAAAATTAAATCAACTATAAATATTTACACTAATTTTCTTTTGAGGTATTTTTTAAGATTTATTTATAAATAACTTCTAATTTTAATGATCATTTAAAAATTATCCATGCATTTTTCACATGTGCCTCACTGATGGGGTAGTTATAAACATAGCTGGGGCACATACTCAAGTATGCACATCTTAATACAAAGTAGTAAATTTAGTAAAAAAGTTAATACACTTATTGTTTACCAATGTCTTAATTACCTTGTAGACCAAAGTGTTGTCTTAAGTTAATAGCAACAAAGAATGAGAAACATAAATTTCTACCGCAAGTGATAGAGCTGCATTTGAATAGCTTTATCAATTACTGACTTATAGGTGGTGACTTATCGGTAAAACAGGTAAAAGCTAAATTTCGCTAAAACCGGCAACTCTAATTAGCTGATGATAACCGAATACTTATTAATCATAATTAAAATTGAAAGGAAGCTTGAACAGCTAGAAAAACTGAAAAAATTCATTTTTAGTCACCAAAATTGGAATTGAATAAGGCCTAAAAACTTCTATGAGTAAACCATTTAATATTCTTAACTGAAATTGCCACATCAGTATTGCTCACATTTTCAATATTTGTGCAAAAAGTTGAATGGATTATCTGCATTACTAATACTTGCATTTCACTAAACAGGTCTTCTATGTTAGTTTCGTTGGACTTAATCTAATGACCTGCTTCTTCATTAAATATTTTTTTTTATGAGATTTCAATTGGTATATAATAAAGAAACATGTAGATTGTATACATTAATATTACATAATTAAAATATATAATTTTGATGTGAGGAGCATGCATGCAATGTCATAAATTCACATAAATGTCATAAATTCCAAACATTTTTGGTAGATGCTGCATTTCTATAGACCTCTGTATTTTCAAGTTTTAAAATAAAAGAATTATTTTTGGAAATATTATATTTTTTTTTGCATAAACGAATAGAGATTTTTTTAAAAATAAAATTCAATGCTTATCTCATTGTTTTAAAAAGTAGTTTTGGAAATGTTTGTTTTGAGTGCACACTCTTTATGTGTTCTATTCCATAAAGCCTTTAACAATGAAAAATGGTATCTGGGATTTTTTGTATTTAAACTTCCCTAACAATGCAGTACTTATTTTAATATGCACATTTGTACTTCTGCTGCAAGCTATCCGTAAAGGAAATTTTTTGCTATCATTTTTCAAAAAGAGATTTCATGCACATATATATATTTGTTTGTACAAAAGATATTGAGGAATTCTTTACATAGACTATTTTGTCAATACAACTGAATAGTGACCAGTGTAAATGAAACACATTTAATATAATTCTTTTAGAGACAATTAGCAAAATTTTCAATTTGGAAGTATTTTAGAGTCTGAAATTCTCTAATTAGCTTATGAAAATAAAAGTTCAACAAATGTATAATTTTTAACGAATACTTCTACAAATTTTCAAATATTGCTCAACAGTTTTGCTTTTTTTGATATATTGAAAAACTATACAAAATCCAAATATAGTTGAAAAAAATTATCCCGTAGTATAATTTTTGTATTAATTTTTCTGGATGTATCAATTGTTTTATTAGACCTAGTAAAATGTATTTTTTTTACAATAAAGGAAATATTAAAATGAAATTTTTGTTTTTAGAAACTTTGAAGATAATGGAGGAGTATACTTATCATTTTTGGGACTCCATTAACCCAAGAGCAAATAATTACAAACCTATGTATGAATACTAAAGCAGAATTCAAAACATGATTATTCGTTGTTGTTCTAGTGGTTGCAGAAAAAAATTTGGAAAGACAGGATCTTTTATGCATTTTATAGGTGAGTATAAATGAAATTCTCTAATTAGCTTATGAAAATAAAAGTTCATCAACTGTAAAATTTTTAACGAATACGTCTACAAATTTTCAAATATTACTCCACAGTTTTGCTTTTTTTATATATTGAAAAGCACAAATCTCTAAATCATAATCTATAAGATAACCTAACACAATTTACTTATCTTTATAATTGGGCATTTTACTTGTTAGCTTTCATAAACAAATTCTGTTGGTATAATAGTTTTTAATTGCTGGTCCTTGTTTCACTTCTGGGTAATACAATATTTAATGTTTATAAATTTACTAGGGAAATTAATCTGTTCCTCACTATTATTTTTTCTCTTTCTCCCCCCCTCTCCTCCTTTTCAAACCATCATTTACTATGTTTTCTTATTCCCAATGTTTGAGGTGTCTAGATCTTGCTGTTTTGACCAGACAAATGTGTTTAATGTTATTCATTCAAATGATTAAAAAAATATTTTTTGTTATTCAATCGCATCAAATTTTCTAAATTAAAATCAATTATTGAAGGGATAATAAAAGCTACCAGATGTGGAGACCCAAAAAAAGTAATAAATTTGGGAAATATTATTGATAAGTTTATTTCAACAGCTGTTTTTAACTAAATTACATATTTTAATAAATAAATTAATTTTAAATCTCAATTAAATATAAAATAAATTTACAATTAACCATTAATTAAGCTAGTAAAATATAAATTTTTTTTAATTGATTTCTTAAAAAAATTACAGATGTTTAACTTCTGTTTAATAACAGTGTTCACTCTAGAAATGAAAAGAGACAGGGTGAATTTTGAGAAAAAGAGTGCTCTATTGATAACTCAAAATGGATTTTTGCTAAAATCGGCAATCTGGGCGTCAGAATTGCAGATTTTTTTTTTGAAAAACTGATTGGCTTGTAATATGTAGTCAAATAACTGTAGAACCGAATTAAAACTAAAGAAAATACTTTTAAAACGAGAAAAATCATTTTAAATATGTAGAAAATCTTAAATTCTCCAATTTTAAATTAAAAAAAAAATGTGCTGAAATGCCGATTTTGGCTAAAAAAAGCTACTTTTTTTAGTTGATGATAATCAAGTAATAAACGCTATTAAAACTGGAAAAAAGCATGTAGCTACAAAAAAGGCAATTAATCTGCAAAAAAATTTAATTGTCAAAGCCAAAGTAATTGAAGCTTTGCCACGCCATAAATTGCCGACATTTTAAAGAATTTACATCATTGATTATTTGCTCATAATTAAATATCAAACAAATATAATTAATGCTAAAAAATGCAATCAAAGTTATTAATAAATCCGAAAGAAAACACTTTCTTTTTACCATAACCAAATTTGGAAAATCATCATGTAAAATCATGTTTTCAAATATTAATGTAAATTTCACTCTCAAGAAGGAAAAACTGTTTTTGCTAATTAATCATATTTATTAATATATACATTTTATTTATTTATTTTATTTGTTTTTAGGAATAGAGCAATTTTTAGTTATGTTTAGTTAAGCCATACGGTCTTCAATCGGTACATGCACCCTGGGATCGCCAATTATGCGTCATGATTTAAGCTCAAATTCATATTCTCATATTAGGCATCTTACATTCTAATTTTTAATGGATCGCATAAGCCGACACTCTTGACTTTTGATGAAATTTTTGACTTTATTGGATTATACATGAGTATATATGTTATCCAAAGTTTTGAATATGGTTTCCATGACTCCATACTTCAGTTTCAAAATCTGTAGAAACTACGGACAATCCTTAGTATGCTGTTTAGAGTATGATGGCTGGTATTCTGTTTATTTATTAAAAATTTAAATTATTTTAATAAACATACTTAATTGGTTTTTATTGCCTTCAAACTATACTTAAACAAATAACAATGTCTTCATTTTATAACAATCATTGTATGTTTTAGTATTGTATCATTGTATGCCCCCCCTCCTATTAAATAAAATAATGTCTAGTATTTGCAATATTGGATTTACACTACGAATTTATAGCCTATTGCATTTACATAACCATGTCATTTAATTTGACCCTTCTTTTGTCATAATTGATCGAGCAAATTTTGAGACATACGCTAGAATAAAATAACTCTTTCATTCTGACATACAGGTCAAATTTATGTACCCTTTCTGACATAGGCAAGTAAAAAAAAAGTCAAATTAATCACAATAAGATTAAAAATGCTTAATTTCAAAGCCGTTTTCTAATTTAGCCTTATAACAAAAGAATATTATTTTCTAACTTTATTAATATTAAAGATGAAAATTGTTGATGGGATAGAGCTACATTCTACATATTAGTATATCATTTTTAAAACTGTGCTTATTAAAGCATATATTGAAAAATATATTTAAAAAAAAATTTGGGGGCACATTTTGATCACCATTAATAATACATTCTTATTTTAGCTCCTATTTCATGTTTTCGGTATTACCATGTTAAGTGGAAAAGAATGGGTTAAGTGCATATAGCTTTGCTTAATTACAGCTATAGCAGATATAAAAGGTTAGTTTTAATGCATTATTTTAATATTAGTTATCTTATTTTGTATGCAAAATATGTAAAATAAATGTATCTTATTTTGACTTTTGTGTGCTGCTGTTTGCAGGGTTCGATATTAGGAGATAAAAGTTAGGCATCTGCATCATTGGCACCTAGCAATTCTTGTTCTAGTTGCCAAAATCTTTTGCTTAGACGTTATAAAATAATTCAAATTGCTTAAGCAGAGCTTCCAACTGTTACAATATTTTTGTAATGGTTAAAGCTCTTTGCATAAAATTATAAGCATGTTTCTATTTATATTCTAAAAATATCACTGTCTTACTGACAAAATTATTGAAAAGTACGAGTGGCAATTATTGAAAATCGTCATTAGATGTAAAAAAATCATGGGAGTGTAAAAATATGGTCGTCAAACAAGTTTTTATAAAAAGTAAGGCAAGTTTTTATAAAAGTATGACGGCTGGTTGTAAAACTGAAATGTTTAAGTCAAAATATGACTAACGATCACTAATTTTGAATCCTGGCTGTATGTATTTCTATGTATTTGAATGCAGGTTGAAATATATATGAATTAGGCAGTATTGGAAAAACATTAAAAAAAATTAATTATTAAACTGTATTTTTTAGTACAGGAGTATAAGAGAAAGGATACAGAAGTTACCAAATTTAAAATATTTAAATTGGTAAATAAAAATGGCCTTTTTAGATAAGCCTTTAATGTATTAATTTTTGCAATAATGTACGTAACTTTTGTGAATTGTTAAAAGGAAGTATAAGTACTTAATTATCTGGTACTACTAAAATTCAGTATTTTAGTTAAGTTTTATGAATAAATTTCAATAGCAAATTTAGTTTAGTACAAAATATATAATTAGTTAATAGATTACATCATCCCAAACCTAGTCAACTAAATTATTTTTAGAAACAAATAGGTTGTTAAAAGTGAACTTAGCAGAATTGAAGTAGAGAAATGTTAGAAGTATATGGATTTTTGAAAGATTTATTTTGAAAATTGAGTATGTATCAGAAATGATAATTTAATGAACTTTTTATTTTAAAAATTTACAACTGTGGTAATAGGGTATACTTTCATATAAGTTATGACCTTAGATTTCAATAATGTTATTTTAAAAGTAAAGTTTTGAAAACAAATAGTTTAAATGCAATTTTTAAAAAAATATATTGTTAAACATAATGTTTGATTGAAATATGCAATATTAAAATAAAAAGACTAGGCTTTGAATAACAATTTCAGCAAAATTTGCTATTTCTTTTTACTTTCTATATTTGACACTTTCTACTAATGAACTGTAGGAATGATATGTATGTAGTTAGTGTATATATTCACACAGAGTGTCCTAATAGTTTGTGTTTAAACTTTACAAATTGGTTCATTAAACACAGCTGAATGTTTTTGAATATATACAATATTTTCTATTCAATATATATATATATATATATATATATATATATATATATATATATATATATATATATATATATATATATATATATATATATATATATATATATATATATATATATATATATATATATATATATATATATATATATAAAATAGAAAATGGTGTTTGGAAATACAATTGCATGGTGCTATAGCATTATGAGCAACAGACAAAGGAATTTAGGTGTGTGACTACTCTCTTAACATTATTTTTTCTCTGTGTGTCACTCATGTTGCCATAGCACCATACGGTCACCTTTCTGGACACAACTTCTTAGGTAATTATGATCTGACAAGCCAACACATAATGTTTGTACACTATGTTTTGAGGCATCCAGTGTATTATACATTGTACATAGGATACTTATATAAATAGTAAGTTTTATATATAATTTATTTTGTAATATTAGTACTGTGTGGTAAATACTTATCTTTTTATGTTTCAGGCATTATGATTTGAATATTGTTACATCTACTTATAAAATGGTCATGTAAATTTGAACATCCCCATGTTTTAATCATGATGAATGGGGAAGGACCTAGTGTACCTATAACTACGTTAGCTGGTATACAAAGTTTGACTGACCTTCTTCTAGAATTACCGCTTCCCACTCCATTGCCTGGCGTCACTGGACATCAAAGCCTTCTTTCACATTTGGGAGATTCTGAAGAAGCTAGAAGTTTGTTGAATACTCAGGAGTCAATATTGATCCCTTCACTCATTGATGCTCTTGGTTGTACTTCAACAGATCACATTGAAGTTAAAGATGGTTACTATGGGGGTGGATCCCATAATGGACAAATATCTCAACTTGTGCAATATTTGGCTGGTACAAATCCCAGCCTTTTCAATGGCTCTTTGCATGGGCCTCAAAGTGGAAGTGCTGACCACCATGTCCCTCCAGGTCAGTGGTTACAACGACAGTGTTCTAATGTTCCAGTTCATCCACAATCTAATGCATTTAACACAGGTGTTGTTTCGCCATGTCAACCTCACCCTACTCATGACAGTAGTCCAATGTATTTTCCACTCGATCCTCCTGCCACACCTCAGGGAGCACGAGTTATACAAAACAAGACCCTAAATATTCCCGCAAAATCACCTGTAGCATATTCTCCGTATGCTCAACCTGTGGCATCAGTTGGTCAGCATCCAATTACTCCACTCCATCATAATACCATATCACCGGTAACATCCGATTCCTTGGCCTCAGGTCTACAAGATACTCCACAAATATTTAATTCGTCATTTGTCCATCAACATATTATTAATGCATCTCAACCTTCACCTGTTCTTCATCCATTTAGTAACGGAAATTGTGTTGATGAAGTAGACCTTGCCTCAGTACATGTAAAACAAAATGAAAGGACAGGAAACCACATTCTAAGTGCTGTACAAGCAGTTGGAAGTTTAGGACCTAATTGTTCTCTTATTTCATCTTTGAACAATCCAAATAATATATCCTTGTCATCTCCATCATTATCTTCATCAGCACAACATGTAAATTCATCCAGCGTTATTATTGAACCTATGTTCCCTCAATCACATGTAAATTGCATTAAAAAGCCAGCTTTTGATCAATGGCAGCCTGCGCCAAACAATTCCTATATTTCTCAAGCAGATTCTTATTTAAAAGCAAATGTATATAATGCTGCAATACCAACCATTGAAAATAATCAATTGTCAATAGTGCCTGGTCCTGTACCACTTAAAGAAAATCAGACTGTTAATCATTTAGTGGAACCAAAAGACAAAGATGAAAGTTATTTTTTTTCAGAAAGTGCAAATGATAAAAAATCTACTTCAGAACCTGTTGTTGTTTTATCAAAATTAACAGTTGATGATCAACTTCTTGCACAGACAAGTGTAAGACAATATATAAAAACAAAAACCAGTTGTTCTCTGGAGCCCGTAAATGATACATGTCAAAATTATAGTTCTGTAATAGGCAGTCAAGAAAAAAACCCAGAAAGTAAAGAATTCAATTTCAATAACAAGTCTTTGCCTCAAAGAAAAGGAAAAAATAATGAATGCCCTCCAAATAATCATAAAAATTGTGAATCTGTAAAAGATAAAGGAACTAAAAGAAATATTAATGTAACAGAAGAAAAATTCAATAACAACATTGGCTCACTGAGTGAAAGAGTTAAGAAAAGAAGACGTATTGGTCAGCAGAATACTTATATTGAATCTGAATCAGAAAATGATGATGATGATTATTCCTACAAAGAAGATTCTCCACCAGGAACACCAATTACTTTAGCAACTAAAGCGAAAAAATTAAAAAGTAGAAAACAAAAAAAGGAAACTATAGAACCTCTTTCCATAGAGGATTTAATGGACACTAATACTTATCAACATTTTTCGAGAACTGTAGATGTTATTTTTGATTCTATGGAAGATGTGGATTTTTCAGTTGTAGTTGACGAAGATGCTGAATGTGCAGCAGAAGCTCTTATACCTCTAGGCCAATTGCAAGATCTTAGCAATGAAGCAGCAAAACTAAAAAGACTGCATGCAATGAATCAGTTTCCTCCCGAACGATTGATGCGACTGCTTGCCATTTTGGAGAGAAATATTATTGATGGTGCAAAGTTGCTTCCAATGCAGAATATGGAAGAACAAGATGAAGAAGAAGCTCGATTGTTTTTAGAACTTACTATGGAAAGAGTAATGCGCAGTGCTGATGCATCATTAACTGCTCTTTATGTAATGACATCCCCAAAGATGCCAGAAAAAGTGTTTCTAGAAGATGTCATAGAAAGGATTGTACTGTTCTTAAAATACCAACTTCAAAATACGGTTTTCCCAGTGTTTGATCCAGCTTACAGACTGGATCCTAAATCAAAAGATGGATATGCTGGTAATATTAAGCAAAAGAGAGCTCATGCTCACAAAGTGAGAGAAAAATCTACAATACAATTATATAACAAATTACATGAAGCTGTTAGTCTTTTGGCTGAATTGTTAGATTTACAAACTTTAACTGATACTATTATTTTACAAGTTTCAACTTTAGGGGTCAGTCCATTTTTTGTTGAAGGAATAAGTGAATTACAGTTAAATTCCCTTCGTTTAGTGACAACAGTATTTTCTCGTTATGATAAGCATAGACAGCTAATTTTAGAGGATATATTGGCATCAATAGCAAGGCTACCCACCAGTAAGCGTAGTCTCCGAAATTACCGTTTAAATTCTGAAGAAAATATTCAAATGTTAACTGCGTTAGTCTTGCAATTAATCCATAGTGTTGTAAAATTGCCGGAGCCTGATATTGATCTCAAAACTGAATACCCTAACAATGAAGAACGGCCAAAGAATCCTGAAACTAAAGAGAAAATTTACATTGATAGAGATGTTCTAATTACTACATCCTATGAAGCGTCGATGACAACAGCTGTTAACTTCTTGTCTGTTTTTTTAAAAAAGTGTGGTACCAAAAATGAAGAGATGGATTATCGTCCGTTATTTGAAAACTTTGTTCAAGATCTGCTAAGCACTGTTAATAAGCCAGAGTGGCCAGCATCCGAACTTTTACTTTCAGTTTTAGGAAGAATATTGGTCAGAAATTTTAGCAATAAGTCTATGGAAATGACTCTTAGGGTTGCTTCCCTTGATTATTTAGGAGTTGTAGCAGCACGATTACGTAAAGATGCTGTTATTAGTCAAGATCGAAAAGATATGATAAACGATGTAATCCAAAGGATAGTTGCTGATACTGAAGATCCCGATACAAGTCCTTCTAAAAGTAAAAAGAAAAATAAGAAGAAACCAGTTAGACGTGACGAAACCCAAATACTACAAAAAGCTCTTCTTCAATACCTAGATTCCAATGCTGAAAGTGATCCAGCTCTTCAGTTTTCTCGTCAGTTTTATATTGCCCAGTGGTATCGTGATGCAGCTGCTGAGATCAAACGTTCTGATAAATCCTTAAATTTCCCGAAAGAAGTTGAGAAGATAGATCAGAATGTGCTTAATAATAGATCTAAAAGCAAACGTGTTTCACGAAGAAGATCATCGCAAGTTATTTGTGAAGAAGTAGAAGAAGAGGAGGAAGAAGAAGAAGAAGTCGAAGAAAAAGATGAATCAAAGTTGGAAAGTGATGAAGTAACTGCTAAAATACTTGCATTGGCTGAAGAAAGAAAGCGATTTTTACTAACTGTTTTAAGAAAACAAGAGCTTTCTAAAGTTAATATGAAAGAAGAGGAACATATTGATTATAAAACTGCAGAGTTAATATCTCAATATTTAGCTTCTACTCGTCATTTTTCCAAAAGTTTTGATTTATATTTATCACAAATTTTAAGGGTACTTAGTGAGACAGCTGTAGCTGTGCGCACAAAAGCTATGAAATGTTTAACGCTTGTAGTTGAGGCAGATCCAAGTATTTTATCCCGATCAGATATGCAAAAAGGTGTTCATGGCAGATTGTTAGATCACTCCACAAGTGTTCGAGAGGCTGCAGTGGACTTGTTAGGCAAATTCATTTTAATCCGTCCGGAGCTTATAAATCAATATTATGAAATGCTCACTGATCGAATTTTAGATACTGGTGTCAGCGTTCGTAAAAGAGTAATCAAAATTTTAAAAGACATTTGTTTAGAGCAGCCTGACTTTCCTAAGACATCAGAAATATGTGTAAAGATTATTCGTCGTGTCAATGATGAAGATGGAATTAAGAAATTGGTTGGCGAAGTTTTTCAAAGCATGTGGTTCACACCTTCTTCAGAAAAAAAACCTGAGCGAATACTTCTTAAAGTAAAGAATATAACACATGTGGTTGAGGCATGCAGGGATAGTGGACTTGAATGGTTTGAACAACTACTCACTAATCTTTTGAAAAATAAAGAAGAAGCTAATTATAAATCAGTTGTAAAATCTTGTAAGCAGATTGTTGATTGTTTAGTTGAGAACCTCTTGCAGTTAGAAGAGTCATCTCAAAACGTAGATGGTGGTGCTACTCCCCATCTTGTTGCTTGCTTAGCTACATTGCATCTTTTTAGCAAAATCTATCCACCGTTTGTTGTGCCACATGCAACGACCATCCAGCCATACCTTAGCATGAGATGTAATAATCATTCTGATTTTCTTCTGTTAAGAAATGTTGCCCAAACTTTGGAACTAATTGTGCCACTTATTGAACATCCTAGTGAATCTTTCCTTGCTCAAATCGAAGAAGACATGGTAAAACTAATTCTTCGTCAGCATATGGGATTGCTTCCAAGCTGTGTCAGTTGCCTTGGGGCTGTCGTTAACAGAGTTACCCATAACCATCAACTTGTTAAAGACTGCTTTCAAAAATTTTTTGTTGTTTTACAGGTATGCAAAAAAGAATATGAAAAAAATCCAGACAATAAAAATCTTGCAACAATGCGTCCTAAGTTACTTCGTTCTCTCTTCACAGTTGGATTGTTTTGTCGACACTTTGATTTTGATGCCATGGATGCTTGTTCTGATTCAACTGGACAAGTTTCTCTCAAAGATCGAGTATTTGAAGGTGTTATATATTTTAATCAACATGCTGATGAAGTAATTCGTTTAAAAGCGTTAACTGGACTTGGTTTTATAATGATTCGTCATTATGAATTTATGTTAGGCCCAGAAGTAAAATCATTGTATCATTATCTTCTAACTTCACCTGTGGCATCATGCATATTAAAATGTCAAGTTTTGAAAAATGTTACAAATTATCTTATTGAAGAAGAAATGAGAATGATCCAAAAAGATGCTGAATGGAGCACAACATCAAAAGGTGAAGATCTGAAAGAGATGGGTGATGTAACATCAGGCATGGCTAGTACTGTAATTCAGTTATATTTAAAGCAAATTTTGGAATGTGTTCTTCATACAGACCTAGCAGTTCGTAAAGCAGCTTTGCAAGTTATCCAGCTTATATTGGGACAAGGTTTAGTACATCCTGTGCAAATTGTACCTTTTTTAGTATGCCTTGGTTCTGATGATGACCCAGTTATTCGTACTAAAGCTGATCAATTACTTCAAGAAATAGAAAAGAAGTATCCTGGTTTTATCCAAATGAAAGCAATGCATGGTGTCCGAATGTCATTTAAAATGCAGCAATTGATACAAAGCCAAGATGAAATTTTACGCGGTTTTAGATCGCCTAATGTACCTGTAAGTCGGAATGGATTTTTATACTCTGTTATGAGATCAACAAGACAGAGTCGTAGGGCATTCCTATTTTCATTGTTAAAATTGTATGATGAACAAGCAAGAACACCTTTAACAGAGCTTTTGTATATAGCAGATAATATTGCATATTTTCCTTACATGGCACAAGATGAACCACTATTTATTATGAATCAACTAGATATTATGCTTTCAGTATCTGGTTCCAATTTATTGCAAACATTTCGAGAAGCTCTTTTAAATCGCCAAGGTATCCAAATAAGTGAACCAAATATGACTGAAGCTGACGACTATGATGAAGACGATGACGATTATGATTCCATATTGGAGCGTCTTCCATTGGATACATCTATTTTACAAGAATGTATTATAGCATCTCAAGGCTGTGTATTACTTCTGTATCTAAAACAAACATTAAAAGAAATGTATGGCTTTACTGATAACAAAATTCAGCAATACTCCCCTAATGAATCCACTAAAGTTTATGAAAGGCCACTTAATCGCAAAGGACATGTTCGATTCAATCCAGAGACAGTGTTAGAGTTTATTAGATGTGAAGATCTGGATATAGAAAGTAACTTGGATGAAACTGGTAGGCAACAGCTAGTTCAACAATATATTCATTTCAAACAATTAATGCTCACTATTGATCCATCGGACGATGATGATGAGGAGGACAATCAATCTAGAACAGTAGCAACCATTACAATCACAACTGTACCAAATCCAGTTGAAAGTACTGCAAATAGTGAAGGCATTGATGGCGAGAAAAGGCCCCCTATAGAGAAAACAAAGATTGTGATAACCAGAAAAAATAAATCTCCATCAAGCAGTCGATATCTTCGAAAATCACCAAAACCATCTAAAGAAAAGCTGAAAAAGAAGCACAAAAAGAAAAGGAAACGTTTAATGGGCTCTATTTCAGAAGATTCCGGAAGTGATCCTGATTACATGGATTCTTCCTGAAGCAATATAACTTTACTTGATTTGAATCATTTGAGCCTATTCTGTTTTTACTTGCACAAAGTTTTAGTGACAAAAAGTTCATGTATATATTTCCATATACAGAGAAACTGTTCAAACAAAAAAAAACTATATACATATGCAGGTCTGTGCAAAAATGCTCAGGTAAATCTGCTAGAAGATAAATGAATTGTCATGACTGTCATGTCAAACTGAAAAAAAAAATCCCACATTCTACATATATTTTAAGTGCTGTGGATAGCGTAACTTGTAGAGAATGTGGGCTATTATATATAAAATTTATATAATTTATTTATTTATTAATGAATTGTTTGAAATATTTACAGATTATAAAAACTTTTTATGGGATTATATTAGTGATGTTTTTATATGTATAGCCTGTTGACTAGTTGGGCAGCAGTTTTAAAATTATTTTCATCCATAATAAGGAATCATTATAAATAATGCATTATTCATAAATGTTATAAAATCTTTTAACACTGTAATGTATATTGTTACTACTCGCATATTGTAAAAACGTTATATGCACAAGCATTTAAACTCATTTTAAATGAGATGTATAATTTTCATAACATGTAAAATCATTGTTTTTAATTTAAATGTCCATAATGAACTGTACAATTTCTTGTTTTATATGCAACAGTTTTAACAGCCCAATGTGCTATACAAATTATTACTTTAACATTGTTTGATGTTGCTCTCTGTAATAAAATATAAGTTATAAAGTTATTTTTAGTTTTATATAATGAAGATAGTTTAGAAATGAATTGTATGTAAATTACAGTGGTGTAAGATGGTAAAACCTGCTAGTTTCTAAACAGTAATGTATTCAAGTGGCACTCTTACCAAAGAAACTCATTGGCAGGGATTTGGGTATTTTTGTAGATAACAGAATTTTAAAAGGTATTGTTTTATGTTTTCAAAGTTTTAATCGTTTTTTTTAATAAAATGTGTATGTTTGTTAAATAAGGTGTAAAATCCCTTGTGGTTAATTTGTTTATATTTTTAAATCAAAGAAAGCAAAAATAAAGATTTTAAACAAAATTTTATCATAATTCAATGATGTGCTTATTATTCTTTAGTGACTATACATATGGCAGTGCATCATTAAATTAATATATGTTTTTAATCATTTAAATGATGAATGCTGATTTGTGCAAGATTGTTGGTACTACCAGACATTTTTTTTTTTAACTTAACTTTCATTCTAATTAAGAATGGTGGAAAATATTTATTCTAAAAAAGATGATTTATTTCAATAGGCATTGGTAATAGGTAAATATTGCAAGAGGGATAGGAACCAAAATGTCACTAACACAGTCAATTTAACTCCCTAAGGCCAAAAATGCTACAATTAAAAAAAAAATAGTGTACTTCTGTACATGATAATTAAAACAAAACCAATAGTCCGTAATTATATTAAAAAAAAATGAAGAAGTTGTAACTACTTAATTAAAAATAAGCAGACTACAACAGTATGTTAACTCCCACATAATCATGTTGATGGCAAATTTAATTTCAATTCTACAGGTTTTAAAAAAATTATGATTTGTATACTTATTGTTATTAGTTCATGTTTTCTATTAAAGGCTCAGGCATTTAAATGCTGAAATTAATTTATAAATATGTTAGAATACTTTATCCGTGATAATTTATTTTTTACTTGCCAAGTAAATTTTTCAATTTATAAGTATATAATTTGTCAACTTTCATAAATGCAATTATGTATTTTTTATTTTAAGTTTTGTAATATAAATAAGTTTACTAATTTTGAGACAGAGCAAATATATAAAATTTTAAATAAAGGATTGCATAACTTTTTACTATTTTTTTTTTTCTTACTTTAATTTGACATGTTTGCAATTTGCAATTTTTACCTGTCTCCATAAAAGTCATAGTCTACCCCATATAGAGTGCTACATGGACCAGAAAACGCACATGAGCTTTTGCAGATGGCTCTGTGATTCTAGAATACAAATCATGTGGTTTGTATCCATCAATTGTAGAGCCATCTGCAAAAATTCGTATGCATTGTTCTCGTCCATGTACAATGGGCCTGCAGTACCCATTTGTATTTTTATAACATATGCATACAAATCATGAAGTATTATACATTGACTTTAAAAAGTGATGGAACTTTGGATAAATTTCACAGAAGTTGCTCTTTAAAATTATTTAGAACAAACAATTCAACAAACATTGTATAATGTATAATTGTTTATGTATTTTAAAAATGGCATAATTAATCCGGGACTAAGTGCAAATGAATTTTTATAAAAAAAAAATACTGCACTGAAAGAGTTGAGATATTTTAATAACAGCTTTATAACTAGTAAACATAATTAGTAATCAAATAACATTTAGCACTGTGGATCTGAGTTTTCGAAGAAATTTATCATAAATAATTCCAATTACATAGTTATAGTTTAAATTACATTTTTTTGAGAAGTACTCATAAATCCAAAACTTGACAACCATTGTAGAATATTTTTAACCATTAAATTCATTGTATATATTAAATTTGAAAAAAAATGTTTCTATGATCCAAAATCATGTGGCTTGTATGCAATGTGAAATCAACTTGAAAAAAAAAACTAGTTTGTTTGGGAAACGAATACTAGCTCAGGAAATATATTTTCTTAGTGTGATTTCCATGAGGCCTTTTTTTAACGTTCAGTTTATAGACAGATCATATTCATCAAAGCCAGTAACTATTTGTGCATTATTGGCATTCTTTCTTTCTAATTAAAATTTTCAAAGTTTAAAAGATTTCCTGCTGAAGGCCATTACAACAAAATGTTTGAAAAGCATTTTACTCTAAATAGAAATGTTACAGAAGAAATTAAAAAACTTTTTTCTAGTTTTGTAAATGCTTAATTTTCATGTTCGTTTTCAAGTCAAATAAATCCAAAATTTTATTAAATTATTAATTTTGAATTTATAATTCAGACATTAAGACTTTAAAATATTTTGTTTTTATATTGCTTGGTTATAGTTAATTTTTCATCGTCTCCACATTGGCCATTTAGGTTCTGAAGAAGAACTACAATATTTTATTTGCAACACCCAATCTGTCCATCTTTCTCTTAGTTTGAAAACAAATAAGTAAAAAAAAATTGTTGTTACGGTTCTATATTAAAACTTGATTTGGTAACAAAATTTTTACAAAATGAATAAGCTTATTTATTTATGGCAAAGAACTGGTACTGTACTGTACTGGTTTTAACGATTTTTTAAATGAACACTACGTAAATGTGCACATCCTGCAATTTGCCATTAATATTCTTGATTGATTAGATAATAATAGGATTGTGATTAACATAACACTGGTGTTACGCAATAGGTTTTGTTAGTTCTTAACCCTGAGAGTAACACCCTAGACCTCTGAGGCCCACAAGCTGCTTGAATTCCCCTTCCTACTCGCCCATTTTAATGTTCAAGCACCATAGCTTTGGTATTGCCCAGGAGGCCAGTCGTGAAGACAATGTTCTGCTGTTTTAATCAACATGCATTATAGAGCTTCATATATAAAATATGTTTAAAAACAATGTATTACTGTCAGGGTCAATAAAATTATATTGTTATAGTGTGTATTAAGCCAGTAGAGTAGGCAGAAAATGTGATGAGAGATGTTATGGTGTTATTAGAAATCTCTACTTGCCTTTATTAGTGTAAACTAAAAGGTAAATGGTTATATTTTGATTCTACCCTCAGTGGAGGCTCGTGGACTACAGCAAGTACAGCTGGGCTGCACCTAAATTTATTAGTGTATTTTAAAACTAAAATCAGATATTTTAATAATTTTCTTAAATAAAGATTTGAATTGAAAATTAAATTTCTACGGTAAGTAAACAAAATCTCCGATAACTAGCAAGCCTGTTGCCGTAAAGCACAATTCAGGAAAGAAAAAAACTCCATTCAATCAAAACTGCAGCCAAAAAGCGAAGTTCGAAATCGGCTGCATCGTTGTCATGGCAACTTCTACGTAGTATATGGAGATTCCCCCCCTGCTAATGCACTGCATGTGTGGCGAGGTACAGCCCGAAATGAATATTCAGATTTCGGCTGCATTTGGTATTCGATTGGCTCGTGCGGGAATCGCAGGGATGGGTGGGAGAACCCAGAATCTCTCCAAACGGAAATAGTTGTTAATATTAAAATTGACCGATTCGCATGTTTAAGAAAGGAGGATTGCTTTAATTTTCAAAAAATAAGTACCGTATATACTCGCGTATAAGCCGAGAAATTTAAGTCAAAATTTTCATCAAAAAGTAGGGGAGTCGGCTTATACGCGAGTCAGTAAAATTTATAATATAATTTGCCTAAAATGGGAAAAGGAAAGAAGTTAAAATGAAGCGGATTCTTCTAAAACGCGCCGATACATTTCCGAGATCGAGAATGTGCGTCACGTGCTGACTGAAGACCGTTCTACGCATCGCAGCGTAATCGTAACGCAAAATTGCACTACTCACATAAATAATCAGTTTAACTAAATAAAAAGTATATATTTTGATAAATATTTCATTGGTTGTAGAATTTATAAAGCTAGTATACGTTACTTTAATAGAATTTCGGATGGAAGGCTAAGAAGTTGACATCGTGCGTAGCGAATGACACCCCTTTAAAGTCAATGTCTTTCCTACTCGATTGCAATAATTAAACAAAATTTATTTCCCCAAAATATATTTTATTCCTTGATAATATTATGTACAGATATTAATAGTTGTTTTATTAGTATTTTGGATGGAATTGGCTTTAGAGCTGTAAAATCGGGACGTTGCTAATCGGCGAATTCAAGTTCTACTTTCAAGTCATTTATTTCGTAATTAATAATTAAATATTTTAATAAGAAGTATATATTCATCCATAAAATAGTAGTATTTCCTTCTGAGATGGATAAAAAAATACTCATCCGTATTTAATAGCGACAGTAGTCAACGATGTTGACAGAAAATAGTTGATGTTTTCTAAGTTTTTAAATCTTTACAAAACGATTTTAAGGATTAGAAATTGCCCATTTTGGTATTTAAGTATGTTGTTTAAAATATTTTATTTGATATTAAGGGGGATTTAATTTAAGAAGTCCGATGGAGGTTTGAAAGACACCAGAACATCGCGAGTGGTACATATTTTTAAGCCTGATGAATCATCACGAACTTCGGGGAAGGCCGTTTTTCCAGACACTTTCTTTAAACTTTTAATTTCTAGGCTTAAATAATTATTTTTCTAATTAAAATTTCACTCTTTTTTTGAGGATTTGCCGATTTTAATCGGAATTTTTCATGTACGAAAATACAACTCGGCTTATACGCGAGTTTCCGATTGTGGAAAAAAAAATCGTTTTAAAATTAGGGGGTCGGCTTATACGCGAATCGGTTTATACGCGAGTATATACGGTAAGTGTTCTATTTTTTTTGCATGTTATCATTTCGTAGAAATTGAAAGAAAACTTTGATTTGAGCAATACATAATAAAAAATTCCGTTCATTGAAAATGGGGGGGGGGGGGGGGGGAGGGGGAATTCATATGTTTTCGGCTGTACTAACATTTTCGACCACGGGCCGCCACTGTCTACCCCAAATATCTAGCTATTATAGGTCTCAAAAACTTATTTTGGTAACTGTGTGTTAGGTTGACAGAGATGTGAAGAACCCAAAACTATTTAAAAAAAAAAGTTGCTCACTTTAAAACGGCGACGCACTTTTGAGAATTTTACATTTACTGGTGATATCAGTTGTATCGATGTCGATCATCTGTTTATTGAAAAATGCAATTTTGAAATCCTCTGCTGAAATTTTTTGGCCCTGTATTGAATATATATTCAAAATATATATGTGTGACGAAAAGCAAAAAAACTTTCCATTTTAATTGATATTGCTGAGACCAATTGTTATTTTAATGTATTCAATTGATTTGTAAATCTTACCTTCTAAATCGAAAGTGAACTCGCACATCGCTATTGGTCAAAAGTTTTGTTTTGGAACATCAGGGATTTACTAAAAATAAAATCAGAGCTCGATAAATTTGTGGCGCCATCTACATTTAGAAAGAACAAACTGTTATTATCTTTGGATAAAATTTAATAATAATTAATTTTTTAACTGGGCTTGTTGTCATTTTTCGATTTGTTAATTCTTTAACTGTTGAATTAAAGTGAAAAATTAAATATAGGCTAAGAGGAGAGCATAAATTATCTTTTGAGAGGTAGCAGAAGACAAGACCATCCCTATAAATAAAAAATAAACCGACTTTTGAGTAAAAATCCACATAAGTATAATAAACTAATTTAATTGAAAAATTATTAGTATAAATATTTGATATTAACATTACACTTTTTACAACTTTTTATAGTTGGTGCCAATTTAAAAAAACATACCTGAATTTTGCCAATGATTTCAAAATACCGTTTATAAAAAAATTATTTAAAAAACAAATTTTTAGTGCATTTTTTTTCTTGAAAATTTAATTTTTATTTTTTTATTTGCAATTTAACATTTTTGGCCAGTCGGGCCATATAAATATATGAAGTCACTTTGCTTTCCTGAAAAATTATGAAAATGACCTTATTTGAAACAAATTTGAAAATTCCATTTCAAGGGTCTCGGTGAATACAAATCCTAATCCATCCGAAGCGATTGTGCCAAAAACGAAAGCCAAAGTTTCACGTCTGATATACGCTAGACAGTATTTATGATCGTTTAGCGTTCAATTCTATGTACATTGTTATTCCTTTTCACAGCTTGATGCACTGAAAGTATACAGCCTTGCAGCCAGGGGCGGCTTAAGGGTCAAGTGACACAGACAACAGATTGGGGCGCCGAAGGAGGGCGTTATTTTTCAGTGAAAAAAAAATAGAAAATATAAATAATTTGAGATTTGTTTTCTAGATTTATATTTTTAATTAAATTATATAGGGTAAATATACCAATTACTAACCATTTGGAGAAAAAAAAATTAAATGAGGGTATGTTTTTAAAAGTCATTTCAATCAACGTTACTAAAACGCTTATAAAATTTGGGTGAATTTAATTTCACTGGTTGATGCGAGTTCAGTTGTCATAGGGATTTTTATGTTTAGGACTGGTCGGAAATTGGTATATTTAACCTATTACAATTAAATTATGATTAATTTATTAATTTTTTTACTTGTATCGAGTATATATAGTTTCGATTTTATTAGATTGTCTGAAAATGCACTATTGACCCTGTAGAACAGTGATTGTCCCCAAATTTTGAAATTTTACACCTTACTGAAAACAATATAAATTAGAAAATTCAAATATTAAAAATATGACACACGTTGCAAAACTGGCTTAAAAATGATTTGTAAAAATAAAGGTGCCAAAATCCTGTTTGTGTTATTAAAATTCATTGAATAGTTCTTCCCTGCAGGCGTTGATATCGCTGTTTGAACCAATAAGGGTCTATCAGTGGCGGCCCGTGGTCGAAAATGTCCGTGGTCGAAATGCCCCCCCCCCCCCATCCTATTTTCCACAACCATACATGAACGGAAATTCTTTATTATTTACTACTCAAATCAAAGTTTCCGTTCAATTTTTACAAAATGATAACAATGCGAAAAAAATAGACAACACTTACTTTTTTTTGAAAATTAAAGCATTCCTACTTTCATTTAAACATATGAATCGGTCAATTTTAATATTAACTTAAATAACGAAACAACAGCACACAGTAAATTTATCACGAAGACTATTTCCGTTTTGGAGAGATTCTCGGAAATTCTCGGTTCTCCCATCCATCCCCGCGACTCACGCACGAGCCAATCAGTTTATTGAATACCAAGTGCAGCCTAAACCAGAAAATTTATTTTGGCTGTACAAATGCAGTGCATTTCAGTGCATTTGCATGGAGAGGGGGGGGGGAACCTTTCCATGTTCCAACATATACATGTATTTCAGGTAATATTAAACAGTTCTCTCACAAGCATTGATTTGTTTCACCTATATTCTAATGCAGTATCCGTTCTGAGGTCTAATTTAAATGAAATCTTACAAGTTGGGCAATTTCTAATCTTCCCTAGCCCTCATTTGTTAATAATATAATTTTCTTCAGTCATAAATTTTCCCAACTCGGGGTTTTTAGAAGTTGAAATTCCCAACTTTCAGGGTTTCCAGATTATTGGGGGGATCGAACTCCTCCCCCCCATAACTATAACTTTAAGCAAATAACTATAAGCCCCATTTTTGAAGTGGCGGCTCGTGCACTACTGCAAGTACAGCCGGGCTGCACCTAATTTTATTAGTGTATTTTAAAACTAAAATTATATATTTTACTAATTTTCTTAAATGAAGATTAGAATTGGAAATGAAGATGAAATTTCAAATCTAAGTAAAAAAAATCTCCGATAAATAGTAAACCTGTTTCCGTAATGCACAAATTCAGGAGAGGAAAAAACTCCATTCAATCAAAACTGCAGCCAAAAAGCGAAGTCCGAAATCGGCTGCATCGTTGCCATGGCAACCTTACGTAGTATGACTTCCCCAACACGCTAAAATGGAGGATGGGACGACACAAACGCAGCGCAAAAGGATTTTTTCAAATATGCTGTACTTGGGATTTCGATTAAATGATTGTTTTGTTGCTGAATCGGTGGAGCAGGGTGCAGGAAAACGATAATTTCGAAGAATCTTTCCAAACGGAAATAGTTTTCGATAAGTTTGCAAGTGTGTTGTTGTTTCTTTACTTAAATTAATATTAAAATTGACCGATTCGCAAGTTTAATAGGAGGATTGATTTAATTTTCAATAAATAATTAAGTGTTTCCTATTTTTTTCACATGTTATCTTTCATAACAGTTGAAAGGAAACATTGATTTGAGTTTGAGTATTACATTTTAAAGAATGTCTGTTCATGTATGGTTGTGGAAAGTGGCGGGGGGTGATGGGAGGGGGGGGGGGGTTTACATAATTTCGTCTGCACTAACATCTACGACCACGGGCCGCCACTGCATTTTTGTCAAAATTCACAATCGCAAAATTCCTATGTTCAAACAGAGCTTACTGAAGAAAAATAATTATTAAAAATACAATATTGTTAATAAAATAATTTTCTTGTTAAATTTTAAAATGTGTGCATGCAAAGGTTACTAACCCGCTTTCATCCAAAGGAAGAATATTTTCACTTTATTTGTACCTGGAAAGAACTATTTTATCTTTTCCCATAAAATAAACTTTTCTCTCGACCCACCGTAATTTTCACGCATTTCTTGGCAAGTACATTTTTTCTGGCATTTCGTGAATATTTGGCCATAAAATTTATTTTGCAATACCTCGTAATAGTTCAGTTTGATCTCCGATCGGGACCCTCCTCTTAACTGTTTCTTATCAAATGGGATTTAACGGGAGCACGATAAAAGTTGTATATAGACCCGTTTTCTTATCACTTCAACAAAAATGCGTTTTTTATGGCAGTCTCAAAACACGTAATTTCACGAGTAACATCGGTTGTGACGAATAACTTTGGATTTCGATTTCCCTCTTGCAAATCGAAGTTTATAGAAATGGGGAGTTATTAGAAATTCAAAACATTTTGATTCAAAAGTAAATATTTTAAATTTAAGAAAGTTATAAACTAAAAATATAAGAGCACATTCTTGCGTTGATTGGTACACTGTCACAAATATGTAATTGAAAACAAGTAAAATGTACTCATTTTGAGTACTCAAAAATGAGTATATATAGGCTTATACAGGCTGCTTTCATAAAACATTTTCAATTAATATCGACAATTACAACCAGTCTTACCTGGAATCGTACCCAAATCCTCAGCACTGCAGCCCAGTGCCTTATCCGTTAGACTACCAGGGCTACATGAAGAAGTAATAAACAAAAGACATTTTTAAAAAGGTGTGACAAACGAATGGGTAGTAAGATGATTGAGTACTAATAACTCAGTTTCCGTTTAAGCAATCGACATCAAATCATGTAGAATACCGTCTTCTGAACAACTATTTTAAGTTTGCCAGATTTTATTTAGATCGCTTCAACAGAAGCTGAGATTAGCAATATTAAATCACATAGCTTATTTTTGAGATAGTACGGTTACTTATATTTGAGTACGTCATCGCTCATTTGCTATGAATTTATACTTAAAAAAAAAACGAGTAGGTTCAGGTACTCATTTTTAATTTCCTTTTTATTCCTAAGGGAAGCAGGTTGGAAATTGCTATGGCAATTTAAGAGTATGCGAATAAAATTTAATACGCGATAATAATTTAATATCGCCAAATCTTTTTGTATAAGTAATTCGGATTATTAAATTTCTGTTATCACCATATGGAGAATAGTAGATGTCATGGAGTATAATAGTAATAGTGAAAAAATTCTGCTTTAATTTGTAATAAGATTATCACTACCAACGGCAAAAAATTCAATCAATTAAAAATTATTTCTTGTTTCATTATATGAATTCGCTTTATTAAATTTCTGTTACCACCATATGGGGAATAGTATATGCCATGGAGTATAATAGTAATAACAAAAAAAAAATTATGATTTAATGTGTAATAAGATAATCACTACCAACGTTAATAAAATTCAATCAATTAAAAATTATCTCTTGTTTCATTAAATTGATTCGGTTTATTAAATTTCTGTTATCACCATATGGGGAATAGTAGATGCCATGGAGTACAATACTAATAACAAAAAAATAATGCTTTAATGTGTAATAAGATAATCACTACCAACGTTTATAACATCAAACAATTAAAAATTATCGCTTGTTAAAAATTATCGCATTATATTGATCTTATAAGAAATACGTTGAAATCAATTTCAAAATAAATTTCTAAATAGCGGTATCTTTCCTGTTGATCTGAATGAACTTCAATTTTTGGAAAAATACAACTTCAACACAACCAATTTTAAAAATATAAACACTACCAACGTTGCTAACATTCAATCAATTAAAAATTATCGCTTGTTTCATTATATTGATCTTATAAGAAACCCGTTGAAATCAATTTTTGTCAGTATAACGTCCAAAAAAATTTCTAAACAGAGGTATCTTTCCTGTTGATCTGAATGAACTTCAAATCCCGGAGAAATACAACTTCAACACTACCAAGTAACACAAATAATCTTATGGAAATCATACATTGAAAAGACCCTTTCTTCCATTTCAATCAATGAATCCAATTCCGTTTGTGTTGGTAGCTTATTTATTTTTACCTTTTCGTTCTCGATTCCTTTGGTATAGTCTAATAGAAACGAAGTCGATGGTTAAATCAAACGAGTTTCATACTTGAATAGGAAAAGAATTGAATCGAAGTGCAAAGTTGGTATAACATCTGTAACATACTTCTGACGAACGGGGTATCTTTTTCTACGAAATGGCTTGTAACATCTTTGATAAAATCGGATTGTAAGTACGATACTATTGGCGAAATCTTGCAGACCCTATTTATATTCGACCAAGACAGCAATCAGTGAAATGCGTTTCGAAGCAAGTTCAAACATTATCACCTTTTTGTCACAGAGTAGAATATTGTGACACTTGATTGTAAAGTTTTCTCTGTGGGATTTGCGTATTGCTTTCTGTATGTCATTACGATGCTGCATTTCGCTGTTTATCTATGCTGTGAGTTTTATAAATAGTTGAGGTGGTATATTATAATTCTATTCAGATTATTTTCCCTCAACATTAGTTATAAATAAGCACTTTCGTTAAAATATTACTTATTAAATTTTTTTGACCTTTGAAGAAGTTAGAAATATAATTTATGTTTTGAAGGTGTGAATTCAAATTAACCTTTCTGCTCAGAAATTTTCATTTCAAATATTTTTTTTTTATAAAATGTGAATTGATATCTATAGTTTAGTATGATCATCATAATGATAAAAAGTAATTATGACTTTGTAGTTTTTTTTTTAAAATTTGATAATCGATTCAAGTCAGTGATTCTAAGTCGTATTTTTAATTTTTTGAATTCTTTGGATTTTTTAAAGAAGAAATAAAGATTTGTCTAAGAGGCCGCTTATTATTATTACAAGATTACAGTTATGATGGATTAACATTTTATTCTTGAAATTGGCATCTCTATTTCATTTTATGAATTAACACATACAAAAGTTCTTTTAAATATGCACCATTATTTTAACAAATGCTTGGAGGCAGAATAGAAACAAGAATACTAATAAATGCAGACTAAACATTGTCATTTACAACATATTTTGTTTGAAATTATAAAAAAAAAAAATAGTATATTATAATTTTATTTTCTGAAGATCGAAAATAACATGAAATAATGACTTTTGAACATATTGTTAATCACGATAGAAAATAGTGAAAACTGAATTATTTTAAACCAATAATTAGGAGTTTCTTTATTACCTTAGAGCTAACTTGTTTTGTCCAGAGAGTTGTTATATTAAATAGAGAGCGCCTTCAATGCCAGACTCTCGTCAGGCCGTGGTGTCAACATTGAAAAGAAAAACCAACATCACGTGGTTTTAATGCTGCCACATTTCGCGTTCAGACATCTGCAGGAGTTCCAAATTTGGTGCATTTTCTTCTTTTTGGTGATAAGGCGTTCTGTCCGTATTCAGCTTCTTAACATATATGTAGGTATTTACTTATTTTCAAACAATTTACGCTAAATATTTCCCCTTCATGAACGAAACGAAAATATCATTTTCTTTGTGTTCAATACTCGAAAAAACGAAACTCTTTATATTTCTCCGGTTTTATTGTTCATATTTTCTTATTGAACTATACAAAATAACAATTGAAAGAACTTCGCTTATGGTACATTTTTTACATAAAACGTAACGCAATTATTTCAAAAGTACAAAGTAAGAAAAATATCTTTAATATATCTGTTAAATTCCCTTAAATTGTGCCACTCGTTAAAAAAAACGATATTTAAATACAAAATTAAACACAAAACCATATTACAATACTTCGATATCGCTTAGTTCTGAAAGTCGCCAAGGCATGCCAAGTAATATTGGCGCATGAATGAATTGGCATTTCCACAAATCACGTGGTTTCAATGATGCACACACGGAAATCAGCATTTTTATTCCTCTATTTGTATCATTACTCTATGGTTTTGTCAGGGATACTTGACATTAAGTTTGTTTAACATATAAACATGAAATGCATTCGGCTACCTACCGTCTCTCTTTCAAAATAGATAATCTATAATAATAACAGAAAGTGTTTGTGGATCGCAAAAAACCTACTTCCTCTGTGTTCGAAAGGCTGTAAATTTATATATAAGCACCATTCACTCTCAAGATGTGCACATGAGGCTCGGATTTGTAAAATTTAATTTATTTTTTCAAATTATTATAATAATTTTACAATCAAGAAAATTTATAAAGTATTATTAAGTTTAGTGTCCAAAAACTATTGTAAAAAATTGTGGAAACACCATAAAATGAAAAATTAAACAAGATTAAAATTGTTGTGAAGGCAGCAGAAGCAAGGAGAAACGACTGATTTCTTTATCGGGGGGGGGGGGGGGGGGGGGGGGGTTCCAACCATATCGAACTTCCAATCTGGGATTTTTCTGATTGGTCTTGTATTGATATTGTTATGTAATTGTGGCTATGTTTATATTAATAACTTATAATCATTTTTGAAATATTGCATAAAGACACACATTTAAAAGTAATTCCAAGATCTCTAGAACGTGCTTTTGTAGCTTAGTCGATAGCGAGAGAAACTTCAGAACAATAAGTAGCGTGTTCGATTCCCGACCACTGATCTCTAACTGTAACTTCTATAAGGCTCAAAACTTGTTTTCTCTATGGGCACGTTGAAGCCAGTGTGGAAGCAGCCATACTGAACCCCTAATTTTTTAAAGTGATTTAGTGGTGTTTTTTAATACCATAGCATTGTAGAAATATTAAATGTATTTAATTAATTTTTTTTCTTTTTATAGAATTAATTTTTATATTGCCAAACAAATAGGTTTTGCTCTTGTTTTTTAACCACTTAGTCTTTGACATGCAAGAGCCCCAGTTGCTCAGTTGGTAAGGCGTTCAGCTACTAATCAGAGGATTGGTGGTTCAAATCCGTGAAATGGACTTGACATAGAAAAGTAAAAAAGTAGTGATCTTGCGATCGGAGGGTTGCCAGCTTCGCTACAAAAATACTAGAAAGTCGTCCAGAATATCCAACAAATTGTACTGGCGTGTATACGGGACTGGTGCACGATACATCTGATCGAGGTCCAAAGTCCCGACGTCTATTGAAGGTGTTGGGTGCCAGTTCAGGTGTTTCCTCGTCATCTGACCATGGTTCTAAAATAACGAGGTGCATGTATGAATGTGTGTGTGAATGTGTATGTGTTCCCGGGTCTTTCCTTCGAGATTGACCCCGAACCGTCGCCAATAGCCCACTGTGCAGCTCTAGTGCGACGTTATTTAACAAAACCAAACCAACTTTGACATGCAAATGATCTTCTAGTTCAATAGCAGATCGCATTTAAAATGTGTTTCAAAAGAAAATAGAAAAAAACTCAGTCGAAAACCATACATGTCGGCTTATTTTAACATGAAAAATATACGAAATATTATGGCAGCTTTAAAAGTGGGGTACAGTTCTTACACCTTCAATTGGCTTCAAGTCAACAGACTGTCTTGCACAATCCAGAAGTTGCAGTTAGAGATCAGTGTTCCCGATAGGGAGCGCACCATTTTTGTTAATGTATATGCATTAACGTGTTCCCCGGCAAAGCGGGGCCAAACAGCTAGTAACTAGTAAATGTAGTAAATACGGATAAATATATATAAGTCATCCGATTCGGCAAATTTTTTTTTGTTTTGTTTTTCTCATAATGGGGGAGTTTCACGCTGAGAAGAAGACCGCTGTTCCAACCGAATACGAAGAAAAATCAGGGACGCCGAAAAAGTTCCGTATGATTAGCATGGAACTTCAGTTCCTGTACTATAATTTTAAGTTTTTGTCATTAAATAATGCCTCAATATAGAAATATTTAATTAATTCACTGAGATAGATTGTACTCATCGCTTATGAAGCATTTTTTATATTGAAATAAAAGTATTTTCCAGTATTTCGTTGTAATTTTAATTATAAGCAATTATATACAGATATAATATAAGTATTTCTGTATTTAAATTTATTAATATATATGACTTATTTTTCAAAAACAAATATTATAAACAAACTTTCCCATGATTGTAAGCGTAGCGACTAAACAAGCAAAAGCAAAGTTGTCTGCTGTAGGGACTGTCGTCCAGAACAACCACAAAAATTATCGGCGTGTAAACGGGACTGGTGCACGATAAATCTGATCGGGGTCCAAAGTCCCGACGTGTATTGAATGGTTGGGTGCCAGTTTAGGTGTTTCCTCGTCATCTGACCATGGTTTAAAAATACGAGGCATCGTTCCCCTTCAAGATAGATCCCGAACCGTCGCCAATAGCTCACCGTGAAGCTCTCGTGCGACGTTAATTAACCAAACCAAACCAAATGTGCTTTAGGGAAGATATCGAAACTACTAGTAAGTTTTTCTCATGATACGTCACGTGAAACTCCCGCATTAGCATAAAATATTTTCCTTATAATATATTCTACATAAATTTAACTACTAAATGACTTAATTCCGATTCCGTCAATTTTTATACTACAAAACAAATGCGAAAACCCAAATTCTTTGAGCGCGGACAAAAAGAACTCCGCACCTCTGGAGTTGAAGCAAATGAATGGAGCCAATAAAACACAGCCGAAGTTTGTCCGGAAAGAAACAGGAGATCCGGGATTTTCTGCTTCAGTGACTCCTTCCATTATGGGAGTCCTGTTTCTTAAGCGGCTATTTGACGGTAGCAAGTGAAGCTTGAAAATGGAAGCGACCGAGAAGCCAGGTACATCTGATTGGACATTCAAGAGGAATTACCATCCGAGAGGAACCTTTTTTAGTCGTTGGGTCACGATTAATTAAATTTAAAATACCTCCAGGGAATAGTGTGGAGTTTGTGTCACATGATTCCTTTTAGTTATCTTTGTACCTTAACTATTTTTTTTTTTTTGCATTTGAAGAAATAAAGGAATAAACATGCGTCATTTATCAAAATGTATGTTATTTATAATTTAAAAACTGCGATTATTTTTTTTTCCTTCTGTCGTTTGCTATATTCTCACTGTAAAAAAAAGGGACTTAAAAATGAGTACCTGAACATAATCGTTTTCTTTTGAGTATAATTGCATCGTAAATGAGCGATGATGTATTCAAATTTAAGTATTCTTGCTTTTTCAAATATGAGCGGTGTGATTTAATATTGCTAATCTCAGCTTCTGTTCAATCTATCTTAACAAAGTGGTCTAACAAACTTAAAATAGTTGTTCAGAAAATGGGTTTCCACTTTATTTGATGCCGATTGCTTAAATGGAAACTGAGTTATTACAACTCAATTATCTTGCTTCCCATTCTTTTGGTACACCTTTTTAACGTTTCTTCTGTATATAACTTCTTCACGTCGCCCTGGTAGTACAACGGATAATGCAACGAACTGCGGTGCCCTAAAATCTGGGTTCGATTCTCGGTAAGTCTTGGTTGTAATTCTTGATATATATTGAAAGTCATTTGTGAAGACAGCCAAGCAACTTCTCTTTTTATGCGTTTTTACTTATTTTTGAGTACATTTATTTTTCAAAAATGAAGCTGGTGTATTCGGAACTATGGTAAGTATCGAATGTACTAAAATATGAGTACAATTTACTCATTTTTTAATACCTATTTTTATTAGTGCTTTTTTAAACACATAAATAAATGAAAATATAAAGTATTTAAAACATGTTTTATCTTTATTAATAATAATGTAACTTAAAAATATAATTTTCTATTTATTATTTATTTGTTGGACATTGTAATTGACAAAAATTCTCTAAAAATACAAAAAAAAAATGTCGAAAGTTATGTAACCAGTTTTAAAAATGTAATATTTTAAAATATTTAATACCGTGTCACTCTTTTCAAAGTGAACCTTAGTGTACATAAAGTTGATCTAAAAAATCAATATATACAATTTCAAAGTTTAAATAGTTGTTACTTAAAGAAAATGAGAAGAACAAAGTACTCAATGAAAATAAGAACTGAAGAACAAATTGTTAATTCATTTTATAGAATATATAAGCCTATAGCCGATAAAATGTCATTTAGTTTTTTATGTAATGTTCTCAATTTGAAATTTAATCATAAATGTAAAGACTATCTTAAAATCTTAAAACTAAAGGTATCATTTTGTATACAGTTCGGATTTCCGCTGATTTTGCATAGCTATCAACGTTTTTAAATATATGCATTATAATTTTGTTAAATTTAAATACTTTTTGAAATTGTGGTGATTGATATTTTTTTTTAATTAATCTTGTTTGGTTAGAAAAGCTATAAAAATAAATTTTGCAGAAAAAATAATATAAATTTATTTGCAATTGACATGTTTTATTTATTTTTATCGTATAAATAAAGTGAGAAACCACCTTTTAGGAACACTTGAAAATGAACTAAAATATCTCAAAATACTATATTTTTCATAACTAACTCTGAATAATAACTGTCATTCACAAATCCATTTCAATCAATCGAAATTTTTTAATTGATTTTTTATAAAAACTTCTAAACTTAAACCGTATAAGTCTAAACTTTCTAAGAGTCTAAACTTAAAATGATCTGCTCTTTGTACTTTTATATTCTAGCTACCAAAGCATCCCCAAAACTTACACTGACTTTGCTTTCCTGAATAAAATTAAACGCCGTATTTGTAATAAAGCATCAGTGCATAAAACTCCAAAGCGCAGTTGTATAACCCATCTTAAACCCTTCATTTCTCATTCTAAAACCACCGATCCAAAGTCATCTTTTAAGCAAATTGTTCTCCTTTTCCCGAAAAAGAGAGACAGAGAAAGGGGAGCGCGTGACTTTTTTCCCGAAGAAAGTTTTGTCTCGTAGGGGGCGCTGTCTGGGACTTGGGGAAACGTTTCTCCGGAATTCGGATTTAGCTGGCTGCTGACGTTTGGAATATGCTCGCGTGGACTCTGATTCTTCTCTCGTACGGAAGTAAGTGGTTCATTTAAATGTGTGATGACTCGGGGAAAAGTTATCAAATATAAGAAACATGTGTTTGGAAGGAGAGCTTTTAATATATTAAGTTAATTTAAATATGTGATGACTCGGGGAAAAGTGATAAAATATGAGAAGCGTGTTTGGAAGGAGATCTTTTAATATGTTAAGTTCATTTAAATTTGTGATGACTAGGGGAAAAGTGATAAAATATGAGAAACTTGTTTGGAAGGAGAACTTTTAATATATTAAGTTCATTTAAATGTGTGATGCCTCGATGAAAAGCGATAACATATGCAAAATTTGTATTTGGAAGGAGAGCTTTTAATATATTAAGTTCATTTAAATATGTGATGACTCGTGGGAAAGTTTTAAATATATGAGAAACATATATATGTAAGGAGAACTTTTAATATATTAAGTTCATTTAAATGTGTGATGATTGGGGGAAAATTGATAAAATATAAGAAATGTCTTTGTAAGGTGAGCTTTTAATATATTATATTCATTCAAATGTGCGATGACTGGGGGAAAATTGATAAAATATGAAAAACATGTGTTTGGAAGGAGAGCTTTTAATATATTAAGTTCATTTAAAGGTGGGATGACTCGGGGAAAGGTGATAAAATATGAGAAATGTATTTGTAAGGAAATATTTTAATATATTAAGTTCATTTAAATGTGTGATGATTGGGGGAAAAGTTTTAAAATATGAGAAACGTGTTTGGAAGGACAGCTTTTAATATATTAAGTTCATTCAAATATGCGATGACTGGAGGAAAATTGATAAAATATGAGAAACGTGTTTGGAAGGACAGCTTTTAATATATTATGTTCATTCAAATATGCGATGGCTGGAGGAAAATTGATAAAATATGAGAAATGTATTTGTAAAGAGATATTTTAATTTATTAAGTTCATTTAAATGTGTGATGACTCGGGGAAAAGGGATAAATATGAAAAATATGTAGTTGTGAGGAGAGTTTTTAATATATTAAGGAATTGAACTTTTCTGCACTTCAATGGATTGTATGTTGAATTTCGAAAGTGAATTATACTTTTACAGAAATTACTTTTTTAGTTGGGCTGTTTGATGCGCTTCCTTAACTCATTAATGTATGAGGACTCCGTTCTATGAAGCATAGAAAAGTAGTTTTAATAGTATCGTATAAATCAATCTTTCAACTTCAAATCAAAAATACATTCTAACTGTCGCTAAAAGGTCGTTTTAACCCTTTGGGTCTCATTGATCTCGAAAATACCATTTAAAATGCAACTATCTGTCAATACACGAGTATTTTTTATATTTAATAGTAAATGGCACAACTATATTTAGGAAATTAATTATTAATATGAACACGCTGTGAAGCAAAAAGGGAAAATATAGTTGCGAAAATAATTATTACTCTTACCTTTTCTGTTATTTTGGGTCTCTTTTTTTATTGAATAGCAGTTTTCTTTCCAGGAAATTTAGCTCCAGTGATTACAAATAGGCTCATGAAAGTTTCATGTACCTAATTAGGTCCAATTAGGACCCATTGATGGCAAATAGCACACTTAAAAATTAAATTAAGTTATATATTTTAGTGAATATTTATGTTAATCTAGACTAAAAAAAAAGCATAATTCAGGAAAATTAAAATTTTCTACTTGTTAATAAACATCAAGGGTTAATATTTTGAGTTTTCGATAATGTTAAAATTTTTTATTAAATCAAAGCAAAAAAAAAAAAAATATTTAACTAAAAATTGAAGAATTAAAAAAAAGTTTTACCAGTTGATTTCATGTTGCGTACAATAATAATTAAATTATTAAAAAAAAATTTAGGCACATTAGTTGTTCATTCATCTATGATAGCTTGCTGGTTGAAATATGGTAGAGTTCTAAATATATATTTTAAATTTATAGATAAGATAAAATTTTTATTTTTATGGAAATTTGATAATTAATGATGAATTAATATTAATATTTTAAGTTAAATATTTTCCCTGGCGTATTGATATGAACATGAAACCGAAGATAGCGTATGTAAATGTTTTGCACCCGATCATTCTCAATTTAGTTTTAAGGAGAAATTTGAAATGTAGTATATATAATATTTACGAAAAGCATTTTAATATTTTATTACAAATGAAAATAAATCCCCGATAATATAGAGATTTTTACAGGTGAACAAAATAGAAATTCTTCCATGAAAATTGTTTATTAGAGTTTTCTGAAAATTTTATTTCCTTGTGAAACTTATAAATAAACGATATTGTTGTGGGTACTTAAACTATTGTATTCAGTTTAGTTGGTTAGTTTAACTAAAGTTTGACTGAATAATAAAGAAATCCTTGCAGTAAAAAGTGTTTTTCTTATAATAAAAATTGCATTTACTATTTTAAGTCAATATTTTTTCTTTTTTGAAAAAAGTTTCAAAAGTTGGAGACTAGACAAAATAGGGTTTGATGAATTAAAAATATATGAACATACCGAATAACATACAGATTGAATTTATCCATTAGCTGTAAAAAATATAGATATTTTAAAAAGTTCATTTTTTTGTGTGACATTTTTAATTTTTTGCTGAAGAGAGAATCTTAAGAAAGTAGTACTGTTTTCGATTAGGTTTTGTTTACATTAGCAAACATTCGATAGTTCGAAGCTACAAATATCGGATAGACCAACGCATTGTTATAATTTTAATTAAATTAAAAATTAAATGATTTTTTAATTAATTGATATAGCAAGAACGACATTGTTTGATATAATTTAGGCTCTGACTATTATATTTTCTCTTGCTATCTAGGACAAATTCATTTTAGATGATTCAACGGGTGTTTGGAAACGATATCTATATCTACGAAATTAGTTTAAAACTTTCTTCATGACAGTTTTATGATTTTTCGGCTCTTTCCCATTGTTAAGAAAATATTACTTTTTTAAAAATTGCATATAAGACCAAATAGAAAAATGCAAATTTTCAACATTTTTCGCCTTTTAAGAATGTATTTCATAGTAGGCTGAATATTGTTTTTACGAATGGCATTTAGAAAATATTTTTGAATATATATACCAAAACTATTTTACTAGGTTAGCAAGATGATTTCTATAATTACGATAGGTACTGTATGTCACATTTCTATTAGTTACTTTTTTAATAAGTGTATTTTTTAAATAATATCTGTATTTGTGTATTTTAAAACAATCTTTTTAATTATACTCTAAATTTTTCGTAGTGTAGAAAAACAGACATTTAAAAAAAATATTTTCTGCGTGTGTTTAAAGTGTTGTAGTATATTTTTCATAATCAACCAAGATTCTTTTTTCAACTGTTGAGCGCACTTACATTTAATGAAAATAACTTTTTTTACACAATGCGAGTGATAGTATTTGTATGACTATTTTTATTAAAAATAATATAAAATAAATACTTGTTATTTGTGTATGGACGCGTTGTGGTAGAACAACTTTTAGGAAATGAAAATATTTCACAGTCTTTTGTTTTCTTATTCCGTATTATTTGCATTCTGCATTATTAATCATTTTGAGTGGCATTAAATTAAAAAAAAGTTATTAATTTAAAAAATAACAATTAGCTAACTAAATAAGGATTTCCACCTACAAGCTATAATAGCTTCAGCATCTTCATAATGTGTCAAAATAACCGGCAGTAGTAGACGAATATCTATGAAGTTGAAAAAAAAGTATTGCTATGGGGCCAGAAGAAATAATTAAGCAAAAATGCTGAAATTTTTTCATTATAAAAAAATCGTAGTATGCTAGAAAAAAATATATTTAAGTAAAGAAAGTCGGAATTTTATTAAATGTACGTATTTACACAAAAGAGATAGACACTTTTGAAATATAGAAAATTCATTGAACTTTTCAGATATAAATAGGAATTCGAAATAAATACGGTTGCAAATGATTTACCTACCAGAAGTTTGAGTATCGAGTTGAGTAGGGTAATACTTGCTTACAAAATTATGAAAGTCAAATGTTATTAGGTTTATATAAATGGGCGGAATAATTAATATTTTAATTATGTCACTTGACATCAACTGACGTATGAACAGTAAAAACAGTTTAAAGTATTTTATAATTATTAATTTTAAAAACTCAACATATGAGGAAGATGATAAGCAAACATGATTTATTAATGGATCTTGGTGTGATTAAAGAATAAACTGTACTACAACGAATAAATACAATAGTATGGAATTAGCCTTCTAATAGATGAGGATAATATCGAATATGTAAATTGGTTTTGCTGCAGAAGAGCTTAATTTATATTTAGAACACATTCATTTGTAAAAAATTTAAAAAAATATTTTTGTGGATAACGATTTCAAAATATTGCCAATGCTTTCAATTTAAAAAAAAGTGTAGAGATATTTTTAATTTATGTGTATTGCTGAGAAAACTGATGATACTCGAACGGATATACACGTTATAAAAAGTTATGTATTCAGTATTTCAGATAGAAATGTTTGTTATTTTTACACTATTCAATTCAAATTTATTAATTAAACTTTTGTTGTACTTAGAACATCAGCACTACATTAAAATAGCTTGAACGCTTATATTCGTTCTGAAACCTCTAACAGGCAGTTAATAACCTCACAACCAAATCAAAAAGAGTTTACATCAATCAAAACAGCAGTTTACAACTTGCCAAATGAAAAATATATTTTTATCTGGTCAACTCAAACTGAAACAGTTAGCAAATTTTCAAACCCAATATAGACAGACCGCAACTCATCGACCACAATAGACAAATTACAATTTTGCAACCAAAGCTTGTCAACCAAAACAGTTTACACTGAAAAGAAAAGGTGCTTAAAAATGAGTACATGAACGTACTCGTTTTCTTTGAATACAATTGTATCGTAAATGAGCGATGACGTACTCAAATTTAAGTAATCGTACTTTCTCAAAAATGTGCAGTGTGATTTAATATTGCTAATATCATTTTCTGTTCAAGCCATCTTAACAAAGCGACCTAACAAACTTAAAATAAGTGTTCAGAAGTTGGTTTTCCACATCATTTGATGTCGATTTCTTAAATGGAAACTGAGTTATTACAATTCAATTTTCTTACGTCCCTTCTTTTGGCACATCATTTTAACATTACTTCTGTTTATAACTTCTTCACGTCCTCCTGGTAGCTTAACGGATAAGGATCGGGACAGACATGCCAGCAGAGTAGGCTAGCTTCTGCTCTTTTTACCCGTTGTACTCATTTTTAAGAACATGTATTTTTCAAAATTGAAACTTATGTATTCGGAGCCATGAAAACCATCGAATATATTGAAAAATAAGTAAATTTTACTTATATTTTTGAATACCTATTTTTAACAATGTAACCACTAAGTATAAAACCAAGGTTTCCCTTCCAATTCCAAACATTAACGCCTTCCCCATCAAGTACATAAAACACAATGTCTTTTTCTGAATAAATTGATTGAGTTTCAATAAGATAAAATCGAGTAAGTTCTATCGAATAGGTGTTGACATGCATTTGGTTCATAACAAAAAAACGCGCCTGTCACTCACTTTAATGGCTTCTCGGGAGCCCCCTCAATAATAAATGAGCTCTTTGTATTCCTTTCAGCTACGCATCTTATTTAGAAAAGAGAGCTTCTCTCGAGAAAAGTAGAAATACAATTTCTTATTCATAATGTTGGAAAACCTTTGTGTCCCGGCCATCTGGCCATTGTGTGCGTTGCCTGGTTTTTTGGAGATGCCATCTCTTTTGTCTCTCGTCATATAGAGTTGGGAATCGATGGCGTGGCACCTCCGCAAACATACCGTGGCTAGTTTTCAATGGAAAAAATTCAATTGGGGACTGTCAGGCTATCTCCTTATCCGGGACATTTCAAAAGTTGGGGGGAAACGTAAAATAAGGCGTCCGTCGGAAGAGGGTTGTGATATTTGTTCTTTTTTACGTGCTTTGTTTCTTTATGCGTTGGAGGTTGGTAAACAATCCCAGCAAAAAAAGTCAGCATAAAACCTTCAATTTTTTTTTGAAATTGAAGGTCTTATGCAGGAAAACTGCAGTTTTTTTGAAAATCTATAAAATTAAAGATTTTTGTTTCAATATCCTTTATAAAAACTGCAAAAAACCTTCATAAAAACCTGCAAAAAACTTTCAATTTTTAAACATGAAGGGAAAATGCAGATATTTTAAAGGTTTTATGCAAGAAAATTAAAAACTACAAAAAAACCTGCAGTTTTTTGTTTCAATATCCTTTATAAAACCTTCAAAAAACCTTCAATTTGACAATTTTGATGAAGGTTTCATGCTGACATTTTTTGCTGGGATGTGAATTGTAAAAACTCTAAAAATAAAGTAGTAAATCGTTAAATACAAGAATAAAATTTAGATGATAAATTATACAAAATTAAAATTATAATAATAATTTTTTCTATCTAAAGCAGTTAATTTAGAAAGAAAAAATTGGAAATTGTTGACCGAGCGACAGCGAGGTCTCTGTTTTAACTCGGCCTTTCGACATATATGCGTTAAGCAGTTACAACCACATGCGTTGTTTGATCGATTTTCTTCAAAGTTGGCATGGATAATCCTTGAAATAATTAAAATCGAAGTATAGGTTTTATTGTTTTAGATTTTTTTTGTCGCGAGGTCTACTGTTCTCAGAATTACTAGTTAATCATGACTATTTAAAAAAAATTCTATAAATCTATCTTTAAATTAAAAAAATTATATTAAGTTAAATATAATTATCTAGATCAATAGTAACATAATATACAAAATAACTAAAGGCAATTTTTTTCTTCTCATAATACAGTAACAATTCTTTTCAATTGATTATAACTAATGCATTTTTCAATACAGATAAGGAATTTTTTATTTAACATAATTATAAATAATATTTATTTTTATAAGTTAACTAATTAGGTTAGAAAAGTCGTATCTGTAAATTTTATGATTAATATAGGGGATATCTCCGTATGCAGAAACGAAATTTGGTTTTGGATTTTCAAAAACTTTTTTTCTGTTTTGTTTTATAAAAAAGTGAAGAGTGGTATTATGTATTATATAATATTTAATAAGTTTTGTTATTTTTATCAAAAAATTAATTGGACATATAGTTTTTCTGTGATAATTAAATTAGGAATCTTTTTCCAATTGTCCCTTGATTCAAAGACGTATCCTAATTAGGGATACAGTACTTGGAGAGTAAAAAAAATAAGAAAAATCGATCTACCATTTCCCCCGCAAATATACGTTAAGAGGTTTATTATACTCATCACTGTCAAAAAGCAAATCAAAATATTTTTTTGTGCTATGATATTCAAATCGAACTAACGAAACAAAACATATTTTATTTTTACATCACAAGCTTCTCTAATAATAATTCTTCAGTTATTATGTTCAATAGTTCTAAAAATGCCATTAAACATAAATTCAACGATTGAGATCAAATAATGAAAAATTACACAATAATTGATTCTTGACATATGTCTCAGAGTACCACATTAGCATGTGTTCTTAGGTACATAAAGTCCACATTTTGAGTTCAGCCTAACTTTCTGACAGTTTTAAATTCTAGAATCAGTTGGCTAATAAACGAAAATAATTATAGAGGAAAATTGCAAAAATCGCATTCAAAATAAGTTATAGTTGGAAATTTACTAAAAAAATATGACAAATTTAAATGTGAATTATCTTCAATCTTTACTTACTCATTTTTACTTATGTTTACCACACGAAACTTTGTATGCGACTGCAAAAACATAAAACCGAAGTTGAATATCTGGCGAAATATTTCTCTCTCTCTGTCTCTCAATCACTCCCCCTATTGTGTGATTTACTATTTCTTATGTTATTACAAGTATTTTTGCAATTTACATTATTTATACCCCCTTTAAAGATAATAAGAAGTTATTGATTTCAGTAGATGTCTCAATTATTTCATTCAGAGTTGAATACATTAATTTATAGAAGTTTTCTAATTTAATCTCGTAAGAGAGATGTTTATTCTCTAGAGTTCCAGAAAGCAGTTTAACAAAGCGAGATTTTGAATACACGATAAAAAGGTTACAAGTGGAGAAATAGGAGTAAACATATTCTGAAAAAAGAATAGTACAGGAAATGAAATTTTTCGCCTGATATATATTCCTTCCATTTCAGTTAAGTTCGGGTTGAAAGAGTAACCGTTATTTTCTGAAATGTAAGAATCTACACGCACGATACAGTATAGTTTTTGTCCCACGTATTACGACAGAAAGCTAGAATTTCTAAGAAATTTCGATTGAATACTGTTGCAAAGTTTAACAGGATATAAATATGGAAACTAATAATATATCCAATAAATAATACATAAATAATACGCAGAATATTATATAAAAAGAGTTTGTATGTAGAAATAGGAATAAATACTAAAAATAATAGATTGAATAAAATGGTGAACGAAGGAGAATTAGGTTGAATCTATTTTAACCTTATATAACCTATTAAAGTTATAAGTCTCCTCACAGTAGTAACAATAATTTTAAGAAGAAGTTCCAGTTTTTGTGTTATATCTCCATTAGAGTATATTATAATGCGAATTTTAAGATATTAAACAAATAGGAATAGGAAAAACCTATAACCTATATAAAAACCTATACAAATAGGAAAAAACTATAATATCTAAAAGTAATTGGTTTAAATGAAACTGGTCCATATCTAAAGGAAAGTAAATACATGGAATAAAGCATATGCAGCTCTCATAAAAATTATGTTGATTTAGTTTAATTAAAAAAAACCTAATGAATTGTAACTTTCCTATATGGTCATTTTCTTAAACAGCTAACGAATTAACTGTCCAGAACAAATTATTTAACAGTATTGTATTTACGTATTACATAGACACTTAAATAGTGGTATTCAAGGATTATGAAATAATAGCTATCATATCTGCTACATAGTCTCACCTAATGAATATTTAATACTTATTATTACCGATAAACTTATTATTTTAATAAATAATCAAAGTGCAAAGATGTGCGAAGTAATAAGTTTTTAAAAAGTGGCAATAGGTCTTTAAATAATATTGAATATTTATATTGTTAACGTTCTTTTGTGAAATACTGTCGTTCATATCGTTTCTCATCATCGTATATTGAAAGTACCGCTTCTAGCTATTACAAGACGATTTTGATTTCAACAAAAAGTGAAACCTCATCGGATCTCCTTAAAATATAATTATTAATAATATTGTATTTAAAAATTAAATTATTTAATTATTAATATTTAAAATATATTTATTAATAATATTGTATTTAAAAATTATATTATTTAATTATTAATATTTAAAATATAATTAGTATTAATAATATTGTATTTAAAAATTAAACTATTTAATTAATAATATTTAAAATATAATTCTTAATAATATTGTATTTAAAAATTAAATGATTTAATTATTAATATTTAAAAATTAAATTATTTAATTATTAATATTTAAAAATTAAATTATTTAATTATTAATATTTAAAATATAATTATTAATAATATTGTATTTAAACATTAAATTATTTAATTTTTAATATTCTATTTAAAAATTAAATGATTTAATTTTTAATATTCTATTTAAAAATTAAATGATTTAATTTTTAATATTCTATTTAAAAATTAAATGATTAAATTTTTAATATTCTATTTAAAAATTAAATTATTTAATTATTAATATTTAAAATATAATTATTTAATTATTAATATATAAAATATAATTATTTAATTATTACTATTTAAAATATAATTATTTAATTATTAATATTTAAAATTTAATTATTAATATTTAAAATATAATTATTTAATTATTAATATTTAAAATATAATTATTAAATTATTAATATTTAAAATATAATTATTAAATTATTAATATTTAAAATATAATTATTTAATTATTAATATTTAAAATATAATTATTTAAAATATAATTATTTAAAATATAATTATTTAAAATATAATTATTTAAAATATAATTATTTAAAATATAATTATTTAAAATATAATTATTTAATTATTAATATTTAAAATATAATTATTTAATTATTAATATTTAAAATATAATTATTAATATTTAAAATATAATTATTAATATTTAAAATATAATTATTAATATTTAAAATATAATTATTAATATTTAAAATATAATTATTAATATTTAAAATATAATTATTAATATTTAAAATATAATTATTTAATTATTAATATTTAAAATATAATTATTAAATTATTAATATTTAAAATATAATTATTTAATTATTAATATTTAAAATATAATTATTAAATTATTAATATTTAAAATATAATTATTTAATTATTAATATTTAAAATATAATTATTTAAAATATAATTATTTAATTATTAATATTTAAAATATAATTATTTAATTATTAATATTTAAAATATAATTATTTAATTATTAATATTTAAAATATAATTATTTAATTATTAATATTTAAAATATAATTATTTAATTATTAATATTTAAAATATAATTATTTAATTATTAATACTATTTAAAATATAATTATTTAATAATATTGTATTGAAATATTAAATTATTTAATTAATAATATTTAAAATATAATTATTAATAATATGTATTGAAATATTAAATTATTTAATTGTTAATATTTAAAATATAATTATTAATAATATTTAACTAATATAACATGTGAACATCACCCGGTATTTTCATAAATTGACCGTTTCTTAGCAGCCTGCTTGGGTGTCCGTTTCACGTCTTTAGGAGTCCCCGGATCTGTCTCCAAAGGAGATTCCGTGTGGTTGGAGTGTGGATATGATTTGGAAGGCGATGATCTGTACTCGGTCAAATGGTACAAGGACAACGTAGAGTTCTATCGATTCATGCCCAGCTATATGCCATCTGCTCAAATGTACAGCCTAAGTGGTGTCTTCTTGGATGTAAGTCGAGATCTTTGTTTGAACAAATTTTTTGTAGCTCAAAATAAGTAAATAGTGTTTCGTATTTTAATGGAGAAATATTATTTATGCATTAGTTTGGGGATAGAAACCTCATGCAGTATAGCTGGAATAATTATTAATAAATCTGTAACTTAATGTTAAGATGAAACTGTGGTTATAACTCATGTTGTGGTAGTTGATGTTTCAAATAAGTGATAAAAATTTTGTATTTGCAATTACTTTTGAAATTCTCCACTATTTGCAGCAAGTCATAGAATTTATAATAAAATAACTTCGTGTCAATTGTATCTCTAAAGGGATATATTTAATGAAACATATATTTTATTATATATATAATTACAAAAAAAAGTTATTTACATATATTAATATTGTATTATATATTGTAATATAATTGTGTTAATATTGTCCTCAATGCTGTGACAGTTTTAATGAAATTTAATAAATTTCTTGTTTTAGGTAGGAAAATGATATCTAGCTGGAAATTAATACTTAAAATTAATTTGGGAGCTAAATCACTAATTGAACATTTCGTAAAGTTTAATTATTGCTTCCTGTATTAAAGTGATTTGCTCTTAGCTGCTTCCCTACTGCATAGCAGACAGTGAACACATGCAATATTACAAATGTAACATTTATGTTTTATAGTAAAGTTTTGCGGGAGTACTAGTGTTTTAATAGTGAATATATATTTTTTAATTGTAGGATATTAAGCAATTTAATTTTTAAATCTGCAGGTATTTTAAGTGTTTAAAACCGACTAAACACACCTTTAATATGAGTAATATAGAAATAAAAACTATTAAGCGACAATAAGTATTGCTATCCTAATTATTTTTTATTTTTACAGTTTGAAGTTTTTACAATGAAATATGTAGTATATGAGTGATCGAATGGATAATTTAATTTAATTTAATTTAATAATGTTTTAAGCGGAGTGTTATTTTTAGTCCAATGTGAGTGTATTGTTTCAGCTTCTGCATTCGAATGAGACACATGCATTTCTGTATACGAGCGATTTAGAGACAGAAGGAACTTATGGTTGCGAGGTTTCCACAGAAGTCTTTAAAACTATCATTAGAACCATCAAGGCTGGAAAAGAACTGCGTGTACATGGTGAGTGCTTACATTGTAAAATCAAAGATTAAATACAGGGTGGTCACAAATTGTTTTACTATTATTATAGTTTGGCTGTTTAATTACACATAATAAACTATTTTTTGATATATTTAATATACTTTGTTTGTTGTAACTAAAGCTATGCGACTTGTTTAAAATATAAGAAGTAGTTGTGTAAAAATAGTTTTTTAATACAAATACACAGCTAAATGCGATACAACCAAACAATGATAAACACCTTGTATGTATATTTGATATAATTATTTTGTTTTAAAAGTAATTTAATTCGAATATCAATATGCGTGAGCGATATGTAATTTATCTTTTAATAGCACATTTTCTATTATGAGCACACTATACTTTCAAAATTAAGCCAAATATGTTTATATAAATCTAGTTGGTTTTAAGCTCGTTTTGAAATTTCAATAAATAGTATAATAATAACAAATAGGAATATTATAAATAGTATAGGATTTTATAACTAGTTTGTATCAAAAGTTAAATGATGGTATGAAAAGTTTAAATGAAAAATTGAAATTTATAAAAATATCTTGTATAGTAATATTTAATTTGACATATATACTCTCAATTAAATTTTAAATTTTAATAAGATGACAAGTTTCACGTGATAATAACCAGTTGATACTCAGTCTCCAGAACTGTTATGAATTTATCCGGGGCGTAATTAATAGATCATTAAGGTGCATAAGACAGAGAAAATTATACTACACAAAAAAAAGTCAGCATAAAACCTTCATCAAAATTTTGAAATTCAAGATTTTATGCAGGAAAACTGCATTTTTTTTTGAAGATCTATAAAATTAAAGGTTTTTGTTTCAATGTCTTTCATAAAAACCGTAAAAAACCTTCATTAAAACCTGCAAAAAACCTTCAATTTTTAATCATGAAGGGAAAATGCAGATATTTTAAAGGTTTTATGCAGAAAAATTAAAAACTTCAAAAAAACTGCAGTTTTTTGTTTCAATATCCTTTATAAAACCTTCAAAAAACCTTCAATTTGACAATTTTGGAAGGTTTCATGCTGACTTTTTTGCTGGGTAACACTCAAACGAGAAAGAGAACACCTGATATAAAGAATTAAGCTTAAAGAAGGATTAAATTCAGAGAGTTTTTAGACAGAGGATTATTTTGCAAACAAACAATTATCTCAAAGAATAAAAGTAATTTTAAGTTTACTCGATAAAAAGTTTGAAGCTTTGATCTGTTTGTTCTTTTCAGTCATTCCAATCGAAAGTCCTCGAATCTATGGAGTACAATCTAATTACAGGATGGGAGATTTTGTAAACATGTCTTGCTTATTTGGACCCTCGAAACCTTTTGCTAGAATTACGTGGTACATCAATGAAGAAGAGGTAGGTTCTTTTTCGAAATAATTTCTAATATTAGCAATAGCGAAAGGAGTAGGTCCGTTTCTGCATGACTATATTTAATAAAAACTTTCTCCTAATGTCCCATTAGGAGATAATAAAGATGTTGAATAAGAACAGGAAGACGCAGTCATGTTAGCGAGCCTGTTCCAAAATTAATCCTCTGACCGTTCAGAAAATTAATTAATTGTAAAAGTTGTTTTCCTTGTTAGAGGGTTTAAATGATATTTTAATAAATTGATATAAATTAAAAAAAAATTGTTTATTCTTAAAGAGATGGCTTTGAGTTTATACTCCAATAAAAAAAAGTTTCGAAAATATTAGAAAATAAAGTATTTTTATTAATTTAAAAATAGTGTGTATTGCTGGGAAACCTAGAAATACAAGGACGCAAAAATACGTTTGTAACGGTCAATAGGTTTAAATATAAAAGTTGACAAAGCAAGAACATAGTTGGGCTTCGAAACCACATATGTTAAATTTTCCATAATTTTTTTTTAAAACATGTAGGAATCTTCCTTTTTCACCCCCTTCTTTTCTATTAAAGATAATTTTACATGATGCATAAAGTTTATTGCATTGTAATTGGCACGCATTGAGATACGCATTAATATTAGAATTATAAAGGTTTCGACAGACCTAATTTTAATGTGTTGAATTAGCCTTTATGTTGTAGTTACTTCTTTATATAAGAGAAGCCAAAACAAACCAGTGATAAAATTGATCAGTTACATAACTAAATTACTTTAATACTGAACGAATATAGAAACGAAGTTCCCTCTGCGTTTCTTATGAGTTAAGCCACAGCCACACTCATGTCCAGCCTGGCCCAATACCAATTAAGATTGGTCATGGACATTTAGTGCGACATCTGACCATTGGCAATGACCTTCAAATGTTGGATTATGGAAGGTATTCGAAAGCTGATCCAAGAGATGGACCAGCACCTTCCTGCCTCAACCCCATGTCAAAGTCGCTAAGTAACGTTAGGCCATTGTGTAGCCAGCCTATGCCTGCTGGTTCTTCATTGCAGCAGGTAAAGGAAAACATTGGAAGCAAATGTTTGCAAATGACCATTTGACCATGCTGGATATAAATGTGTCTCTGGCTTAATACGTTGTGTAACTGGCACAATCCGCAATTAATTTCGAGATGCGTATGCTTAAGTTAAATTTTTTTTAATTTCAATGAAGTAAGTATTTGATTGAACAGAACTTTTAAGGAAGGCGCTTTTTCAGGCTCCTGCTTCCTATGTGACTTTTCAAGTGGAGCGCGGGGATGCTGTGCTGGTGAGCGAGTCTCGGCTCCAGTTTGCCCTGGAGCCCACTTTGCTGTGGCAGGGAGCATTGTCCGTCCGGTGTAAAGCTGCGTTGAAGCTAGTTCACGATACTAGAAGTCTCGAGCTCATTGTGGGGGAAGGGACATTAGGGACAGAATTCCAGAGAAGTGAGTTACATTTGCATATGAATGCTGTTCTATATTGTATTCCAAAAAGTGTTTTTTTTGCAAATTTAAATGCTTCTTACTATTTCAAAGATAACTCTTATTTTAATTGTTCTCAATTTCTATTATAAAACATTAAAAAAAATACGAGTTTAAATTCTTACATAAAAATATAAGAATAACCTTAAATCTGGAATTAAAAATAATCTGTTCGCATACTGTTCATACATACATAATTATCATCTATTTTAAAGATAGATCAATCAAATGGTCGATTGTTTATTAAGCAAAATGGTATGCTGCACAAAAATAACTAAACATTGTATTTCCGTAAACATTTATGTTAAATTATTTAGTTACATTTTCTGACTTCTACTATAATTTGAGTATTTTTGTAATTCTTCTTATTTATGTACCTCTAACATATCAGTAAGGAAAATCAAGTTAATATACAATATTTCCCATTTCAGTTGTGCATGTGCCTCCTGGGCAAGAAGGACCTTCGATCACAGGTGGAATGTCCAAGTATTTCGTGGGAGATCTTGTAGAAGTGAACTGCTCTTCCCCAAGATCCGAAAAGCTGCCACAGCTGCAGTGGCAGTTAAATAACGAAAGTGTAAGTAACATGCTATCATAAAAATATCTATAACTTTTTGTTGTTACTTTTCAATGTTTTTTTTACTCTTCCATTGCTTTATGTCACGACCGTTACAGTTGCTTTGTGAATGTGATGGTGTTGTTAATTTTGTGTATTGGCAGTGAGTGATATTGAAAATAATGTTGCAGAAATATCCGCATCCTGCAACATTACATTGCCCATTCAGTCGCATATACACAATCGTAATATCGTTGTAAGGGTAGATAACCAAACCGAGGAAAAGTTTAAATTTTTTAAATATGGCAACGTTCATGTATCATCCAATGTCAGAAAAAACTCGATATTGTGATTCTTATGACATGTAGAACTTGCAATGGTGTTGTGAATAATAATAAAAAATTTAGAATTCTTGTCAAAATCTCAATAATTATTCAGCTGTGTTTAATTTTTTTAAAATTAAAGTTAGAAAATATTAATGATAAATGTGAGAAAATACAACAACAAATTACACTTTTAGTCTGTAAATAGTTGTAAGGCTAGAAAGCAAAAAGACTGAACTAAAACATTAATATTGGAATGAAGTTATATTAATTTATTAAAAATTATTGTACAACCATAGAACTTGTGGGAACTTGAAAAATCATTTTACACTCTATTTGATAAAATCCACCAAGACGTTTGTATTGTACAAAAAAAATAAAGGAATTCACAAAAAAGCATATACGCTAAAAAGACAAAATATACCATTCTGTTAGAGCTCAATCTTGTAAAGAAGAACTATTAACTTTGAACTTAAAAACAACACAACTTTCCGAGTATTTCAAATAACTCACATTGCGTTGAAGAATTGCAAGGACCCCACAAACAAGATAGGTAGTTAGGAAATTGGTTGAAAATATTATCATAACATACGATAAGAAAATAGTCTTTCTTTGATTTCAAAGGTCCGACCGGAGTTTGTGACGATTTATCCGGTACTTCATTATTCTGATGGACTATTTTCAATCAAGCTGGGCCTTCGGTTCCGGGTTCTTCCGGTTCACTTACGTGGGGACGAGATAAAGTTGAAATGTACAGCCACATTCTACGACACGATTCTACGCACGTCGGCAGAGACCACCCTCTTTGCTAACAACTACCGGACATCTAGTTTCCATACTTCAGACAGATCTGGAGCAGGTAAGATATTTCAATAAATCAATTTCAATCTTTAGAACTATATTGGATTATGAAGTCCAGCCCACTGAGATAGAATATAATATAACTATAAGCTCTGGAGCGAGGACTCCCATTGAGCAACAATGCACTTTACCACTGTGCAGCGCGAGTGCGTACAATTTAGAAGAAAGGATGAGAAAACATTCGTCCTTGGCTATGACGTCGCACGTGACGTCACAGAAATGTTTAAAGCTGCTGTTCAGGGTGACTTTTATCTTCTTTTTCTTGTGAGCAAGTATGGAAAAACATTAAATGTGTAACATTTAATGCATTTTTGAAAGCCAGAAATGCGTTTTTAAATCTACGCAAAGCTATGTGAAAGGACTATTTTTTCTACATTCACTCAAAAAGGAGTAAAGTAGTCTGCAATGCGTAGTCCTCGCACCAGTGGTTATAGTTATATTATTCTAGCTCAGTGGTATAGCCAAAAGAAAATCGTTCATAGCAGACAACAGGACGGCATTTTATGTTTAGTGCTACAGTAATTTAAAAATTCTATATTGGGGGGGGGGGGCTAATTCCATTCTCAAACTGTGTATTACTATTAAAAAAAATAAACGCTAATTAGCAGTTACACTAATTGTTAATTAGCCATTAATTAGCAATTAGCTGTTAATTAGCCTGGTTAATAACTTAGTTAATTGGACAAATTTTTAAAGAAATTAACAACTTTGTTATTATTTAAGGTTATAATTAACAAAACTTTCTTGAAAAACGTTTTGTGTCTAAGTTTTTGTTTTGGATCTCGGTAGAAATTATTGACTTGTAATTCTATGCGGGGGGGGAAGGGGGGACTAGCCCCTCCCTTTCTTACGCCAATCCATGGAATATACTTATACAATCGGTGTTACGTAATCTATATTTTTGATGATTTAATATTATAATTTTAGAGTGAAATGGTTAGTTTAAAATTTTGTTACGTGCAATCATGTATTTTAACTGCTTTCTACTTGCTTTACTGCTCGATTTAGAGTTACGGTCAACTGAAGGTTAGGAATCCAATGGACAGTGAATGTTGAGCGATATATATAAGTTGATCATAACGCATTTTTTACAGATGTCATTTTATAAAACTTTATTGGTAGAAAAGAATGTTATATTTATTCTAAATGATATAAACATTCAGGTTCGATTTAATATTTTTATTGAACATGAAACTTCTGCCTCCAATACAGACTACTTAATATATTCTTCAAAATTGTATAATCTGTCTTACAAATATTTTGTTCGAATAATGGAGTACTTTAACATAAATAAGTATTTTAAAAATATACTTTCGGATAATTTATCATTTACTTGTTTTAGATATGAAAGAAAACCGTATTTTTAATAGTTTTTAACAAATATTCCTCCACTATGGTAAAAGAGGGTCAATCTTTCCATAGATGGGTTTAATTTTTGATCTCCAACTTCTTTCAAACAATACAATATACGAAAACAATTCTAGGTCTCGGATCCTGATGAACGTAAAATACTAAACTCTAGTATTTCAGCGCAATAGAAAAACACAAAATGCAGATGTTTGTTTGGTTCTCAGACCCAGAACCATGCAAGCCACTCCATATATAATTGTTTTCTTTAACATATATAAAGCACAAAATTTGAAAGAAACTAAGAAAGAGATATACTTTTTTTATTATTTTGAAAAAGAGATGAGATGAAGTCAAATAATGGGGTTGAGAAATTCAATCCTTTTGTTTCAAAGTGGATATTTATTTGAATACAAATATTCTTATTTCTAGTGATGTTTTCTTCTTTATAGCTCTTCTGCGATCATCATTCCAGTGGATACTCTTAGCAGTAATGCTATTAACAAAGGCAAGTTCGAGATGACCAAGAAGAATACACAAAAATCATATTTAAGGCTTTCATTTTCAAATGTACGGTATTAACCACTCTGTGAATTCATTTGTAAATAATACTGTTCATAGCTCGCGCACAAGCTGTGTTTACGTTAGATTAGTTTTTTGATGTTCAATTTCGTTCCAATTAAAATATTAGTTTTCTTAAATAAACGCGCGCTTGTTGATTTTACAACACTGTTGAAAACGTCACCTTAAAATTGATGAGAACTTAGTTGAGTATGTATAGGTAAAAGTTTTTGCCAAATGGTAGTTTTAACACAAAATTGACAAAAAATTAAATATTTTGTGATTTGACGAATTTTTGGCTAAAAATTAAATCGGAGCATATTTAGATAAGCGTTTGTCAAGTTTGAGTATCCGTATTTAACAGTGCATAGAATTTATGAAATTTGTGAAATTCAAGACTATATATAAGAGAATTGAGTGTTCTCTGCTTGGTCTGAGCAAATATCTAGTTGGGAATTTGCTATCGTAAATAATAATGTCCTTTAAAATTTGTGTAAAAAATATTTTTTTTAGCGTTTATTATATATATTTTTTTATATTATTTTTTCTGACGCCACACAAAATTAGTTTCAGTGAATCATCAAACGAGTTTGGATAAATTAACCAATCGGCTTATCTAAACCCTGTAAAAATGTGAAGTTACAGCGGCCATGCAGCAAGAGGCAAAGTATGAAAGTTCTTTATACGAAAAGGGGATACATCTAAAAAGTTGAAAAATTTCCCTGATTTCTATCTTTTACAAAATTATGCATGTTCATATACATTTCCAATTGTTCTTATCATTTCTTCTGGAGGCATGGATTTACAGATTTTCAGTCGTAACAAAAGAAAGCCATGTAAAAATTATCTCGTTAATCAGTTATGGATATGCATTATACCAGTTTTAAGATAAAACGTATTGAAAATGTCGTTCAAACAAATTTACTCCTTTTTACTTTCGAGTTTAATTTACACAAGTAAAGTGAATATATGATTTTTTGTGATGGCATATTTTTTTCTTAAGGGCAAAATACAAGAAAATACAAGATAACAATTTATATAATCTTAATATGTAAGAAATTCAAGAAATGTAAGTTTTACTCAATTTGTTTGAATATTTAGTTTTTACTGTTGATAAATAAATTATCCAAACTAAATGTCTATTGTTTTTAATAGTATTGCATTTTTTTACATATAAAACATATGTTGATGTGTGTCTACTTCTAGTTGCTATGCATACTTCCTTTTATGAAATCTTTTAATACAGCATCACGAGCGTTTAATATCTGGTTCGTAACTCCTTGAAAGAGGTATACAATTATTTTGGGGGCTTTCTTACTCAAAGGGTACGGAATCCTATTAGAGTCGCTATATTAAATCGTCGTCGCTATATCTATATCGTCAATGAGTCATGGCTCTAAATATTTAGGATATTGTTTGTCATAAAATTAGAAAATGACCCAGATGTTTTGTTTTAAAACTTATACAATAAATTTTAAAAAATGGCTATTCGCAATTTCCAGTTAAACTTGATCGTCTCATTTTTACTGAGAAATAAGCATTTAAAATAAATTTAGGAAATAGATATTTAATTTAAATGGCATTTAATAGAAATTTAGGAAATAGACATTTAATAGTAATTTAGAAAATATAAATTTAATAGAAATTTAGGAAACATACATTTAATAGAAATTTAGGAAACAGACATTTAATAGAAATTTAGGAAATAGACATTTAATAGAAATTTAGGAAATAGACATTTAATAGAAATTTAGGAAATAGACATTTAATAGAAATTTAGGAAATAGACATTTAATAGAAATTTAGGAAATAGACATTTAATAGAAATTTAGGAAATAGACATTTAATAGAAATTTAGGAAATAGACATTTAATAGAAATTTAGGAAATAGACATTTAATAGAAATTTAGGAAATAGACATTTAATAGAAATGACATTTAATAGAAATTTAGGAAATACACATCTATTATATTTTTAAAAACATATTATATGGATAATTAAAAAAAACTGTTTCTTAAAAAAACACTTTTTTTAAGTTTACAATTTAAACCACTTTCAATGGCCTTAAAATATTTCTTGAGTTTTATAAATGTAACTTTAAATAATTTGAAATGACAATTATTTAATATAAACTTATTTTTTTAATTTATACGTTCATCACACCAAAACGTTTAAATATATTAACAAAAATGTTTCCAATCAATAATTTTAATTGAAATAAACCAAACTTTTACATCCAAAGACTATTAACGTTTTACTTTATTTCTTTTATTTCAACTTCGTTCAATAGGAAAACTATTTCGCAAAATCACATTTTGTAGATACTTTTGTGTCCCTTCGATCGCAGTAAAATACCTGACTTCGACCTGAATTTCGCAGTAAAATATGACCTAAACCTTTTAGCGGAACATCCAAAGACCATCATACAAAAGGGCAAGACATCTCTTTCCGCAACACATTAACTCAAATGATAAATTCTTATCGAGACATCCGAGATACTTTCTGCAGTGTGGAATGCTCGTGTACTTTACCTGGTGAGTTTTCACCAGCTCAAGTGAAAGAATATAGATTTAAACTAAACATTTAAAAAGGTATAGTTAGAATGTATTTATTATCTTTCGGGCATCCAGAATGAAATCGTTTGCTGTATCCCAGATATATCTTTATTTGAAACTGAATATTTAAATATATCAGAGTTAAAACAATTCCTACTACTAACCAATAGGTAACGCTGTGTGTGCGTGAAGCAAGTCAAAAGTAGGCAGATAACGACCTTTCACGGAAACAATAGGGGACATCGGGGTAGATTGTCACAAGGGTTCGTTTTCAAATGTATCACTTCTCAGTCGCTGCTATCACGTAACGACTTAAACTCAAACGACTCAATTTTTACATCATCCCGAGTGTGCACTGTAAGAAAAAAGGTATTTTAAAATGATCCCCTATTGGTAATGTCTCCTATTGGTTCCTTCATGGAACCAATAGGGGACATCGTGGTAGGTTGTCACATGGGTTGGTTGTCAAATGTATCACTTTTCAGTCGCTGCTGTTACGTAAACTCGAACGACTCAATTTTTACATCATCCCGAGTGTGCACTGTAAGAAAAAAAAGGTATTTAAAAATGAGTACTTGAACATACCAGTTTTTCTTTGAGTACAATTGCATCGTAAATGAGCGATGACGTACTCAAATTTAAGTAACCGTATTTTCTGAAAACTGAGCAGTGTGATTTACTATTGTTAATTTCAGCTTCTGTTAAAGCCATCTTAACAAATCGACCTGACAAACTTAAAATAGTTGTCAGAAGATGGTTTTCCAAATTATTTGATGTAGATTGCTTAAATGGAAACTGAATTATTACAAATTCATTATTTTGCTTCCCATTCTTTTGGCCCGCCTTTTTAACATTTATTCTGTTTCGCGTTGTAAAGAGTATTTTGTAAAGTGTAAAGTTGTTATAAAGTGTATATTTTTATGTTAAACTACTGAAGAGAAAACATGTTAGTTATTTTTATTATTGCCTCTGATATTACACAGAGTTGTGCAAACACAGGTGGGTGTATAAGTATTCATCAAAGAACACTTTGTTTTCCCCTCAAACTTTTTAAATAGTGTAAGTTATAAAATAATAGAAAATAGAATTTTTTTTTGAAATTTTTAAATAGAGCGAGTTATAAAATTTTAGAAAAATGAATTTGTTTGAACTTTTATAAGCGTACACGAATTTATCGGTAATCGAAGAGTCTTTTTTTCCACACATTTCTTTATATTGAAATATTTTCTGAACAAAACTTTGAATCATTAAAAATTACAAATCTGCTAAAGTACAGATATATAGTATTTTTAAAAAATAATTTAAATAAATACTACCTTTCGTTTGGTTTTGCGAATTTCTTAAATAAAACCTAAACATTAAGAAAAGGATATATTTTCTACACTTGCATAACTCCTTTCAGCAAGATCTCTTCATCTCTTTTTGTTCTTCTTTTCTCTGAATATAAGAACTCCTCTTTTTCAATCAATTTCTTAACATCTTCATGAAAGCTCTCTTCGTGATATTTCGAGACGAAGAAAAGATGGTTTCGTCATTTTTATATAATTTTCTTTTGCTTTTTTAGAGCGTTTGCCAGGTGCGAAGTTCGTATTATTTTCGCACGCTTTCCCTCCCCCCCACTTCTCTTACTTGAGGTTCCCATTGGATCGCTTTCAAGATGTCTGTCATTGCGATGTCTTCGTCTAAAGGAAATCGATCAAAATTAGTTTTTTTTACATTGCTTGTCGCACTGTAAAAGCGAGGAGTTGTTACTGCTGACGACTCGTTTTCTTCAGCTAGAATCAAACTCACGAGATATTTTACTTTGAAAAAACCTTTCAATAAATTATCGGGAATGGAAATAAACATTTCTGTTGGGGTTTTGAAGGAGTAAAAAACTCGGTATTATTCCTGATGAAGTGAAGTAAAGGTTTTATTTTCAAAGGACAATAGTGAAATGGAAAAACACACATCAATTTATAATTATATTTATAATTATTAAGTGATTTCGTTTAACATATTGTAAGCCCACTGTCGGTTGATTAAAATAATTTCGGAATGTCGTACAATGACGTATTGGCGATGCTTCATAATCTACCCTTAACAAAATACACGGGAAAACTGCATCGTAATTTTTAACTATGGTCAGATAACAAAAACAGCACCTGGAACCATAATCTCTTCATTTAAAGGTATACAACTTTTTCAAATAAGATCAAAGTGAAAACATTTGGACCACGAAAGATTTATAGCGCACCAGCCACCTCTACAGGTGATCTTCTGTTGGACGACGAGGATGGATAGGGAGTGAGAGAGAGAGATAGAGAGGAAGAGATAGAAGGAGATAGAGAGTGAAAGGGAGAGATAGAAGGAGATAGAGAGAGAAAGGGAGAGATAGAGAGGAAGAGATAGAAGGAGATAGAGAGAGAAAGGGAGAGATAGAGAGGAAGAGATAGAAGGATATAGAGAGAGAAAGGGAGAGATAGAGAGGGAGAGATAGAAGGAGATAGAGAGAGAAAGGGAGAGATAGATAGATAGCGAGCGGGAGAGAGAGAGGGAGAGATAGATAGTGAGAACGATAGAGAGGGATATATATATATAGTGAGAGAGAGAGAGAGAGAACGATAGAGAGGGATATATATATATAGAGAGAGAGAGAGAGAGAACGATAGAGAGGGAGATATATATAGAGAGAGATAGAGCGCGAGAGAGAGGAAGAGAGACAGAGAGAGATAGATAGTGAGAACGATAGAGAGGGATATATATATATAGTGAGAGAGAGAGAGAACGATAGAGAGGGATATATATATATATAGAGAGAGAGAGAGAGAACGATAGAGAGGGAGATATATATAGAGAGAGATAGAGCGCGAGAGAGAGGAAGAGAGACAGAGAGAGAGACAGAGGGATATAGATTGAGATATAGATAGAGATATATAGAGAGAGAGCTATAGAGAAAGGGAGAGAGGTATAGGGCAAAATTGAGTGAGATAGAGAGGGATATATATATATAGTGAGAGAGAGAGAGAACGATAGAGAGGGATATATATATATATAGAGAGAGAGAGAGAACGATAGAGAGGGATATATATATATAGTGAGAGAGAGAGAGAACGATAGAGAGGGATATATATATATAGAGAGAGAGAGAGAACGATAGAGAGGGAGATATATATAGAGAGAGATAGAGCGCGAGAGAGAGGAAGAGAGACAGAGAGAGAGACAGAGGGATATAGATTGAGATATAGATAGAGATATATAGAGAGAGAGCTATAGAGAAAGGGAGAGAGGTATAGGGCAAAATTGAGTGAGATAGAGAGGGGATATATATATATATATAGAGAGAGAGAGAACGATAGAGAGGGATATATATATATAGAGAGAGAGAGAGAGAACGATAGAGAGGGAGATATATATAGAGAGAGATAGAGCGCGAGAGAGAGGAAGAGAGACAGAGAGAGAGACAGAGGGATATAGATTGAGATATAGATAGAGATATATAGAGAGAGAGCTATAGAGAAAGGGAGAGAGGTATAGGGCAAAATTGAGTGAGATAGAGAGGGATATATATATATAGTGAGAGAGAGAGAACGATAGAGAGGGATATATATATATATAGAGAGAGAGAGAGAGAACGATAGAGAGGGAGATATATATAGAGAGAGATAGAGCGCGAGAGAGAGGAAGAGAGACAGAGAGAGAGACAGAGGGATATAGATTGAGATATAGATAGAGATATATAGAGAGAGAGCTATAGAGAAAGGGAGAGAGGTATAGGGCAAAATTGAGTGAGATAGAGAGGGGATATATATATATATAGAGAGAGAGCGAGATTGAAAGAGATAGAGAAGGAGATATACAGAGAGAGTGAGAGAGGAGAGATAGAGATGTAACTTAAAATCTTTCAATTACGAGCTAACCTATCTTCCCAACAGGACATCCGGGCAATATTAGCAATGCAGCTTTTGTGTTAAGAAAAATAAAATAAAATAAAATACATTACAAAATTTACTGAACGTCTAATATATTAAAACATTTGTATTTAGAATAATAACATTCTATATTTACTTATAATGTTTTGACACAGTAAAAGTTTTTAAGATAATGCTTTGAAATAAAACTATTCTTAATTATTTTCGTAAAACAAAATAAAAATTAACGCAATTAGTTAAATTGCTGTTAAGGTGCTTCGCTGCTTTAAAAAAAAAACCGTATTTAAAAATCCTGCTTTTATCAGAGAATGTAATAAAAAAATGCTGAATTTATAAGAAAATGTAATGAAAAAAATGTTGTAATTACAAGGTGTTTTGTAAATACCACAACAACAATATATTTTTAGATTCTATGTTCAAGATATATATTAGTAATAATAAGAAAAAAGGTTCGAATACCTAATTTAATTTTGATGATTTAGTTTTCCTTGCGGAATTACTACTCTTCATTTATTATACAACAAAGTGAATAAAATATCTCAGTAGATGTTTTTACTTTATTGATGAAAGATTTTTAAAATGAAAATTTGAATATTGAATTTTCTTATTAAATAGTGATATAAAAATAATATGAAAAAATTTAACTATGCAATATACAATGGAAATATTACAAAATGACTCGTGTGCTAATACTTTGTCAAAATCAGAGTTATCATTGTCACTAAAAGTTATTTTAAAATTATCTTTTCCTGAATTAATAATTTCTGTAATAATTTTTAAAAGAGATTTAGACGAAAACTTTTATTTCATGAAATGAAAACAAAAGAACTAATCATGCTTTTCATCCTTTCATTATCCCTTTTTTTTTTAATTCTGCGCATAATTAAGATATATAACAACTTGAAATACTGATAACTTTTTTAATTGGTCTTGGAGAAAATTAAATGGAAAGATTTTACAAATTAATATAATTTGACTATGTACATAGTAATTTGGTAGTAATTTGTAACAACAAGGAAATATTATAAAAGTTGAGCAAAAACATATTTTCAAAATAGTACAATTCTACTTAAGTAGACGTTACAAAACGTTGAAGCTGCTTACTCAAAATTATACAAAATTACATTCTTTAAAATGTGTTCTTCAATTCCTTAAAACTCTCTTTAAATTCCCAAGACATGGTTTATCTAGACAAAATTAGAGCTCACACGAAACTTTTCAGCAAAAAAGAAATCGTTGCCGTTACGAAAGCAGCCAAAGGGCAAATAAAGATTGCTTCTATTTTCCGTTTTTAGAAAGGAATTACGCGTGGATCCAGCAAACTTATTTAGAATGGGGAGATTCAACCCGATTAAATATTAACGTCTCCCGGATTTCTTTTTGAAATAGCAAAAGTCACCTTGCAATCTGTGCCAAAAAGATGTCAGACTCCACGGTCTCCTTTTCGGAAAAAGTTACGAGACAGGTAATCAATGGAAGGAACGTGACGAACACTCTTTTTAACCTGTCTAAACTAGTGACTGTCTAAACTAAGTTGAAATTAGGAACAATCGGGTTTTGAACGTGATCTTGTCAATGTCCATCATGATAGAGGATTGAAATTATAATATAGCATAATATTAGTAAAAAAACAGATACAGCCGAAATATGTTGATATTCTGAAAAATGTGACTTGCAATTAAAAATCTAAATAACACTATTTATAAACATCCTGTTCATAGCAATATTTCTTCTTATAAAATAGATAATTTAAAATAGAATTTTTTAAGGTCATATTGGTTGTTTGAAGGAATTAACGTAGCACTCTAAACTTACAGAATGGATTATTGACAAAAGTTTGTCGATTTATACCGAAGCAAAGATATGGGAATACTACCTCGTAATTATGCCCCATGGTCAGATGACGAGGCCAATATTTGAATTGACACCCTACATACAAAAAAATGCATAAGGACATTTGGACAGTGACAGATTTAACGTGCAAAAGTCCTCTTTATCGCAGCGAATGTTTTTGCAGACGGCGAGGAAAGAATCTCGAAACTCTCCGATCACGAGTGCGTTGCACTCAAAGACGGGATTCGAACACACTTACGAACATGATTTTTACTTTTAAATTTATAAAATTTTACTCATGCATACGTTAAAAGCTTAGTTTTTGATTGAAGTCTATTACCAATCGATTTACTGTTTTCTCGGATTTTAACACACTTGGAAACCATATCATAGAAGGTAAATAATGGATATCTAGAAAAGTGTTTTTTGTAGAGTCCTCAGATCTTAATAATTTATATACTAATAAGCTTAATAATTTATATTATAATAAGCTTAATAATTTATATTCTAATAAGCTTAATAATTTATATTCTAATACGCTTAATAATTTATATTCTAATAAGCTTAATAATTTATATTCTAATAATCTTAATAATTTATATTCTATTAAGCTTAATAATTTATATTCTAATAAGCTTAAGAATTTATATTCTAATAAGCTTAAGAATTTATATTCTAATAAACTTAAGAATTTATATTCTAATAAGCTTAAGAATTTATATTCTAATAAGCTTAAGAATTTATATTCTAATAAGCTTAATAATTTATATTCTAAGAAGCTTAATAATATATATTCTAAGAAGCTTAATAATTTATATTGTAATCCGAATCTCTGAATCTTCTGAGTGGCCAAGAGAAATAATTAAAATGTAACTCAAAGTATTTTTATCCTTAATAGTTTTGATTAAAAACTATTAAATTAGTCCAAAGATAAAATTTCTGTTGTTCATTTAATATTATTTTCTGATTCAGAATTTTTGAATTACTTTCTAGTTGAGTATCAGTGAATTGTCTTAGTTTTTTATGCAAAATCGCTTTTTCAAATGGAGACATCGTAATTGCTAAACAGTATTCTTTTAAATGTTCTTGTTCACTGGTTCAAGTAATTACTATCAAATTTAGGGGCACTTTGCTAGTGTACATTGCAATTAAAAAAGGTATTAAATAATCTTTTCTATTTTGGTTGATCTATAAATAGAACAACGTGTAATTGGATTTGTTTGGTACCATTGTTATTTGGTACAACCTAATTCGGAAGCGTTATTCAGTCTTAGAAGTCTGAGAAAATAATTAATATAATTTAAGAAGCATAAAGACTTAAGACTTAAAACTTAGACTTAAGGCATAAAGCATAAAGACTTATCATAAATTGTAAATTTATAAAACTTTTGATTGCTTATTATTAGATGATATTATTATGCTATGCTTATAGAAGTATTTCGTTTTTCCTACCAATACTTTAACAAAATTGATATACAAGATAAGGTTAAAATTTCCTTGAAATTTGCTCCCAAAAAATAAATGAAACGCAAATTATTAATAGAAACTAAATAAAAATGTATTCATAAATATGTGTATTCTAAAGACTTCTAGTGGTAACTGATTTTAAAAGACTAGAATTGTCCATTGATATTGTTAATGTTTAATGCCATATGGTTATTTTTTTTTCAACCAACTAAAAATCAATATAAAGATACTATTCTTTATTTATACATAGCTAAGCACTCTCATCAAAATGCTGCGATACTTTTTTCGATTGCTTATTCTTTAAAATTCTATTAAATGGAAAACTAATTAGTCCGCTTGAAAACTTTTATACAACACAATAGCAAAGAATCACTTAGAGGATGGGAATTAGAAAAACACTTGAAATAGTTTTCGAATCGTAACTAATAAAAAACGCTCCACCTTTAATGAAAAAGGACAATTGGAAAGGGGTTTATTTCTAATTTAAATGAATAGTAGAAGAGTTTTTTACACACTTTTAGCATTGCCTTTTTGAAAAATAAAAATCTTTTTGTAAGGGAAAAGACAGATGCGCCATTTGCCTATGTTCATCATTCACACCGCTGTACTGGAGTAAAATTCATGCTAAAAATAAACTATACTTCAATATATGGTTTATATTTACTGGAATATATTTCATAAGTACACTGTAAAAAAAAATTCCTTAAAAATGAGTACATGAACGTACTTGTTTTTTTAAGTACAATTGCATTGTAAATGAGCAATGACGTACTCAAATTTAAGGAATCGCACTTTCGCAAAAATGAACAGTGTGATTTAATATTGCTGATCTCAGCTTTTATTCAAGCTATCTTAACAAAGCGATCTGACAAACTTAAAATGTTTGTTCAGAATATGGTTTTCCACATTATTTTATGTTGATTGCTTAAATGGAAACTGAATTATTTCAATTCAATTATCTTACATCCTAATCTTTTGGCACACCTTTTTAACATTACTTCTGTTTAAAACTTATTCACGTCGCCCTGGTAACACAACGGATAACAAAATGGACTTCCGTGCCTGAGGATCTTGGTCCGATTCTTGGTAAGTCTTGTTTGTAATTGTCGATATTTATAGAAAGTGATTTATGAAGGCAGCTTATGTAGTCAAGCTACTGCTCTTTTTATTCATTTTTGCTCATTTTTGAGTTCATGCCTTTTTCAAAAATGAAACTTATGTATTCGAAGCTATGATAAGCATCGAATGTAATCAAAAATGAATGCATTTTACTTATTTTTTGTATACCTATTTTTAACAGTGTACAATGCAAACTGACAACACATGAAGTATGTTTACTGATAACATATACTGAACATATAGAGTAGAGAGAGTAGAGAACATATAGAGAACATAGAGTAGAGAGAGTAGAGAACATATAGTAGAACATATGAGTAAACATCTACTCTATATAGAACATATAGAGTAGATGTTTACTGATAACATATAGAGTATGTTTAAGAAATGTACATAGCAGTCGGATTACATTATTGTGGCCACCAGTTAATTTATAGTTTAACCGCTGTGTACACCACCGACAGCAGCTTGTCAGGAATTGAGGTATTCAATAAGGTGCTGGAAGGTGTTCTCAGGTATGCAGAGTTATGCTGACAACCATATGCAGCTGACAGCTGTGATGGGTGAGTGACGGAGCATTGATAGAGCGAACATGCAATGGCGAATGAGAGTTTGTTTTCAGAGATCTCACTCCGTATATGTTAACGCCCACTCTTTCTTTCCATGAATCAGGTAAAATGACTCATTGGTAAAGGCAATCTTTTACCAATTCGTAGAAGTCTAATTTTAATATTTCTGGGCAAATGTCACACTGTAGAAAGAAAATGTACTTAAAAAGGAGTACCTGAATCTACTTGTATATCTTTGAGTATAATTGCATCGTAAATGAGCGACGACGTACTAAAATTTAAGTAATCGTTCTTTCTCAAGTATGAGCAGTGTTATGTAAAATCGCTAATATCAGCTTCTGTTCAAGCCATTTTACTAAAGCGACTGGAAAATTTAAAAGGGTTGTTTAGAAGATGGTTTTCTACATTATATGATGTCGATTGCTTAAATGGAAACTAAGTTATTACAACTCAATTATGTTACTTATCATTCTTTTGGTACGCCTTTTTAAAAAAATTCTGTTTATGACTTCTTCAAGTTGTTCTGGTAGTTTAACGGGTTAAGGCACTGGACTGCGGCGCCTGAGGATCTGGGTTTGATTCCGGTTAAGTCTTGGTTGTAATTTCTGATATTTATTGAAAGTGGACTATGAAGGCAGTCTACGTAGGCAAGCGACTGCTCTTTTTACACTCATTGTATTAATTTTTGAGTACATGTCTTTTTCAAAAATTAAACTTATGTATTCGTAGCTATTTTAAGCATCGAATGTATTCAAAAATGAGTAAATTTTACTTATTTTTGAGTACCTATTTTTAACATTGCAGGGTTTATTGCCGATGAACCTTTATTAGCATAAATGCAATGACCATACGTTTGCTTAGGTGGCCCATACGCAGAAGGCTTCCCTGATTTATCGTTTTAGATACACTTTTAGTAGTATCTTGGTTCATTTGGCTTGATAGTTGTTCCACTGTAACTCGACGATCGGCCCTCATCAACCAATGGAGTCGGCATTGATCTTTTACATCAATGGCATGTGGTGATCCTGCATTTGCACGTCACTTATTCGCAGTGGTGTCATTTCTCCATTAACATTACCCATTAAACACAGCAGCATGCAAACAGTTCACAAACTGTGCTGTTTCGAAAATACTGCTTCCTTGGTCCAAAAACAAATAGCCATTATTTTTTTTAAATGTTAATAAATCGCTCTTTTTTCCTTTACAGCAGAGAGTAATATGCTTTTTCATTGCACACACTTACAAAAGTTACGTATATAATTTGGACAAATTATTCAAAAAAATTTTAAAAACGATACAGCCAGTAAATTGAAATTTACCAAAAATGAAGTTTATGCTTTAATAGAATAGAAGAATTGGGAGAATATATGCTTTTATTAAAAAAATATGTTCAAATTTTATTTCCAAATAGAAAATAATTAAGAAAAATATTACGTAAAATGAAAAAGGAACATAGGATTTTGGAAAGTTTTATGACATTCTATTTAAATGACAGATCATGTTTAGAAAATAACTATGATGACGGATTTTTTTAGTTACCTAAAAGTTATATACAAATTATCACTTTCAAAATTTTATAATCTAAAATAAGTACTGATTACGATTTGAAAATGGGTAGTTTTTGCATAATTGTAAATGCAACACTGTGCATTTATCGAATAAATTGTTTTTACGTTACGGCACGAATTAAGTTATAAAATACGTTGAAATAAATTAAATAATTTTTATACTATAACTATTCGGAGTAGTAAGTTATTTGCTCATTTTTAAGGAAAAATAACCTTTTTATTGTCTCTTAAGCATTTTGTTACTTTTTTGTATGTTTGAATTTCAAATTCACCAATTTAATTTCAATTAGCAACTAGTTATCTTTTATACGACAATACATAGCTTTAAAAATAAACGCGATGGATGCAATACTTTTTATTTCAATTAAATTTTATACTACGAGTTTTAGTAGAACACGGTAGAGTAATAAAAATGTTATTAAAATACTTGTAGGAACCGTGGATTGCTGGAAAGAATTCAAAGAATGAAACTCATGCATTCCTTAGACTTATTCTTAGAGCTACTCTTGTTAATAGCCTCTCATTTTACAGACAAAATAACGAAACAGTTGTTGAAGATTTTCGTTTACAAGAAGACTGTTACAATTAGAACACTTTTAGACAACAAGAAATGTTGTGTTTTGAATGTATACATTGAAAAGAATCCCGAAACCGATTTAAGATACGTTTGATAGAAAATTATGATCTCTAAAAGGGTATAAAAGCTCATTTAATATACTGAAATTTAATAAAGAAATTATAATTTGTTTTCAATGTATTAAACGTAAAATATTGTGAAATATTGATAAAAGTTAAAAGGAATTAAGCAACCATTTTCACGATGTTTCTAAACCATTTACAAAATATATTTTAGGTAGTTTTCTAAACATTTCACTAAAGGTGCTTTGGTTAGCAAATAGTTAAAAATATAAGAGTTAATAAAGATAATTTCCATTTATCTGTGAAATTATATAAGTGCTTTTCCGATTAAATAATAGATCTCTTTAATATTGTGAATTCATACACTTACTGCCGAAATAAGCATTACACAAAAATATTCATTTATTGCTTCTTTAATAAAATATTGTTTTTTTAACCAATAAATTACTGACCCATGTGAATAAACAAATGTACTTATATTAAATTTTTTATATCAAATATATAACAATCTAATACTATTAAACGAGCAATGTTTCTGTGTTTGTTTGTTCGCACAATCTCGAAATCCGCTAAAATGATTTTCACAAAAATTGATGTATTACCAATTTTGGGGGTAAAATTTCGATTGGGATAGATTTCCTCTTCGAAATATGTCCTTTAGTGGGTAAAATAAGCAGATTAAAAGGTCAACGTCATTCTTTCCATTGTAAATTATTCATCGCGTATGAGTTAATAGGTTATACGGCAATAACAGTTAAACGTTATTTAATTCATTTAACTGTTATACGGCAACTGTTATACGGCAATAACAGTTAAAAGTTATTTAATTTATCATATGTTTTTTTAATTCAAAACGTGTAAAATATTTTGATGATATATTTTTATCATAATTTTTATTCTTAAATAAAGTACTTTTTTTATCATTAATAACCGTAGGAAATGTGAATAAATTAAAATTCGAATTAAAAAATCGTTTGATATTTCAAATAAAAACACACATATTCTAATAACTTTTCCTTTAATAAATAATATAAGTTTTCTAATAAATATTAAAAAAAAGAACTTCAACAAAAATCGTTTGCATTTAACATAATCAAAGTTTGAACAAATTTAATACTGTGACTGTGTTTATGGAATGTGTGTTAAGTGGAATATACAAAAGCAAATGTTTTAAATTTTGTATAATAAGTAAAAGAAAATATCGTTTGAAAACCAAGTAAGTTTTTTTATTCCATATAAAATGGATCATGTCGGACATTCATATGTATTTCTACAAATAGAACATGGAATTTTCAAAACGAAATATGTTTGATTAGAAGGAATTTCGTTTGTTTTGTTAAGTATTTATATTTCAATGGAATCAATTGAGTGAAGTTTTATTAAATTAACGTTAAGTGTGTTATTTATAAAATATATATTTAATTACCTTTAGAATGGAACATTGTTCTACAATATTGTTATTTGATAATTTAAAAAAAAATGTTTATAAATACTTATTTCAGCTTTTATATTCCAATGGAATTATTTAAAAGAAGTTTTATTAAATTAACTTTACGCAATATTTATAAAGTCAAAAATTTAAGTTTCGAAATAAGTAAAATTTTTTATTATTGATTAAAGGTTTAATAAGAATATAAAATGATGTTGTTCGTTCCTTGTTATTTATGTATGCAGGTTGAAGAAAAAAAATGCAGAAATAATTTTGCATTAGCACAAAATTATTTAATCTTTATTATCATAATTTTATTAATAACGAAGACTACTTTACATAGTTTTAAAAGTTCATTCAATTATTCCAGAGTTAGACAGATGCAAATATCACTAAAATGTTTTACTGAAATACTGAACTATAAGAATATTGTCAGGGTTTAGCATGCAAACCAAACATTTGCACTACAATTGTGCGAATTAGACGCTCAGAATCGTTAAAAACATTAATTTAAGTTACTTTTGCAGAAGTGATACGGTATCGTTTCAATCTTGACACGTCTAACCAGTCATATGTGCATTTCTACGAACTTAAGATTATTTCGATAAGACATAATTAGACAATAAAAAATATCACGAAACGTCTGAAATGGATATTTTAAAACATTTGAAATTTATTTATTTAATTAGAAATATTATTAAGTAATAAAATATGCGAGTGAGCTGAGGCTCGGTCATCCTGGTACTAACTAATAAACTGATTATTGAATTGATCACAAGTGCATTTATACTCTAAAATTATTAGTTTTAAATAGGCACACATTTTTAATAATAGTTATATTTGTTTATTTCTTTTAGATTATCGAATATTACCATTTCTTGGTTATATTTGAAGCAACAATTTCTTGAATATTTAATAAATCTGTGTCCTTTTTGTTTTCGGAATTTTATCTGCTTTTCGTAATGAACTGCTGAATAACGTTTCTGCACGAATGATTATTTAACCTTATTATTTACCCAGCACAAGAACACTTGAAATGGCACTTATTTTGAATTTTGGAAATGATAGAGATAATTGATAACTTAAATTATTTCAATATTTCAGTAATGAAATTCTTTAAAAGATTCTTAAGATACATTAGTTCACATTTGTAGATTGTCAATAAAAGCCGCGATTTTAGATGATATTCGGAATGTAATTACTGACATATTATTTTCAAATTAAAATAATATTTTCAAATTAAATAATATTTTCAAATTAAAATAATATTTTCAAATTAAATAATATTTTCAAATTAAAATAATATTTTCAAATTTAATAATATTTTCAAATTAAAATAATATTTTCAAATTAAATAATATTTTCAAATTAAAATAATATTTTCAAATTAAATAATATTTTCAAATTAAAATAATATTTTCAAATTAAAATAATATTTTCAAATTAAATAATATTTTCAAATTAAATAATATTTTCAAATTAAATAATATTTTCAAATTAAAATAATATTTTTAAATTAAATAAAGTAATTGGTAACATATTTGCAATTGTTTTCATATAATAATTCTATTAAAAAATCTTCATAATTTGTGTCATATATGTAATATGAGAGAATCAGCTTTTAACTTTTACGAATTCCACAAATAACATAATACATTTGAACCAAAATGCTCTTTAGTAAAAACTTAAAAGACCTTTTCTACATCTTTTTACCATTTGTAAAAAAATATATGTTTTATAAAATAATTAGTTAAGAAAACCGTTATTAGAACCATTTATCCAGAAACATTGATTAAAAAGTTGTTAAGGTGTGGTTAGGTTTACTATTCTAAGTGAATATTCATTAATAGAGGCGTTTCCCTCATCTAGGTTACTTTAGAGATTGATGTATGCTATTTCTTTAAAGATTACTTTTTATCACGCTATAATGGTAGATATGGGATAATCACATTTCAATAAATCACCAGTTTCTTCAAATACAGTGGTATGCGTAATTCCAGAGTGCAAATGAAAATGAAGGGTTTTGAATATCGACTTGATAAGGAGTTAATGCTTTAATAGATTTCTAAAAAAAATGCTAAAGTGTATAGTCTATATATGAGCCTCAAGTATCAAAACCAGATAGATAACTTTTGAAAATTTTTTCAAGACAGGCAAAACTAATTAATTGCATTATTAATGGAATAAATTTATCTTCTTTTTTTTACAAATTGGTATTAGATAGACAACAGTCTTAAACAATTTTTAGTTCTGCATAAGTATTACTTTGTGAGATAATTTTTTCTGCGTTGATCTATCTGGTTCTGCAACCAAGCTATGGGATTTGTCTGGTTTTTCAACTGATTACTGCGCTACAATTAGTGAACAGTAGCCTACTGGTATCTTGATTTATCTGCTTTTGAAACTTAAAACTGATTTCTTTACTTATTTGGTTTTGCAACCAAGCTATGGGATCTATCTGGTTTTTCAACTGCTTACTGCGCAACGATTGGTGCACAGTAGCCTACTCGTATCTTGATTTATCTGCTTTTGAAACTTGAAACTGATTTCTTTACTTATTTGGTTTTGCAACCAAGCTATGGGATCAATCTGGTTTTTCAACTGCTTACTGCGCTACGATTGGTGCACAGTAGCCTACTCGTATCTTAATATATCTGCTTTTGAAACTTGAAATTGATTTCTTGACTTATTTGGTTTTGCAACCAAGCTATGCCATCTATCTGGTTTTTCAACTGTTTACTGCATTACGATTTGTGCACAGTAGCCTACACGTATCTTGATTTATCTGCTTTTGAAACTTGAAACTGATTTCTTTACTTATTTGGTTTTGCAACCCACTGATACTTTAACACCTTAAAATTAATTTTATTTAGCTGCTTTGGAATGTTATGACATCGCTTACTATATCTGTACGAAAACTAAAAGTCATAATCTGAATATTGAAAGAAAGTGATCTATCTGGTTTTGAAACTAGAAAGCTCATATAGTCTTTTTCTTTTGTTTAAAAGTCACGGTCTTATTAACGGACGAGTTTTAATATGTTTTTTACTTGAAGATTTTTTAAAAGTATTTTTTATAATTAAAAAAATTCTATAGTATGCACTATATGTATGTATTCAAGGTTAATTTGTGTAATTACTATGTCATTGTTAAGTTTGCAAAGTTTTAGGGTAAATGAACGACTCGTTTCATAGAAAGATGTGTCTGAAAATAAAAAAATCTAGTTTGGGGTAAATGAGGATTTATTGAAAAACTTTCATATATTTAGTGCATATAATACATTGTTAAAAAACTATTTAAAATACTTCTAGTCTAGTTAGAACAAAAATTTAAACATTGTTGTATGCAGAAAAGTTTTGATATTTAGAAAATATGTAAATTAAAAAATAATAATAATAATCTAAAACTACTAACACTCCCTCCCCTTTCATTCTCTTCTTACGATCACGTAAAAAGTTTGCAGGCAAAAAACCTGAGATATGTCTTTATAAAATACCTACCCATTAGATGATCGAAAATTGATTAGTAGATACTGGCAAAGTTAGGTCTGGAGTAGCCAAACAAAGAAGAAATCCACCACCTATTTAATCAATGTATTCCATCAACGTATTCGTGTCTTTAGTCTCCATTAGGCCCACGGATAGCCTGACATTCGCACTTAAGTGAAATGCCACACTCCGAAGTTATCTGCACTTGGGTATTCCCAGAGGTTTCAATGTAGAAGAATAAATAGGAATTCAAGTTAAATTATTGAATCTTATTAACTTTATTATCATAAAGTTAAATGGGTCACCAAGTAAAGGCTTATAATACTGCTTTGAATATTTGTCTTAAAAAATCTAAATTTAATATAAATTAAAGAATTGATTTTGTTCAGTTTAAAGTTACATTGATTTTGTTCAGTTTTAAGTTGACTTATTTGGTTTTGCAACCAAGCTATGCCATCTATCTGGTTTTTCAACTGTTTACTGCATTACGATTTGTGCACAGTAGCCTACACGTATCTTGATTTATCTGCTTTTGAAACTTGAAACTGATTTCTTTACTTATTTGGTTTTGCAACCCACTGATACTTTAACACCTTAAAATTAATTTTATTTAGCTGCTTTGGAATGTTATGACATCGCTTACTATATCTGTACGAAAACTAAAAGTCATAATCTGAATATTGAAAGAAAGTGATCTATCTGGTTTTGAAACTAGAAAGCTCATATAGTCTTTTTCTTTTGTTTAAAAGTCACGGTCTTATTAACGGACGAGTTTTAATATGTTTTTTACTTGAAGATTTTTTAAAAGTATTTTTTATAATTAAAAAAATTCTATAGTATGCACTATATGTATGTATTCAAGGTTAATTTGTGTAATTACTATGTCATTGTTAAGTTTGCAAAGTTTTAGGGTAAATGAACGACTCGTTTCATAGAAAGATGTGTCTGAAAATAAAAAAATCTAGTTTGGGGTAAATGAGGATTTATTGAAAAACTTTCATATATTTAGTGCATATAATACATTGTTAAAAAACTATTTAAAATACTTCTAGTCTAGTTAGAACAAAAATTTAAACATTGTTGTATGCAGAAAAGTTTTGATATTTAGAAAATATGTAAATTAAAAAATAATAATAATAATCTAAAACTACTAACACTCCCTCCCCTTTCATTCTCTTCTTACGATCACGTAAAAAGTTTGCAGGCAAAAAACCTGAGATATGTCTTTATAAAATACCTACCCATTAGATGATCGAAAATTGATTAGTAGATACTGGCAAAGTTAGGTCTGGAGTAGCCAAACAAAGAAGAAATCCACCACCTATTTAATCAATGTATTCCATCAACGTATTCGTGTCTTTAGCCTCCATTAGGCCCACGGATAGCCTGACATTCGCACTTAAGTGAAATGCCACACTCCGAAGTTATCTGCACTTGGGTATTCCCAGAGGTTTCAATGTAGAAGAATAAATAGGAATTCAAGTTAAATTATTGAATCTTATTAACTTTATTATCATAAAGTTAAATGGGTCACCAAGTAAAGGCTTATAATACTGCTTTGAATATTTGTCTTAAAAAATCTAAATTTAATATAAATTAAAGAATTGATTTTGTTCAGTTTAAAGTTACATCCTGTATTATGATTGGTTAACGGTTTGACTTATTAATGCTTTCTTTTATGAATAAAAGTTTTTTTTTTATTTTAACAGTAATTTACGTCTTATTTATACTAGTATTAAAATCCTATTGGTTGTTCGTTATACTCGTTATATCTCACAAAGTAATACTTATGCAGAACTAAGAATTGTTTAAGACTGTTTATCTAATACCAATTTGTAAAAAAAAGAAGATAGATTTATTCTATTAATAATGCAATTAATTAGTTTGAAGAGTTTAACTGCTATAAAAATCCTGACTGAATCTGTATTAAATTTTTATTACACAGAAAAAAGATTATAAAGGGAATAAAAACACCGAAAGAGTTGAAAAAAAAGTATGATAAAGGTGAAAAAATCCCTTGTAACATTTAAAGAAAATTGTTTTGGTTACTACTTGTTTAATTGTTTTGGTTATTTGTACTACTTGTAAAATTGTTTTGGTTACTTCAACCGGAGAGTTCGAAATATAAATATTAAATGTTTTAAATATAATGCTAATAAAAATACAGTTTTGGGAGATGTCATCATACAATGTTTTTTTGTGATACTTTTAACACTTACTCAATGCAAGATTTTATACATTTTATTGTTAATTGAAAATTATATTTTTCACGTACTTATTATTCATTTCAATGTTTAATTTATAATATTTTCCCCTGAACATTTTAATTTAAAGATTGGTTTTACTTTAAATATTACAACACGTTAATATTGCCAGGGCAAAATTTTTTCTTCAAATAATCGACCTTTGTAAGGAAAACGCTTATAAAAGTCTTTTATTACCTAATATTTTATAACTTTGAGGCTTATCTGTAAGCAATGTTCCACTGTTAAAACTACTTCTAAAGTTTTGTTCAAGCTTAAGCTTGAAACGAGTAGAGAATTTTTTCAGCAGAAAATGTATCAATATAGGAAAGCAACTTCTAAAGTGATCTTTATTGCTCAATGCTTATCACTTATCAAGGATCTTTTCTTCATAAAATGTGTGCCTCTAGGCCAACGGCTTTTAAAGAGACTTATTTCTTATTGAACAGCATGAAATAATTTAGTGAAGCCACGTTTTAAAGCTTTTCTCCTTTCGTTTAATTAAGATATACGTTGCACAACTAATACAGGGTGCGTTCCATAAGTAATGCGACTAAATTCATAAAAAATAATTTGTTCGACATATTCGTACTATTAGTTAAAAATCCTCAAAATAGCACCCTCCTGCGTCGATACATTTATGGAGGCGGTGTTTCCAGGCCTGGAAGGCATTCAGGAAGGCTTTCTCCGTGAGGTCCTTTAGAGCCGATGTAACATGAGCCTGGATGTTTTCAATCGTGTCCCAATGTTTCCCTTTCAGGGCTCCTTTTAAGCGAGGAAACAAAAAAAAAAGTCTGGGGGAGCCAGCTCAGGACTGTAGGGACGCTGGGAAACCAGTGGGGTATGGGTACTGGGTAGAAAGGAGGGTCGCGCGCTGCCGAAGTGACATCAAGGACGCATGGAAACTTCATCACGATAACGCGCCAAGCCACAGCTCCTTCGTTTTCAACGATTTCTTGGCCAGGACGCATACCCCACTGGTTCGTCAGCCTCCTACAAGCCTGACCTGGCTCCCCCAGACTTTGTTTTTCTTTCCCCGCTTAAAAGGAGCCCTGAAAGGGAAACATTGGGACACAATTGAAAACATCCAGGCTCATGTTACATCGGCTCTAAAGGACCTCTCGGAGAAGGCTTTCCAGGATGCCTTCCAGGCCTGGAAAAACCAACCTCTTCCATAAATGTATCCACGCAGAAGGATGCTATTTTGAAGATTTTTAACTAATTGTACGAATATATCCAATATATGATTTTTTATGAATTTGGTCGCATTACTTATGGATATATATATATATATATATATATATATATATATATATATATATATATATATATATATATATATATAACAACAAGTGCGTGAAGTAATCACCATATAGGAGCAGACAAAAAAGATCGGCAGACAAAAGAGAAAGGTGAAAAGAGACAGGTGAAAACTTAAAATTGTATCTTGATCAAAGGTTTATAGAAAACTTTTATTTATTTGTAGGGGAGAGTGGGGTGGTATGGTTCAATTTTTACAAAATCACTTATATCTTAATAATTTATACGTATAAAAAAGTGGAACTGGTCATATTATATCATTATATGTTCTAAGATATTATAACATATTATTAAAGTCTAAATATTATCATAATATTTTATAATCAGCATTTAAAAATCGGGAAATTTTGTCTAACTCCTCCCTTTTGTGAGGAGAGATTGTATTATAAAGAAGAAGTTGTGTGAAAGACTCGGATTAAGACTTGTTAATATATCCTTATTTTAACAGATGATATGGAAATAAAACCAAAATTTGTAAACTTCGATATATTGTCTATAAAATACACCACGATTTTTTAAAATTGTTTCAGAGATTCTTTTGACCGCCGAATCACCACACCAACATTTTGTTTTCATAAGTTAATTATTACAGCAGAAAAAGTTTAAATCTAAAGTTTACACTATTTTAAGTCAATACTTTAAAAAAAAAATGATCTGTTTAAGTCATAATATATATTAAAATAATTATATTCTTATGGCTAAAAGCAAAAAAAAAAAACATTCCTAAAATATACATTTCTATGGTTAAAAGCCCAATCATTATATGTATACTTTTGTACACTTTCGAAAAACGCAAAAAGACAATTTCAAACTTGGACACATTTTCGTACTTGTGGGCCGAACCTTAAACTTGCACCATAAAGTTATTGTATGGAATGGACATGCGATGTTTGTGCATGAGAAAAAAGCTAGATTCCACCTTTACATTGATACCAATATCTTATTTGTGCCAAAAAATGGACATACTTTGTGCTTTTAGCCATCGAGTTCATCGCTGTTTAAACGTACATTGCATTCTTTTTTTCCCTTTGCTAATTTAAGCCTGGACGTACCATGATCCCCTATACATTTGTATCAAGAGGTCTTACACAAATTCCTGTCTACAATAAGAACGTTCCGTGATTCAACTTCAGACTGATCCATTCTAAATGGAAAGTAACTACAACAAGTAAAGTATAGGGTAAGGCATCTCGATTAGCCTTTCGATACATAATGAGCTCCTCCTAATTGAGTAGAATTTGCCTCAGCTGCAAGGCGGGGCTGACAGACAATCATTGCGAGGACCCTGCAATTGTCCCAGGGCGTAGACTCCACTTTGCAAGGGATACTTTCGTGATGGATGGCTTCCAAGCTAAATAGCATAGGGCGCAGTTGCCAGAGTTTTCAATCCCTGATCGAAAGTAAATGAAGAATTATTCCGTAATGGACAAAGGCATTTTTAGTTTTTTATCCGATAAATGGAAAAGTAGAAATCTTATAATATCACTGGTATCCCTGTTTGCTTGAAAAATAATAACTGAAGAAGACACGGTGCAATCTAAACATTTTTTTTTGATTTTTGATTTTTTAAATCAAAGTTTGTTATTTAAATTTATATAAGAAAATAATATTTCAACAAAAATTCAATAATTGTTCGTATTTTTTTCAAACATGAAGCTTTTCCAATTTTTAAATTTTTTTTTAAACAGTATAACTTTTTAAAAAAAATATTTATATTTTTTCACCAATTTTTTTCTTTGATCCTCTGAAGTATATTACATAAGAATTGGAATTAAAATTTGTTATACTACATGTATTGGATTTTTGCATACATAATTATTCGTAATAGCACAATCTTTTTCTTTAAATCTAGTTTTTTTTACTTTAGTAATTAAAAGAAATATTACTCACAGAGCTAATTCGCATACTAATTTATAATAAACACATATTTTACAATATGCTTAAAATATATATTACTACATTAAGAATAAAAAAATCCTTAGCGTTTCGAAAAACTTAATATGAAAAAAAAAAACACTGAGAGAAAAAACTATTTAAAGATTTTGTTCCTTCATAAACATAATACATCATCCAGCATGAAATCTCAAATAACTCATTAAAAAACATAGAAATAGTTTTAGAATTTAGTAAACATATTTAAAATATTACAAACAATAATTTTAGCAAATAGTACTATGTCCCCCTAAATTTTTAATATAATAATTTTCAGCGGTCACAGGGATGAGACAAATTATTGAACTAACATTGCTTATGTCTTTGGTTAAAATTTAATAGGATAAAGAATATGGGGCGGTATATCGCTACTGCTTATTTATTAGTTATTGAAATCAAATACAATATTATCAAAATGTAGTAGTAATCTATAAATGCCATTTTTGGCTAAATATTTTTCTTGTATAATTTGACAAATGGTTATGCCTTAAATGATACAATTGCAAGTTAATCCCAGAGAGTTGTTATATTAAATAGAGAGCGCCTTCAATGCCAGACTCTCGTAAGGCCGCGGTGTCCACATTGAAATGCAAAAACCAACATCACGTGGTTTTAGCGCTGCCACATTTGGCGTTCAGACATCTGCAGGAGTTCCAAATTTGGTGCACTTTCTTCTTTGTGGTGATAAGGCATTCTGTCCGTATTCAACTTCTTAACATATATGTAAATATTTACTTATTTTCAAACAATTTGCGTTAATATTTCCTTTTCATTAACGAAACGAAAATATAATTTTCTTTGTGTTCAATACTTGAAAAAACGAAACTCTTTACATTTCTCCGGTTTTATTGTCCATATTTTCTTATTGAACTATACAAAATAACATTTGAAAGAACTTAGCGTATGGTAAACTTTTTAAATAAAAACGTAACGCAATTATTTCAAAAGTACAAAGTAAGAAAAATATCTTTAATATATCTGTTAAATTCCCTTAAATTGTGCCACTCGTTAAAAAAACGATATTTAAATACAAAATTAAACACAAAACCATATTACAATATTTCGATCTCGCTTAGTTCTGAAAGTCGCCAAGGCCTGCCAAGTAATATTGGCGCATGAATGAATTGGCATTTCCACCTATCACGTGGTTTCAATGATGCACACACGGAAATCAGCATTTTTATTCCTCTATTTGTATCATTATGGTTCATCTCTATGGTTAATCCACGGAGTGAATTTGTCCGTTGTCTGGCCCTTACTGTATTCTGGAGACCATACAAGCCAGAAAATAACCAAGATAGAACATACAAAGGCTTACTCTGAAGATAATCCCTTGGAGATAATCCTTCATAATCTTTCGGGAACCATACGAATGAGACAATCCTGGGTTTTTGACACACGATGCCGATCAAGACGGGGTTAATAAATGCTAGTTTAACAATATTTACTTAAATAAGTCTAGAACATATTGAACGTACAAACTTATTAATTAAGAATTTATTTTAATTTTATCACCATAAGTTTTGCAGTTCACCTGAATAAAAATTAATTCCAATTATATATATTTTTTTACTACTGTATGTGGTAGTTACTCTCAAAATGTGTAGTGATAGTTTAGTGAAATAATTAAAAGTTGTAGTTTATAGCTGCGAGTTTTTCGGCAAAACTCAAGCTAAATTTATCCCATGTAATGTACAAGTACCTCACATATACTGCATAAGTAATGATCTGAATCTTTGAGGAAGCAGATACAAAAGTCGCAATTTATTTCGAGACTTTCGTCTTTCCACTAGTGCAGTCATGCGTTTCGAAGTCATTTTCTTCATGTGACAATAGTGCCTCCCCGTTTTCCCATGTGGAATGGATTCCTACAGGAACATGAGAATAGAAATAATTGAAAGAAAAGTAACTGTCTGACAGTGAAACTGGAATTTCTGATTTGGATTTCCTTAAAGAATTCTCGATTTGTATAAAGTTCGAACGTATTCTCTTACACATTACATTATGAGTTTGTTCTTGAATATTCGTCGTGAAACTTCGGATCTATTTCGGGAATATTAAATTCACAAAATTATTTTTTCATAAAAAATAACCATTCTAATAAACATACTATTCCATTTCATTCACCATTATATACTATTCCATTTCATTCACCATTATATACTATTCCATTTCATTCACCATTATATACTATTCTATTTCATTCACCATTATATACTATTCCATTTCATTCACCATTATATACTATTCCATTTCAATCACAATCATATACTATATCATACCTTATACTATACTATACTATACTATACTATACTATACTATACTATACTATACTATACTATACTATACTATACTATACTATACTATAATATACCATACCATACTTATACTTTATATACCATACCATACTTATACTATACTATACTATACTATACTATACTATACTATACTGTACTATACTATACTATACTATACTATACTACTATACTATACTACTATACTATACTACTATACTTATACTTATACTTAATACTTATACTTATACTTATACTTAATACTTATACTTATACTTAATACTTATACTTATACTTAATACTTATACTTATACTTAATACTTATACTTATACTTAATACTTATACTTATACTTATACTTAATACTTATACTTATACTTAATACTTATACTTATACTTAATACTTATACTTATAATGAACTTATACTTATACTTATACTTAATACTTATACTTATACTGAACTTATACTTATACTTATACTTAATACTTATTCTTATACTGAACTTATACTTATACTTATACTGTACTTATACTTATACTGTACTTATACTTATACTATACTAATGCTATAATATAGTATACTATTCTATATTATACTATACTATACTATATTATACTATACTAATGCTATAATATAGTATATTATTCTATATTATACTATACTATACTATATTATACTATACTATATTATACTATACTATATTATACTATACTATATTATACTATACTATATTATACTATACTATATTATACTATACTATACTAAACTTATACTTATACTAATACTTATACTAATACTTATACTAATACTTATACTAATACTTATACTAATACTTATACTAATACTTATACTAATACTTATACTAATATTTATACTATACTAATGTTATACTATACTAATGCTATACTATACTAATGCTATACTATACTATACTATACTATACTATACTATACTAGACTATAATTATATACAGTTTAAAGCATCTATAAATTTGTTAACATATATTGTAAAGTGTTTCGTCTGTAAAGGATTTTTTTTATTTACGCACTTATTTACTTATTTATTTTCTTTCTTACCTGCTTTCCCACATACTTAAGTGGTGTCTGCCTGTCTACTACTCTCTAAACCATCTATTTACATGCTCATTAGAATTAATTAACTTTATGAAAACTACTGAACAAGCCATAAGAAACATTAAAAATAAACTACCTAAATACCATACTTTGTTGCAATTTCTGGTTTTATGAATTCGTTTCAATTTATAAAAATAAAAATAGGGATTGCAATAAATGGTGGATCAAAACTTTGAAATCATTCCCATGTTCCCAGGCTGTCCTAAAAAGTTTTTACTGAAATGTAAACTAGCGACAATTGGGCGAAATCCCGCTATGATTACAATATCATTTTATTCAATTCTATTCGGATAAAAGTCGTCTAACGATTCGGTTGAAACCTGCATTCTGAAGACCACCGACTGTATAATGTAAATAGCACCAGAGAGACTAATTACAAGATTGTTTAGAACCCTTATTGTCCCTATAATAATGTAAACATTAATCCCAATGTGAAATGTTTTGCTTTATTGCCTCATTATGTGACAATACTTCATTTGAATAAAATTATTCTGTGGGAATATATGTCTCTCTAGCGAGTATATCAACCGGGGTTTAATCAGTCAATTTAATGATTGCGAGTAATAATGCATAAAATTATATTTTTAAAGTTATTTTATTGATAACATTGGGTTTTAAAAAGTTCTTTAAAGTTTACTGTATTTTGAAAGTAAAATGTTTAAGTACACCTTTTGCAGTAAACTTTAATAATTAAAAATAATTACATTAGTTATTAAAAATAGTTATTTTACTTTCTATTTTCAGAGTATAACTTGTTTACACAAGACGGTTTTAATATCTGTTCACGTTTTGAAATTAAAAAAAATGATTTTTCTGTTCAAATACATTAAAAAAGGATAATATACTACTATAATATAATTTGATATAAAATGGTATGTGCCTGTGTGAGGATTACATAACAGTTTTTAATAATTATAAATTGCTTCAGTTTCTAGTTTGATTTAAACAATTTTTTAATTTTGTTTAATGTCATTCCTTTCAATTTAAACAATATTTAAAACCGTAATATTTTTTGTCAAAACCAATTATTGTATTATTATATGACCAATTTACCTCACTTAAATCAATGACATTTACTTTAAATATAAGTGAAAATTATTTAAATCATTTAATGAATTTTAAATATGATTTTTTTCACATATTCGCCATATTTCCTATTCTTTCGAATAGTATAAATCTTTGATTTTTTTGTATCCATATGAAATATCTTTAAATAGATTTACTGTAATACATCTTTACATAAATTTAATGTTAAAATATAAATTCGAATTCAGTGTATATTTGCTTTCAGTGTATATATAACTTGTTTACATAAGACGGTTTTAATATCTGTTCACGTTTTGAAATTTAAAAAAAAATGATTTTTTCTGTTCAAATACATTAAAAAAGGATAATATACTACTATAATATAATTTGATATAAAATGGTATGTGTCTGTGTGAGGATTACATAACATTTTTTAATAATTATAAATTGCTTCAGTTTCTAGTTTCTATTACATTTTTTTTAAATTTTGTTTAATGTCATTCCTTTCAATTTAAACAATATTTAAAACCGTAATATTTTTTGTCAAAACCAATTATTGTATTATTGTATGACCAATTTACCTCACTTAAATCAATGACATTTACTTTAAATATAAGTGAAAATTATCTAAATCATTTAATGAATTTTAAATATGATTTTTTTCACATATTCGCCATATTTCCTATTCTTTCGAATAGTATAAATCTTTGATTTTTTGTATCCATATGAAATATCTTTAAATAGATTTAATGTAATACATCTTTACATAGATTTAATGTTAAAATATATATTTCAATTCAGTATATAGTTGTCACTACTTTTTATTTTCCGACATGCATTTAAGTTTTTTATACATTTGCATGTAAAGGTTCTAATCAATTAGAATTACTAATATTTGACGATTTTAAATAAAACTTTCTGATTTTTGTATGTAATAAATTATTACAATAATTATACACTGAAACTAATTTATATAAGGTAATAAATATAATTAAAAATTTATTGACTTTCAAAAGCGTTCAGCATAGGGCTACAAAAATGGCGCGAGGTACCTCGAACATGAACAGTTGCAATAGACTGAGAAATTTAAATCCACTCGAAGAGAGTAGAATAAGAGGGGGCTTAAGATATTAACTTATACAATTATTAAAGTGGGTGATGTTAAGGGCTTGGAGTTTAATACAGATGAAAAAACTAGAGTTCATCCCAGCAAAAAAAGTCATTATAAAACCTTCATCAACATTGCGAAATTGATTTTTTTATAAAGGAATTTGAAACAAAAAGCTGCAGTTTTATTGAAGTTTTTAACTTTCCTGCGTAAAATCTTTAAAACATCCGAATTTTCTTTTCAATAATTTCAATGCTTCAAAGTTGAAGTTTTTTTAAGTATTATGAAGGAATTTGGGAATAAAACCTTAGCATTTAATAGGCCTTAAAAAATGCAGTCTTTCTGATGAAACCTTCAATTTAACAATTTTTGATGAAGGTTTTATGCTGATGTTTTTTTTTCTCGCTGAGATGCTTTCAAATTGTTGGCTTAATTGGGAAGGGCGAAATTACTTTTTTTTATAATAGGGTGTTCAGTGGTGCCTGAATCTGTATGGTAGCTGCCGTACCTACTTTAAAAATTCCGCAAAAAAATGCTGAAAAGTAAATTTTTTTATTTTTTCTCTGCCATATCTTTATCTCTTTTTTCCCCATATACCTAAATTTATTTTTTCCCCTACCATACCTTTTACAACTAAGTTTCGGCCCCCACTGGGTGATTGATAAATGGAATAGCTTGCCTGGAAATGTGAATTGTACGGGAGTAAGTAGTTTAAAAAACAATTGGATTTACATTGTAGAAATGTGTTGGCAGGAAGAATTTTACTGAACCTCAAACCTGTAGTTAGTAGTACATATTTGTAATTGTAATATTTAGGAATAGGTTATGAATTCATGTGAATACATTTATTGTTTTTTATATCGATACGATTTCTTTAAAATATTAAATATGATAATTTTATGTTTTGAGATATCAATCAATAATTTTTTTCATTGAAACATTTGGATTCACATAATATTTTCGAACAAAACTTGTAAATGATATGCCAATCATTATCTCTAGCTCCTGATGTTTTAAATGATTTAAAAACTATTTTTTTTTTAATTTTATGTTTTGTAACAAGACTCTTTAATTTGTCACAGGTTTTCTGTTTTTGCTGCAACATACTTGACAATTCATCATAGTTAATATTATTGGATAAATAATCGATAAAGTTTTATTGTGTTAAATATTAAAGATAAGTTTACGTTAAAAAAATTATTATGTTTAATTAAAATTAAATAACTGAATTAGTCAAAATGAGATATTTAATAAAAATATGGAAAAAAAATTAAAAATCTCATTTTGATGAGAATTGTTTTTACCTACTACTATTACCATCTATTATCGAATGAACGATTCTGAACATGTCTGCTTATCTTCTGTTTTATTAAAAAAAATTATGTATAAATATTTCAAGGGATTTTTAGGGAGAGGAGATTAAAATTTAGTGGCGCCATCTTTTGCTGAATTTGTGATTTTCAAACAGAAATTAAGTAAAATAAACTCGTCAACACTATATTCTTCTATGACAATTTAATACAGCGAATTATGAATATCCAATTTTTATCAATTTTACACAAGGACAATTTTAAATATACTGCATAAATAATAAATATTCTCTATAAAATAAACAACGTTTTGAAGTCGCCTTGTCCTGCTGCACGCGGAATCTAGAATCCCCGATGTCAATATGTGAGGTTTCAAAACAATGTAAAAGTGATTATATAGTTTCTGAAACTATAAATTGGCAATTTAGCTATTTGAAAGTGTAATTTGAAATTTAAGTCTATTTTTGATATAGGGTTTAAAACACAAGAGTAGCATTAAAAAAAAAATTTACAACAAATATTATTACGAATTGGTATTTTTCAAATATTTGCTTGTAACATTGTTTACTTACGTACATTGTTTTTGAAAATTTTGAAAGATTTTAAAATGATTGACCTCTTGTTTTAGTTTGAAGGTGTTTTTATATTCCAAACTAGACTCCAGAGATACGCTTTCTAAAAAAATAATGTTTAGCTAAAATATATTTTTTATGTTTGTTTAATTTATATAACAACGGAATAAAAGCTCGAAATGATAACTGAAGTTCACTTATTTATTGGAAACAAGGTCGTATATTTTTATTTAATTCTGAGGTTTATAATTAGTTTAATAGTTATTTTTCTAACGTAACCTACTGCGGTTCATAGATGGGGTAAAATGGGTACCCTGTTGGATTTATGGAACTTTTAGTATAAAAAGGCAATATTAGAACACACTTTTTAGTCAAATTAGTAAATTAAATAAATTAGAATACATAACCTTAAAATCTTTAAAACTTAATATATTTGATTATTAATGGACGGTTTTTCTTCCTAAAAGCAAGCTGTAGTCATCCATTCACCTTTTTGAAAAATCAACTATTGTATTATTTATTTCCATCGAAATAGAACTCCTTCTAATATTATTCTTGTTTGGTTTATTTTGATTCAGGAACCTATGATGAATATACTTTATTTTAAATTTGTTCCGCAGACAATTTTTTATTATATTTAACTTCGAATAAAACAAGCAAATGGCGGCCATTTTTGTATCGAAATATGTTCTTTTGTTGACAGTTTATTTGAAAAAAAAAAGTTATGTTACTTCATTATATTACCATATGAACAGTTTAAAATATGTTTCAGTTAGTTCTTGTCAACAACAATTGCACTTTTACCGAAAATTGCTAATTTTTTTCGAATTTCCTATTCTATAATAATTCAAACCATTAATAATTCTTTAACCCATTTTTTCGACTTTGATAACCATTGAAAAAACAAACTAAATAAATTAGTGTTTTTTAATTTTAATGTTTTCATTGGAATGTATTAAAGGTTTTTGTTTTATACAAATCCCAGGAATATTTGTAAATAATTCGACTTTTCTAGTTTATATACAGAATTTTTCATGTATCAAACTATCACAATTTTTTTGTATACATAAACAAATCGACAATTGAAATTGAATAAATCACCCAGAAATGTAAATTTTTGCTAAAATGTACTTTTCCGGACGAATAATTTTTTCAGAAATTTTATTGAAAAAAAAATATAGCTAATCTAGTACAATAATATTAATAAAAATCAATGTTTTTAGTCTGTTCTAATCGTTTTTATGGAACTCTTCTATCTAATAAACCCTTCGCTATATCAAATTGTGAATAGTGGCTCCCTCTGTCAATCTAGGGCAGAACTACATATTTTCTCTACAAGGGCATTTCGCCATTTTCAATTCTACCCAAATTTGACATTTGACGTTCCTCGGATGAAGTAATGGTTGAAAGAGGTTTGTTGAGTATAATTTGAAACTCTTTTATCAGGGTCCAAATAAAAATGTTTTATTTCATCAAAAGTTCTAAGCTAAGTTTAGTAGTTGACTCAACTAACAACCACAAATAGTGGTGCTCTCTATCAATGAAAAAAGTAATTGCTGCGAATCGATTATTAAATGTTAAGTATAAAATAGAGATTTTAATATAAGTGGACATACAATATATTTTCATCATTCGTTATCTGAATATTTCATTTTAAATTACCCCAGTTGAATGTTTGTATTTTTAGAGATTCATGCTGGAAAATCATATGTTTAATTTTATAATAAAACAATGCACATTGAATATTATATTTACACATCGATGGTACATGATTATTTGAGCCCTATAGTTTCAAAACCAAATAGATCACTATTGAAAATGTTTTCAAGAGAAGCAAAAAACTAATTAATCGCATTATTTATGGAAGAGTTTTATCTTCTTTTTTTGAAAATCGGCATTAGATATACACAGATTTTAAATTAAATTTGAGCTCTGTATGAGTATTATTTTGAGATATATTTTTTTCCCCTTTTGAATCCATCTGGTTTTGCAACCAAGCTGTGGGATCTATCTGATTTCTCAACAATGCTGTGGGATGGAGCTCGACTACTGCGCTGCGATCGGTGTACAGTAGCCAACGAGCATCTTCAACTATCTGCGTTTGAAACTGATTTCTTTACTTATCTGGCTTTGCAACTAACCTACTTTCACATCCCAAAATGAATATCATCTAACTGCTTTTCAATGTTATGACTTTGCCTTTTGATAAATCTGTAGGAAAACCCAAAAATAAATGATATAATCAGAAAATCGAAAAAATAGATATATCTGGTTATGAAAATAGATAAAAAGGCCCCTTTATATAATCTATTTGTAGATACATCAGTAAATCACAACTGATCCTTCATCTGTGATCGACTATTGACAATTTCACTACTACTAGTCCCCTGTTAGTAATTCACTTCTAGTTCACCATTAAATATTCACTATAGGTTGCAGTTTAGGTACCATGGGAAAGGCATAAGAGATTCACACGTTTTCCATCAATGGATCAGAGACAGCTATTAACTCACCAACACTGCCAGCAGTTTACTAGTTGTTGGCCAGCACTTTGGCCTTTATTCGTAATAAAAGATATTTGAAGAACTATTTTAGGATAGTAAAGTTAAACTACTTCCATTAACTTCAAACTTTTGTTGACATTTTTTGCAGCTTTTCTTTTTTTTAAAATGCATGCTTTAGTTATAACTCTGCATATACTCATACATAATTAAATTGTTGTACATGTTAGTGAAACTAAAAAATGAGCTACTGAAAACCCCCATTTATTTTTCATTACGATTTTTTCCAGTATTATTCTTGCTTTATAAATAATACTATAAACCTTAACAACATGAACTCAATCTTGTAGTAATATGTGAATTACTCAACGGTAATGCCTACTTTTTCTCACATTAAACTTTTGGAAAGAAGTTTTTAACCCTCTAACGCTCATGGACGTAATATCACGTCCAGGGATCTTCAGTTTTTCTTTCAACGCCAAAATCGCGTGACCGTCAGCAGGGCCCGATTACGGGCATTGCTGCAAAAAAAGCCCGCCTTTAAATGGGGGCCCCATTGCTCTCAAATAGACTCTGGAACAACAATCAAACTTTTGCATGCACTAGTATGTTTACCCCTGGCATTAAAATGAAACGTATTAAAATAATATATTAAAACATATTAATAAGTAATGTTTATTCGTAATATGTTGTATATTACTTTTTCCAATAATCAAACAAATTTAACAGTGACACTTCTGTTTACTGAAGTTTGTATTGCACTTTTTTAAAGGTGTGTTTAATAGCAAACTATGTTAGGGGTGTCAAATATTTAAATGATATGTGTGATTTTGGGGCCCCTCAAAAATGTAAAGTGTAGGCCTGGGATTCACGAGCCTATTCGGTGATCATGCCCTGAGCGTCAATGGATTAATTATGCTAATCGTGCTCAATTCTCCCAAAACAGTTATTTGACTCACTTCATATAATAGTTTAATTGTATATTAAAAAAATATATAAAAATAAAGAATGAGATCATAAAATGGTTTTAAACGTTCTGTTAAACATAGTTAAATAGCGCAAATTTTCCCTAGTTCTAATAACGTTAATTAAAAAATACATGCTTGTTCTTACAAATAGTATGATTTATTAAAAATTAAAAATTTTTGGTATCGTGTTAAAGGAAAAATGTCGACATATTTGTTGTAACAGAATGGCAATGAATTTTAATCTTTAGAGCTTCCTCCCATTCTTTAATAAATTGTATTTTAGTTATAGTCAGTTTATATTCCCTAAAGTTTTTTCATTTATGTACACATATCTTAAACCCGTATATGACAGTGATCATTTTACATTTGTTTCTAGATTTCACTATTAGTTCAAGACAAAAAAGCGGCACAAAACACGTTTTTAGTGTTTCATAATTTTGCAAAATTAAATGATACAGATCTGACTTTTTGAGTTTTATTTGGGTTGATTTTCTTTTATTTTCAACACATTTCAATTATGATTCTGTATATATGTAACGAAAAATCAAATAAAGCCCATATTCTCTTTTTGAGGATACTCCTTTTAGCGAATCAACATTCAAAGAAACGCTCAATAACACCATAGCATAGAAAAGCTAAGAGAAAATTGAGCTACATCAGGAAAAGTGTTTTTATTAAAATCTAAGAATATAGTCTCGTCGTTGTAAACAGGTTTTGTAAATCCGCATCTAGAGTATACTGTAGAGTTTTGGTCCCAATTTGTTAGACTAAGTTCAACACAAGGGTTCTAAAACAGTCCAAGGTTTTTCAGGCATGGATTATGAAGATAGATTAATGAATTTGAACATGTATACTTTGGAAGATAGACGGGTTAGGGGAGATTTGATTCAGCTGTTCATATTTATTACACAGGAGGATGTCGAGGATTTGGATTTAAATATGAGTGATAGAACGGGAGGTCATGGTTTAAATATAAACAAATCGCATTGTAGTCCCAAATGGAACAAATTTTCAGTGGTCATTGTTAATTCTACAGGAGTAATTGATTTTAAGAAGTTAAATATTAATTGGTGAATAGTTAAGACATACTAAACTGGACCAACCTCGTTGGGCTTTGAGCCTGTTGTTCGTTGTCAATATGTGTATTTGTATATTAATCCAAAGTTTATGCAAAAATGCTGTTACTGATGATTACCTAACTTTGTTAGAAGGTGGATCCAGCATGTCAGTATGCATTTAAGCGCGTATCTATACAATTATATTTGTGAGTTGTTTTATCCTTCCACCCATTTTGTCTAGGGACTTTGAAGATACTGACAAATGAAATATCAAATGTAGGGTTATAACTTTGCGAGAGTTATAACACAATCTATATTCTATAATACTATTGCATTCTGTAACACAAATATAGCATTGCGGATACTAGAAGCCATTTTGTTTTATGAATTATGTATTGTTTTTAGAACGTTAATATTATCAAATTAAAAGGTCACCTTAGGACCTATTTATAGAGAAATATTTTTTATTATTTATATTTTTTTCGTACATATTGGTGGGTATTAATAAAATAAATGTAATAAAGTAGGTTCATTTAAATAATTTCATTGAATGAATTCCCGATTGATATGACTAACAATAGATGAAAAATAGTAATCTTCACACAAACATAAAATGCTTTGTAATCTTGTTTTTACGTTGTTGTTAATTTTTTATAATAATTATTTGTGTATTAACTTTAATAATTTATTTGATTTTTTTTAGTTAAAAAAATAAGAAGTACTCTTTAGAAACAATTTCAATTTCAATAAAAATAAACAAATTCCTGAAGTTATTGAAATATACAAAAATAAAACAGTGAATTTTTTTTTAAATAAAAAGACTACTGTGTTGTATTAAAAGAAAAGTTAATATTCCAAAATATTATAGGTTTGAAAAAATATTGTGGATCTATTGTTAGGCTTACCAGTCTGGAATCAATTTTACTTAAAATAAATAAATACATAAAACAAAAATATTTCAATCCCCTACCATTGCTTAACAATAGATTAAAAATAGCGATCGAGTTTCAGGTAAAGTGCCTTCAGAATGCCCGTTATTTCGCCCATTTCAACTCACCAGATCGAGTCCCAATCGAATGTCCCCAACTCTGAATTACTTCTCGTTCAGGGAGCCCCAGTTGCTCAGTTGGTAAGGCGTTCAGCTACTAATCAGAGGATTGGTGGTTCGAATCCGTGAAATGGACTTGACATAGAAAAGTAGTGATCTTGCGATCGGAGGGTTGCCAGCTTCGTTACAAAAATACTAGAAAGTCGTCCAGAATATCCAACAAATTATACTGGCGTGTATACGGAACTGGTGCACGATAAATCCGATCGGGGTCCAAAGTCCCGACGTCTATTGAAGGCGTTGGGTGCCAGTTCAGGTGTTTCCTCGTCATCTGACCATGGTTCTAAAATAACGAGGTGCATGTATGAATGTGTGTGTGAATGTGTATGTGTTCCCGGGTTTTTCTTTCGAGATTGACCCCGTACCGTCGCCAATAGCCCACTGTGCAGCTCTAGTGCGACGTTAATTAACAAAACCAAACCAAACAAAACAAAACCAAACCTTCTCGTTCAGGCCCAAGCTTAAAATATTTTGTCCATCATTTTCTTTCTTATTTATTCGTTTTATTTTTTATTTTTAAACTAATTGTATGCATCCTCTTTTCGAAAATTAGAATAAAGTCTACATTTAAAAGGCATCCTCAAAAACCATTCCCCACTTGCCTCTACATCCGCAATTATGATACCACAAAAGCCCCCGTCAACCTAAACTACTTCTCAATCCCCAAACAGCTCTTTTCAAAACCCCAGGAACGATAACTCCTCCCGAAACAGCAGCAACCGAGGGATTTTTCACTCCGCCTTAAACTGTCGCGTTTCTGCCGCAAAACTTCCTCCGCTTCAGCGCGCGTTGCCTTTTTTAAATCGCCGTGAAATATGCGGAGCGCGCGGAAACAATATTAAATGAGCGGTCATCTAACTCTCGCTCTGGCTAATAATTTTAGAGATATAATTACCACGCTCTCTCTCTCCCCCCCCCTCCTGCATAAACTGCGAAACTTTCACAATTAAGCAGCCACGGTTCAGGTCGTCGAGTTCATTTATCATCTTAATGAATGCCTTCGAATTGGCAGTTGACACTCACCGCACAATGTTAAATACACGGGAGGGGAATTCAAAGTGCCTCGGCTCACCTTAAACCGGTCTTGCTTCCCACTCACTTTATTAATAACATATTTAATGGTGGGAGGAGTTTCAAACTCTTGAACCGTGAACGGGAAGGAATTCAAGAGTTGGGGACATTCGATTGGAACTCGATCTGGTGAGTTGAAATGGGCGAAGTAACGGGCATTCTGAAGGCAGTTTACCTGAAACTCGATCGCAATTTTTAAGCTATTGTAAATGTGTATGCATATTTTGCATTGCGAAATATGATCCTGGTTACACTGCTAAAAATAGGTTCTCAAAAATAAGTACATTGTACTCATTTTTTGATTACATTCGATGTTTATTATTATTCCATGCTCCAGCTTGCTTTCGACGACTAAACATGTCTGAACTCATAATTATTATATTGGAGTCTAGACCATCGAGTCTAGAACATATTTAATAGAGGGAGGAGTTTGAAACTCTTGAACCGTGAACGAGAAGGAATTCAAGAGTTGGGGACATTCGATTGTAACTCGATCTGGTGAGTTGAAATGGGCGAAGTAACGGGCATTCTGAAGGTAGTTTACCTGAAACTCGATCGCAGTTTTTAAGCTATTGTAAATGGGATGCATATCTTGTTTTGAGAAATATGATGCTGGTTAGTTATATGATTAAATGCCAACTTGTGTTCGACGACTGAACAGGTCTGGAACCATAACTTATATTGGATTCTGGATCACGGAAAATACTCAGTCCATTTCCAGGACGTGAAATGGGCTCATTTAGCATGAAAAAAGAGAGTACTCAGTAAAAGAGAAGACTAGCAGAGTAATTAAATGTTATGAAACTGCTAAAATCTGCAGAAAAAAATACTTCACTTTTTCTTAATAAAAAATCTGCAAAAATGTATTGCTAATTTAGGCAAAAATTTCAGCAAAAATCTGCAGAATAAAATAATGCAGATTTTTGCAGAACCTATCTTGCAAATAACTGCACGTTTTTGCAGATTTTTTGGAAGGAAAAGTGCAGAATATGTGAAAATCTACAGATTTGTGAAGAATGTGTGTTTCAAATACCCGCAAATTGTTGTAGATTTTTTGAAGAAAAAATGCGGATATGTGAAAATCTGCAGATTTGTGAAGAATTAATGTTTCAAATAACCGCAAATTTCTGTAGATTTTTTAAGAAAAAGTACACAAATCTGCATATTTGTGTAAATAACAAATGTTTCAAATAATTGCAAATTTTAAAAGATTTCTTTGGAGGAAAAATTGAGATTTTTTTTCTACAAAACTAGGCGAATGTTCTTTGTGTTTCAAACTTAGGCAACTTTTTCAGAAAATGTGCATTTTTTGCAGAACTATAGAGTTTTAATAACTCTTTAGTTGCTTTTAAAAAATTATATAGAAATTAATATTTTAATTAACTGAAGTTTTATCTTCTATATAAAAAATGTTACTTTGCTGATAAATATCCAACTATCAGCCAATAATTGTTGAGGGAAAATTTGTAGGAAATATCTTTCTATGCCCATATAACAAAGACTAAGATAACTAAAATCCTCCTCTTGATGCACAAGTTAAAATTGAAAATTAATAAATAATTGAAATGTAATAGTTGAACTAGTTTTCAACTCCGGCACATTAATTTATATGTATGTATTGTTATTTGGGATTGTTAAGCTCTTTATAATTATGTTTGAAATCACATATAAAAACGAACTGGCGAAATTCAAACCATAGGTGCAATATTTGTCTACTATTTGCACTTTCCTGTATAAAATTATTTCAATTATAACCCAGAGTTTAAGTAATATTTTGTAAGATTTTCTACAAAAAGAACCTAAAGCTTTATATATATGCTCCTGTCTTATTTTTTGGAAGGAATATATATATTTATGAACATTTTATGGGAAAAGTTACTTTTAAAGCTGCAAAAGGATATTTTAGAGTCCCGTTTAACACTTTATAAGTCGTTAAGAAATATATGTTACTTTCCCCTTAAATGTTCCTTTACAGAAATTTCTCTTATAGAAAATAAAAACAGTGATGCATTTATTTTTAACAACCAAGTATTGTATACATATGTGTCGGACATATTTTCTTTCGAAAAAACGTCATATTTCTTAAAACGACATTTCTTCTTTATAGTGGGAAAACCAGTACAATCGCTTTTGGAAAATGAGGGTATTTTTTCAGATTGTAAACGCATTTTTTTACATATTCTTTCTTAAAAAAATTTTATTCCAGAGATTTTCTCGAATGAAGGGATAACGTATATTACGTTTAGACACACTGTAAAAAAAGGTACTTAAAAATAAGTATCTAAACCTAATCGTTTTTCTTTAAGTATAATTGCATCGTAAACGGGCGTATGGCATACTCAAATGCAAGTAACCGTACATTCTCAAGAGGAATCAATGTGAATGCTAATCTTAGCATTGCAAAAGTGAACTTTCATTGTTTTCCCTAGTTTTCACTAATTTTCACTAAATTAGATCATATTACAAAATGTGGTCTGAAATAATCTTGTAGTAGCAATAAATGTCTTGCACTGTTAAAAATATCCGTTTTTTACTTAACTATGCTCTTGTAATTTTTTAGTGCAATATTACATTTTTACCACCCAAACCAAATTGTTCCATAATCCTTAACCCGAAAGTAATAAAAAATACTAATATATTTCCTATCGTACATTGTAGAAAAACAAGTACTTAAAAATGAGTACCTGAACCTACTAGTTTTTCTTTAAGTACAGCTGCATCGTTAGTCAGCGATGACGTACTCTAACTTAAGTAACCGTACTTTCGCAAAAATGAGTAATGCGATTCATTATCGCTAATTTCAACTTCTGTTCAAACTATCTTAACAAAATGACCTCAGAAACTTAAAATAGTTATTCAGAAGATGGTTTTCCACATTATTTGATGTCGATTGCTCAAATGGAAACTGAGTTATTAGAACTCAATTATATTACTTCCCATTCCTTTGGTACACCTTTTTTAAACATTTCTTCTGTTTATAACTTCTTAATGTCGTCCTGGTGGTTTAACGGATAAGGTACTGGTAAGACTTGGGTCTGGTTGGATTCCCGGTAAGACTTGGTTGTAATTATCGATATTTATTGAGAGTGATTTATGAAGGCAGCCTATGTAAGTCAGCATCCATTCATTTTTACTCATTGTACTCATTTTCGTGTACAAAATACATTTTCCATATTTTCAAGTACCTATTTTTAACAGTGCATACAGTATGGTGCATATTGGTTTACTTCTTATAATTTTTTTTTTTCATATTCAGATATAATTTTGTTTGATTATTTTTATAAAAGCATATTAATTAAAAAAAAATATTCAATTCATAGGAATATATATATATCACTTTTTATATTCGTTTTGCAGCTTCTTTTTAACATATTTAAAAGCTTGTCACTATTTCTTTTTAAATAATTTTTTACGAATAATGCCAAAATGAAGTTTGCATTAGTGTAGTATAATAATAATAATTCAGCACGTTCCGGATATTGGAAATATTTTTTAAAGATGTTTCTTTATACAGTATTTCAAAAAAAGTTAAAATAATTAAAAAAAAAACTAAATTGAATTTATTTTACAAATCCGATCCTCAGATGCACATATTTTTTTCATTATTATATACCATAAATTATGAGTATAAAACAGCACACCCCACTAAATTTTAAAATAATAATTTTGAGCACAGTTTTCTTTATAAAAAAGCTTTCTTGAACTCTCAATTGAAAGTCCTGAGAATATACTGCTCTGTAGCGATTACAATGGTAATTATTCGCATTGTTAAAGCCAAACAATATTATTTGTAGACTCCTCCTCCTTCTCTTCAACACAATAATTTCGCCAAGCCGTGCAATTTCCCCTATAGAACACTCTCTGTAGCATTTGTAGTTGGGGCTTTGAATGCAGCACAAAGCCAGACTGTTGGAGAGTGCCTTTGTGGGTTCACGGGATATTCAATAGAGAATATCAGTAAGGTTTGCCTAGAGAATTAATTAGCTTCCTAATCGATATTTGAAGCTCCCACCTTTTCTTAAGCATTATTTATTAGAAAGTTGGATACCAAAATGGCTTTATATTCTTGTACTTGTAGTATGGTTGGTTGAAGATAGCTATACATTGGGTTATTGTGAGGATTCGGGATTTATCCCATAGGAAAGACCTAGCAACGCAGTCTAGGGCCTGATTTATCATTAGGTCGGGGTTTTTCCGAACTTTTATTTAGTTGTACATAATAAATTGTACCAAAATTGCCTATACTTTGTCCAATATGTAATTATTACTGGAATTTTTACAACGTTTAAGCAATATTTCGAATATAATTTCATTGTTTTTAGAGGAATAATACACTTAATTAGCACTAACTACCTTTTACAAACTATTATTACGAGAGGGGCCTCCATCAATGACGTTGTGCCTATAGTACTGAACTTTCTAAATCAGGCCCTGACACAGCCTCTAAATTTTGAACCATGTCAGATGACGAAGACAACCCCTAAGTTGGCATACCACTCTCCAAAGATCCACACAACGGACAATGTGAAGTCATATACACTTTGACAGATGTAAAGTGCAATAGTCATATTTAGATAACTTTTTTTTATTAAAAACGAACATTTTCATCTCCTTGAGACGTATGTAATGGTAATAGCCATATCTTTAAATGTAACATATTTATGAATCGCATTGTTCATGAATTAACTTTTAAAATATGCATTTGAACATTTTACTCTCAAATATTAATAATAACTCATTTTTATTTGTTTCATTTTGACTTGCATTAGTAATTTGTGTCTTTTACAATTAGGTTTGTATTTAAATCATACCTCTAAATTTAAATACAATTTTGTCAAATTTAAAATTTTCTGAAATCAGTACTCTTACTCTTTATAGTACTCTTTATTTATTAAAGTTCTAACAAAAAAGGTATCTAATTGATAACAATTTGGTACACTTTGCTTCTTTGCGGAGTAGAAAAATTTGATTAACATACACTCAATGTTTACATTTCAGACTAATTTTGAAAGATAACCAGACAGTTTTGAGGAATTTTATATATTTTAAGTTTAACTAGGGGTTCCGCTTTCTACTTGCTAACGCTCGTCAACATCGCCACGCAATCATCATTGGTTTGCTTCGGAAACCAGCTTTCGCTTTGCTCACATTAATTCCATGTCTTTTCTTTGTTTTGGCGCCCCGTTGATAACTTTTCGTTTTTTAAAGAGTAATAAACTAATTAATTGCTTAATATTTTATAGTTTTGGCACATCTACAGTTCAGCCCTTTTCAAATTTTCAAATTACATCTTGATCATATAAAATTGGTTATATAGTTTAGGAGAAGTGACTGTCACAAAAAATTCCCTCGGCTATTAAATATATACATATGAATTGCCATTTAAGCACACAACAAATAAACCCAGTAAAAATGGACCACTATCTTCTGAAATTTTAAAGAATTTTCCTCTTTTTTGTTCCATTTGATTCTAATAAATAAATAAAAAAAAACAATTCTGCTAAAGTTGCTTTTATTATCAAGAAAGCTAAAACATATTTTAAATATTTGTTCGTCAAAGAAGAAATCTCGAAAATTTTGGAAAATAGTGCCCCTTACCGAAAACTCTCTTATCTTCAACGGATGTATTTTTAGGTTACTCTTTTTTTTTTTATTTATTCTTGGTGTAGGGTAGTAGGTCTTAAATTTGGCTTTGCGCCATTAAATCCCGATAAAACAAACTACGGTGATGTTAAAGGATTCGTGTTCAGCCACAAAATGCGAAAGCTAATTAAATCCGACGAAACTCAGATTGCGATAAATTCTCCAATTTAAAAAGCTTAATAAGAATTTATTTCGCTTCTTTTAAACCATTTGACCTGATAAACAACATTTAAAATGTCAGCGAAAAGAATTCGATTCTTCAAATCCCAAAATTTTCCAATAATTGCAAAACAGTTTCCGAACAAGAATATTTTATTTTAAATTAATTTTTTTATCTTGTTTCATGATTTAAGAAATACACAGAATAGAATTGACATTTTTTTATATGTATTTTTAAAATTTAGTTGTTCAAATAAAATACTACAATAACCCTTTCCTCTTTGTTGCAGGATGATTCTATCCTACCAAACGGGATGCATTGTTCGAACTTAACCTTAAAAAGAATCCTGAAAAATTTAATTACCGCGGTTACATAGAAGTCAAATAAAAGTTGGATTAATTTGTTTCCTTGTGAAAAATGGGTTCTATTACCATACTCAAGTAATATAGAATGCGATGTGTGCGTTAATTAACTTATTCTATTACAGTTTCATTTGTTTCGAACTAATGAGGTAAACTAACCGGCAGAATCCCGAGTTGCGCGGAAAAACTAATTTTTAAATACGAATAATTTGATTCTTCCTCTAACGAAGTGAAATGAGTCCTGCTTTTTGTTCAAATGAGTTTTCGGGAATTCTATTTAGGAACTTCTAGGGCTGTTAATCTTATATATTACATTTTTAAACTTGTCTTTTGTCAAATTTTCGAGTCTTTTATCAAATTATTTAGAAAACTTTTAGTTAATGTTTTATTTATCCAAATGGCCTCGAATAAATATATTTTAGAGTAATGAAAAATGCTTTGATTTTTGAATAAAGCAAATGAATTATTTTAATACGATAAGGAAATAATAGCGTGAGTGGGATGAATATTGTGAATAATTTATTTCAGAATGATATATATTTTGATTTAATCTTTTTATAAAGAGTGTTTGAAACAGGATTTCTTATTATACTCCAGAGAAAACGCGTTTTAAAGCTTATTTTTTAGAATAATGCATGAGTTTTTATGTTGAAATAAAGAAAATGAATTACTTTAATACAGTAAAGAATAGTGAATAAATTTTAGTAAGCGTATATTTTCATACCGTTGATTTGCTTTAAAATAAATACGCATTTTGTTTCCTTACAATTAGGTTATATGTTTTTATTTAAGAGACACTGCTTGTATCTGCTTGTATCTTGTATCTTGTTGGAATATCTTGAGAAAATATGCATTTTATAATACATTTTATATAAAATTTGTGTTTTGTGTCTCAAACATTTCAAGGTAGTATTTTTGATGTATCTTTTTTGCATTCAATTACACATACACATTCGGAATCCATTCAGTGAAAGAATATAGCTGTTTATTACTATTTATTGTAATGATTAAATAGGTAACAAATGACAAATTACATCTTATGTATTGTTAATGTACAATGAAAATATTAAATGTTCGTAAAATTGCAATAGATTGAAGTAACATTACATTTTTACGCATATTATTCGTAAAAAATAAACAGTTAATGTTTTTATTGTTTATATGAAAACGAACTTCGATTAAAAAAAGGTTACGGTTTTGTGTACATTACCATGAAAACTTAGAAGAGTTTGAATAATTTAGTTTTGCCATAATAACATTTATATAAAAATGTGCATTTTTGATAGGAAAAATATTGTGTGATGAGGTTCTATAAACATGAACGATTTATATAGAAAGGCATAATACTAAGTATTTTCACTTTCTAAACATTTTCAGACATTCATTTACACAAAGTTCTATTTGTGACTTATGGCTTATATTTAATATTTATTATACATTATTAGATAATTAACTAAATGAAGAGGCAAAATCAAATAATTTTCCCGCCAATAGTGGCTAATTTTAGTGAAACATTCCTTGGATTTTTTTAAATATTTATAAAAAAAATGAAGAAAAAGCATTTGTTATTTCATATACCCAAAGAAAAAAAAATTAGCAGGAGCTTTGGTCAGAGGATTGGAGTTATCTCTTGCGAAACAATAAAACTTCAATACGATCCCTTTCTTATGATTTTCAGAATACTGCTCTAAGTTGTGTGGTTGCAAAGGTGTTTCCTTTCAAAATTAGGGTTATATTTTGTAATCACGCTGCATATTACAATTTAAAAATTCAAATGAGATCTAAATTTTAATTTACGAAATCTGTATTTAGTATACCTGCGCACTACGGCAGCGAAATGGGCTTAAATGCATTGGAGTAAATGTTCTATTTCATATTCTAAGATCAGAACTTCTATATAATATAAATATTTTTTCTGTACTTTCAGAAATAACACTCTCACTTTTAAGAATTCTGAAATGGTCTAAGCTACTTTCGTCAATTTTGACAATCGATTTGCCATTTAATAACTTGCTTTCTATCGAAACAAGAATGGGCTTAAAGGCAGCGAAATGGGATTATGGGTATTGGAGTAACTGTTTTATTTCATATTCTAAGATTATAACTTCTATTTAATATAAATATTTTTATGTACACTCTCAGAAATAACAATCTCATTTTTAAGAATTCTAAAATCGTCTAAGCTACCTTCGTCAATTTTGACAATCGTTTTGTCACTTGATTTGTCAACTTGAATTTTGTCAAAATTAAATTTTTAACAAAAGTAATTTATTCCAATTCCTTACCGGTGGTATCATCTCATTTTTGTTTCGTATACGTATATTACCACAAATCAAAAGACCCTTCCTGGCCCGGACGATAGCGCACCTGACTTCGGGCCAAAAGATAACAGATTTTATTCGAAATCTCCTTTATTGCTGCCGAAATAGATTTCGTGAAAAAAACCCAATAGAATCAATTCCCTCAGTTTGATGAAATATTTAATCGGAACATTTAGCACGTGCAGTTTCGTCAGAATGACGAAAGTTTCTTAAAAAATGAACATTTTTAACTGTGCAGTTTGTAGTAAAAAATTAAACATTCTTATCTTAAAAATTTTTAAAATATAATCGTACAATAAAATTTTAGAAAATATTGTACCCCTAATTTCATTTACATTTAAGATTTTCCTTCTATTAACACCATTCCATAGATACCTTTTTTCTGTCTTTAGAAATTCGGTGAAACATTCAATGTTGTTCAACGGGAACTTTAAAAGAAGAAGAATTCACCGCGTTAAAAGAAAAGCCCGTTGATAAGAAAAGCATTTTCATCCGCTGTCACTTTTCCCAAAGAGAAAAATGTCGCCCCTTATCCGATCTGTTCCACGCGATCAAATTATATTTTTTTGCGTGTGAAAGCGACGCCAAACTGCAGCTCGCTTCAAAATGACGCATGGACTGAGTTGACGGTATCCTAAAGGACGTCGTCGACTGTTTGTTCTCTGGACAGTCTGCTTCTTTCTTGGCAGAACATCCTTGGGGAAGCGATCATCATTTCGAAATCCGTTTTACGCTCACTTGAACTTGGAGTATAGGGGATACATTCTGAAAAAAGAATGTTTTCTTTGCATTTGAAAGGATGTCTGAGTTAAAGTGTTTTGTGTTACCCTTTGGAGCCACAAGTTTTTGGAGTACAGAGCTTCAAAGGAGTTTTTGGGTCTATTCCTCCCCCCCCCCCCCTTTCATATCTGTCAAATATTGAATAACTTTGAAACCTACTAAATGATTTTTGTATGGCTCGTATACGGTTTATAGCGAGTTAAAAACGGATGTAATTACTTGTTTAAATCAAATTTACTAATTTTAATATCATTAAAAAAATTAATTGATTTTTTAAAAAAAATTACATGGTGTATATTAATTTTAAATCAAGATTTTTAAATACCGTTTGTTATTATTATAGAAATTCTGAATAGCTTTAAATTGATTAAGTTATATGACTGTAATACTGTAATTTTTTATATGAAATTAAAAATTTTTTATAAAGGTTTTAAATCAAGTTTAGTAATTTGTCAGAAATTGTAAATATAAAAAAAACTCTTTTACTGAATTTGTGTGTTGAATTTAAATTAAAAATAAGATTTTAAAATACAGTATTTTTGTTATTGTAATAGACATTTTAATAACAATTTTAAATGACAAAAAAAATAAGGAAACATAAACAATTTTGCTAATATAAAACCAGCCTTCCCGGGCGATAATTATAGCACAATCACCCTATTTTTGATAGCCAAAATATAAAAAAGTTTAACGGTCCTACTCACAGATGGCAGAACTACAAACGGCTTGTTTAAATCTGCTTAGAAACTCGTTATTTGTATACGAAATTAAAAAAAACCCCGTTGATATTCATGTGACAAAAGTACGATTCGTAACTGCTCAGGGAAATTTCTTTTTTATTTATACCTCTCATGTTAAAATTTGTTGCGTGTGAGACCCGCAAAGGGATTTTTACTACTGAAATAATATATATGATACTTTGATTAATTAAAGAAACTGAGTTTCTAAGAAATCGCTAAAAACAAAAACTTATTGCTGCTACTTTTTCGAAATAGATAAAAGTTAAATTGTCTAAAGATAATAAAACAAAATCAATACATAAAAACAGATAATGGTTAAACAAAAACAATTGTTAGAGATGTCATTCAAGTTTAAAGAGATATTTATGGATTTTGTAACGAAAGCTCAGCTTATCTATTTTGTTACATGTAAATCGACCAGTTCTTCAATAAAAGATGGTTTTTAATTAGGTCCTTCATTTGGAGTATTAAATTAATGTGATATATTAAAAAAAATATGTGCACCTCTTATAAAAAAAATAATACATGTTCGTATTTAAATTCATTTTCTCATTTTCCAGGTAAAAATGGTTTAGGTATATAATCATATTAAAAATTTATTTTCAAATACATAATTTTATATATACTATTTACGTAAATCACAATATTAATTTGAAATAATAATAATAATTTGTATAGTTTTGAAGTAAACAAATTTACTTAGAGTTCAATAATCCGGAATAAAACAGCGGTTTAATCTTTGATGCCTTCCAAATTTGATGCAGATAGCACTATTGCAAAATAAAAGCAGATAATATATTTTTTAATTTCCTCAAAGCATTGTTTTTTAATGAAACAATTAAAATAAATTATCATTTATTTACATTAACTATAATGCAGTAATAGTTAAATATAATTATTTAAAATAATACATCCATAAATACAATAAAATACTATTCAATCAAACCAACAAAAACTATTTGTGAGATTTTCAAACTTTTTCGGTATTTATTTTATTAGAAAGGATTTCTTAAAAGCTTATTAAGTTAAAGGAACTCTATTAGTTAATGCATCTTCCATAATGATGCCATTAGTTTGAAAAGACGATAGAAGTGCGTTAGTACCTGAAGATTCCTCTATTTAATTGACTTCTAAATTGCGGCTGTCCCATAATTCTCGGAAAGCGGCTTATTTAGGGAAAGTTCGGGATTATTCGGAGTGTTCTTACAATTGCAAAACAAAATGCTTAATAAATTTTAAGGTAAGTGTTCTTAATGCATTGGAAAGTTTATATGAGTTTTTTTAGATTACTAAAAGAAAACAAAACGGAATGTCAGAAAATTAAATAAAATATTAAGCTTTTTAAATTATTTAAAAAAAACTAAATTTTTAGTCGCAATTTAAGTATTTCTTCGCCTTTTCTTCAAATACATTTATTATTTAAAGGCACACTAGAATTCAACCGCCGACGCTAAAGCAGTTTTTTTACTGATAAATTTCTTGATATTGTTGGAATAATTAATTATGTTTTCGGTAGAGTCTTATTATACATGAGGTCACAAATGGATGAGCTATGGCCACTGTTTGGCTTATTAACCATACATAATAAATCATACTTTTTGCTATACTTTAATTTCTTTGTTTGTTGCTACTAAAACTAAGCGACTTGTTTAAAGTATACGTGAACTAGTTTATAATTGTTTTTTATTATGCTAATACAGCTAATGTGATGCTAATGTGATGCACCCAATGCTAATGTGATGCTAAATGTGATGCACCCAAACTACGATCTTAGCTACTATCCGGTATAGATGTATACATTTTTTAATAATTTTTAAAGAGATAGATTTTAATTTGTACACCAAAACGTTAGCTTAAAAATATTGTAAAATAAAGTATTTTCATAACACTGTAAAAAAAATGATGTACTTAAAAATGAATACCTGGACCTTCTTATTTATCTTTGAGTTCAATTGCATCGTAAATGAGCGATGACGTATTCAAATTTAAGCAACAGTACTTTCTCAAAAATGAGCAGTGTGATTTTATATTTCTAATATCAGTTTCTGTTCAAGTAATTTTAACAAAGCGACCTAACAAATTTAAAATAGTTGTTCAGAAGATAGTTTTCCACATTATTTGATGCCGATTGCTTAAATGGAAACTGAGTTATTACAACTCAATTATCTTATTTTCAATTCTTTTGGTACACCTTTTTAACATTTCTTCTGTTTATAACTTCTTCCCGTTGCCCTGGTAATGCAATGGATAAATCACTGGACTGCGGTGTCTGAGGATATGGGTTCGACAGAAATACCAGCAGATATGGGCTCGATTCCCGGTAAGTCATAGTTGTAATTGTCGATATTTATTGAAAGTGATTTATGAAGGCAGCCTATGTAGGCAAGCTCTTTTTTATTCATTTTTACACATTGTACTCATTTTTGTGTACATGACTTTTTCAAAAATGAAACTTATCTATTCGGAGTTATGATAAGCATTGAATATAATAAAAAATGACTATATTTTACTTATTTTTGAGTACTTATTTTTAACATAGAATATAAAAAATTTTGTGCATTGTTGAAGGAACTTTGAGATCCCCGAATGCAATGTCAAAACTTAAGACAAAGACGTCTATATCAGAATAAACCGATTTAAAGAAGTACTTGCAATACGACAGATAAAACCGATTAAAACTAGAAAACCAGCTTTTCTTGATTTCCCTTTCGTTTTCTTTGTCGGTAAATTTCGATATCAAGTAAAAAGAGGCAAGCACCTTTTATCTGTGGATTTATACCTTTTCCTTCTTGCTATCGAATTCCTATTAATACCTATAATTTCAGCGATTCCGATAATTTTTTGTTTATCTCAGTTTTCATTTTTCGTCAGCTTAGATTAATGATCTCGGGTTCAGTGTTTCGCAAGTTTTGAGGTAATTGCGATTGAAAATGATTGTTATATTTATATTTAATTTTAGTGACGATAATCTAACCACTATAAAAACTCAAATCCGAAATTCTATTAGATACTTTATGGTTGTAGCTAAGCTGATGATTCATGACACGGCATAAAAGGCTTAAAGTTGCTTTATTGAGTTATGTGTTTGTTGTACTCTAATTTTAGATTTATTGTTCACAACATTTTATAGTAGCTTTGTAGTTTTTTCTGTTTGCTTATGCAATATCCTTAGTATCAAAGAATAAGGGACCGTAAAATGTGTAGTTTTACACGCACTGCAATTTATGTAGTCAAATTTTTGAAAGTATAAACGTATAAAAAGGACGTGTAAAAATTTAGTATACTTGTATTTGGATGCTGTTTATTTATTATTTATAAAAAACTTAACATATTTATACACAACATTTGCATTAACAAACTTCAAATTCTAAAGGTACTGTGCACCATTTTTTAAAAATAAAAATGTTTTTTTTTTGCAATTAAACAAAATTCCAAACTGGATTAAATAAAAGCAAAATACCCGTTCTTCGCACGGGTAATATAATAAACTTAAGTTTTTTAAAATAATTTTTTAAAATTAAATTTATATAATAAACTTTATATAAATATAAATAAGTCATGTCCCAATTAAAGAGGAAAAACCACGATAATAGCATTTTTGCTAACATTATTTTTTTCTGGAAAACTTTAGATTTTCATAAAAAAAATCTATGAAATAAGACTACAAGGAGATTATACTTTATTATATAAAAAGATTTTCAAAATAGTTGCATGCTGTACATATTATGCTCAGTTAACCATAAAAAATATCCGGCATAAATGAGAATAAAATAAGTAATTTGTAATAACTCGGTTATTTTTTAACAAAGCTACCGCAAAATTAAATGAAAAATCTATTACTTTTAACTTGTCAAATTTGATTAAAAATCAATCGTATTGATACTAATGTTGACTTAATAAATTTTAAATTAACGTCCCAATCGGAAACATTTATATTATTATAGCTCACTAGCATTTACGTGCGATAATTATCCCCCCTCCCACTCCATATAAAAAAGGTTAACGGTTCTACTCATAGATGGCAGCAGTACCAATTAAGTCATTAGTTTATGATATGAATGTGAATATACAAAGATTTCCCTGAAAATATATACATTTTTATGATCTTTTATATATATTTTAATATTTTATGAAGAAGATTTGAATAGAAGTATTAGGTGAAATATTCTATATTTTTCAGTGATTAAAAATTATTTAGAAGTATATGTAAATTGTTTATTTCACCTTCATAAATTAAAAATAATATTTAAAAAAAAACTCTGTTTGTTGCAAACGTTTATAAATATCATATGTTTGATCCTTAATCCCTAAATTTGGCTCAAGACGTATTGGTGGCTCTAGGGTGACTTTAGCTAAAGTTCTTCCATGCAACTCTTGGGTGTGCACTCAAGTGAAATGTTTATCTTGTAGATTTTGCACATTCCCTTAGGTGTCGCAATCGACCACTTGGGCTCATGTCGCTCAACATTTGCGCCTCTGCGGAAGCATTTAGCCTTAGGGAAGCTTTTTCCGAATAAGACTCTTTACTTCTTGCGAAAGAATTTATTGTAGACTCTAACGTATTTTTAATAATGGTAGACTTTATTTTAGTGCGTATTTTAATATTTCTTAATGTAGGTGCTTTGAGTTTAATATTTCTTAATGTAGGTGCTTTGAGTTTAATATTTCTTAATGTAGGTGCTTTGAGTTTAATATTTCTTGATGTAGGTGCTTTGAGTTTACAACACTTACGGTGGTGGAGTTACTTAGGGTGCAACTTCACTTCTTGCGAAATAATTTATTTAACCTCTAACGTATTTTTAATAATGGTAGACTTTATTTTAGTGCGTATTTTAATATTTCTTAATGTAGGTGCTTTGAGTTTACAACACTTACGGTGGTGGAGTTACTTAGGGTGCAACTTAACTTCTTGCGAAAGAATTTATTATAGCCTCTAACGTATTTGTAATAATGGTAGACTTTATTTTAATATTTCTTAATGTAAATGCTTTGAGTTTACAAGACTTATGGTGGTGGAGTTACTTAGGGTTAAACAAAATAATGAAAGTTTACGAGTAGTATACTTTTATTTCAAACAAATTACTAATTAACATAAAGTCTAAATAAACAACATAGTTGTTTATACATATAAAAATGATTTTTATTTTGGTTTTAAAATGTTTTAACAAATGCAAACGATTTTTATTAATTTATAATTTATTAGTAATGTGAAACTATCCTTAGCCCTCTGATGGACAAGCACAATTTTGAATATGTAGGTTTATTTTCAGTGAAAGAAGTTTATTTAAATTTATAACATATTAAATTTTTTACATTATACCAGTAGAGAAGGTTTCAAAAGTCCACATAATGCTTTAAATTTAAAAATTATTTCTAAAAAGAGATTTTTTATTAATTTTTATATTACGTGTACCACTGTGAAAACTGGGGATACCCCAAAGGTATCCGTCATGTGGCTAGTAATATTACCATGAACAGCAAAAAATTATGATATAAATAGCTCTCTTATTATTTTTTAAATTACAAGAATTCATATACGCATTTCTGTATATTATTTTATATATTAGATTGATTGCTAAATAAATGATATTTCTATATTTGATCAATTCAAATTTCGTATTTCTTTTAAAAAAAGTCAACTGTAATTATATATATTTGAATTCGGAATACATTTTACTTTATAATTCAGTCACAAAAATTTGACTAACTGAATTTAAGCAAGGTAATATTTCACTGAAGCCCTCAGGGTAGTAGAACGCTCTAAATCATCTGAAAGGAAATATTCCTTTAGCGATTGTCTGTCGTCTAGTATCCAGCGGGTTAAAATGAAAATTCTTTCAAAGTAAGGGAAATCTAATGCTTGAAGACGAAATTGTGAAAACGATGTATTTTTGAAAATAACCATAGTAGTTTTTGTGAGTAGCAATTGTTGGAAATCCGAAATTCCTTTCTACTCAAAATTGGCTTCTTCTCCAATGGAGTTTTTTGTTATTATTCTGATAAAATTCTTAAGCCTGTTATTATATTTTTCTTGAAACTGTAGTTAAGCTTACGAAATCCTAACTAATGCTCCAGACCATTGGAAAGAAACGACCAGCATCTGACAGTAAAGAAAAACTTAAAAAATGAAAAATAGGCAGATATTGATATTTTTCTCTGAAAATATCAGCTATGAGCACCTACCAATCTATTGAATTCTACAATACTTGCCTTTAACAATAACGCTGGAGGAAGCACAAAAACTCTTTTCTACCTGGAAGGAGTCCAGCTTTATTCCAAGCCCGCTTTAAGAAAACAAGACAAAACAAAAACAAAAAAGGGAACCGAGAAAAACAATGGTAGTTACTCACCGAAAAGACAGACTATAGGGGAACGAAAACATAAAGAAAAAGAAGAAGCACAAGTGGTAGATAGAAAACGTATAATCTAAAAAGTAGAGATAAAGTTAGGGGAAAGATTAAAAAAAAATTATACTAAAAAAAGACGGAAATATTCGAGTCGTATAGTTATTTAAAATTAAATATGAAGAATCTATAACTGAAACCTTTTAAGAAATCAAAATTAATAAAAGCATCTTGTGGCTTGATTGTATACTGTTAAAAATAGGTACTTAAAAATAAATAAAATGTATTAATCTTTGAGTACATTCGATGTTTATCACGGCTTGAATACAAAATTTTCAATTTTTAAAAAGACATGTACTCAAATATAAGTACAATAAATAAAAAGAGTAGATGCTAGCCTACATAAGATGCCTTCATAAATCACTTTCTATAAATACCGACTATTACAAGCAAGACTTACCGGGAATCGAACCCAGATCCTCAGACATTACAGTGCAGAGCTTTATCCTTTAAACTACCAGGGCGACTTGAAAAAGTTATAAACAGAAATTTTTTTTTAAAAAGGTGTGCTAAATGAATGGGGAGTAAGATAATTGAGTTGTAATATCAGAGTTTCTATTTAAGCAATCTACATCAAATTATGTGGAAAACAATCTTCTGAGCAACTATTTTTAGTTTGTGAGATCACTTTGTTAAGATGGCTATAGCAAGAATATAGCAGTGTTCATTCTAGGCGTTTTTTGAAGGGCGGGCCGCCCTGCCTGCCCTTTTTTAATCTTGATAGCGCCCTCATGCCCCTTTTTTCAAAAATGCCGCCCTCCTTTGCAAAAATGCCGCCCTCTTTTGACCTTTTCATTCAAGTACAACCGTCCTTGCTTGCCTCATCTGACTAAAAAAGCAAAGATTTCAAAATTTTATGAGCAAATCGGAATTAAGTGAAACATGACAAAAGAAAAACAAACTTATTTTTATACAGCTTATTGCGCAATCTCAGTGATTTCGCGGTAATTTCAAGCGCGGGAAATTCCATACATTTTATTGGTTGGTTGTGCACGCATGTGAAAAACTAAGTTTTTTTGTTTTTTGTAGAGGAGAAGATGGTGTGGTTTGTTTAATTAACGTCGCACTAGAGCTGCGCAGTGGGCAGAAGATGGTTTGGAGCGTGGTTACTAGATTAGGCATTTTATCACCGCATTTTGGATATAAGTAGAATTTTCATTTTTTTTTATAGGTTTATCGGTTTGGTCACGCTTCTCGGTTATTCGAGAATTCATATTAAGTGGTATGAATTCTCGAATCACCGAGAAGCTCATGCGCGTTTTATTTGTTCGTGTAGAATGGGCTTAAACGGAGCGCTACTTATGGAACGGCGGCGACGGCCAATTCTCCGCCGCGGCTGACCACGCCCACTCCAACTGTGGTTTTTTTTAAAGTGCCCTTTAAAAAATAAACAGTGCCCTTTCAAAACCAAAACGTGCCCTTTCAAAAACAAAAGTGCACTTTCAAAACCGGAAGGTGCCCTTTTTCTGCCAGCTGCGCCCTGCCCCTTTTTATTTCTAGAGTGAACACTGATATAGCAAGTATAGATGGCTATAGATAGCTAATTTGAAGCAATCAACATCAAATTATGTGGAAAACATTCTTCTGAGCAACTATTTTTAGTTTTAGAGGTGACTTTGTTAAGATGGCTTGAACAGAATGGCTTGAGATTAGAAATATTAAATCACAATGCTCATTTTTGAGAAAGAACGGTTGCTTAAATTTGAGTACTTCATCGCTTATTTACGATTATATGAAAAACGAGTAGGTTCAGGTACTCATTTTTAAGTACTTTCTTTTACAGTGTACTTGCGGAATTGAGTTCTTCATTTGCGAATAAGATATTTAAATAAAAGTTATTTTCATTTAACTGTATTATCATATATGTTATTCCAGGTACACTGTAAAAAAAAGGTCTTAAAAAAGGGGAACCTGTACCTACTCTTTTTTTAGTACAATTGCATCGTAAGTGAGCGATGACGTATTCAAATTTAAGCCACAGTACTTTCTCAAAAATGAGCAGTGTGATTTTATATTGCTAATTTCAGCTTCTGTTCAAGCCATATTGACAAAGCGACCTCACAAACTTAAATAGTTGTTCAGAAGACGGTTTTTTACATTATTTGATGTCGCTATTGTTCTATAAAATGGAAAATGAGTTATTACAATTCAATTATCTTACTTCTTTTAGCACACTTTTGAAAAAAAATTCTGTGTATAATTTCTGCAATCGCCATGGAAGTTTAACGGATAAGGTACTGGACTGTGGTGCATGAGGATCTGTGTTTTATTCTCAGTAAGTTTTGGTTGTAATTGTTGATATTAATTGAAAGTGATATATAAAAGCAGCTGATGTAGGCAACCAGCTGCTCTTTTTATTAATTTTTACTCATTGTACTCATTTTTGAATACATGTCTTTTTCAAAATTGAAATTTACTTATTCGGAGCAATTGTAAGCATCGAATGTACTCAAAAACGAGTACATTTTACTTATTTATAAGTATCTATTTTATACAGTATGATGCATATTGGTTCACTTCTTATATATATTTTTTATATTCAGAAATAATTTTGTTTGATTATTTTTATAAAAGCGTATTTTTTTTTAAATAAAGACCATCACATTTTTTATATAAATATAATTATAATAATAATATAAATATAACTTTTTATGTTTGTTTTGCAGCTTCTTTTTAACAATATGACAGCTAGTTGATATTTCTTTTAAATTTTTTTTTTCAAATAATGCTAAAATGAAATTTGCATTAATGTAGTATAATATCGTTAAAAGTTTTGATTTCCCTATATACAAAATGTCCATTTTATTGATACAATATTGATCATTTGCACGCTTATAAAAACTTGACCTACATTATTCCTTTTCTTGAACTCATTTGAATAAGATAGGTATTTATATAAAAAATATTCCTCACTTTTTTTACTTCGGTCTGTCCCAATTTTCGAATAATTAACTGAATGTGTTTGTTATTTATAAGGAGATGTATGTGGAATTAAAGCGCAAAAATTAACGGCATTCAAGTGAGATAAATATATTTATATAAATAAAAAGTAGAGTGAAATAGGAGTCATTTAATTCAATCCTTGGTCTTTTAATGAATCAATTCTTTTTTGTCTTCCATGCTCATTATTTCATTATGGACTTATTCTATCTCATTGCAAATAGTTTGACGGTTTTTCTGCTCTTGGCCTTTACTCTTTCCCGAAAAAACTCATCTGCAAGTGGATGGAACGGAATGGTTTTTGCTTTCCCCCCAATCTATGTCGTCTGAGTCCTAGTGATTTATCAACCAGTCGAAATTCTTCCCAAGGAATCTATTAATTTCTCCCAGAAAAAAATCTCTGCCTTAACGAAATCATTTCCCTTTTTTACGAAATCTTCTCGTTTATTCTTGCATTACGATCCAGAAACTTGTCCTTGGAAAACCTGGACTTGTTGATGAAGTCTCTTATTTTTAGCTCTTTCTAACTAACGTCACGGAGCTTTTCAAAACCCACTACTTTGTTGTTCAAAGCAGAGTTTTCAAATTACTTTTCGGGCCTGAGTTTTTGAAGCTAATAAAGACGTAACTAGCAGCATAATCTATATAAATTAAAAAGTGTTTTATATATATGTGTGACTTCCATAGGCGTATATGTTCAAGTACTCCCCACCCTAATAGCATTTCAAATCAAAATATTTTACTAATATCCCGAACAAGATCTTAAACGCAATTTTTTTAAATATACTTTATGAAAATTACGTTAAAACTAATTTTAAATAAAAAAAATGCTAAGTCTTAAATAAATTAAAAAAATTAATTACGTTATTAATAATTGCTGATTAACATTTAATTAATGGCTAATTACTAATTAACATGACTGCTCATTAGCCTTTTTCTATATTGGTAAATACTCTGGGTATGGAACTAGCTGGACCCTACCATAACTTCCGAATTCTTCAAGTCTCTGATGCCATCCGTAGTAATTTACATAAAATACAAAGTTTTGTGCACATCAGTTAGAGGACATGTAGTCTGTTAAAAACATATTAGTAATATTAAGTTAATTAAGTAATTAAGTACCAATGACTTATAATACTTACGGGTCACTTCAAACACCCTATACCTACTTAGCTAAAAAAATGGCTTCAGCTGGATGATTGTAGGTGTTGCATATTAACCTAAGTTTAGATTTTGGGTGACTCCAAAATACCGTAGCGTTTTATTGCTGACCCAATTTCAACACATCACACTTATCACTTAGGGAGGAGTAATGTAGTAGTCGGTGGTAAAGTACTTAAGTAGCATCACAATGCCCTAGACTTTATTCAAAAGTGTTTCCAAAGCAAACATCCTTGTACTAGTGTTTTACCATTAACAATATCTTATAATATACTTGAAAAAGGGACTCTTGTTATTGTTGGTGAACGCCAAAAATATAACAATAAATTTAAATATAACAATAAATTCTTATGAAATACGGGTGTTTCTGATTTAGGACGACAGCAAAGGGAGGTTACGCAAATAGTATTCAATATGTCTGGGAAGAAGAGTGTGGGTCACTATACATTAAAAACAAATAATACGATTTAAAATAGAAAATATACTATCCACAAAAGATCTAGAATATTTTTATATTTTTTTAGTCTTTTGACGAAAATCTTCTTCTAGAGCTTTTGTTTTAGACCAATAAATTAAATAATGTCAACAGATATGTCTTTCGTTAGTTCTAAAATATTACTGTATGCATTTAACATAAGCCGTAATTCAAAAACACACACGCACAAATTAATGCAGTTAAGCACGCTACAAGGAAGATAATATTACTGACGCAAATTTAGAAATCTATTCGTTACTTTATGTGAACGACATAATCACACAAACATTATGTTTTCATTGAATATATTAAGTTTTTGACTTTGAAATACTACATAATTAAAAAACGAACATTTAACAAAGTTCGTTTTTATATTTCTAGAAGCTATAACTGAGCTAAAATAATCATTGGAGGAAAGAATAAGTGCAGACAACCATTTTTCACCATTTTGATACAACGTAGAAAAATATAGTTCTTTCGCATGGTGTTTGGAATAGGATGAAGTGCTTACATCCAAGTTTTAAAACCACCTTTCAAAAATACTTTAAACATTACACATTTAATATTTTACCATACTTGCTTTCTCAGAAACAGAATTTTTTTTATTTATTAATTAATTGCATAAATACTCAAGACCGACGTAACACGGGTAACGGTGCAAAAGCAAAGGTAGAATGTTTTCTCTACCTTGTCTTTCAAACAGTATTCATTCGCGCGCCACGGTTTCCCCCAAATGGAGTCATCACTACAGTGTTTATATGAGCTGAGTGGAAACTACAGCATCTTAAGCCTAACGCAAGATGCTGTCATAAAATTGCATATTCCAATTCTTCCAAGTTCGGGATTCGCAATCAATTCCCCTTTAATTGTAAATAAAATTTCCTCGTCGAAAATCCCAGGGAACTGTTTGGTAATAATGATTCCATTCGAAAGGTTAGATTTCATTTGTAAAAATGTGTCACACTGTTTAAATGTTTAAGAGGCGGAAACTTGGGCATTAGATAACCTAATCTTGTTTCCTAATGAAAGGGTTCACGCTAGGTTTGAGACCGCATTGTTAATTTGGAACAAATATCAATTATTTAAAACAGGTGGTTTGTGTTAATTACAATGCTTGCGATGCATTAATCTCCTGCTTCAGCGTACTTACGTGTAGCGTATGTATATAAGGACGTGAGGGAAATTTCGAATTAATTTTCTGTGCGCATGTTAATCGCATTCGAGGAAATAAATGGTTTAACGTCTTTACTTGAGTCAGACTGCGTTGTTAATTAAGGTTGCATTGGAGTTTAGCAGTGTTACAGAAAGAAGTTGTAACAAAGATTTTAGTCAGGAAATGATAATGAAGTTAAGGCTTTTAACTTACTTCACACACTCTCAGAAATAATGCTCTCATTGTTAAGAACTTTGTCAAGGGTATTTTCGGAATCCTCAAATTTTCAAGGGAATCCTCAAATTTTTAACGAAAGTTATTTACTGAAATTTCTTTTTTGGCTGTTTTAGGGGTATCAGCTCATGTTTGCTTCTTATAAGTTTTTTTGTAAGACTTCATTATTGGACGAGTAGATAGACAGTTGTACAATGGTGTGTGAGGTCCGAGGTTTGTGTTGTACCGTCGGTATTTATTTAAAACCGTCCTCATTTTTGACGAAATAAATTTTGTTTAAAAGCGACAATATGTTTTTGTTTGACGAAATTGATGAGTTTGATGAAATATTTCATCGGAGCATATAACAGGCGTCTGTTTCTTCAAATATGAGCAGGGATTTTTAACAGTGCATTAGGAGAAGGCTATCTCAATTTGAACTATATATGTATAAATCTTTTCTAAACATATCTATTCATAACAATTGTTTGAATACTCAATTGTTGTTAGATGAAGAATTATTCAAACTACGATAATATACTGCAAATAATTGGTTATCAGGAATTAAATTGCCTATAAACGTTATATTCAATGATTTTTAATAAAATAAATCAAATAGAATTTCTATTCGTGTTCTTAAAAGTATGAAAATAATTCAATTTCAAATTTCATGGGCTCTAAAACTGTTTTATTCAGTGTAATGCTTGTATGTATTGGTATCAATCTCCAATAACGTTATTTATTACCAAGTACAGTAGCACTCCAATTATCCGTATCAATTATGACCAGATACCATCCGGATAATCGAATATCCGGATAATAGGACAATTCCCGGAAAAAACGATTATTTTATAGTAATTTTTTTTTGCATTGGTATGCAATGTATGGTATGTATTATAAATATATACCGATAAGAAACTTGTAAAATGTGGATTTTGCTGGTTTATTTTTGTCTCAAAGCGATTCTGATAATTCGTGATCCGGATAACTGGAATTCGGATAACTGAAGTTCTACTGTACTAGTGACATCTGTCTCGAAGTATCTACTTCAGAAACATATTCTGAGCAACCACAAAAAAGTCTATTACACAACTGAATACCTACATTATGGTATCCGATATTTATTTTAAATAACTGATAACATAATTTAGAATTTTATACCTAAGTATTTCATAAGAAACGCCTTTTGATTCTATGGGACGGCTTTTCGTAATGAAATCTCAGTTGACTTTCTTGCTTTAGAAAGCTTACTCCCACATTTCCTATTCAGAAAATCCACATCTGGCACCATAAAAATTTTTATCTTCGGGGAAACACTTGGATGGAATATATATTCTGTTGTGTTATTAAATATTTCATTTTTCGCCTTGATCTATCGCCCTCTCCTCTACGAATACAGATTCTGCGTATATTTATCACCCGCGCTCATAAAAAGAAATAACTGCGCTCCTCCTCCGTAACACCTCGAAGATTAGATTCCTTGAAAAATAGGAGGTTTGCTGATTTACTTTGAGGCTTACAAATACGCCGGAACACATTGTATGGGGGGCGATTGAAAAAAGCCGCTTCTTGTATTAGGGGTAGACTTTCTGCGTACCAATCTCCGAGGCAGCGAGATATTTGCGAAAAGAAAGTCCACAATCAATCGGTCTTAGTTTTGATTTAGTGTTGGTGGAAAAGCAAGAAAAATAGACAGTCTCTTTCATAAACAATTCCTTATTGATATCTTCCTGTTTAGGTTGGTTTGGTTAATTTTACGGCGCACTAGAGCTGCACAGTGGGCTATTGGCGACGGTTCGTAGACTTTCTGCGTACCAATCTCCGAAGCAGCGAGATATTTGTAAAAAGAAAGTCCCCAATCAATCGGCCATAGTTTTGATTTAGTATTGGTGGAAAAGCCTGAAATAGACAGTCTCTTTCATAAACAATTCCTTATTGATATCTTCCTGTTTAGGAAGGCCTCCGTAGCCGAGCGGTTAAGGGCGTCAGCTAGGAATACGAAGGTTCCCGGTTCGATGCCAGATGATGGACTTGACAAAGAAAATTAAAAAGTAGTGATCTTGTGATCGGAGGGTTGCCAGCTTCGCTACAAAATATTCGAAAAGTCGTCTAGAACATCCGCAAAAATTTACAGCGTGTATACGATAAAGCTGGTGCACGATAAATCTGATCGGGGTCCAAAGTCCCGACGTCTATTAAAGGCGTTGGGTGCCAGTTCAGGTGTTTCCTCGTCATCTGACCATGGTTCTAAAATAACGAGGTGCAGGTATGAATGAATGTGTGTGTGAATGTGTATGTGTTCCCTGGTCTTTCCTTCGAGATAGACCCCGAGCCGTCGCCAATAGCCCACTGTGCAGCTCTAGTGCGACGTTGATTAACAAAACCTAACCACACGAAAACTGACCATGGTTCAGAAATACGAGGCAACGTTTCTTGGGTTTGGTTTGGTTAATTAACATCGCACTAGAGCAGCACAGTGGGCTATTGGTGACGATTCCGGGTCTCTCTCGAAGGAAAGATCCGGGAACACACACACATTCAATACATGCACCTCGTTATTTTAGAACCATGGTCAGATGACGAGGTTGGTAAGGCGTTCAGCTACTAATCAGAGGATTGCTGGTTCGAATCCGGGCAATGGACTTGACATAGAAAAGTACAAAAGTAGTGATCTTGCGATCGGAGGGTTGCCAACTTCGCTACAAAAATACTAGAAAGTCGTCCAGAATATCCAACAAATTATACTGGCGTGTATACGGGACTGGTGCACGATAAATCTGATCGGGGACCTAAGTCCCGACGTCTATTGAAGGCGTTGGGTGCCAGTTCAGGTGTTTCCTCGCCATCTGACCATGGTTCTAAAATAACGAGGTGCATGTATGAATGTGTGTGTGAATGTGTATGTGTTCCCGGGTCTTTCCTTCGAGATTGACACCGAACCGTCGCCAATAGCCCACTGTGCAGCTCTAGTGCGACGTTAATTAACCAAACCAAACCAAACCAGATGACGAGGTTTGGTTTGGTTTGGCTTGTTTAATTAACGTCGCACTAGAGCTTTTGAACAGTGGGCTATTGGCGACGGTTTGGGGACTATCTCGAAGGAAAGACCCGGGAACGATGCCTCGTATTTTTAAACCATGGTCAGATGACGAGGAAACACCTGAACTGGCACCCAACGCCTTCAATAGACGTCTGGACTTTTGACTGCTATCAGATTTACCGTACACCAGTCCCGTATACACGCCGTTAATTTTTGCGGATGTTCTGGACGACTTTTCTAGTATTTTGTGGCGAAGCTGGCAATCCTCTGATCACAAGATCATTACTTTTTACTTTTTTATTTGTCAAGTTCATCGCCTAGGATCGAACCAGGAATCTTTGGATTCCCAGCTGACGCCTTTAACCGCTCGGCCACGGAGGCCAACGTTTCCTGGGTCTTTTCGAGGTCTCCGTGGCCGAGCGGTTAAAGGCGTTAGCTGGGAATACTAAGTTTCCTGGTTCGATCCTAGACTATGGACTTGACAAAGAAAACTAAAAATGTAGTGATCTTCTGATCGGAGGGTTGCCAGCTTCGCCACAAAATACTAGAAAAGTCGTCCAGAACATCCGCAAAAATTAACGGCGTGTATACGGGACTGGTGTACGGTAAATCTGATCGCAGTCAAAAGTCCAGACGTCTATTGAAGGCGTTGGGTGCCAGTTCAGGTGTTTCCTCGTCATCTGACCATGGTTCAAAAATACGAGGCATCGTTCCCGGGTCTTTCCTTCGAGATAGGCCCCGAACCATCGCCAATAGCCCACTTTGCAGATTTAGTGCGACGTTAAATAACTAAACCAAACCAATCCAAAACTTGAGGATTCTTGTTTCGTAAAAAGTCCCATTTTTCAATGACAAAACGATTGAAAAATATAACGAAAGTAGCCTTGACGATCGCGGAATTCTCAAAAGCAAGATTATTATTTTTGAGAGTGTAGGTATAAGGGTGTGACGAAATAGAACTATGCACATAAATACATGGGAATTCTTTTTTAATAAGGAAAAAAAAATAAAAAATTGTCGAATTTCCCCCAATAGGTTTGTGCTTTACTTGGGTTTATTTCTGCATAGTTGCGGCTTCAGGTGCCGCCAACGGAGTTTACTTTACTCCTTGGATGTTTACTTTTCTCCAGGTGATAAAAAAAGTTCCACATTCGAAAAGTAGCATGACTTTCAGTGAAAGAAGGTAAGAATATATTTTTCCTGTGAGGTTTAGTAATACTGTTGTCCAACGGTTTGGCATCTCCCCCCACTCCCCGCATCACTTTTTGGCAGGGAAAGTTACGCCTGATTTTGCTGTTAGGCGAGTAGAACACGTGTTGTCTTCCAGTGGAAAAGCTGTATTTTTCAAGTTAACCACCTGTACTCTGAGTAAGGTAAGCGCGCCATTCTGTTATGTTACAATAAATAAATTCAAAAGTATACTAATGGGCTTTCTGATTTTTCGCTTTTAATTCATGTTAAAAAACATTTTCTCACCAACCTCATTCCAGAACAAAATTTAAAATGACTTTACTTCCCCTGTTGACCGTGGCCGAGCGGTTAAAGGAGTCAGCTGGGAATACGAAGATTCCTAGTTCGATCCTAGGCGATGGACAAAGAAAAGTAAAAAAGTAGTGATCTTGTGATCGGAGGGTTGCCAGCTTCGCTATAAAATACTAGAAAAGTCGTCCAGAACATCCGCAAAAATTAACGGCGTGTATACGGGACTGGTGCACGATAAATCTGATCGGGGTCCAAAGTCCCGACGTCTATTGAAGGCGTTGGGTGCCAGTTCAGGTGTTTCCTCGTCATCTGACCATGGTTCTAAAATAACGAGGTGCACGTATGAATGTGTGTGTGAATGTGTTCTCGAGTCTTTCCTTCGAGATAGACCCCGAACCGTCGCCAATAGCCCACTGTGTAGCTTTAGTGCGACGTTAATTAACCAAACCAAACCAAACAACCCACCTGTTGAAGTGTAGTAAAGTCTGAAAGTTTGGTTTGATTAATAAACGTCGCACTAGAGCTGCACAGTGGGCTATTGACGACTGTTCGGGGTCTATCTCGAAGGATAGACCCGGGAACGATGCCTCGTATTTTTGAACCATGGTCAGATGACGTGGGCAACACCCCAGCTGGCACCCAACGTCTTCAATAGACGGCGGGACTTTGGACCCCAATTAGATTTATCGTGAACGAGTCCCGTATACACGTCGATAATTTTTTGTGGATGTTCTGGATGACTTTTTACTATTTTTGTAGCGAAGTTAAGGAAATAAATGCATGTCATCTGTCTTGAAAAATATGTTCGCTGTGTAGTGCCATGTTTTGCCATAAGAAAAGAATTTGAGGATTCTTGTTTTGTCAATTGTTCTGGCAACAAAAAAATGTGATTATTTAAAAAATATTTTGATTTTCCTATCAATTGATACCTAATGTATTTTTATTAATCCCATTGAAGTATATGATCAGAAATTAGAGGAACAAATAAATCCGAATTCGCAAAGTGTTATGAAAAAAGTTAAACTTAAGAATCACTTAAAAGTGTTTGTTTTTAAATTTATTTTTTGGTAACGGATATTGTATGCCTTGGACGAAAATATAGAACATACATTTTGAATAGTGCTGAATACGAACAAAACGATTTTCTTTATTCCAACCAAGCCTTACTATTGGAAAAAGTAACATTTCTGACATTTCAGTAAAGTATACTACTTCTGCTTCTTACTTTAATCCACGGAGAACATAGTAAACAAGTTTAAAATAAAAATCCGAAAGATTATCGGAATCTGCAGTTAACATAAAATATATTGATACCATTAGCATAATTTTAACTCCTCTACATGGTACTCAAACACTTCACTAAATTTGGAAATGCAAATTGATGGAGTAAAGTTACCCCCTTTGAGTGTAGTTTTACACTTATGAGTAATCTTTATAGCATAAAGATAAGATGCCTCATTGTGGCTGAACGTTTAATGTCAGTAATAAACTTTAAATGCTAAGCGACGCGAAGTACACCTGAGACAACTACAAATCCACCTGTCGGTAACAATTGTAAATGTTATAACACTAATTTATTTTGTTATAAAACAATCCCATGTCTTTTTGTTGATTTTCGTAAAAACAGCATTGTTCTAATGTATATACTTTTAAAATTATTTATTTTTTACTTTTTCTGTTACTTTTGGATCACTGTGTATTTTAGGTTAGAAACTCAGAGTTGTTTTCATGCCAGATATTAATACGGTACACGTAACACTTCTAAACTATTTAATTTTTTTTCTTCATAAAACGATGCTATACATACTTAAGAATGTGTGTACAAAATTTCAGAACAATAAAATAAACAGAAAGTATATTTTTTTAGATGTTTATATACCATTTATCATCTATCTACACACTTTTCGTCTGCAACAATCGTCATTTACTCAAAATATTTTTTTTATATTTTGGTCACGTTTAAAATGCTAAGGCTTTGTAACTAATTAACTTAAAACTAAACTGTTAATAGTTTTTGAAGTTCTAATATTTGTTTTATAAACGTATGAATATCTTTTTCAATTTAAGTTCTAAATTATTTTTTTACGAATTATTAAACATAAAAATTTGAATATTTTTTAGGTTTTTGAACTTAAAATAAGTTTCTGAAAACTATTAAAACCCAAATCTGCAAAAGTCTATTCATACGTCTGTAATACATACCTTGACGTTATTTAATCAATTAAAAAAAAGTCTATAGTTAAGCTTAAAAAACGCAAACAATAACAAAAATAAATTTTAAAATATATTTTTGTTTTTGATTATTGTTCAGGAAAAGATTTTCTAATAATATAAAAAAAATGGTATTTCTGAATTCATTAATAAACAAATTAGGATTTGGGGCTCGGGTGTCCCTTAAGAGGGGTTGGTTGGTTGATTTAATGTCGGTCTAGACACTTAATGGTGTTTATTGACGTTTCTAAGAAAGATAGACATGGGTAAACTGAATAGTAATTTCGTAATTTCGAAGCACCGTCGGATGACGAAGACAAAACAATAGATGAAATCTTACTATCCTAACTTCTATACTACGACCAACGTGGAAGCATATGACCCACGGAAAATTTAAATTGAAAAAGACCCTCTTTACACGGTGATTCTTCGGTTTGTTCTTTCCAGAAATCAAACACAAGATCCTCAAATTTAATATTACGATTTGAACTGGTATTTCAAAAGCGTTAAGTAAAATTGACTGATATCTTTCTAGTGCAGACTTACTTAACTTTGAAATGTTTATAAAAATTAAAGTAAAATCCTGTTTTTGAATATATAAGAAAAACATTAAAAAGGATTTCAGAATGGATGAACTTTTAAATGTTTATAAAAAATTACAGTAAAATCCTGTTGTTGAATATAAGAAAAACATTACAGAGGATTTCAGAATGGATGAACTTTTAAATGTTTATAAAAAATTAAAGTAAAATCCTGTTGTTGAATATAAGAAAAACATTAAAGGGGATTTCAGAATGGATGAACTTTTAAATGTTTATAAAAAATTAATGTAAAATCCTGTTGTTGAATATAAGAAAAACATTAAAGGGGATTTCAGAATGGATGAACTTTTAAATGTTATAAAAAATTAAAGTAAAATCCTGTTGTTGAATATCAGAAAAACAATAAAGGGGATTTCAGAATAGTTGAACACATGGTTTATATTTAAAAATCCTTACTCAATTAGGAAGTCAAATCTCTAACAAAACCTAGTATAAACCAGGTCCATTAGCAATTTAGAAGTTTCGTATATATTACAGGGCACTGCTTTTCTCGTAAACTCTCTATAAACGAGAACTATGTTTTTATTTATAATGATTTTAGAATGCAGATTCAATGGACACCAATACAAAACGGGTTATTTCTAGTAAACTTTCCACATGAACTCAAATGCTCATATATTAAGATGTATATAATAGTTTTAATAATGACATAAAATACTTTAAAATATGCTTTTTATAGAGGAATTCTTTTATCCTCATTTCGTAAATATGATCTTTTTTAAATATCTCTGGGTTTATATAGAGTTCAATTTTAAAATCTCATTTTTATCGATAAGTTACCCCTCAGCTCACAAAGGGGGGCTTTTGTTCGAAAATAAAAAGCTCTCGTAACGTACCAGAAAAAATGAAATAACCCGAAATAAAAAAATCCTATTTTTTGACAAGCGAAACATGATAAATTGTTGCTAAATTCCTAGACATCATTTATCAGCAAAAGTATAAAAAAGTGCTCCCGTTACCAGAAGAATCTGGGGAGCGGTGTAGTCCTCAGTGTTAGGAGACACTTTCAGCAATTGATTGTTCATACTGACAACAAAAATGGAATAAGCCCATCACTGTTAATTCAAGTGGTAAAAATCTATAAAAAATTGAAAGTGAACTGTTTTTATTTGTTTTAAGAAAGGTATTCAACCGAAATAAAATATGTTTTCATTTTAAAAGTTTCCGTTTTCCAATCCATAATGGTTCAGGTAAGCGAAATCTATGACCATAAGCTTTAAAAGGCAGTATAGAACAAAAACGTATTTTATAGGATGTTAAATAAAAGTAAATGTTTTGTACTAGGTAATGGTTTATGGGTTTTTAAAAGTGGGAAAAAAGTATTATTTATCTCAATAAAAGGATATTTTATAGGGGAATTTAACGAAAGTTAGTTTTCTGCACTCAATAATGTTTTGTGGTAAAAAGAGGGGGAAATATATGAATCGGATTTATTTAAATTAAAGTAGAGAAATAGCCTATTTTGTGCTACCCATTTATAAGCTCATATTAAGATACAAATATTAGTTTTAAATTAATATACAAATAAGTTATAGTAGAAATAAGGTCGCACTTGAGCTGCACAAAAGGGATATTGGTGACAGTTCAAGTTATACCCAATAAAAAAACTTGTGAATATTCCTTCATTATCTGAATTTATGATCAAAGCCTATGAGCACGAGTTTCATCCCCAGTGTTAAAAATACGAGGCAGTGTTCCTTGGTCTTTACTTATAAATAGACCACGAATCGTCGCCAATATTTACAGCTCTAGTATGACGTAAATTTAACTAACCAAATATGGTCAGATGACGAGGAAACAACCTGAGCTAGCATATTATTTTCCAAATTTCTACAGCATGACTACCGCGATGTGAATTTAACTTATTTTTCTTACCTGGAATCGAGCTCGATATCTTTTAATTCTGAGTCTGGTTTCATACCTATTAAAAACCACAACCGAAAAAAAATTCATTGTCCGATTTACAAAACGTAACGAAAATATAATCACTTTGGTTTCCCGAACTTCTGAAATCATAATTTTCAATGGATCTATCCCATATGGACTTATTTTATAAAATATTTAACGAAATAAATATATCTTTAGTAAATATTGGGGGTAAGTGGGAAAATAAATAAATAAATAATAAAAGTGGGTAAAAAGTATTATTTATCTCATTAAAAGAGTATATTTTGTAGGGGAATTTAACGAAACTTAGTTTTCTGCACTCAATAATGTTTTGTGGTAAAAAGAGTGGGACATATATGAATCAGATTTATTTAAATTAAAGTAGAGAAATAGCCTGTTTCGTGCTACACATTTACACCATATTAAGATACACATATTATTTTTAAACTAATATACAATTTACAAAACGTAACCAATATATAATCACTTTAGTTTCCCGAACTTCTGAAATCTTAATTTTCAATGGATCTATCCCATATGGACTTATTTTATAAAATATTTAAACGAAATAAATATATCTTTAGTAAATATTGGGGGTAAGTGGGAAAATAAATAAATAAATAATAAAAGTGGGAAAAAAGTATTATTTATCTCATTAAAGGATATTTTGTAGAGGAATTTAACGAAACTTAGTTTTGTGCACTCAATAATGTTTTGTGGTAAAAAGAGTGGGACATATATGAATCAGATTTATTTAAATTAAAGTAGAGAAATAGCCTGTTTCGTGCTACACATTTACACCATATTAAGATACACATATTATTTTTAAACTAATATACAATTTACAAAACGTAACCAATATATAATCACTTTAGTTTCCCGAACTTCTGAAATCTTAATTTTCAATGGATCTATCCCATATGGACTTATTTTATAAAATATTTAAACGAAATAAATATATCTTTAGTAAATATTGGGGGTAAGTGGGAAAATAAATAAATAAATAATAAAAGTGGGAAAAAAGTATTATTTATCTCATTAAAAGGATATTTTGTAGAGGAATTTAACGAAACTTAGTTTTGTGCACTCAATAATGTTTTGTGGTAAAAAGAGTGGGACATATATGAATCAGATTTATTTAAATTAAAGTAGAGAAATAGCCTGTTTCGTGCTACACATTTACACCTTATTAAGATACACATATTATTTTTAAACTAATATACAATTTATAAAACGTAACGAAAATATAATCCCTTTGGTTTCCCGAACTTCTGAAATCTTAATTTTCAATGGATCTATCCCATATGGACTTATTTTATAAAATATTTAAACGAAATAAATATATCTTTAGTAAATATTGGTTTATATATAGAGAGACTTATATCAATAAAAGAGAAGGAAAGTTAAATAAGATAACACAAAAAAAGCATAAGTCTATTTGCATCTTCGATATAGATATTTTGTGATGTCAAGCAAACTTTACATAGGAATTTTAAGACTTTGGAATTCAGCCTCTAACATCAAATCCCCAGCTGTATTTCTTCTCTTCCAGCATTTCTTTTGTTGATGAAATCTCGCATTCG